>JARYHS010008074.1:312044676-312163486 GCA_031002005.1 Vandiemenella viatica | reverse complement strand
CCTTTGCGGTATCTGCCGTCTTTACATGAAGTACTTCACAAGTGAAGTATTTTACTATCCGCCTAAGATACACGTAGCTACAGACATTGTATGTACTGAAGACCGTCTTCACGTGTTAATTTTACATTTCTAGCGCCGCTATGTAGCATATAAATAAAAATGTTGTAAACGGCTTGAATGTTCGCCCAGTTTGATCAGGAACAAAAGTTCGACATCCCTGTCGATTTAAGGAATACACCTGTATTCGGTAGAGGGGTTACCCATAATACAAATTTTCTTCTTCTCTAAATTTATTACAGAAAATTCATAGAGATTCATACGCTTATTTATTTCATCGCGATCATATTTGCATATTCTCGATCAGAAGAAAGCATAGCAAACTTACATGAACCTAGAATTTAAGTGCTTACTAATGTTACGATTTCGCTAGCAAGATACGCGGTTGCGACTTTTTTTTAATTTATTTATTTAAATGGCTTTCGGCCTTATCAGCCACACAGCCAAATTCTTTGTGTTTTATGACAATTCACATTTCAGTTTAACAATTTACATTTCATTTCCTTTACAATTTTAAATATATATAATTTACATTACAGTTCTATACACAACAGTTACGGTTCCGATTGTTTTCAACACAAGCTTTACAAAAACTGATTACCAACGACGGACGATACCATCAACGAACACTTGGACCCGTTCAGATTGATTTGAAACCTGACAGTATTGCTAGTTTAATGCACAGTTTCTACTAGCATAAATTCGAACATGATACGATTTCATGTCGAATATAGGTGCACTGTCGATAATAGGCAGGTACGCAGAGTGTAAATCGGATAACGCGAAATGTACTCAGTTTGTACATCACGAATCTGTCATATAATAAATTCAAAAATTACTAGAAAAACTTCAAAGCACTTGTAAATCTTAGCTTGAAAGCTAATGGAATTCTAAATAAGCAAAACAATTTTAAAACCTAGACTACACGTATTCCGACATAAGCTTGGTTTTCATTTCCAAATTTTCTCTAAATATTTTCGAGGATTTACAATTTAACTGTCTAATTACTATGATTTTAGCAATTATATATAAACTTTAATTTTAAAACTTCATCTTTTTATACAAGAAAACTTACATTATATCCACCGCCGCTTCTAACAAACCAAACAACTGTGACGGACGGCAAGCACAACAATGAACGATTTCTTGTGATTGTTGGAGCTACAGAGCGGTGCTCTCATTGTTTAAGCGCATGGTATTGCCAACAATTATATTCTACTATAACGAATGAACACAGCTGCCTGGATCGCATTTGAAAAAGCGCTAGATCAACCTGAAAACAAATATTCATAACAATAAAAGTAGACGTGTTTTGACACCAAAGGATAAAAGAAGTTTTTTTTGTGTCACACTAATTTCGATTACTGTTTTCGAAATGTGGGTGTCACCTCCAAACGGGTGACACCCGGGGCGGACCGCCCCCACCGCCCCCCCCCCCCTAGCTACGCCACTGGTTGGCATATATAACGACGTCGTCTGCAAATTGGAGTGAGATAATCTTCGTAGGGATGGAGTGGATTATATCACTTATGTATAGTAAAAACAGGAGTGGGCTGAGGATTGCTCCTTGAGGTAACCCTTGATTAACAATACGCGGTACTACTCGATTTTTCTTTGAGCTGACATAGATTATCCTCCTCTCCGATAATAGGGAGTAGAGCCCTTTCACAAGTTTCATCGGTACCCCCAATGTCTCCAGTTTGTGCATCAAATGAGGGATTCTGACGTTGTTGTAAGCTGATTGGATATCTAGGAAGACCGCTCCCAAATATTGCTTGTTGCAGAATGAGAGGTAAATGTCCGACGTCAAGATCGCTAGGTTGTCTAGTGTGCTTTTCCCCTTACGAAATCCGGATTGTGAATTGGGAATCAGGTTGTTCGCCTCCACCCACCATTCTAATCTGTTTTTGATGAGACGTTCTAGTGTTTTTCCAACACATGACATTAATGATATCGGTCTGTACGAAGTCGCTTTGGTGGGGTCTTTTCCTTGTTTTAATATTGAAATGATAACCTGGGTTCTCCATTCCGCTGGAATAGGTTCTTTCATCCAAATCTTATTAAAGATGTTTAGAAGTCTCTGCAAGCCATCTGGAGGCATGTTTGTTAACATAGAGTAATGGATTCCATCTATTCCAGGCGAAGAGTCGGAGGATCGCTTTAAGGCTTGTTGTAGTTCTGTCATGGTAAATGGCGTGCATAGTTGGTGGTCCGATGCTTCCTGCGGATTTAGCGCGAAGTTGGAGTCCTCCTCCTGGAATGTGGGAGGAGCGATTTTGTCTGCAATGTCTTCAAGGGTTGATGTACTGATTTTGGGGGGTCTCGTTGTTGAAAATATTATTTTTAAGCTTCCTAATCGTGGACCAAACAGAAGAGATATTCGAATCCTTCCCCAATGTCTCACAGAATTGGATCCAATTTTGACGCTTTTGCGTTTAGAGCGTTCTTTTTGTTCGTGCGTTAATTTGTAGATAAGACATATAGTGTTGAAGATCGGGGTTCTTTCTGTATAAGTTAACAGCGAGTCTCCTTTGGGCTATTGCTTTCGAACATGTTAGGTTCCACCATATTGGTGGGCGATTTTTCTTGGCGTTTTGGTAGTCTTTTCGTTGAATAGATTTGTCTGCTGCCTCTGAAATCACATTTGTCAGTTTTTTATAGCTCTCGTTTCCCATAGATTGTTCTGTGATATCTATGGAATTTTGTTCAATTCGTCTCCTGTATTGGGACCAGTCGGCTCTATTGACGTTCCATCTGATTGTTGGATGAGCTGCAGTTTCTTTGGTTAGTGGGCATCCCATATTTAAAAGTATCGGATAGTGGTCTGATCCCAATGAATCATTGAGCACTCTCCATGTCTCTATGGTTGCCATATTGGGGGAGCAGAGAGTTAGGTCCACTGCCGAGTTGGATCTTCCTGGTGATGGGTCCATTGTTGGGCTGCCGTCGTTAACTATTACCAGACTGTTGTCTTCTGCCATATCCTAAATTGTCGATCCCCTCAGGTCGTTGTAGTGACAGCCCCAGCTCTGATTATGTGCGTTAAAATTGCCGGCCAGAATCATTGGTGAATTTATTTGTCCGATAAGATTTGTCCAGTCATTTGGAGTGATTTTTGTTTTTGGGCAGCAGTAGATGGAAATGATGTTGACTGTTGACTGGGTGGTTCGTATCCGTATTGCTACTGCTTGAAAGGGTAATTTTTCAAATTGAGATTAATCGGTTCGTGTGGAATATTCTGTTGCACAATATCGCCACTCCTCCTCTACCGTCCAGTCTGTCATTCCTGTACACCTTGTAGGATTTGAAACTGACCTCTTTATTTGGTTTGAACCATGTTTCTGACAATATGGCTATGTCGATATTGTTTTGAGTGAGTGCTGAAATTAGGCTTTCTCTGTTCGCCCAAACTGATCTTCCGTTCCATTGTAAGATACTTCGATATTGGGATACCGTGTTGTTGTTATTTTTCTTATCCATTGTTATTACTTCTTTGGTTACTTTCTTATTATTATGTTAAAGGGTCCCTTTTGTTTTAGTTGTTAGGTTGAGTTGTTCAAGGATGGGGTTGAGCTTCTAATATATATTGATCCTGAGATATTGGAGGGCCCTGAGGGAAGTCTATTAACGTAGTGGCAATAAGGTCTCTGATGTTATGTGGTAAGTTACCGGAGAATGCCATTTGTAAGATCACTGTGATCAAGCTTTGTACCTTTTCTACTAGATATTCGTTTGCTGTTTGGGTGTTTTGGCTATAGGGATTATTAGTAATAGGGAATGCTGGTTGGGTTGATGCCCTCATAAGAAGTTCTTGCGGGACCTGAGAAGCATTTCTGTTGGTAGTTCGTTGTGAGTCCCTAGGTGGCCAGTTATGATCTTTACCCTTGTTGTCTATTCCGACCATTGGTTTCAGTTGGCGGGGTGGAGGGCCTTCTGATCGATTATGAATCTTGGTGGTGGGTTCAGGGTATTCTGAACTGTGGTTGGGACTGTTATAACTTTGTTTGTAGCTCTAATCATAGAAGGGTTGGTTGATTGATTATAAAATGTTCTCTCTCTATTCTGTGTCAAATGTTCGGTTGTTATCGTGGCATAAGTTTTTTGTTCGGTGCTTGCTAGCGCCTCCTGGTAAGATATTCCCTCGTAAGCTCTATTCCTATTTTTCTGTAGTTGTTTATGGTACTGAGGGCAGGTGCGGTCAGTGGAGAGATGGGGCCCGTCACAATGGGCACAAGTAGGTGGTTCTGAACATTTACACTCTTTGAAAGGGTGGTTTCCAGAACAATGGCTTCATCTAGGTTGACTCCGACATTGTTTACTGTTGTGACCGTACCTCAAACATTGGAAACATTGAAGGACCGAAGGGATTTATGGTTCTACGGGGCATATTACTCCTTGGATTTCACATATTCTGGACGGCGTTGCGCTTTGAAAGTAATTGCACAAACTGGGATGGGCCTTCTCTGGTCTCTATCGGTATCACTTGTATTTTTGGTGAATCGCCTTATTCGTACTACTTGAACGTCACATCTTATCACTTCCATTATCTCTTCTTCTGTTAGTGAAATGTCTACATTTCTTATAATGCCTTGGTGGGTTGTTAAGGAAATGGGGATGTAAGCTTCCATGTTGTGCATAGGGAAAATTTTGCTTTGAGCTAGGGGGTTAGCACTCGGTCCGGAAATTGTCTCGATTCTAATATGGTTTCTGCCTGACTTAGTAATGTTCACTATGTTTTTGGTTACTAATTCGCCTTCTTGGTGGATCAGCTTGCCGACTGCCATGGGATGTAGTCTACCAACGTTGCTCACTTTGCTTTCTACAAAAATGATATACGGGCCACCGCCATACCATTCATATTTGTTCGCTATTTTTACCACTGGGCCAGCGCTTGGTCGTTGATCACTTACCGAAGTCGGTACTGGGGTAGTGTTGCTTCCTGTTGCCGGTGTTGCTGCGGTGAGCTGCTGATGTTGGTTTCTGCCAACTTCCCCCTTGGAAGTTTTTCAGAGCTGTCGGCTGCTGTTGTGTTGTCGATGTCTCGGAGCAGGCGCTTGTTGGACTGCTTTTGTAGAGGCATTACTTCTTCTAGTGATGGTAGCACTTTTGTGGAGTTGTCTAAGTTTAGCACTGTGTTCAATGCTTCACCGACTACCTCTCCTATGTTGGAGCCTATACCGTTCTCGTTAACTGCACTACCGACAGGGAGGCCGATCGGGCCCCCTTGTCCATAATCTCCACCAAACATGGTGGAGATTATGTTATCTGTAGAACTTAGATTGTCGCTGTTACACTGGTAGTTAAATTTAGTAGTCACTTTTAGTTCACGGAGAAATATTTCCACCTGTTACTCGTAAGTTGTCTGAAGAACTTAATGTGGCGCACTCACCTGTAAATAAGCTTCACTCGCTGACTGATGGAAATTAAAATTAATTACTCAAAAGCTTTAAAAAGTTAGTCTGTTCACCGTAGTAAACTATTTCACTCACTAAAACTAGAATAATCGAATGAATATAACGTTTTTGGAGCGACAGAATACAAAGCGTGTTGCTATGTAGATGAAGGGGTTAGCACAAGATAGGAAGGGTTGCAGGATTACATGAAACCAGCCAACAAACTAATGACAGCAAAAAAAAAAAAAAATCGCTAGCAATGTTAAGATTACTGTCTTAATTAAAGGCTGTCTGCTTGAAGTTCTAAGCCAACTCCACACATAATTCTTATTACGCGCTTCTGCTTCCAAAATACTTTGTCTCTACTACGTAATAGAATTATAGTGTGAGTGGTCCGGGGTATGACTCCCGCAGAACAGTTGAGTGTGTTAGCTTGCCAAGTGGCTATTGGTTGATTGTCCATCGGGTCTGATACTAACTAACCTGCCCAATATCTTCTTCTTTCTTAACGTTGCTTCATGCTTAAAAGTGACGATCCTCATGTCTCTCACACTAGATAATCTTTATATAAGGCAGAATTATCAAAATGCCTAGAACAATAGATTACTGACGGTAGCCACCGTCTTCTGAAGGTGTTATATTTATGAATTGTGGACCAGAATGAGCTCTTCATGACCAGAGTGTTGAACCTAAAAAAAAGTAGAACTGAAATTTTTGGCACCGACATTTCTTAGTACATAAGAAACAAATCCTGAAAAGTCCCCACCTATGGGATGACCACGAAAAAGTTTTCTTGGGGTCAAAAGGGTTTGAGTGCCAAATCAGTATAAACTCGTTGTGACATTTAAGATATCAGCCTTAAGTAACGTTTTATTGAATGTTTGGCATTTATAAGAGGTCTAAATAATTCATAAAAGCGCTGTATCGTGCATAATCTTATATATATATATATGTGTGTGTGTATGTGTGTGTGTGTATGTGTGTGTGTGTGTGTGTGTGTTTCCCAATTTTAACATTTCAGTCACCACTACCTTGCACAGATCACTGGTGTTTGTGTGTAGCAGTAGCATCGAATCTCCCATCATGCACTATGGTGGTAAGATGTCGGTAGCTATCGAGGTGTGAGAGATATGGCGGTTGAAAGTGGTCGACCTGCGGCATTTTCATATTTCTACCAAAGGCATATGTGTCGTGGTGCATCACTTTTCAGCCAAAACTACGCAAATTACTGGTGTTAGTGTGTGGTAGTGGCACAGAGTTACCCATCGATCACAACGTTGGCCGAATTTCGGTAAGGGAGCGTGCATAAACCACGTAACTCCATTTCGGCCTCCTGTGAACCCCCCCCTCTTCCCCACGTAGACTCCCCCCCAGCCCCCCCCCCCCGCAACCCCACATCGTGCACTATGGTGATTGCATTTCGGTAGCTGTGGGGGTGTGGTAGATATGGTGGTTGATAGTGGTGGACCTGATAAAAAAAATAGTCAAATGTGTCCTTATATTTTACTCCACAGCGAAAACTACCCAGCTCAGTCCACTGCTGATTGTATGTGGTATTAATCTCAAGTCTCCCACCGTGCTCTATGGTGGTGTCATGTCGGAAACTATGACAGTGTGGGAGATATTGTGATTGAAATTGGTCTACGAATGGAAATTTCATATTTCGACCAAAGACGTGTTTCCCTATACTTCTCTTTGCAGCCATAAATACCCTACGCATATCACTGATGTTTATGCGTGATATTAGCCTCGAGTCTCCCATCACTATGGTGATTACATGTCGGTAACTGTCAATCATAATTCTTTACAATCAGGAAAGAAGTCATGGGCATCAGCTAGTTATTGTATAAATCAAAAATACACTTTCATTTCAATATGAGGCGATGTGAAAAGTTACTGCATAGCTGAAAAACTATCAAAATTACCGGGTCAAGACATGTAACAAAGTTGTAGTACACAGTTTCAACGTTGTAATGTTTTATAGTTTGGCTACCCAGGCGTTATTGGTATGAACCTAAAAAAAAAAAAGTAGAACTGAAAATTGGTACAGATGTTATTTAGTAACTATGAAACAAGACCTGAAAAATCCCCATCTTTGAGGTGACCGCGTCACAATTTAGTTCAAGTCAAAATAGTGTAAGTAGGGCTTAAATGCTGTAATCAGTCACCTAAAGGTATTGTGGCTTTTAAAATATCGAACTTAATATCATTTCATAGCACTACAAGGCCTCTGCAATGTCCATACAAAGCGACCCCTCCAGTCCAGAACGCACACATCCACACTGATGTCCGCAAATGCCATTGGCATTGCAGGAACTCAATTTAAGGAGTATGCGGGAGTCGGGAAGTCACTGACACTACAGCTCACCTATCTATTCAGTGTCTTCCAGCATGGATATTTTTCCATTATGACACTCTAGGTGATAGGTTGAAAGAATAAACAGTTGTAAACATAGACAAAGGCTGTCTCCTAAACCTTCTGGTTTACCCCAGACTAACAACTTTCTATTATCCGTGTGTAGTATAAGAATCTTCGGTGGTTAAAAAGTTCTCTTCAGTGGTCTTCATTTTCGATGGATACGAAGACATGGAAACGAAGACAAAGGGAAGGAGCGTCGTCGAAGAGTCTGAGGGAAAACTTCTGCCTACGTTTTCGCTTTCCGCAACACGATGGTCACTTGGTGCGATACTACAAGCACACTTTTCAGCAAAGGAAAGTATCAAGGCTGGAAGTTATTGAAAGGTTCTTCAGTATTGCGAAAGAAAGTGAAACCGAGGGAGCTGGGTGAGCGGTAACGTTCTGGACTCTCATTCTGGAGGACGTGGGTTCAATTATCCTGATTTGGGCTTTCCATGGTTTCCCCAAATCACTCAAGACTAATGATGTGGTTCCTTTTTTTAAAAAAGAACCATGGCCAAATTCTTTTCCTTTTCTTTCTCATCTCTAATGACTTCGACATTGACAAAGCGTAAATCTATAAGAAAAAAATCGAAAAAAAACAAAGCCATTCGACATCCAAACACACACAAAGAAGATATTATCTGCAGGAGATACATGTGCCCTTGCCCTCTACGGAAATTTTAAATCTCATTGTCAAAATCCGGACGAATTTCGAATACTAAAATACAGTAGGAAAATTGTAAATCAACCAGTCACTACTTCATTCCATCTAGCGTCCTTTACACCAACGTCTGCGGCATGCAAACATCATTCTCTGCCGGTATACTCAGGAATGGATAAGCAGTTCCTTAGACTGGAAGGACTGGAGCTGGCAAAATTCTAAATGGAGCTCTAGGGCCAGTGATTGCTCGAGTCCCACATACTCCGGATTATTATTTTTAAGAGAGAGTTCTTTACTACAGAGGTTGTACTCGAATATAACAATAAGAACTCTGAAAAAAAAGAACATGACTTAATCTTTTCAAAATATTCCTCCCGATATCTCGATCTTGTGAATCCTCCTCTTCTGTCTTAAATCTTCCCATTGCTGCTTGTACACTTTGGAGCCAGGTAAACATTTGCGTTCCTCTTTCCCTCATTCCTTTAACTTCTAAATCCTGTATAAGTTTTGGTATCTTTGTGTATTCTATCCTTCTTAGATGGCCATACCATTCCAATATTTTTCATTTTTTAACTTCATACAGTTCTTCTTTCACTTTGATTAACTTTATTATTTCGGTATTCCTTACTTTTTTTTTCTTGATATTCTTGCTGATCTCCAGGAATCTATTTCTAATGCTTTATATGTTTTGGATTATTGTTTCTGATCCATATGAGACTACAATTTCCAATAATGACTTAAATATAATTCATTTTGTTCTATTCATAACATTCTTGCTCCATAGAATTGAATTGGGAATCTCGATTACTTTCCGGCTATTAGTAATTCTTTTATTAATTTCCATGTTTGACTTACCTTCTCTTTCTAAGATTGAACCCATGTAGCAAAAATTATTTATTCTACCGTTTTAATTTTTACTAGACGACCCGTGCGAAAATTTCGCGAATAAAATGCGATGAATAGTGAGCTTGAATGCTTGTAATATAATGAAAAGTATAACCGTACTTTTGTAGCAAATGATTATTATTATTTATTTAAGTGTAATAGATAGGCATCAAAATACTCGCAATATATTACGAAACAGTGAGGAAAATCTAAAACACTATGTATTTATGACAAACTGTCACTGACCTTAACAGAATAAAACTAACCTGAACAAATTGCACAAAACATATCAACATCTCTGAAATATTTGTTGCTGTGCGAATAAAATGTTTACATTGGAATTTCATAACAAAACGACAGTGTTTTCGTAACAGAAAAAAAAAATCCGGAAAGCTACTTATTGAATATAAAAAGTTAATTTATGATTTTACCTAGCTGGAGACCTTAATATTTAAAACGATATGTCATTTATCGATTTCTGCTAGGTATCGAAGAAGATAAATGGCTCGTAATAATAATAATAAAAAATAAAAAAAAACACGTTGTATAAATAATTGATACTTTTGCCCTTTAAGGGTCGAATTCCAAAAAAATCCATTTATATAATATGATGTGACCAAAGCAGCCACCTTGGTCTTTAAAATGATACCTCATTTATCGATTTCGATTAGTTATCAAGCGAGGTAAAAAAAAAAAAAATCTAGAAATGTTGATATATTTGCCCCTTAAGGGTTTAATTAATTTCGGGTAGGTATCAAGGGAAATAAATAGCTCGTGAGAGAAAAGTGCATTGTAGAAATATTAATACTTTTACCCTCTAAGGTTAGAATTTTGAAAAATTTCTTTCTTAAAATGTGGTGTAACGGAACCTAAGGCCTTACGAAGACCTCAGTCTTTAAAATGATACCTTGTTTATCAATTTTTTGAATTATCAAGGGAGATAAATGACTCGAGACACAAAAAAGCGATTTAGGAGTACTGATATTTATGCCCTTTAAGTGTTCAATTCAAAAATATAAATTTTTAAAAATTGTGATGATACCATAGCGGAAACCTTAATTTTGAGAATGATACCACATTTATCTATTTGGGTTAGATATTAATGGAGATAAATGGCTCGTAACACAAAAACGCGTTGTAGAACCATTTATACTTTTTCCCATTGAGGGTTAAATTTAAAAAAAAAAAAATAATAATAATAATAATAATAATAAAAAAAATTCTTTCTTAAAATATGATGTCACCAAAGCTGAGTCATTACTCTTCATACTCCTACTTCATTTATCGATTTTGGTTAGATATCCAGGGAGATAAATGGCTAGAAACACAAGAAACGAATTTTAGAAAAATTGACATTTTTGCCCTTTAAGTGTCGAATTACTGAAAATTCCTTTCTTGAAATATAATTTTACCACGGCGGAGACCTTAATATTTAATATGATACCTCATTTACGTATATCGGTTAGACATCAAGGGAGATAAATTGCTCGTGACACAACAATGCGTTGTAGAAACATTTATACTTTTTCCCTGTAAGGGTTGAATTCCAAAAACATTCTTTCTTAAAATATGATGTCACCAAAGCTGAGACATTACTCCTCATAATATTACTTGATTTATCGATTTTGGTTAGATATCCAGGGAGATAAATGGCTAGAAACACAAAAAACGAATTTTAGAAAAATTGACATTTTTGCCCTTTAAGGGTCGAATTGCGGAAAATTCCTCTCTTGAAATATAATGTTACCACGGCGGAGACCATAATTTTTAATATGGTACCTCATTTACGTATATCGGTTAGATATCAAGGGAGATAAATAGCTCGTGACACAAAAATGCGTTGTAGAAAAGTTTATACTTTTTCCCTTTAAGGGTTGAATTCCAAAAACATTCTTTCCTAAAATATGATGTCACCAAAGATGAGACAGTATTTCTCATAATCTTACTTGCTTCATCGATTTTGGATAGATATCCAGAGAGATAAATGGCTCGAGATACAAACAACGCAAATTAGAAAAATAGACATTTTTTCCCTTTAAGGGTCGAATTCCGAAATGTTCTTTTCTTTAAATATGATGTGACAAAAGTGGTGACCATAAGCTTTAAAATGACAGCTCATATATTGATTCGGTTAAGTATGAAGGGAGATAATGCTTTGTGACAAAAAAATACCTTATAGAAATAATATATATGATTCCATCAACGTGCAATTCATCCAGATCATTAGCCAGGGTAATCTGCACAATTTATATATTAGTAAAAAAGTTGTAGTCGGACAGTTCCAGAAAACGCAATACACTTACATTAAAAGTTCGTGACCTATGCGACAGAACAGCTTTCTCTAATTGCTGGATACATAGGAACAGGCCACCCCTAACCGTGGCCATCTCCGACCTTATTGAATATCAGTCACAAGTGCTCTCTCACACAACATTACCATTCTGTGATGTTAACTATAAAACGCTTATGATATGGCGCGAGATCATAGAAAATCTGAGATATTCAGAACATGCTTTTGTTAACAATAATCTTTTAAGTGATTATCTAAGGGGCATGGGACAAGTCGCACATATCTACACAGATGGTTCCAAGACTGGCAAAATGGTTGGGAGCCCCTTTTTTGATAGCACTAACGAAGTTGCAAGGTTATTTAAGCTTCGAACAGAAACGTCCTCTTTTATTGCTGAGCTGGTAGCGATCTTTAA
Source organism: Vandiemenella viatica (assembly GCA_031002005.1). Classification (NCBI taxonomy): domain Eukaryota; kingdom Metazoa; phylum Arthropoda; class Insecta; order Orthoptera; family Morabidae; genus Vandiemenella; species Vandiemenella viatica. Next base: position 312,151,384 of record JARYHS010008074.1, on the reverse strand, counting down.
GGCACTGGAATATGTACTAGATAAGCTCATGCCGAATACTGTAGTTCTCACAGATAGTAAATCGGCATTACAAAAGTTGGGCCGTAGGATCAAAGATAGAAGGAGGACACATCTTCTATACAATATGTTGGAGTTGATTACCACCACAAACAAACAAGGAATGAACATCTCCTTTATCTAGGTCAGGGGTGGCCAACCCAAGGCCTTGAACATTTTTTCGGCCCGTGAGATACATAATATTTTTTTAATTCCACTTTTAGTGTTTACAATTAACGTTTAGTATAATTATTATTATATTATCTATGTTTACATGTAATAATAATAGTAAACACAATAATAACTCGTGTTTCAATTTTTAACTCCAAAAAAATATCTTTAGTGGGGATATAAAATTTTATATGCGGCTCGCGGCGTTATGATTCACTTCCAAAGTGGCCCGCATGATCATTTGGGTTGGCCACCCCTGACCTAGGGACAGGCACGTGTTGGGCTTCCTGGCCACAAGAGAGCGGATTCTCTTGCAAAATTAGCTGTCCAAAAAGGTAACCCAGTGGAAGTGACATAATTCCAATAATCCGCCAGTAAACAATTGAGGCCTAGAACGATATGCGGCAATCCACTGATCAACACAAGGGAGTATACTATAGACTGATACATCCGCAAATACCGAAATCAAAGAAAACATATCCACAAAAAAGCTGTTTCCATAATATCGAGGTTAGCATTCAATCACGGTAGACTCATAGGCCACTTGCACAAAATACATTTTCCCCGATGTGTCAGTGCAACGGGGCGTCGGAGGCTGATAAGAACCACCTTTTTTCGGATGTAGGAATTTCATAGATGAATCAGACACGATCTGGAAAGATTTAAAACAATGGGATATAAGCTACCCGGTCAATGCAAGTCATCTCCTGGCGCTAGGAAACGCCTCGATATATCAGATGATTGTGCGCTTCGTTACAAGGAAAAACATAGAAATATAACTGGGTGGAACACATGCTACTCGATACTATAAACAGTTATCATTTATAGAACATTATGTTTTTACCATTTTATTGTTCAAATTTTAATTGAAATGATCTGTTCGAAGTACTAGTTTATAATATTTTTACTGTTAAATCTCTGACTTAATTCTTTTGTAACGTTCTTGTACTTTTAATGTTTCATTAACTATGAACTAAACATGTACTGTTAACAGTGACTTATGTACAGTGTATGCGTATTAGGTAAGCTATTATGTCAATGAGCGTATGTATTTATATATAAAGGGTGCGGCAAAATGATCTGACGATTTTCGCCGCCATGTTGTCGAGTGAGTAGACGGTGGAGGGTGGTGGGGATAGGCGCAATCCAGAGCCCACACGCGGAAATTTGTAGTAGCCATGAAGCAGTGGTCGGGTGAGCACCGTGCGTTTATTGTCGAGGTTTTTTAAAAGTGGCGATTCCTTCGTTGCTGTTCAGTGGCAGTTCAGTAGACGTTTTAACGTGGGTCCAAGAGGAAGAGTCCCAACTCGTAACACCATTATGCTATGGGTGAGCACCTTCAGAGCTACCGGTTCAGCGTTAAAAAAGAAGTCAACAGACGCCAGAGAATATCGATCGAGTAAGACAAGCTGTGGAAGCCAGTCCTCGGCGGTCGGCCCGTTAACAAGCTGCTGCTTTGCACATGTCTGACCGCTCGATAAGACAAATTTTGCGTTTCGATCTGCACTTCCATCCGTAAAAAATGGCTATTGTCCAGCAGTTAAAGCCTAATGACTATGCAAAGCGTAAAACATTTGCAGAAAAAATGATTGCAATGCTGGCTGATGAAAAAATTTTAATGATGAGCAACGAGGCACATTTCTATCTGGATGGTTATGTGAACAAACAGAACTTTCGTTATTGGTCGGCTACAAATCTGGAACAACTGCATGAACGTCCTCTGAATAGTCCTAAGGTTACCGTATGGTGTAACGAAAAGGTGTGTCACTGGACCATAATTCTTTGAAGAGGGTGGTTGAACCGTTACGGTCAATTCGCAACGTTATTTTTTGATGTTGAAAAACTTCCTGATCCCTGAACTTAAGAGAAATGGTTCCAGCAGGAAGAGGCAACTGCCCATGGAGCCAATGATGTTATGGACGTTTTGAGAAGCAAGTTTCGTGGTCTAGTGATCTCGCGTTTTGGGGACGTTGAATGGCCAGCTCGCTCTCCAGACCTTATCGTTTATGATTTTCTTCTTGTGGGGGATCCTTAAAGCAAGAGTTTGCACAAACAAACCCCACACGCTGGACGAACTGAAAGAAGTCATACGCCAAGAAATCTCCAACCTGCCTCGTGCAATGTTAGAGCAGGTGTTCAACAGCTTCAATGCAAGGCTGGAAGAATGCTTGCTCAAAGACGGACATCATTTAAAAGACGTTATCTTCGCATTTTAAACGGATGAAATTGGTTATTCTGATGTTATTTTCATTAATTTACATGGACACCCTTCTGTAATAAGCAATAACATATTTTGTATCACTTTTATTTTTGATGTTGATGTTACTCTAAAACCATCAGATCTTTTTTCCGCACCTTGTATAAGGAAGTGTAACGTCCCCCAACTGTATGGCCAACAGGCAAAGTGTAAAAAAAAAAAAAAAAAAAAAAAAAAAAAAAAAAAATAAAAAAAACACACTTTTATAAAGTGGTTAGCCTTTTTCAATTCCTAGAGTTAAATAGTTAAATAAAACGTTACTAAGACTGACATTTTAAATGTTACAAAGAGTTTACACTGATGTGGCACATAAGTCCATTTGGCCTGAAGAACACTATGGCGCCAACTGTTCATGCTAATTTAATTTGAAAGGGCTATTACTAAGCAATAACTTTTGTTAAGAAGGTCATATTAAATTCCATTTAGAAACGACAAAAAAAATGATTATGTCCTAATAAAACTTACATAACAAACAAAATAGCGCGTGCAGTAGCGGTAGCAAGGCTAGCGAACGATCTGTTTCTCTGAATTCGAGAGGCGAACTAATGAACTAAAAGAGCGAACTAGTTCGCGAGGGAGCTGCGAACTAAACTGAGCGCTCCCCTTCGCGAACTATTATGCGCAAGCCTACCTCTAACCCAACAAGCTTGGAATTCAAGAAGTAATTTTTGACACCAAACAGTATAGAGGTATCAGTGTTAGGCAGAAACAAAGGTAGAAATGAAAGGTTTGTTACTTCCTTTCTTTCAGCTTTAAAATCTAGCTAGAACCACTAATTCACATTGCAAACAGATTTACTATTATTTATTATTATTACTACTACAATTTTTGCTACTGACATCAAGTTAATCTTACTTTCTAAATATGTTATGGTGAAAGCAAAATTATGGTGATATTTATCCGAACCATTGAATTATCTAGAAATGGTTAATCTATATTTTGTGATTTAGTTCACCATTCGAGTACTTTCGTAAATGCACTTTCTACTTACGATTAAACTTTGTGTGTTTTTGTCACACACAGTTCCATAACGCTGCAGTGCTAGAATGCTTGAATACGTCCATTAAAACTCTGTTATTAGTTTTACAAATTTTTATCCGTGCATAATTTAGCGATTCTTTTCAGTATTCGTCATGTAATGTTTATTCCGAAAAACAAAATATACAATGGCTTTCACAATTACCAAAAAAGTAGTAGGATTCCAGTATAATGAATCGATTTCGTTATTTCAATAATTATTATGACTGAATTGGTTATGCTCGTGATTATTTTAACTGTAGAACTCATAACTTTGAGCGTCAGCGAGTCTCTTGCACGCGGGCTCATGTTTTTAGTATTGGGTAATGTGCTTGGTATGAGGAGTCTATTTTATTATGAATTTAGTGTACCACCTACCAGTTATGCTGTCCCATGAGGTATTCGTGTCTATAACGAAGCATAATCGAAAGGCGAGGGGTCTCACGAATTCTGTCCCCGACTGTACAGTGACGCGTCCGCTCGGCAACTGCTGCTGCGAGCCCCGAGAGCGGGCACACTTGATGGGATCTGCCGACTGTTATTCACTTGCCAGCTTCATGTTTGCGCGCTGGGCGCCTTTCTCACAACGCTTTTCAGCGAGCTATTTTCACAGACACTATGAAATATTAATGGGATTTCTGATCCCCTTACAATTTCACCGCATTTGAAACATCCTTTGAAATATCTGAGGTTGTGTCCCATTTGTTACTAACAGACTGCGAGGCTTCATTGGAAGCTAAAAACTTTAAAATCATGTTGTTCATGCAATATCTACACAAACAAATACGGAAAAACCGAAAACTAAAATAAAACTAATAGATTTAACATTAGCAGATATAACTGTATGTATAGTTATGTATAGTAAGTAATATAATGGATAAGACAATCATAAAATAATTTAACTTACCTAATTGCTGGTGTTCTGAATTCGTTTCCGATTATTTGACAACATGTAATATTTATGAACACTCCTTAACCAATTACTGATAATTTATTCATCTGCTGAGATTTAATTCAAGTAACACTAATAATACAATGTGTTAACAAAGTGAAGATCCAATTATTATAAACTCTGGCAAAGTTTTATTTGGAAAGAGTACCTACAACTCTTTAGCTAGACTCAACAAACGTTTCTAAAAACATATGTGAGATTCACAACTATTTATACTTACATCATGTAAAGCCATCAGTGGATATATTTCTACTACACTGGAGTCACATTTCCGCATATCATTCTGATTAAGTGCTACATATTATTTATGATCTTTTCTCAGTAGACTGATATCTTTTATATCCTATTTTACATATATACCTGTTTTACTCCGATAAATTGGTAAAATATGTATATTATGTCTTTCTGGAAGTAAATCATGTGCACCAGTAGTAATATTAACAACTCGCAAGGGAACATCATGAAGCGATTTTAGCATTTAAAACTAGTTTTAATCATTAAATTGCGTGTAGCAATATTTGTTTGGTGGTTTGTTAACTATAATTAAGTGTTAAAAGCGCCGTATAATATAATTTTCATAAATTACGTAATTCTGATATGTGTTGCGTCAAATAAAACCGAAGCACGTGTGATTGTTTACATTGTACTAACAACGGTTAAAGGAAATACTTATTACTAACGGGTTTAGTGTCTGAAATGGCTTTATTTGTCTGGAAACTGGTGAAAAACGCATTCTGTGCAAATTATAATACCTAAAATATCGAAAGTTTTATCGACACGCTATTCTAAATTACTGTTAAATTTACGCTTTGAAATTGTAGTTTTGATGGTTTAGGTTGCTGTAATTGGGAGTACAAATACCGTATAATATTTTTAATCAAGTGAAATAAACCCAAGAGAGTGCTATTCGTTACTAACCAGAAAGTGGGGTTAGGTAAGTTTAAATTTGCAATCGGGGGGGGGGGGGGGGGATTAGTGTGGAAATCGCTGTAGAGGTGGTTGAGAGGGGCATGTAACTCCTGAAATAATATTGTGTAGTAAAAGTATGGGTTTAAATTACGTAGGAAACGCGTTTTGGAAAGTTGACAAACTGGTGTGACTAATAGAATTAACAAACAGATTTTCTGAAAACTAAAAGTTGTGGACATTGTGATAACTCACTTGCTTAAGAAAAACAGGTATTTATAGTTTAACAGCACAGTAGAGTGCACGTTTGGTATTTAGTGGATTTAGAGTTCTGTAGCAAAAGAAGTGTATAGAGGGTCTTGTAATGTCTCAGTACTGTAGTTCTTAGAGATTTAAATAAATATCGGATCTTAAAAAAAATTGTTTGTCTGTAGATTTGGGCAGTAGAGTAAGGAAATTGTTTAGTGGTACTATTCCAGGTCAGTGTACTAGAGTACTTACAGCTATCAGGAATAAAGTAGATGTTGTGTAAATATGGTTAAACTGTCCTAAATTAGAATCACTCAATAATAATCTACATACGCTATTACCATATTCTAATCTGTAATATAGTATTGTTCTTGCTACTTTAAAAAAATTTTGAAAGGTATTTGAGGTATTTTGGAGAAATTGTGTCTGGAAAGTGTGGCGCCTGTCGCAGGTACATGAAGAATGGTATGGGGTGCCGCGGGTGTAAGATGAATTTCATTGGGCATGCAGTGGAGAAGGAACACGGGAAATAAGAGAGGCTCTCCGATGGTTTTGACCACTTTGTATTAGGGATGAAAGACCGAGCGTGGTGGTGTAACGGTTAGCGTTCTGGCTTCGCATTCGGGAGGACGGCGGTTCGAATCCCCGTCCGGGCATCCAGATTTGGGTTTTCCATGGTTTCCCAAATCACTCCAGGCAAATGCCGGGCTACTTACTTCAAAAGGCCACGGCCGAATTCCCTCCCATTCCTTGCCCCCCATCCTTTCCCGTCTCTAAAGACCGCGCGATAGAGAGACGTTAAGCAGATAAAAAAAAGACAGTTTCGTAATTATGGAAGTCTTGTAATGGTCCGAATTATATTTTTCATGTTTATGTTTTGTTTGCCATTATTTATACATGTTCATGTATTTTATTTTGGGTATGACTGGCTGAACTAGCACGACCTGGCTATTTTGGTTCCTGGCTATCTTGGTATAAAGTGTTATGGTAACAGGCTACTGAACAATCTGAGTCATGGTGAGAGATGGTGTGATATTTGAAGTGAGACAATTATAGTGGATTTGAAAGACAATCTCCGTTGCTTTCGAATCAGTTTGTAGAGGAGCTAACTGTAATGATGCAGATAGTCTTGGTTCGATTCAGACCTTGAAATAACAGCCCGGACACCCCTGCTAGAATGCATGCAGGGTGGGGGGTGGGACAGGTGCTGTCTGACGGGAGGTGTCGCAGGAGGACAGTGTGGGGAGAAGAGTGCTGTAGGCACAAGGGAGTTGTGAAAAAGTCTAAGTGAACGTCGCAGGTGAGAGTGACTAGTGTTTGGTCACTGCCAGTACACCACCGCGACGCCTGCCACATAATGGATATCACTGTGCTATGACAACTGATTATTGTAAGCAAAACCTTTTGCACATAGTGAAACAACGAGACGCCCCACAATTATTGCTGAGGTCAGTTATCCACAAAGCAAGTACACTCCAATTCGAGTAATCGGCAAATTGGCTGATCAGCATTAGTATGAAATTATAAGCGCCCTGAGTTTAAGAACAATTTCACGCTCTACCTATAGCCAGGACATATTTATTTCAAGAGTTTTAATTTTTCTAGTCGAGTATCAAATTATATTGTATTTAATATTTTATTAGTTCATTTGGTAATTGGCTCAAAAATGTTAGTAACTGCGGTTCATGATTTGATTAACAGGTGTTCTTTATGTAAAATAAATTAAATTTATATGAAAGATCTTTCATTTCTGGAAGTACCTTAAAATATTTGGTTAAATTAAAGTTTAAAAAGATAAGATAGCTATTACAGTCTGTAGAGAGGCGTAAGGATTAAGGATGAGGGGGAAAGACGAAACGATCAGTGTGTTGCTGGAAAGAGTCAGGGCCCTTGAGGCTAAGCCTTTGGAGGCATGGCATATGGTGAAAAAGCCTGTGGAGGGCTTGCCTATGGAGGCTCAGACTATATTGGCAGATAGAGATGGTGGGTATGGAGAAGAGGGAGATAAGGATGGTTGGGAGTTAATAAGGCCGGTTACACACTGGGCGGTTTCGTCCGCTCCGGAAATTTCTCCGTCGCCGCCTATAGAATTTGAGGTGTTTACACATTGAGCGGTCGAACTACCGCTGCCATTTCAGCGGTGAAACTTCCACTGTTAAGAAGAGCAAGAAAAAGGTGACGTGGTCGGGCATCAGTACCTTGCTTTTGGTGACTTAAGTTTCATTTTGTGAAATTAGATGTTAAATTAGGTAATTTGGTGTTTATTATTTCGTAGTTAGGTTTTAAAAATTTTATTTTAACGGTTCCGTCGCCATAGAAATAGGAAAAGAAAAAACTAAAGGGGAACAGAATATTTGAGGAACAATAACAGCAAATTTTTCAATTAATTTGGGATGTTTATATCGAGAGTTGCTTGCGAAACTGAAGTATGTCATTCAAAGGAGAATTACACAGTTGATGAATTGTATTCAAAGTGTGGAAATGCTGGTAATCACCTTGAAGTAAGCAGATTTCTCATGGGCCTACTAAAGATAAACATTTAATTTTATATAATTCGAATCCCCTATATTTATTTTATGTTAATTAGGGTGAAAACTCCTTTAGGTGATTATGAATAGGTGTACAAGAAAAGTTTGAAAAATACACTATGCCATATAAGGACTAAGTCTCTCATTTATTTGTAACTAATACATATACTCCACTGTGTAATCGACTCATCAATGTTGAGTTTACTCTACATTGCTTTTATTCTTACAAGCACAAACGACTAGTTAAACATTTTTGCTTAAGTTGTAATATGTTGAGTGTTTTAAAAATTATTACTGTACAAAGAAAAATCGATAGTAAATGGTGAAGATGATGCCGAATTTACTAAACAGTGTGTCTCACTTTATTCGTCAATGCTGTGTTAAAAAAGAAAAGAAAAAAATATCTCACAATGTCGAGCGACAGAATTTCGAATGTTGAAAGTGTTCCTTGACAAATGTCTACATGTAAGATATAAGGACTCAGTTATATACTATTAATCATCAAAATGTTTCTATAAAATGTGATTCAATATTTTTCAAGATCTAGTTGAAGTGTAAAAATTTATGTAAATACGTGATCAATAGTTTACTATCCAAGGCATTTTTCCTAATTTTCCATTTCGTCAAAATCATTCCACTTTCAAGGCACACGTCTTTCCAAGTGTTCCTGGTAGCGTCCCGATCTTTAAAAGAAACCACAGTTTTACCTCTTAAAACTGGTCTAGCTTCCACTAAAAAAATGAGAAGATCATTATCTATCACCACTTAACTCATATTACGATTTTTAAATTAAAAAAATGATAACTTTATACAGACTGTAAACGCACAAGCGGTTATAATCCGCCTAGTGTGCAAGCGCCCATCTGGCCACATGGGCCACTGTCTGGACTGGGGCGGTCAAACAACCGTTGAATGTAGTGGCAGCGCGCGGTCGTATATCTGCCGTCGACGACAGCGCTACCGCGGGTTTTCCCCTCCGCCCAGTGTGTAAGCTCCCATTTGATCCCTTGCGCCACTACCTGAAGGGCGGCGACGGAGAAATTTCCGGAGCGGACGAAACCGGCCTAACAGGTCGTAGGGGGAAATGGTAAACATGATGAACATGCCAGAAATTGTTGGAAAAAATAGGTTTGACCTGCTACCAGAGTCAGCAGGGGAGGAGCCTCATGTAGATGTAGGAGTAGGTAAGGTGCAGCAGGCCTTTAGGAATAGGGGTGTACAAGGAAAATATGAAGAAAAGGGTTCTGCTGCTAGGTAGTACCCACGGGAGAGTTTTAGGCCCTCTTTTGCAGGAGCAGCTGGACACAGGTTACCAGGTTATAAGTTTTTTTTTCAAAACTAGTGCAACTTTACGTCAGTTAACAGAGCTTATAGGTTTACTTTGTTGGGGTTTTACCAAGGAGGATAGGGTAGTGATAGGAGGAGATGCGGGGAACAGTATCGATAGAAATGCTAATTATAGCATAGAGAGTGACCTGCAGAAAGTGTTGAAGGAGGCACAGCACACTAGGGTGGAGCTCATGCAAGTCCTAAGTCACCATGACCAGCCACAATTGAACCAAGCTGTGAGGCGGGTAAATGTGGAGACGGATGTGCTGCTTGGGAACAGCATTAGTTCTGTTATGATGGTTGTGCCTGTGGAGACCATTGGTGGGCGGGATTTCAATAGGCATGGCCTATACCTAAATACGTAGTAGGGCAAGGGAATACTTTCTGAGTTGTTAGCTAGCGCTGTGGGAGAGCCAACTTACCGTGGTGATGAGGTCGGGACTGTGCCTTTTTTGGATTAAGGGCTGCTGGTGAGGTGGTAAAAAGAGGTAATCATAGGGACACAGAGTGTAGATTCATACGAGTAGTTCTAAAAATCACTAATACTAAAGAATTAGAAGAAGCTTTTGAAACAATAACAGATGGCGGCAGATCTGGGAAGGCAAATGTTAGTGCTGAAAATATCACAAAGCCAGTGATAAGAGTGTTACTGGTAAACTTTAGAAGTATAATGAACAAAGTTATGCAGTTTGAAAACCTAACAGAGATACATGAATCTCAAGTAGTTATAGGGGTAGAGTCCTGGTTAAAAGAAGGAGTACTAGACATTGAGGTTTTGCGGATGGTTGCAGAGTGTACCGCAAAAATAGGGAAGCAACTTGGGGAGGAGTATTCATACCGGTTAGCATAGACTACTACAGTTCAATGGTGTTCAGAGATCATGACCATGAGTTACTTGGGGTAGACTTCTGGGGAAATAAAAAACAAAAATTCAGGATGTTGGCTACTTACCGTAGTGGTAAAATGAATGATAAAGATGATACTCTTGGGGAGACTCTGAATTCATATTCAGAGTGCAGAAGTGAGCATAGAATGTTTATTATTGGTGGGGATTTGAACTTACCAGGTGTCAACTGGTTAGGAAATAAGATTAATAATACAAAGGAACAGAGATTTGCTAATACCTGAGTAGGAGAAGGAGGCTTTGCACAGGTGGTTGAGCTAAAAACAAGGGGACCATGCATGTTGAATATTTTCGCAATAAAGCCGGATGAAAACCTAATCGGGTGTCCAGTAACTGAAGGAATAAATGATCATAATGCAGTTGTGATGGATTTTAGGGGGTTCAGTAAACCAGTGGCCAGAATTGAAGGGGGAAATAGATAAAATTATAAAAAGGCAAAAATCTTGGATCTGAAAAGATATTTCATAGTTAATTTTATTAAATGGAAGAATGGCACAAGTTCAGTGGAGAAAAAGTGGGAAACATTAAAAAAGGGGTGAAGAAATGATTATTCAGAAACAGGGAATAAAGGGAAATATAGAACCTTCATACTATAACAAGGAGGTGAGGAGGTTAAAGAGATTGGTGAGACAAGAACGTAACAGAGATCGAATACAGAAAGTCCTGAAACAACTAACCAAGGAATTAAAAATGCCAAAGAAACTGGCTAAGCATGAGTTTATAAAGAATATTATTGGTGCAGGGGGGTTTTCGACTGATGCACCTAGAAATTTCTATAGCTACATCAGGAAACTGAAGGGAAGAGATGGTATTGAGACAATTATAGATAAGTACTGAGGATTTGAAAAAGGCAGAGTTATTAAGAAACTTGTTCAGTGAAGCCATTAGGGACAATAATTCAGGAGTTATTTCTGAAAACGAGCCTATCCGCACATTTGGAGGTGACTAGATTAGAAAATTTAAAGTTAAATATTAATATATCATGATGGAAAGAAGGAATCTAAAAATGTGTAAAGGGGTCGGTGTTGATAATGTTACTACAGATGTCTTAAAGGTAGTCGAATGGGATATTGTACTCTACCTTGAAACATTATTTAAATTGAGTCTGGATACTTGTTGTTTACCAGAAGACTGGAAAAGTGCAATAGTAGTACCGGTCCATAAAGGAGGGGTGACAAACATGTTTGAAAACAATAGGCCAATCAGCTTGACATCAGTGATAGGTAAATTAATCGAGAGATTAATATGCAACCATATTAGAAGTGTCTGTGAGGAAATTAATTGGTTTTCAAATCGGCAACATGGTTTTAGACAAGGATATTCATGTGAATTTCAGTTAGTAGGCTATATGCAAGATATTTCTGATAAAATGGACAAGGAAGGTCAAGTTGCCAGTGTAGCAATAGATCTTTCAAATGCCTTTAACAAAATGAGCCATAAAATGGAGCTAAATAAGGTAAGAACTATTGGAATTGATAAAAATGTGATTTGCTGGGTAGAAGAATTCCTAAAAGGTAGAAAGCAAAAAATTAGGGTAGGAAATGCAATATCCAAAGAAACAGGAGTGAACATGGGAGTCCCACAGGGTAGTTTATTGGGACCATTGTTATTCGTTATTGTAATGTATGATTTTGTTAATGGTTAACTGTCAGAAGTTAGATTGTTTCCAGATGACATGATGTTATTTAAAAGGATTAAAACAATAGAAGGCCGTAAACAGCTACAGGATGATCTAGATACGATACTAGCTGGGTGAGTAAACATGGAATAAAGGTAAATGCAAGTAAGAGCCAGCTTATTAGGTACAGAGATAAATAGCTAATGGTTGATTGTGATTATAAAGTGGGGAAGGAGCTACCTATTGTAGACTCGAAATGTAAATACCTTGGAATAACATTTGATAGCAAACTTAACTGGGCAGGACACATTGGAAAAAGGTTCAAAATCCTTCACCTGTTGGAAAGAGTGATGAGTGGATGCACTAGAGAAGTAAGGGAATTGGGGTACAAAACTTTGGTCAGACCACTGCTGGAATATGGCAGTATAGTTAGGGATTCACATTTTAGGTATCAAATACAAGAGTTGGAGGGAGTGCAGAGGAGGGCTGCCAGATTTGTCTATGGTAATTACCGCAGAAAGCAATCGGTAACTAATATGATAAAGGAACTGGAGTGGGGTTCGTTGAAGAATAGAAGGAAGGTGAAGAGAATAATAGGAGTGTACAAAGCCTATTCTAGTCATGGAGCATGGAAAGATATTGGTGGGAAAATTAAGAAAGGTTCTGGGAAGTGTAAGGTTGACCATAACCGCAAGCTGGCACTTGATTTCAGGCATAAGGGTGTGGAAAAATTTTCTTTGATAGGAAAGGATGTGAGGGACTGGAAAAAATTGCGAAGAGAAGTAATGAATAATTTACTGGGACACAGAAGGAATTTAAATTAAAAATTAGTTGACAACAAAAGTAGGTTGGAAGAGGAAAGGATCAAAGGGGGGGGTGTAGGGAGATTGCCACCGGAGCGGCTGCTCAATCGCAATTTTATCAATTATCATTATAACTAACCTTAGATTATTACCCTTTATAACCACATAACCTTAAGACAATTGATAATATACACTTAAACGTTCTTCAGTGGAGGGGGTAATCATGAACATACTTCAATCTAACTTGTTTTGTATTACCCGAAAATATTTTAAAAATACTATTGGACTCAACAAAATATCACTATCTTTTCAACTAGAATAAATCAATTCTTAATCTAACTAATTTCATACTTTCTTTGGTCGATTCAAGAATAAGCTCTTGTAAAGTCTTTAAACTATATATGTGCTGACGAAAAACTGTTAAAATAGGTACTACTTCCAGGGCCGGCGTTAGTGAGGGAGGTAGCAGGGGGGTAAGCGGGTCAAACGTACCCGCACCCGCCGGATGATGGGGGCCCCGATCACCGGCTGTAGGGGCTCCCAGGCCAGAAGACAAGAATCCGCCCATTGTCCGGCTGGCCATTTGGAGAGCTCTTATTTTTTCTTTAAAAAAATAATAATTGGGTCGCCCATCTTTTCCCGGTCCCGAAATTCCTAGCGCCGACCCTGAGTTCTTCATGCTCATTCTTACTCATTATTGACGGAATTTTTCTAGTTTTTGAGATGTATAATAAATTCAATTGTATCTGAAGTATAACGTATGAGCGCAAATAATTTTGCTCAGCTTGGTATTTATTGTCCGGTAGTGAAACTCTTATCGGGTGGAGCTATCCACTCAGCGCGTCGTTTGGGTGGCCTCTTCAAGAAAACTATTCATGTGCAAACTCTCGTCGTTAAAGTTCGAGGAGATGTTATTACCGTAAAATAAGTGCAGCCCTCGAAGTCGCCGACTCATCAATCGTCCTCACTCACACAGCACCATGTGAAAAAATATTGGTTCAGAGTAATTCTGATGTCCACTCTTTAAACTCAAAGTCAGGTCACTTCCTATTGTAAGCTGCCAGTGTGGTAAATCGATCGGCCAAGACACCACTTGAGAACCAAGTCCCCGATATCTGCAACCACAATTCTGATGTCAATATTTCCCCTATCAGTCTACTCTTCTGTCGTCCAATCGCCATCCGGATATCCTCTATATGTGGACAGAATTTTACAAACTAAATAGTAACAGCAATGAAGTCTTCACGTGTGTACCGCCGGATTGTATTTTGAAAACACGATATTTTGACTAAAATCTCCGCCGTCTTTCTCAGGTGTGGAGACATCTTTACTGGTCGGCTGACCCAAAGATACTGAGATTACTCGGGTGCCGCACTTCTTATAAAATAGTAACAATTCTTAACAAATTGCTCATTGGATGAAACATTTTCTCTGTCCCAGACGATCACGGCATTGCCAGTGCACTGTTATTGTGATTGGCGCGATGACCTCGTGTTATTCCATCGAAACTCGTTGCCTTTCGTAAATACTGCCGCTTGGTGTCTGCCATAAATCTACACAGACTGGCATGTTAAACCAAGCGTGCTTCTCACCTAAAATGTGTGGAGACGCTGACCACCCCGCTTTTGAGACATTTATCCTGAGCCCCTTTGTGTGTTGACAAAGAGAGACAGGTCCTTCTTCTATCATGAAGCCAGGAATACCCCATTGGGACTTGAAACTGTATCCCCGAGGAGCAATGATCAAGAATTCTTCCGTTATGCTTCAAAGCAAATAGAATTTCGCACACACATAGTGGCGATACTAACTGTTAAACAATTGTATAATAGGCGTAAGGCTTATCATCACAATATGCAATCGGTCTTTCTTTTCAGTCTATGACCTGCAATAATACTGTACCTATTTCAACATTATTTGCACATGTAGAAAGAATGAAGGGTTTAGAGAAATCTGGGAATATCAAACTGTGTATGTTGTGGGATCTTCTTTTAAAGTATCCGTTAATAAATCACTGTCTGCTAATCATTAGAACTTTATGCCTTTTCTTATCAAAGAAATTGGAGGTTTAGACTTTAGGGCATAATGTTTGAGATGTTTCTTGTTGTAATTAGTAAGGCCAACAATTGCTTTTAATTATTTTACACAAGTGGCGGTTGGAAATTCTTTTCCTGCATGAACGAAGCATTGATGTAGTTTTAATCCTTTCCTGGCTATATTATGACGCAAATATTCTAACCCTGAATCAGAAAAATTACATTGTTCAAGCGCCAACGGCAAATTAGCTTCCCAAAGAAGTTCTAACAGTGTCTTCACTTGAAATGCTCATCAACGCCCTTAGAGAACACAATTACATCAACGACATGCGCCATCGAAGAAAATGGTTTTAATGCTGTCTATACACGATCCATCAGTACCTGAAAGGAAGCTTTCAGTTTAAAAAAAGTCTGGTACACTCATATTCGCCATTTGGAATATTCAAAACAGATTTGGAACGTCGTCTTCAACAACTCTGATCTGATGTTAACTATTGCGCAAGTCATGGTTGGTAAAATACTTGCATTGGCCAAGTTAGTCTACTGTCTCTGAAATAAAAGGTAATGTATAGACATCTGAAGTTCTAATATCATTAAAAAGATCTATAATCAATACAAAATCTAAACTTAACTTCTCCATTTTATCTATTCTTAGGAACTATGACAACTAGAGTAGTTCGAAGGTCTATTGATAGCATTGCTTATGAAGAATTTCATCGATCAGTGGTCTTTGATGGAAAGAGGATCGATAAATCTACTTGTGAATGGGTAATGCTTCTAGTGTCAAAATCGTATATTCAACTATATCGGTGGTTGGGAGGTTACTACCAGTTTGAAACTACAAAAATAAAGCTAAATTTCTTTGTGGCAATAGGCACAATATAGCGTTAAAACACACTTCGCACTTGAGCAATACGCCCAGTATTATCCTTTACTGTTCACTTCATCAACATCAACATCAACAAAAATCCTTTTTATATAAATCTTGGACATATGCTTTTTCATCACCACGTGGTGTCTCTACAGCTCCTTCACCTAAATTTTTCCAATATAATCGCACTTTAAAGAAACTTCTCTTAACATATCATTGGTACGAAACTACCCACTTACACTTCTACAGCATTCTCGTCACACCAGAAACTATCCAGATTTTGGGACATTAATAATATTTTCCTGATGCTTTGTGAATTTTTCCTGCATGCACTGAGTGGACGGCAGACTTGTTAGTTCTGGTACGGAACAAGGTTGAGTTGGCCAGATCCTCCTTTGAATACGAACATAGTTTTTTTGTCTAGTAACACCAACGATGGGCCTACACTTTCGGGTTTCCACAGAATAATTTACCGTTTCGCCAGCATTGTTTTGTGTCTAGATGGAAAATCGATCCTTAAGATTCCACCACATGGAATTTAATATAGATACTACATACACTCTTGCATTATAAGCATTATTATCTATAAAGATATTAACATTCTTTATCCCACAAGTTGTAATATCTTTACTCTCATCCAAACCAGCAATTTTACAGTCTGGAGGACATAATTCCAAAATTCTACTACTACTCTTAGACCTACGCCGCTGTATCAACAAAAAATTGCACTACCATTTTTGCTGGCACTTAAAACTAGACTTACCACTTAATGATTTGACCTCTTCCTCGTTTATTTTCTCTTGTTCAGCCCTCACTCCATGTCACTACTTGTTTTTGTCACTACGATATCTTCACTCAAATCGTGATTTTATTGAACAGTAAGTAGCCGCGTGCCCAATTTGACCACATGCGTAACATTTCAGCATTCATTTAGTATTAAATACCTGCCTAGTTGGCCTCTTCCTACAATTTCCTACAATCATCTGTTGTCCCACTTTTTACCTGCTAAAAGCGCACAGCATGCTTTAGTAAACTCACATAAGTTCCAACTTCGACGTTTATGCCACCTAAGAACACATCGAGCATCTTTTGATCCACCTTATGAGTTACAACAAGGTTATATTCATCAGTACCCTTTAATGTGTATGTGTAAGCGTTTACCACTTAAATCCAATCAGAATAATGTTGAATATCTTCTTATCTTCATGGTGTCTTCTTAATTTACGTAATTGCTCCCAATAAAATCTCAATGTTTGTTTCGAGGATTCCAGTTTTTCTACTATTCCGAACTGGAATTCATCGACCGCCTCTGCCGCAGGCCAGTTCCACGCTGTACCTAACCACTGTTGGCAGCACAGGCTGCTTGTTGGATACGGTGGTTCCTGGACTCGAACCAATGATCGAA
Source organism: Vandiemenella viatica (assembly GCA_031002005.1). Lineage (NCBI taxonomy): Eukaryota > Metazoa > Arthropoda > Insecta > Orthoptera > Morabidae > Vandiemenella > Vandiemenella viatica. The sequence goes on along the minus strand of JARYHS010008074.1, from coordinate 312,134,305 downwards.
GACCTGCTCGTTCCTAATACAGATATACAATTTTTCCTCTTTTCACAACTACCAGTGCACAGTTTCTAACACCTGTATCCAGTTTGCGACGAACCGCTTTGTAATAGAGCTCTAGTGTGAGTGGAATATTGTTTTACTTCAGCAGAAGACCAAGAAAGACGAGTGATACATGAAAAGATAAATAAACTCACTAAGTTTCTGGTACATAATATAAATGTTCGATGTGTGCGCCCATAGTCACTCGGCACACATCCAAACAGTAATCCAGTTCCGTCAGCATGTTTGCATCAATCACCGTTTCAGCAGCAGTGATCTGTTCTTGTAAATCTCACAGTGTTGTTTGCATTGGGGGTACATGAAATCTGTCTTTCACATAATCCCACAAGAAGGAATTACATGGGGTCAGGTATGGTGACCTGCAGGGTAGACATGACAACAGAGGAACATCACTCGTTCCAGTGCGCCCTATCCAGAGAAAGTTGCGGACATGTGTTCTTCTGTGATGTGATACCCCGTCCTATAGTAGGATGAAATTCGAGGAGTCAGTAGTCAATTGTGGAAACAACTACACCTGCAAAATATCGATGTGCACGCATCTGCTCAATGAAGAAAAGGGTCCCATACAGCTTTCTCATTGATATGGTACAAAAGACATCCTCTTTTGGTGAATCCCTTTCCATCTCCACAAAGGTATGCGTCAATTGCGTACCCCACACTCTCACATTGTGACGATTCACCTTTCTAGACAGATGAAAAGGCACCTCGTCACTGAATACAAAGTTTACCACCAAATCCTCATCATATTCCATAGCTTCCAGTATTCCGGTGCAAAAATCAGAATGGCTGCAATAATCATCCGGGATCAGGTACTGTGCCGATTGCACACGATAGTGTATGAATTGCAAACGCCGGCGCAAATCATTCGACACTGTATTCTGCGAAATACTCAGTTCATTGCTGTCACGAAAGATAGATTTTTGTGGACTGCACTCTGTCTCACACGTTCTACGATTTCCACAGAGATAAGTGGTCGCTCCGTGCTGCTCCGTTTACACAGAGAACCAGGTTCACGAAACTGGTGAAACCTACGTAAAATGCTAGGGTGATGAGCTTTTCCATATTTTCATAAGAATGCGCGCTGCACATTTGTAACCGAAGAACACTTCGCATATTCTAAAACACAAAAATTCTCCTGGTTTTCAACCATCTTGTCCACTGCTGCCACCTAGCTTGAACGCCAGACAGCAAGCAGGTTTTTAACTAGGAGAGTTTATATACCTTTTCATGTATCACTCATATTTTTAGGTCGTAAATTTTTTAACACACAGTGTCTTGAAAACCGGTGAACCCTTTAGCATAAACCTGTGTTTCTTCCAAAACAGATGCTACATACTATAACAGGGAGGTGTTGCGATTAAAGAGTTTGGTGAGAAGAGACCATAAAAAACTAGAGCCAGCAAGGCACTAGGGAATACTTGAATCAACTAAATTAGGGAATAATAATAGTAAAGAAGGTGGCTAAAAATGGGTTTATTAAGAATGGACAACCGACGGATGCATCTAGAAATTTCTGTAGATATGTTAGAAAATTGCTGGGAAGGGAGTGTATGGAGACAACTATAGATAGGTATAGAGAAGAACTTACTGAGAATTTAAAAGAGGCAAAGATTTTTAGCAACTGGCTTAGTGATATCATTATGGATTACGGTTCAGGAATGAGAATGTGTAAATCAGAGAACGATATTATCATTGCAATTAGAAATGAACAGACTAAGCAAGATTAAAATCTTACTGAGATTATCATGAAGGAAATAAGAAAGCTGAAAAAGCACAAATGGTCTAGTGTAGATAACACGTCTTAAAGTCAGAAGGATGTGACATTGTACCTCATCTTGAAATGTTATTTAAATTGATTCTTGATACTTCCTGCTTACCAGAGGACTGGAAAAGTGCGATAGTAGTATCGGCCCATAAAGAAGAGGTTACAAAAATTAATATGGTCGGAAATTACAGTCCAATCAGTTTGACATAAGTGCTAGGCAAATTAATGGAAAGATTGACATGAAACCCCATCAGAGATATTTTTGAGAAATTTCATTTGTTTTCAAGTCGACATGGCTTCACGGGAGGATATTCATGGGACCTCAGTTAGTAGGTTATATGCAAGACATTTCGGTAATGGTCAATGGAGTCCAAATTGATAATTAAGCGCTAGATATTTCAAAGGTTTTGACAGAGTGAGTCATGAAATATTGATAAATAAGGTAAAAACTATTAGAGTGGATGATACAGTAGAAAGCAAGAAAGGCACTATCAAAATAAGTGGAAGTGAAAATAGGAGTATATTGGGACCATTCTTATTCGTCATTCTAATAAATCATGGTGCTGTCGGATTACTATCTGAAGTTATGTTGTTTACAGACGACATAATGCTATATAGGAGGATCTAAACGGTAGAAGCTGCAGGATGATCTAAACAGTATATATAGTAAGGTAGGTCAACATGGGATATATTTAAAGAAGAATCAGATAAAATAACTAGACTGATTGTGGTTATAAGTTGGGAAAGGAATTGCTTGCTGAAGGTTTGAAATATAAATATCTTGGCATAACATTTGATAACAAACTCACCTGGGCAGAGCACTTTGGTGAGGTAGTTAGAAAAGGTTTCAAAATCCATCATTTGTTGGAGAGAGTGATGAGGGGATGTACTAGAGAAGTTACAGAACGTTAGTCAGACCATTGCTTGATTATGGGAGTGTATTATGGCACCCATATCCAGTACAGGATCTGGAGGGTGTACAAAGAAAGGCTTCTAGATTTCTCTCTGGAAATTACCGCAGAATTCAATAAGTAAGTAATTTGATAAAGGAGATGGATTGGGATTCATTGGAAGATAGGAGAAGGTTGAACAGTCATGGGAGCGTTCAAAGCGTGGAATGATATTGATGAAAGGATTAGGAGAGGTACACTCTTTGGCAAAAAAAATTGACTGTCGGCGCCTGAGTCTAAGTCCCTTATTTCGCACAATGTGGCATCATTGCGCGTATTCAACTCAGCGCCATCTGTTATTCATTTCCTTAAGTCAAGCCTCGAACAAAGCAGGAAGACTCCGCCCGCCCATTGACGATTCTTCTTGGTAGTTCATCTATCATTCCCCACATTTCAGTAAAAAGCTATTGACAGATCTCGAAACAAGTAACGCATTTTCCTGTCCCTGGATTGACTGTAATATTAGGCAAGATATCGCCGACCATACCTCAATCGGACGAAATTCGGTTCCAGCTACACTTTTCTTAAATTCAGATCGTGAAACATATCGTTAAAGTTGTAATTAACAAGATTGCAATAAAGCGCAGTAAAAATGAGGTTCAGTTATACATTTTATTCCAAATGATTAGCGTAAAATTATAACGATATTTATTTATATATTGATGTAGGCTAATCAGTTGCAATAATGCAACACATAATGGGGTGTGTGGTCCGAGAAGTGGGTGTAAATGTTCAAAGATCCAGAGTTTTTGGTTCTACAAAACTATTGAAACTATTATAAAGAGATTATTTCGGATAATTGTCTAATGCCAGTTGAATGTAACTGACTTCCGAGGAAGGATAAGGGTGTTTACCCACTGCACGAGCCGTCTGTGAACATGAGCTCCGTTTGCTTGTGGCTAACCATCTAGTCTTGTAAACGCGTGGTCCTCGGTTCGAGTCTAGTTTTCCAATTATTTTTTGCATTTATTTTAAACAAGTCGAACCTACAACTGCGTTATGCGTAAAATATAACATCGACTCTTACCTGCTTGCGTCAGGACATAACATACTTAAGGAAAGACTCATAACTGAGTGCTTCTTAATAAACTGCACACGTAACTATGAAAGCTTTCACAGAGGTAACACTGAAAGAAATCTTCTCGGGCTTCAACATCGTCGAAATAGTGTCGTGTGGTTACGTTAGGTGGACTATAACGAGTTCGCACCATCGTCAAGGAGACGAAAAACTAAATAATATTACTATACCAATTTCTTATTATGCGTCTGGATTTACGATTCGTCGACTTCTAAGTCATTAAAGGTGAGAAGGGAATGGAGACAAGGAATGGGAAGGAATTCGGACCATGGGTTTTCGAAGAAATAATCCCGCCATTCACACGAAGTGACTTGGAGAAACGAAGGAAAATCCAAATCTGGATAGCCGGATAGGAATTCAAACCCGCTTCCTCTCGAATGCGGAGCCATAGCGTTAACGCTCAGCCATTAGGTTCAGTTTTTCAATATATTTCGTATTTGGTCTATGATGCCGTCCATAAAATTATTTAAAAAATCTATTGAAAAGTTAAAAATCGTAAATTAAAATATATGTGCAGAAGTGAGTTCATCTGATGAGAGCGGGGATATAAAAAAAATCTCTGTAATCAGCAACGCAATTCAAATATCATTTTCTTTCTCTCTACTCTTTTCGCCCCTCTCTCTCTTTTTTAATTTTTTTTTTGCTAGGGCTTTACGGCTCGTCGACAGCAAGGTCATTAGAGGCGGGATCGGATTGGGGCAAGAAACGGGCAGGAACTCGGCCATGGCCTTTTCAAGGAAGCATCCGGGCGTTCGTCCTGGAGTGACTTGGGGAAACCATGGAAAACCCAGATCTGGATGCCCGGACGGGGATTCAAACCCGCGTCCTCCCGAATACGAGGCCAGAACGTTAACCGTTCACGCACCACACCCGGTACCTTTTTTTAATTTTTAGCAGCTATCAAATTCAGAGTGAATATAAGCTCCCTCTTATATGGAAGATATTGTCATATTAATCCCGTTGTTAATGAAGTAGTATTAAACCAAAAATGACGAGCAAAATTGATCGGTTTGCTAGTAACCAAATACGTAACATTTCAGTCTTTTCGTAGAAATGTTAAAAAAAAAAAAGAATCCAGTTCACATTCTGCTTGAGCAAAAACCTCAAACCGGATGCTAAAACTACAGAAATTTGCAGTCTCAATAAAATGTGGTAAAATAAGAAATTTCAATGTAGTTGTGATGTAATTCTCTATAATATTTTCTCATTTTTTTTTCAAGTATGTCTTTCAGTAAAGATAAAGAGGTAGTTGGAATGAAATTATCACGCTGAGCAATAACAGAGCTAATTGTTACAAAATTTTATAAATCGGCAGTACTACTCTCCGCAGCTAGAGTGTAATTCTAAAATATCGTAGTAGACGGAAATGTAGTGTTTACAAAGCGTATAATACTGGTTTCCTTGTTTCTTGCCATAATGACATTCCCGCACTGAATTTCAATTTTATGCCTCAGTTTTCCTCCTACAATGTTCTGATTGAATGCCTTTGCAATATTTAAACGTTCAAAAGAAATTGTTGCTTGTCATTCTGAGACAGACATTATAATGTAAATTCTTTGGGTTGGAATAAAATATTCAGTAGCTACAGTTTGAATTTTGGAAAAACCGTGCCGCAAGAGAATCAATTCTTATCACCGATCAAGAAAAACTAAGTTACTTTCATAGGGTTTGTTGATTTAGAAAAAAAGGTTTTGGTAATGTAAGGCGGGACAAAATGTTCAAAATTTAAAATAAGTCAGGTCTTACGTATCGAGATAGAAAAATATTTTATAATTGATATAAGAATCAAGTGGCTATAATAAAAGTAGAGAATCATGAGAGTCACCAATCAGTTGAAAAGTGTATCAGATATGGTTGCAGTTCATCCATACTAGTGTTGTAAAAAAACGGTTTTTTTCTGGCTTGAAAAAAAACATGAAAAAAAACTTTGAAAAAAAAAAACATGTTTTTTTTTCTGGAACACGTTTTTTTTCACAACTACTAAATCTCAAATTTGTAAGTCAGTTATCGTTTAAAATGACTGTTTCTGATTTTATTCTAAGTACTTATCTTAGTTTAAAATCTACTATATTTTTCTGGTTCAGTAGGAAAAAAAAATCACGAAAATATTGGCAAAATTGACTGAAATTTTCTTTATGAACGGGGATTTCCCGAAGAGACTAGGTTGCGTGAGAAGGAATCCCCATTCCCCATTGTTTGGATTGATACTTGCTATTTGAAATAGTGCTGCGAGCCCTACAAAATTACCTACAAATCTTTTTAAAAAATTAGGAATTTAAAATTTATCCTCGGTTTTTTGCCTTATTGGGCTTTCCTTATATTCGTATACTTGTTAACTCTCAGAGTATAGTGGTACTGACTCATTAAATTGTCAGTAATGGAGCGTGCATAATCCAATTAGCTCCATTTTGGCCTCCTATGAACCCCCACGTAGCCCTACGTGGCTTTTGCCTACCCCCCCCCCTCTCCCCACGTAGCCCAGCGTAGCCTTCCAGCCAGTGGTGTAGCTAGGGGGGGGGGGCGGTGGGGGCGGTCCGCCCCGGGTGTCACCCGTTTGGGGGTGACACCCGCATTTCGAAAATAGTAATCGAAATTAGTGTGATACAAAATTATATATATATTTTATATAGTCTTCTTTTATCCTTTGGTGTCGAAACACGTCTACCTTTAATGTTCTGAATATTTTTTTCTAAGTTGATCTATCGCTTTTTCAAACACGATCCAGTACATTCAGTGGCGTAGCTAGGTCAAGAAGGGCCCCGGTGCAAAAAATTTATTTTGGGCCCTCAGGCCATACGGGCGGCCTTTTTTTGCTTGGTGTGCTGGTAGGGACCCCCTGAACTGAGGATGAGGGCCCTTGAATTATTCTTTAGGGGCCCCTGAGCAGTGGTTGGGGCTCCCCTGAGCACAGCGAGGGCCCTTAGTGAAGGGCTCTTGTACTCTCAGGGGCCCCTTAGACGACGGTAGAGCTAAAAAAAAAAAAGGTCACCAGTTTACCAGTTTGCCGTGAAGGCTCGTGGGGCCCTCTAAACTGCGCTTGAGGGCCCCCAGAGGTGCGTTTTGGGGCTCCTTGAGGTATGCTTAGGGGCCCCCTGAGCGTGAGGGCCCCGGTGCACTGCACCGCCTAGCCCCATAGTAGCTACGCCCCTGAGTACAGTAGAGTATAATAATATTATTGGCTACACCGCGCGCTTAAACAATAGAGCATCGCTCTGTTGCTCCAACAATCACAGAAACTCGTTGTGCTTGTCGTCCGTCACAGTTGTTTGGTTTGTTATGAGCGGCAGTGGATATAAAGTAAGTTTTCTTGTATTAAGAGAGGAAGATTTAAAATTAAAGGATATATCTAAAATTGTTAAAATCATGGTAATTAGGCAGTTAAATTGTAATTCCTCGAAATTATTTCAAGAAAAATGTTAGATTTTCCTTTGAAAATGAAAAAAAGCAACCAAGCGTATGCTGCAATACGCGTAGTCTAGGCTTCAAAATTGATTTGCTTTTTTAGAATTCTATTAGTTTTCTAGCTAAGATTCACAAGTGACTTGAAGTATTTTCTAGTAATTTTTTAATTTAACATCTGACATATTCGAATTGAGTACATTTCGTGTTATCCGATATACACTCTGCGTACCTTCCTTTTGTCGACAGTGCACCTATACTCGACATGAAATTGTATCATGTTCGAATTTATGCAAATAAAATGATCCGGAAAACTGCATTACACTAGCAATACGGTCAGGTTTCAAGTCAATCCGGACGAGTCCAAGTGTTATCGTCTGTCGGTAATCAGATTATGCATGACACGTGTTTAAAACAGTCGGAACCGCGTATCTTGCTAGCGAAAATTGTAACATTAGTAAGGGGACATCCATAAATTACGTGAGGTATTTTTCCGGATTTTCTGACCCCCCTCCCCCCCCCCCCTCTGGTGAGACTTCGTGAGATCTTGTCACGTCGGAACCCCCCCCCCCCCTTACGGATCGCCCTCGCAACTTTTTGAGACCTTTTTTTTTAGGTCTCACTCTCCCAAAGCCGGTTACACCCACACTTTTCGACGAAATACCCCCCTAAAATCGACATTCGCGTCATTTGTAATTTTTTTTTTAGCTCTACAGTCCAACACAATTTTAAAAAATCTCACGTGAGAATTGGTGAAATTTCGCTGGACCCCGCCCCTATTTCACCTCACGTAATTTATGGATGCCCCCTAAGCACTTTAACTCTAGGTTCATGTAAGTTTAATATGCTTTCTACTGATTGAGAATATACTAATATGATCGCGATCAAATAAATAAGCGTATGATTCTCTAAGAATTTTCCATCATAAATTTACAGAAGAAGATTTCTATTATGGGTAACCTCTTTGTCGAATACAGGCACCTACATTCTTATGGGTTCCTTAAATCGACAGGGATGTCGAACTTCTGTTCCTGCACAAAAATTGAGCTTTAATCATAAACTGAATGAACATTCGAGCCGTTTACATTTTTATTTATACGCTACTGAGCGATGCTAGAAATCTAAAATTTACACGTGGAGATGGGCTTCGATACATATCATATTTAGGAGTCTGTAGCTACTTATTTCTTAGGCGGGTAGTAAAATACTTCACTTATTAAGTACTTCATGTAAAAGCGGCAGATATCTCAAAGGCATGTTGTTTTATTACCTGACCGTTGTTTTTTTATTTTAAATTACGTTTAATTATGATTTTATATTTTATTTATTCCTCTATTTTTATGAAGGAACTTAATGTAGAGTTGCTTCTCTGACTATACAGTATCCCCCAGGGTCTCACAACTTGTGGGACCCGGATCCTGGGTTTGGGTCTGGAATTGCTTCTACTTGGATCAAACCACTTCTGTTAACTTTCCTCTCAATATTCCTTGGTCCTCCAAATACCGAAGTTGTGAAGTCACTTGAAATACAGCCTATGTCAATAACAAATGGGTAGCTTTCGACTTTTTTAAATTTATAGCGAAATCTTATGGTCGCCCCTGGCGGAAATTAAAATAACAACACGCATACATGAATGGTAGAATTTTATGAAACTTTGAAAATATATCCAGGGCCATACCTAAAAGAAATAATAACAAATGGAAATGGATCAGGCTAAGTAATTACCTTTTACAGTTGTCAGTGAGAAATGCGCCCAACTTGAGCACCAATACATTCGTGGATCCTTGCCGACATTGACACAACAAGTGTTCGGATGTCTTCTTGCTGTATGTCTCACTAAGCTTGCATGTCTTTTGCAGTCAGTTGTTGCACAGTTTGTGCTGGGTGACCATGTGATCTAATGTGTCTACTTCTGGTATCCTAGAAATGCTCTATTTGGGACAAATCTGGGGACCGTGCTGTCCATATTGTGATCGAAACTCCTTGCAAGGCTTGTGTGACGATAGCCTCAGTATTTGGACGGGCACTGTCTTGTTGGAAAATACGATACGGATGTTGAACATGTAGGGTATCACAATAAGATGCAGTACCCCGTTCACATAGTGATGGGCTGTCATTGCCTTCAACAACAGCCGACTCAGTCATGCTATCGAAACTGATTGCCACCAAAACATGACACCGGTGACGGCACTTGCGTGAGGTTCTGAAATCACAGCAGATAAGCCATTCCTCCACTACGCCTGCGAACATGTCGTCGATTAACACTTTGCCACAGACAGAATCGAGACTCGTCTCTAAACACAAATGTACGGCCATTCACATGTCCATTTGTGTTTTGCATTATACCAGGGTAGATGATGCTGGCAATGAAATTAGATTAATGGGACACAATGTACAGGGGCCAGAGAGTGTAACCCAGCTTCAAGCAATTAGTTTACAATCATCCGGGGAGGGGCGGAGGCGGGGTGTGACTATGTGTAACCACTGCTTGGATCTGGCCTGCAGTCAACCATCTGCCAGCAACAGCCACCCACACCATTTCGCGGTCTTCACGTGCTGTTATCCATCTGTATGGACCTGTGCCTGCTCTAGGAGTATTAGAGCTTTTTTTCATCATTGTGTAACAAGTCTGTATACTGACATTGCACTGCGGCAAATAGTTCTGGAGATTTCACGATATGATGCACCCTTTCAAAACACGTCAATTCTCCGACCTCTCTCACTGTTAGACATTTGGGTTTAGAGAGTTGTCACTCGTCGCCTTGGCATACTTAGACAACAAAAACTTTTGGGAAACCACGTGTCATGTGACACCACACTGTTCGCCACTTATATGCTTTAAAAAAAAATGCAATTTACATAATATATAGCACCGTAATTCCCACATTGTTACATGTGAAACTTTTAATCTTAAATCATTTAAACTCTTCATGCGGGCATATTTGGGGTCAAATTTCATTCGTTTATCACAACACCGTCTGGGTGCTGGGATTTTAATTTGCACCAGTTTTTGTATCAGTTGCTAAGTGTAAAGGTCGAACTGCACTTTGCCAATACTGGCCTGTACTGTAACCGCAACGACAGCCGGCCGAGTGACAGCTCGCCCCCTCGCGTCCACACTTTTCCATTGCTCGCTACGTTCCTACCCGGTCTTTAGTCTCATTAAACGTTTACAAGTGATTGTTTCAGGGAATCAGTGTTGGGGATGACAGATAGGTTTGACACCCTACTTTATTATACAGTACTGTACTTTATTCTGCACAGTTTTGGTACGAATGTACATTAAAATACTTTTTTATCTGACTCACATAATAACCTAACTGGTTGATGTTTTATGTACAAAAATAGTATCCCTGCGCAGTATTAACAGTATCGACGCAATCTCAATGAAATGTCAATCACTCGCACTTGACGTGTTTGTTTTGTCTGAGGTTCTTTTCGATTCACTCAATACTTTTTGTTAGTGAAGAACGAGTTGTAACATATTTTAATTTAAATATAAGTCGTAAAGATTTTGTATAGTAAAAATAATAATTTCATGTTATCTCAATGTTCTAGTCACAGAGTTTCTTATTTGGAAACTCGCAGTGCACCTATATCGTAGTCACCTAATTTGAAAAGAAGACCTACAGATTGACGTGAAATTCAAACCACCGGGCGTCCTTCGCATTAAAAGATAAAAGCTTTGCCATAGGTAAAAGTCAATTTTAAGGCCCGCAAAAATTACAGTAGAGACCGGGATTTGAACCCGGACCTTCAGTTTTCAAATCGCACGTAGTAATCATTTGAGTCACCAGTCCGAATATAGGTGTGATGAAAAATAAGTTTTCAAACATGATAAAATAAACATATTCTTTTTCTATACCATATATTTTTGTTATGAAAAGACACGAATCCACTTTTATGTGTTTGAATACATATTTTTCAGTACTTCTAGATTAGTCTTGCGTCTGGTTACGGCGTGCGATTCGGGTGTGGAAGGTTCTTTTACAAATGCGGATTTCGGCTGCAATTTTTGTGGGTCATAAAATTGGTCTTCAACTCTGGCAAAGCTCTGATTTTTTTAATGCGAAGATGCTAGGACTCTTTCTACATTTTACGAACATCTGATGAACATGGATGAAAAAAAAATACTTTTTTAAGGCAAATAACAACATGAAAACAACATTTAGTCGTAAGGGAAGGTAAATTTCCGAACTCTCTCGATGCGCTTCTCCACATCTAGCAGGCCGATACTGATCCGCACCGTCAAAACATAAACCAATCCAATGACGGCCGAGTGTCGGACTGAGACCCGATTTTCAGAGGCCTCTCTAAAACCACTTTCGATCACCGGTGAGCAACACGTGGCTGAAATCTTGCCATATTGACTATTGAACATGAAGTAACTAAAATTGATAATTTTGAAGATGTGATTTACGAGTTTGCAGCTGTTAAGGCTAAAAAGAGAAGATTGTTTTTAGTTTATTGTGTTTTTTTAAATGAAGTTAATATTACAATTTTATTAACTATAATTTTTAATAACAATAAATGTTTATTTAATTATATTTTATTCATATGATATTTTGCACTTACAAGATATTATATTTTACTTAATTTTGAATTTAAATTTTCGAGGGGTGACACCATCGATATCCGCACCGGGTGTCACCCACGCTAGCTACGCCACTGCTTCCAGCTAACCCCTCCTCCCTCTGGACCGAGCCACGTAGTTTGTGCACGGTCCCTAATTATGAATCGTTTCCTTGCAACCGTTGGTGTAAACAAACGATTGGAAAGAAATAAAGCTCCTATTTTGTATGATAATAGATTTTAATTCAAACTTAAAAGACCGTAATACAGAACTATCGGCGCAGTCTTTATGCACAGTGTGCACTTTGCTCACAATTTAAAATTGCAATCTCAAAAATCTTTTGCGTACAATACTAGAACAACCAGTAAAAGAAAATTTAACTATTTCTGAAGTTAGAGGAGACAGAAGAAGAGACAGAAAATTCCGACACCGACCGAACTAGTGTTGGTACTGCTGATACTAGTGAATATGGTACTGACATAGAGGATGAATAAAATTATGTTACCTATATAGATACACTTATAAATCATTATGTGAGACATTATATGATTCAGTAAGACTTAAAACACACTTGTATAATGGAAGTTCCTTAAATAAAACTATAATTTATCAAATATATATTGTTTTCTGAAAAAAAAAATTAGAAAATTAAAACACGGGTGCTAGGTTTTTTTTTTCATTTTTTTTTTCACAAAGCTGAAAAAAAACATTATTTTTTTCAGTTTTCAACACTAATCCATACTAATATTCAACTTATATGTGGAGGAAGCTATAAAAGAAGTAAAAGAGGAATTTAACTGTGGCTTCATGAAAAAAGTAGTTTCAAATATTGACCCAGGAACCAGAGAGAACTTTTTAAAACTGTATGTATGGAGCATAGCACCTTATGGTAACGAAGCATTGACTTCAGGAATGCCTGAAAGAAGGAAAATTGAAGCATTCGAAATGTGGTGCTATAGGAGGATGCTGAAAATTAAGTGGACAGTTAAACCACGAAATTAATATGTTTTGGAAATGATGGTTGACGAAAGAAGTTTGTGGAAGAATCGTAAACAAAGAAGAAACAGATTCGTGGGTGTTTTTTTTAATACATTTGGGATTGGTTATGTATGAAGCAGATAACGGTGGACGTGTTTTAAGAGAGGTGTTTTGAGATGAAGGGGATAGTGCTAAATAAGAAGGGATGGTGGTTTATATCAAACCAATCGAGATACTGACGACAGTAAAATAAGAGATAAGAGATTAAATAAGACAGAAGGTGCCGACCGATTGAGATCTACTCCCCCGAAACGTATCGATGGGGCCGACAGCTTAACGTCCAAATCCGGCGGACGAGTCACTGTCAGAAGTTCCATACGCGCTACAGAGAGGTTTGGGATTTAAACCAGGACTTTCGTGCACCATCTGATAATTAGTAATAATGCACCGCCACGCGAAACATGACCTAGTTCTAAAAAGTTCTTCAACCACCGGAGCTCAAATCAGGTGACGCCGTATTTGACGCCGCGCATCATCACGGAGCAATAATGACCCGAAACGAGGAAGTTGGCTATAGAAGTGTAGCATTTAAAAATCAACCTTTCACCTCCGTCACATGCTGTTTCCAATTGAGGTAGCTGACTCAATCTCATACCACTGCGGCGCAAGACAATCTTCTTATATCTATCACCTTAGTAATATATGAATTTTATGAGCGGAACAGAATATAAAGCATACGGCATCTTTAATTCCTTTAATTTATAGCTGCTAAAAATAGAGAAAAAGGGAGAGGGGTTGAAAATGAGAAAGATAGACAGAAAAACATAAATTTGAATTGCGTTTCTGATTTCAGAGACTGTTTTGGAAACTCACCCTCTCATTAAATTATCTCACTTCTACCGACATTTTATCATTTACGATTATTAACTTTGCTTTAAGTAAATTTTTAAATAATTTTATGGATGTAATCGTAGACCAAATACGACTAGTAATGAAAAAGTGAAGCTAATGGTGTCGCATTCGGGAGGAGACGGCTTCGAATACTTCCATCTATCAAAATTTGGGTTTTCTTTGGTTTCCCCAAATCACTCCAGGCAAATGGTGGTATAGTTCCTTTAAAAAGCCAAGGCCGAATTTATTCCAGTTCCTTTTCCGCAGTTTTTCCCCGCCTCTAACGACCTCGACGTTAACGAAACGTAATGCCACAAGAAGGAAAAAAATTGAATGGGAAGGAGTCATTGGTAGTCCGGTTAATGCAAGCTGCGATCACAACAACTACTACTACTACAGCTACTGTAAAACTGAAAAAACTCAGAAGTTCAATTCAGAACCGTAGAAGACGAAATGTAAGCAAGGAAGCAAGCATTGTTCACGACAGAGCTGGTCCACACGTTGCTCATCACACCGTCGCTCTTCTGCAAAACTTTGGTTGGAAAATAATCACCCACCCACCATACAGTTGCAGACTTGGCCCACAGTGACTACCACCTTTTCCTAAGCTGCGAAAATATTTGACCAACTTAGATATTAAAAATGAAGTTCAATGCTTGCTCAAAGACATGAGGCGAGCATACATTCTTTTTCCTTTTTTGCTTATGGTTTTACGCGTTGTCGACATCGAGGTCATTAGAGGCGTGAAAAGAGTTGTAGCAAGGATTTCTCCAATGGCCTTTTAAAGGAACTTTTCCTGTATTCACATAGAGTGATTTGGGGAAATCATTGAAACCCAAATCTGGATGGCCGGACGAGGATTCGAACCCGCAACCTCCCGAATGAGAGGCCAGAGCGTCAGCGCTTATTCCACCACGCTCCATTATTTTTATAAACTGTCACTGCATCTACAAAAATTTGTGTACCGAATTGTGAAGATGCAGAAAAATAGATGATTGCTCAATCTTTCCAAAAGAGCCGATCGTGATAAATTACTACGTGTTATTTAGTGTTATAAAGGTATTCTTCTTGGCCGAAGGAAACAGGAAAGTTGGCACTTCCTTCCTGTTAGACGTTGCCACAACTACTTCTTCCAGTGTTGCCACGATTTCTGACTTCTGGCAGTGCTGTGGTAATTTCCTATTCAAGGAAACGTATCTTACAGCTAGGCGGTATCAAGAGAACAGACACATTGCCGAAATAGAAATTTACTTTCCTTTCCCGTCTATCTATCTTATTTTTATTTGACTGATTATTTCTGTTATAACAGTTTGATTCTTTATATAGATCATCATTAACTATTCAACTTCAAATGTTGTATCTTTATATATATCTGTTTACTTTTATTATATAATAGACGAGGTAGGTTTCAGCATAAGGCAAAGTAGCTGTACGGATGAGCATTGGCCTGCGGAGGTTACGTTACTGGGTTCGTTCCCACCTCAAGTTGAGTATTTTTACATTGACTATCCCCTTCTCACTTGTTGTAAAATACATATCATATATGTAAAAGTGAACATTAATATATTTTACATCAAATTGTTTAAAAACAAACTCCTATGAAATTTTTTTTGATTGGTTCATAGAACACATTGGCGGTTAAAGGTGTGTTTGTGGAATTTAAAATATTGTTCATCCAATATAATGTGACGAGTTTAAATGACTTTAGTATCAATCCAAACAATGGGGAATGGGGATTCCTTCTCACGCAACCTAGTCTCTTCGGGAAATCCCCGTTCATAAAGAAAATTTCAGTCAATTTTGCCAATATTTTCGTGAATTTTTTCCTGCTGAACCAGAAAAATATAGTAGATTTTAAACTAAGATAAGTACTTAGAATAAACTCAGAAACAGTCATTTTAAACGATAACTGACTTACAAATTTGAGTTTTAGTAGTTGTGAAAAAAAACGTGTTCCAGAAAAAAAACATGTTTCCAGAAAAAAAACATGTTTTTTTTCAAAGTTTTTTTTCATGTTTTTTTCAAGCCAGAAAAAAACCGTTTTTTTACAACACTAGTATGGATGAACTGCAACCATATCTGATACACTTTTCAACTGATTGGTGACTCTCATGATTCTCTACTTTTATTATAGCCACTTGATTCTTATATCAATTATAAAATATTTTTCTATCTCGATACGTAAGACCTGACTTATTTTAAATTTTGAACATTTTGTCTCGCCTTACATTACCAAAAGCTTTTTTTTTCTAAATCAACAAACCCTATGAAAGTAACTTAGTTTTTCTTGATCGGTGATAAGAATTGATTCTCTTGCGGCACGGTTTTTCCAAAATTCAAACTGTAGCTACTGAATATTTTATTCCAACCCAAAGAATTTACATTATAATGTCTGTCTCAGAATGACAAGCAACAATTTCTTTTGAACGTTTAAATATTGCAAAGTCTTATAGGCATTCAATCAGAACATTGTAGGAGGAAAACTGAGGCATAAAATTGAAATTCAGTGCGGGAATGTCAGTGTGGCAAGAAACAAGGAAACCAGTATTATACGCTTTGTAAACACTACATTACCGTCTACTACGATACTTTAGAATTACACTCTAGCTGCGGAGAGTAGTACTGCCGATTTATAAAATTTTGTAACAATTAGCTGTGTTATTGCTCAGCGTGATAATTTCATTCCAACTACCACTTAATCTTTACTGAAAGACATACTTGAAAAAAAATGAGAAAATATTAAAGAGAATTACATCACAACTACATTGAAATTTCTTATTTTACCACATTTCTGTAGTTTTAGTATCCGGTTTGAGGTATTTGCTCAAGTAGAATGTGAATTGGATTCTTTTTTTTTTTTTTTAACATTTCTACGAAAAGACTGAAATGTTACGTATTTGGTTACTAGTAAACCGATCAATTTTGCTCGTAATTTTTGGTTTAATACTACTTCATTAACAACGGGATTAATATGACAATATCTTCCATATAAGAGGGAGCTTATATTCACTCTGAATTTGATAGCTGCTAAAAATTAAAAAAAGGTACCGGGTGTGGTGCGTGAACGGTTAACGTTCTGGCCTCGTATTCGGGATGACGCGGGTTTGAATCCCCGTCCGGGCATCCAGATCTGGGTTTTCCATGGTTTCCCCAAGTCACTCCAGACAAACGCCCGGATACTTCCTTGAAAAGGCCATGGCCGAGTTCCTGCCCGTTTCTTGCCCCAATCCGATCCCGCCTCTAATGACCTTGCTGTCGACGAGCCGTAAAGCCCTAGCAAAAAAAAAATTAAAAAAGAGAGAGAGGGGCGAAAAGAGTAGAGAGAGAAAATGATATTTGAATTGCGTTGCTGATTACAGAGATTTTTTTTTATATCCCCGCTCTCATCAGATGAACTCACTTCTGCACATATATTTTAATTTACGATTTTTAACTTTTCAATAGATTTTTTAAATAATTTTATGGACGGCATCATAGACCAAATACGAAATATATTGAAAAACTGAACCTAATGGCTGAGCGTTAACGCTATGGCTCCGCATTCGAGAGGAAGCGGGTTTGAATTCCTATCCGGCTATCCAGATTTGGATTTTCCTTCGTTTCTCCAAGTCACTTCGTGTGAATGGCGGGATTATTTCTTCGAAAACCCATGATCCGAATTCCTTCCCATTCCTTGTCTCCATTCCCTTCTCACCTTTATTGACTTAGAAGTCGACGAATCGTAAATCCAGACGCATAATAAGAAATTGGTATCGTAATATTATTTAGTTTTTCGTCTCCTTGACGATGGTGCGAACTCGTTATAGTCCACCTAACGTAACCACACGACACTATTTCGACGATGTTGAAGCCCGAGAAGATTTCTTTCAGTGTTACCTCTGTGAAAGCTTTCATAGTTATGTGTGCAGTTTATTAAGAAGCACTCAGTTGTGAGTCTTTCCTTAAGTATGTTATGTCCTGACGCAAGCTGGTAAGAGTCGATGTTATATTTTACGCATAACGCAGTTGTAGGCTCGACTTGTTTAAAATAAATGTAAAAAAATAATTGGAAAACCTAGACTCGAACCGAGGACCACGCGTTTACATGACTAGACGGTTAGCTACATGCAAACGGAGTTCATGTTCACAGACGGCTCGTGCAGAGGGTAAACACTCATATCCTTCCTCGGAAGTCAGTTACATTCAACTGGCATTAGACAATTATCGGAAATAATCTCTTTATAATAGTTTCAATAGTTTTGTAGAACCAAAAACTCTGGATCTTTGAACATTTACACCCACTTCTCGGACCACACACCCCATTATGTGTTGCATTATTGCAACTGATTAGCTACATCAATATGTAAATAAATATCGTTATAATTTTACGCTAATCATTTGGAATAAAATGTATAACTGAACCTCATTTTTACTGCGCTTTATTGCAATCTTGTTAATTACAACTTAAACGATATGTTTCACGATCTGAAAAAAAGTGTAGCTGGAACCGAATTTCGTCCGAATGAGGTAAGGTCGGCGATATCTTGCCTAATATTACAGTCAATCCAGGGACAGGAAAATGCGTTACTTGTTTCGAGATCTGTCAATAGCTTTTTGCTGAAATGTGGGGAATGATAGATGAACTACCAAGAAGAATCGTCAATGGGCGGGCGGAGTCTTCCTGCTTTGTTCGATGCTTGACTTAAGGAAATGAATAACAGATGGCGCTGAGTTGAATACGCGCAATGATGCCACATTGTGCGAAATAAGGGACTTAGACTCAGGT
This sequence comes from Vandiemenella viatica, assembly GCA_031002005.1. Lineage (NCBI taxonomy): Eukaryota > Metazoa > Arthropoda > Insecta > Orthoptera > Morabidae > Vandiemenella > Vandiemenella viatica. The sequence goes on along the minus strand of JARYHS010008074.1, from coordinate 312,115,849 downwards.
GCCAAGAGTCAATTTTTTTGCCAAAGAGTGTACATGGAAGGAATAGGTTGACAATGACCACAAATTGACACTCGGTTTCAGGCAGAAAGGCATGGGAAGATTTTCTTTCGAAGGTAAGGAGGTCAGGGATTGGAATAAATTACCGACAGAAATAATGAATAACTTCCCAAAAACGCTAAAAGAATTTAAAGTTGTAGTTAGTAGAGGTAAAAAGTTGGGCATCCTAAAAGTTTTGAAAAAAAAAAAATAATAAATAAATAAAATAAAAAAAAAAAATGTGGCGGTGTTATGCCTTCAAAATTCAGGTAGAAATTCGCTGATTTTGTAATCGACAATACTTAATGTGTATAATTGCATTTGATTCAAAAACTATAGACGATGGGGAGTTGAATTAGCTTCCGTTTTGAAGCTATAGAAATAATTTTCCTGTATTAAGAACAAATTAATTAAAAATAATGCAAAAACTTACATATTTAACGTGAAAATTATGATTTTTGGTAATTTTTTTCTGATACATTAAGAAAGTGAATCATTGTGATAACTATGTCGATTTATTCCCCCTCACAGCACAGGGACACTCATACCGTATATATTTTTCAAGCCCATGATGAATTTTGTTCATACAAGAGCTGGTTAAAATACTAAATAATGCCAAAATATCATATTTTCAAGGAGCCATAACTCAAAAGAGACATTTTTAAAAATTCTAGTAATCTGGCCAAATAATTTCCTAATAACGTGTATTTGAGTCATGGAGCCAGATTGGTGGATTTTTGCATTGTATAGATACTATAATTTTTTTTGATGGAAACTTATTTTATATGCAAAACTTTTATTGTATAAACTTCCTATAAATTTCAATTAATTTTGAAAAATAAAATACTACTTTTGAACAGTCACTATTTGTATTGTTAGCTAGAATATGTTATTGAAAATATCTTCGATATTTTATGGAGTATAAAATTATAAGTTAAAAAGTACTATAAAATCTTTTAAAGTTGTGGCGGAAACACATTTTGGCCTTAGCAGTTGTCAGCGCAGTTCCGTCGTTGTCGCGGCGGCTGCTAGCGTAGTAGCAACGATGCTCGCTGACGAGTAACCATGCAACGGTAAACAAAGATAGTACACAGTTGGCGAGGTATACGAATACACAGACGACATTGCCGTTCGCAGAAATACGTGAAGCCGTCAGTAATATTGACAGTCAGATTGTTGCGATGTTTCAATATAATGTAACGTACACATGTATGTGTTATTTGACATATTAAATGCATTGATAAGAATCTCGTCTCCCATACTGTAAATTACTATATCGTTTATTTGGGCAACTTAATTCTATAATTGGTGACCCCGACGACGAAAAATCCGAACTTCAAGAACAACTGCGCCAGCTACAGGAGCAAAAACACATTCTGCGACAGCAAATGCTTCAACAGCAACCCCCGCAATCTACAGTTTCGCAGGTCGGCACATCTGTTAACCGTCTTGCCGTGAAATTACCAGTTTTCTGGCCGGACAAACCGGCACTGTGGTTTGCACAGGCAGAAGCACAATTTGGCATCGCGGGAATTACGCAAGACTGGACGAAGTACGCTTATATAATTTCACAGCTGGACAGCCGTTATGCGGCCGAAGTTGAAGATATTGTAATAAATCCACCTCCTGCAAATGCATATGAACACTTGCGTAACAAGTTAATTCGTCGCCTCCGTGTATCAGAAGAGCAGCGAGTTTGCCAGTTGTTAATGGAGGAAGAGCTTGGTGACCGAAAACCATCCTAGTTTTTACGACACTTAAGATCACTAGCTGGTGCCACTCAAGTGCAAGACAATCTCCTCCAGCAATTATGGATCCAGTGCCTACCGTCACAGGTACAAGCTATCTTGCAAACTCAAGCCGACACACCACTAGACAAAGTTGCAATACTAGCCGACAAAATTATGGAAGTTTCTACACCTGCTATGCACGCCGATGTTAATGCTATCGGCATGCTACCTGCTAATACCGAGGTAAGTCAGCTTGCAAAGCGCATGGAAGAACTTTCGCAGCAGTTGGCTACATTGCAAGCCTCATTTCGCACACGTTCTCGTTATCGAATCCAGCCCCCGAAGCCGCGCCACGCTCACAACAGCCGCGATTCTTCGCCGCGTACTGACACCTCTCAGGTTTGCTGGTACCACCGCCGTTTTCACGGCCAAGCTCGCAAATGCCAACAACTATGTAACTTTCAGTTAAACTCCAACGGCAGCCAGTGATGGTGGTAAACGGCTGCCCAACAGGTGGTAACCGCCTCTTTGTCTTTGACTGAAACAGCAGATTTTTTTTTTAAATCGATACTGGTTCTGATTTATGCTGTTTCCCGAAAAATTTTGTAAAGGGGCGTCATCAACGCAACAAATATGAACTTGTGGTTGCAAATGACTCCACTGTTCATACCTATGGCACTTTGTTTCTCAAGCTGAACCTCGGCTTGCGGTGCGATTTATCTTGGAGATTTATAATAGCTGATGTAGCCGTTCCTAACATAGGCTCCGATTTCCTTGCACATTATCACTTGATCCCGGATTGTCACAAGTGTATCATTGACAGCTTGACAGGATTGTCAGTGCCTGTACATCTGGCTAACTGGAAGCAACCTAGTGTGAAGTCACTAAAGGCCCCTACTGTTTTTCATGAAATATTGCGAGATTTCCCAGATCTCACGCGCCCACCTGGAATGCTGAGAGAAATAAAGCACTCTACCGTACATTTCATCCGTACAACACCTGGCCCACCTGTCTCTTGTCTTGCTCGTCGCCTCGCTGCAGACCGTCCTCAGATTGCTAAGAAAGAGTTCGATACAATGTTAATGGAGGGCACAGCGCGTCGCTCAGAGGGCCATGGTCCTCGCCTCTCCACCTGGTCCCAAAGAAAGACAAGGGTTGGCGTCCCTGTGGATACTATCGACCTCTCAATGTACGGACAATTCAAACCTTTCAGCGATTCATTGATGTAGTCCTATCTGGTTTAGACTTCACCTTCGCCTATGTAGATGACATATTCGTATTCTCCAAGGGCCCTAAATAACACGAGCGCCATCTGCAATCTCTCTTCCAAAGGCTGTCATCTTATGGGATTCTCGTTAACGCTTGTAAGAGAGTTTTAGCCTCTCCAAGTGTTAACTTCTTGGGATACGAAGTCTCTGCCGCCGGAACTCGACCACTACCAGATCGGATCAGCGCCCTGCAAAACTTCCTCCTTCCACAGACAGTCCGTGAACTTTTGGGAATGTGAACTATTACCGCCGTTTCCTACCTTCAGCAGCAGAATACCAGGCTTCTCTCCACTCGGCAGTATCCAACCTACGAGGCTCTCAACCTGTAACTTGGAATCCGAACCTGGAAAGCACGTTCAATGCCTATAAAGCCAGCCTTGCCCAATCGACGCTACTAGTTCATCCTGATCTCAACGCACCTCTAGGATTGTTTACTGATGCTTCCAACACAGCTATAGGGGCTTGTCTACAACAGCACGTAAATGCTACGTGGCAGCCTTTAGCCTTCATTTCTAAGGAGCTTTCACCAAAGTTAACAGAATGGCCAGCATACTATCGCGAGTTACTCGTTACCTACGAAGCCGTCCAACAATTTCGGCACATCTTGGAAGCCCATCAGGTTACAATTTACACCGATCACAAGCCACTTATGTACGTACACGTTTAAACAACGCCGTGACAAGCTCCCGCCTGTGCTACTGGATCAATTATCGTTCATTGCGCAGTTCACCACCATTATTGAATACATTTAAGATTCTTCCAATATAGTCGCAGACGCACTGCCCCTGGTCGACGGAATCGCAGACAGAAGCTTGAACTTTTCTGCTCTGGCAGACTCTCAGAAGGACGATCAGGAAATCCTTTCTTTCATCCACGACGAAACATCACTTCGCTTGGAGCAAGTCCCGGTACCTGGCAGTTCCTCTTCTGTGACACCTTAACCGGAAAACCCATGCCCTTTATCACCACATCATTCCGAAAAGCAGCTTTTTCATCTGTTCACGGCCTGAGTCATCCCGGCTCCAGAGCTACCACTCGTTTGGTATAAGAACGTTCCGTTTGGCGTAATGTGGCGAAAGATTGCCGCGCGTGGGTCCGAGCCTGCCCAGATTGTCAGCGTGCCAAAGTTAAGTTCACACAAACGCACCAGTCGGAAACTTTACAATGGCATCTGCCCGGTTTCAACATGTTCATTTGGACATAATCGGACCACTTCCAGCATCAGGAAACTATCGTTATTGCCTAACAGCCATCGATAGATTTACTCGCTGGCCAGAGGTCTGGCCTTTAGAACGCATCACAGGACGTTGCCAACACATTTATAGCATGCTGGATTTCACGATTTGGATCATCTCTACCACCGACCAAGGCAGGCAGTTTGAATCTGCACTGCTCTGGAACCAGGGGCTCTTGACTGGAACGCTGAAAACCCGCACCACTGGCTTGCACCCCTGCTCAAATGGCATGGTGGAGAGATTCAATCGTCAACTCGAAGCAGCTATTACGTGCCATCTCGGTATGTACTGGCTGCAAGCCCTTCCCACCGTTCTTCTAGGTATTCGTAGTGCCTACAAAGAACACCTCAGCACCTAAATAACTGTGAACGTTTGCGCGGCGGCAGCACTGTAGAAAATACTCTCGGAATTCTAGCCGCGTCAAATAAAAGTCGACTGGTGACATTTCGAGAGCCGGCACTGCTCCCGCAGCAGAGCCTAACTTTCTTCTCCAGCCCGTGAGCTGGAGAATTCTTAGGTGAAGTATTTCCTAGTTGGCATTGCCTTCATTTTTACTGGTTGTATTTTATTTTTTTTTTTACATTTATTTTTTTTTCTTACTAGGCTTTATTTAGTGTAACCTTTTTATTGTTGTTGTTATTTTTTTTCATCATTTTTTGTTATTATTATTTTTTTGTTGGTATTTGCATGTGTATACTTATCTTAGTAAGTGGAGCGGTCTGCGGTGCGGTCCCTGATTCACTTCATATTGCGCGAGCGAATTTATGGTGGGATTAGTGCTCTCTTGCGCCTTATTGTAGAAGGTGGTTGCCAATTTTACGTATCGATCCCTGAGCATTGGCACTTCTGCTACCTGATGTAGATCAATTGTTGGGAACTGCAATGGTAAATGGAGTGCCCTTTTTAGGGCTCGGTTCTGGAGTCTTTGGAGGGTATTGATGTGCGTTGTGGCGGCGTACGCCCAGACTGGAGAGGCGTACTCCATCAGTGGCCGCACCAACGCCTTGTAGATGTGTACTCCTGTCCTGGGGTTGAGGGTGCTGTTGTGGTTTAGGACAGGGTATAGTTCCCCCAGCCGGCGCTGCACTCTTTGTCGTACGTCGTCGACGTGCGCCTTCCAGGTCAGCTTTGCGTCTAGGATGACGCCCAGGTATCTTGCCGTTGTCACCCAGGGGATTCTCTCGCCGAAGAGCTCGAGTGTTGGGCACGGCGGCGTTCTTCTTCTCGTCAGCATGATGGCCTGGCTTTTCGACGCATTTATACGAATTCTCCATTTAGTAGCCCACTCTTCTATGTCATTCAGCGATGCCTGTAGCCGTCGTCCAATTATCCCGGGGCAGCGTGAAGCTGTGAAGACTGTGGTGTCGTCCGCGTATAGAGCTGTTTCAGCTTGCTGCCGCATGGGCAGATCGGCTGTGTATAAGCTGTATAGAACTGGAGTGAGTACACTGCCCTGCGGGACGCCAGCACGGATGTATCTTCGTGAGGATATCGCGTTGTCCACTTTGACGACGAATGTTCGTTTCTGTAAGTAGCTGCGGATTATCTTTAGGAATCGGCCTGGCACACCAAGTGTCGCAAGCTTGTATAATAAGCCTTCGTGCCAGACCGAGTCGAAGGCTTTGGCCACGTCAAGAAGGACTACTCCGCAGTGATCCCTGTTGTTGAATGCTTCTGTTGCCGTTTCCACTACTCTCATCAGCTGGTGCACCGTGGAGTGGCCTGTCCTAAAGCCATGTTGTTCTGCAGGCACCATGTTGCCCTCTTGGATATGAGTCTGGAGGCGTTTTAGTAGGAGGCGTTCGAACACTTTGCTTATTGCTGGCAGAAGACTGATCGGCCCGTAGTTTTGGGGAATCTTCGGGTCCTTCCCCGGCTTGGGAAGTGCAATGATTTCCGCATGTTTCCAAGCCGAGGGAAAAGTGCCGCTTTCAATGATGTGGTTGAAGTGTCGAACCAGTCTATCGATGGCCTCGGGTGGTAGGTTTTTGAGGATTCTGTTCGTGATACCATCGTCCCCCGGTGCTTTGTCAGGTGGCAGACGTGACATTACTTCCAGAAATTCTCTCCTGGTAATGCGCTCGATTTCGTCGTCGCCTCCTTCATCCCTCATATAATGACGTAGGTGGTGCCGGACGTGCCGGATGTGATCTTCGTCTAGCGGTTGTGTGACAGGTTGGAAGTTCTGCTCAAAGGCGTTGGCAAGAGCTTCAGCTTTTTCTGTTGGCTTGCAGCATATGCCAGCCTCGGTGTGTAGTGGAGGTATTTGTGGTTTTCTTCTCATTAGCCTTCGAGTTTCCTTCCAAGTCGTTCCGTCCTCCACCTGGAGCGTCGCTACTCGGGCGTCCCATTCACTGTTTCGGTGGGCGATGACACGGGCTTTAACTTCTCTGATCAAGCGGTTCAGCTGGCGTTTGTCTTCAGGCCTTCTAGTCTCCTGCCATGTGCGTGCGGCTCTGTTTTTTTCGGTGATGATAGCAAGAATGTCTGCCGGGAGTCCTTTCTGCCGCTTTCTGCCCTGGCGGATGGGTGCGGATTGGTCCGCCGCATGCTTGATGCGTTGCGTTAGCTGTTGGAGTCCAGTTTCAGCATTCTCGTCTTCTACCAGTTGAGCTAATTCTGCTGTGAGGCGTTCTCTGAAGATTGGCCAGTTTGCTTTGCGATAGTCTCTTCATGCCATGTAGGCTCTAGATTGGGCACGTCGAGTAGTACCGGCTTGTGGTCAGAGGAAAGGCGGTTAACTACTCTGGCCGTGAGAGGACCCGGCATTCCCCTCGTGATGGCTATGTCCAGGATGTCACCACGGTGACGATGATTCCATGGGGTGTGTGTAGGGACATTAGGTGCTACAACAACACAGCCATGGATGTTGCAAGCCTGCAGGAGTTTTCTGCCACTGATGTTTGTGGATCTGCAGTTCCAGGTTTGATGTTTGGCGTTGAGGTCGCCAGCTACAAGTAGCTTCCCGCGAACAGATAGTAGGGTATCCAGGTCACCTTCGTCGATTTGATGACGTGGTGGGCGGTAGACTGCTATGATATTGATGGGGCCATCGCTGGTCTCCACAACTACGCCCGTGGCTTCAATAGAATTCATCGGTGGCAGAAGGATCCGGTGATGTGCCAGTGATGACCGTACTAGTATGGCTGTGCCGCCTCCTGCTGTTGGCCGATCCACCCTATATGTGCGGTAGTTTCGTGCAGTGAACTTGAGGCCAGGCTTAAGGTGGGTCTCGCACATTAAACATACATCTATTCCCTCTTGTTGTAAGAATTCGACGAGTTCTCCCTTTTGTTAAAATACACCATTAGCATTCCATGTACAGAACGATAGGCTACTTAGCTGTCTACGTCTATTCATGCTGGGAGATGTTTGCTGCTGGGTTTGTTGGAACTGATGTGCGCTCCAACAGCTGCTGTGTCAACTGATCTAATTTCGTTGTTATGCTGAGCATAATCGTCATCGTCGATTCCAGCATTTTTACCATGTTGCAGAACTCTGGTGAGGACAGGCTGTTGGTGGCGTGGTGATTCAATAGTACTGACGTAGAGTTTGTAAACGTCGCCTCATCCGAGGCGGGCAGAGGCGGCCAGTTCTCCATATTGGTTAATGGAGGGGGTGGCATCCTTGGTTGTACATTTTCAGGTAGGTTGTGTTGCCTTTTGTTGCTTGGAGGTGATGGTACTTTGTTTCTCAGCCGTTGTCGAACTTCTTTAGCCACTGGACAACCTCTGTAAGATGCGACATGGCCTCCGCCGCAGTTAGCACATTTTATACTGTCACTTCCTTTCCTTAGTTCACAATTTGTGGTTGGGTGCTGTTCGCCGCATTTTACGCATCTGGCAGGCATGTTGCAGTGTCTTTGTACATGGCCAAACGCCTGGCAACGATGACATTGTGGTGGTCCTTGGCTGGCCCTCATCTTCTCCACGCTGATCGTGAGGCCAAGCATAGTTCTTATTTGGTATATTTTTCTGTTCTCTGGAGAGTCGGGTAAAATTGTTAGAAACAGTGGCATCACGTTACCTGTTCCAGGCTTTCTCATCTGTGATATTGTTGTTATATCGAATCCAGATAGAGCTAATTCGGCCTTTATTTCTTCCACTGGCATTGTTGCTGGGATACCACGTAACACTACCTTTAGATTACGGGTTGGCTCCGAGCTGAAAGCGTAGTATGGCACCTCAGCTTTGGAAAGCTCTTCCGCTATTTTTTTCTAATCCTCTAGGCAGTATGTGTTAATTTTGTATTTGTCAATCCCCTGAGGCTTAACACTGATGTTTTTGGAGCATTTGCTTTGTAGTCTTTTGTATAGTTCTGGGTAGGATCCCGCGTAGGTTATCATTAGTGGTGGTAATACCCTATTGCAGGGTGGTGGGCGAGGACCCTGATCTTCTGGTGCTTTGTCCTCACTATGCAGGTTTTCGTCTCTGTTGAAGACATCCATGGATTCGACTGTTTGCATCTGTCTTACTTTGGCTGTCTTCTTGGGCTGATGGAACGGCTGTTCATCGACGTTGGGTGCATTGTTTTGGGTGACTATGGCTGCTGTCAGCTTGTTGTCCAGCCTCTTAGTGACAGCTGGTGTTGAAGTGTCTGTTGAATCATTCTTCCTCTTGCTTCTATTGTTATGTTGGGTCTGATCTGGTGCTGCTTTTGAGTCTGTTACGTTGTTGCAGGTGACTGGCGGCCGGAACGGGAGACTAGCACTGTCGATGGTTTTGTTTAGGATATCTTGCCTCTTCCTTTTCGGTAGGTAAGCCAACAGCATGTCCAGTTCGTGTCTGTACAGTGGAAGGTACTGGAGTTCACTGGAGTTATGGTGAGCTGTTGAGCTTGCTAACGGGCTGGATACCTGCTGTTGAGCCCCTTTCTGGGTGTCTTGGTCAGCTTGTTTGCGGTTTAACCGCGGATCGCGACTTATTTCCGAGGAGCCGCACGTTGGTCCGCGCCGCTCTTCTGCATATCCAACTACAATGCAGGGAGTGCTTGACCCGATACCTTTGTCGGCCGGTTCTGGACTCTCCGGAGTTTCTGGTACTTGCGAGCCTCCTGTTCCGCGCGGGGGAGGTGTCTGAAGGTCGGAAGATGAAGTCGTTTTGTAACCGGAGCCTCCCGACGATAGATGCAGCACGTCGGACGCGGAATAGTCGACCGTGCCAGAGCAGCTAAGTGTGGTGCAGCCCGCGCTGGTGCCTAACGCGCAGTGTGCAGTATCGCTGCCGGTAAGCTGGGCATACAGTGGTGCGCCCAGCACTTCGTACTGGTTGCTTAATTCGAATCTGACTGGGTCTAGTGACGGCGGGGGCTTGCTGGTGCGATGTGCCAGCATATACCCCTCCCTGTCGAGATGAGTGTCGGCTGTTCTTGTTTTGTGGCTGCCTGATGCTTTCTTCGCTGATGTGCCGCTGTGCTGGTCCATAGAAGTCGGTGGGGGGAAGCTGAAAGCTCCCTTGATTGTCTTCTTCCCTGCCTTCTTGTCCTTACTGGCCGAGGCGAGCTGTGAGACAGGCACGCTGATTTTTGTATTTCTTCCCCTCTGTTCACTTCTTGGCAGCTTAACTTTATCGCCGAGGAGTGGTGAGGTGCCTCGCTTGGATGCACGAGGATCTTCACTTGGGGCAGGCCCGGTCGTCATCTGCGAGGGGTGTTCCGCCGGAGTTGTGTCCATAATCGAGTCCGAGTTCGGTTGCAGAGTCGTCATACTAACGTGCGAAGCCGTCCTATTCAAGTCCGTTGCCAATTCCTTGTCCTTCAGCCGGGTCGTCAACACAGACGCAGCTGTCGCCGGCAAAGCCGAGTGCGCTGGGGCACTCGGCCCGCCTGGTGCGACAGTGCGGCTAGCACTTTCCTCGTCGCACATCTTGACTCAGCGGATGCCAACTCGGAACCTCACTGTGGCACAGCTCCCATTGTCAAGCCCTGCTTAACTAACTAAAACTGACTAGCGGTAGTCTCTATATAGGGCTACCGGACGGGAGAGGAGGGGGACTCGCGCGGAGGGCGGGTCTGCTTGGTGACGTCATGTTCCGGTTGTTGTTATGCACAAATATGGTCCACTCCCGTGTGTTTCGTAATTGTCTAATAACTGGCCTCCATGTTTGACTTATGTTAAGTCCTTGATCCCGATTTATCACATTGTTATTAACTCTGATTTCAATCGCCTCTTTCACGACACTATCCCAAAAATTATTAGCATGGCAGAGGCGTGTCGTCTTGTCAAAGCAAGGCTCATGACAGTTTTCAAGGGCGTGCTCTACTATAGCCGATTTTTCTTTCTGCCCCAACTTAAAGTATCTTATATGCTCTTTGCGCCTTTCATCGATCGTTCTCAAAGTCTGTCCTATATAGGAAGAGCCACACTAACAAGGAATTTTATACACTCCAGGGGCCCGGAGATTTATACAATCTTTCGGGGTTCGTAATAACTGACGGCTCTTAGGCGGGGGCCGAAAGATGGAGCGGATGCCTTGCTTGCTGAGCAGCCTGGCTATTTTCGATGTCACCGCTCCGCAGAAGGGCAAAAGGCACGTGAGGTTTCTCGTTCCCTGTCATCCGTTTTGTTTTTGTTTCTTCTTCCGATAATCGCATGTCGAATTTCTTTGGAACTATAACCATTGGCTCTAAACACGCGTTCTAAGTGTCGCAGCTCTTCTTGTAGATGCTGATTGTCGGATACCGCCTTTGCCCTGTGGACCAACGTATTCAGTACGCCGCGCTTCTGAGATGGGTGATGAAAACTAAGGGCGTTTAGATAACGATCAGTGTGTGTGGGTTTTCTATACACACTGTGCCCCAACCTTCCGTTCGGCTTTCGACGTACCAATACATCCAGAAAAGGAAATGCGCCATCTTTTTCGATTTCCATCGTGAACTTGATATTGGGGTGAACGCCGTTGAGATAGTTCACAAATTCATATAGGGCTGGTATCCCATGAGGCCACACGAGGAATGTGTCGTCAACAAATCTATAAAAACATTTGGGCTTTAAAGGGGCCGCGTCAAGAGCTACATGCTCAAAATGTTCCATGTAAAAATCGGCAATCGCTGGGATAATGGGGACCCCATGGCCACGCCGTCCGTTTGTTCGTAATATTTTTCTTGGTACACGAAATACGTCGACGTGAGCGTGTGTCTGAATAATTCCACGAGTTTTTGGTCACAATGTTCACTAAGTAGTTCGATTGTTTCCCTTCACAGCACCCGCGTAAATAACGATGTGACATCCAAACTGACCATGATATCGTCACGCTCTAGTCTCATTGTTTTAACCACTTCCACAAACGCAGCAGAGTTCTTAACGTGGTGTGCACATTGACCCATAACGGACTTAACTGACGTGTGAGGTATTTGGCCAACCTGTACTTCGGCGAATCTATGGCACTAACTATCGGCCGCATCGGAACATGCTCTTTGTGTATTTTTGGTAGGCCATACAATCTTGGTGGTCTTGGGGCTCGGACTGTCAAATTCTTCACTGTTTCTTCCGCCAATCCCGCTTCTTTTATTAAAATATTGGTTTTTCTGACTGTCCGTGCCGTGGGGTCGCGCGGAAGCACACGATATGCCTCATCATCTAAAACTTCACACATCTTCTAGTGGTAGTCAGTGTAGGTCAGAATTACGGTCGAATTTCCCTTGTCAGCTGGTAAAACCTCGATTTCGGTGTCTTCCCGTAAAACACGTAAGCCGGCTCGTTCAGCTGCGGTCATATTGGGCTTAGGTGGTCTGGCCCTCGTCAGGATGCGCGTTGTCTCCCGGCGTACCTCTTCCGCTGCGTCCGTTGGAATATTACGCACAGCTTGTTCCACTCCGCTGATGATGTTCATGATAGGCTAGGAACGTGGAGCCGGTGCGAAGTTCAATCCTTTCTTCAGGGCTGAGATAGCACCTTCGTCAATTTCTTTCCCTGATAGGTTAATCACGGTTCGTCTGTCTTCGGGTAGCTGGGTGTCGCGCAGATCACGCGACAGGCTGTTGAATTTACAGCACTGCCTGCGCGTGGCCATCCTTAATATAGAATTCTGTTGTCCGGTGGTGAAGTTGTCGACCCATTCCCAATCCATCGGCGAGAGGGCTGCTGCTAATTGCAAATGGCGTCCCAATAGTTCTCTAGCATTTTTGTCGAGGTCACTGCGAGTTTGACCAATCCTCTCCCTTACAATCGCCAGGCTGGTGCGGCGTAAAATCTTCTTCATGGCAGTAGTGTTTGCCGGATGGCTTACAACGGCAAACCGTGGCACTCTTTCGGTGTCTCTACACTTTAACAGGAAGGCCAGCGAACTCAGTAGTTTGGCCTTCTTGCAGCGCAGCTTCTCCAGATGTTTAACGCTGCGCGACATATCCTCCCCGTAGAGGTATGTAAAATAACTGTGAACGTTTTCGCGGTGGCAGCACTGTAGAAAACACTCTCGGGATTCAAGCCGCGTCAAATAAAAGTCGACTGGCGACGTTTCGAGAGCCGGCACTGCTCCCATTGTCAAGCCCTGCTTAACTAACTAAAACTGCCTAGCGGTAGTCTCTATATAGGGCTACCGGACGGGAGAGGAGAGGGGACTCGCGCGGAGGGCGGGTCTGCTTGGTGACGTCATGTTCCGGTTGTTGTTATGCCCAAATATGGTCCGCTCCCGTGTGTTTCGTAATTGTCTAATAACTGGCCTCCATGTTTGACTTATGTTAAGTCCTTGATCCCGATTTATCACATTTTACGCCGCACCAGCCTGGGGATTGTAAGGGAGAGGATTCGTCAAACTCGCCGTGACCTCGACAAAAATGCTAGAGAACTAATGGGACGCCATTTGCTATTAGCAGCAGCCATCTCGCCGATGGATTGGGAATGGGTCGACAACTTCACCACCGGACAACAGAATTCTATATTAAGGACGGCCACGCGCAGGCAGTGCTGTAAATTCAACCGCCTGTCGCGTGATCTGCGCGACACCCAGCTACCCGAAGACAGACGAACCGTGATTAACCTATCAGGGAAAGAAATTGACGAAGGTGCTATCTCAGCCCTGAAGAAAGGATTGAACTTCGCACCGGCTCCACGTTCCTTGCCTATCATGAACATCATCAGCGGAGTGGAACAAGCTGTGCGTAATATTCCAACGGACGCAGCGGAAGAGGTACGCCGGGAGACAACGCGCATCCTGACGAGGGCCAGACCACCTAAGCCCAATATGACCGCAGCTGAACGAGCCGGCTTACGTGTTTTACGGGAAGACACCGAAATCATGGTTTTACCAGCTGACAAGGGAAATTCGACCGTAATTCTGACCTACACTGACTACCACCAGAAGATGTGTGAAGTTTTAGATGATGAGGCATATCGTGTGCTTCCGCGCGACCCCACGGCACGGGCAGTCAGAAAAACCAATATTTTAATAAAAGAAGCGGGATTGGCGGAAGAAACAGTGAAGAATTTGACAGTCCGAGCCCCAAGACCACTAAGATTGTATGGCCTACCAAAAATACACAAAGAGCATGTTCCGATGCGGCGGATAGTTAGTGCCATAGATTCGCCGACGTACAGGTTGGCCAAATACCTCACACGTCAGTTAAGTCCGTTTGTGGGTCAATGTGCACAGTATGTTAAGAACTCTGCTGCGTTTGTGGAAGTGGTTAAAACAATGAGACTAGAGCGTGACGATATCATGGTCAGTTTGGATGTCGCATAGTTATTTACGCGGGTGCCGTGAAGGGAAACAATCGAACTGCTTAGTGAACATTTTGACCAAAAACTCGTGGAATTATTCAGACACACGCTCACGTCGACGTATTTCGTGTACCAAGGAAAATATTACGAACAAACGGACGGCGTGGCCATGGGGTACCCGTTATCCCCAGCGATTGCCGATTTTTACATGGAACATTTTGAGCATGTAGCTCTTGACGCGGCCCCTTTAAAGCCCAAATGTTTTTACAGATTTGTTGACGACACATTCCTCGTGTGGCCTCATGGGATACCAGCCCTATATGAATTTGTGAACTATCTCAACGGCGTTCACCCCAATATCAAGTTCACGATGGAAATCGAAAAAGATGGCGCACTTCCTTTTCTGGATGTATTGGTACGTCGAAAGCCGAACGGAAGGTTGGGGCACAGTGTGTATAGAAAACCCACACACACTGATCGTTATCTAAACGCCCTTAGTTTTCATCACCCATCTCAGAAGCGCGGCGTACTGAATACGTTGGTCCACAGGGCAAAGGCGGTATCCGACAATCAGCATCTACAAGAAGAGCTGCGACACTTAGAATGCGTGTTTAGGGCCAATGGTTATAGTTCCAAAGAAATTCGACATGCGATTATCGGAAGAAGAAACAAAAACAAAACGGATGACAGGGAACGAGAAGCCCCACGTGCCTTTTTGCCCTTCTGCGGAGCGGTGACATCGAAAATAGCCAGGCTGCTCAACAAGCAAGGCATCCGCTCCATCTTTCGGCCCCCGCCTAAGATCCGTCAGTTATTACGAATCCCGAAAGATTGCATAAATCTCCGGGCCCCTGGAGTGTATAAAATTCCTTGTGAGTGTGGCTCTTCCTATATAGGACAGACTTTGAGAACGATCGATGAAAGGCGCAAAGAGCATATAAGATACTTTAAGTTGGGGCAGAAAGAAAAATCGGCTATAGTAGAGCACGCCCTTGAAAACTGTCATGAGCCGTGCTTTGACAAGACGACACGCCTCTGCCATGCTAATAATTTTTGGGATAGTGTCGTGAAAGAGGCGATTGAAATCAGAGTTAATAACAATGTGATAAATCGGGATCAAGGACTTAACATAAGTCAAACACGGAGGCCAGTTATTAGACAATTACGAAACACACTGGAGCGGACCATATTTGGGCATAACAACAACCGGAACATGACGTCACCAAGCAGACCCGCCCTCCGCGCGAGTCCCCCTCCTCTCCCGTCCGGTAGCCCTATATAGAAACTACCGATAGGCAGTTTTAGTTAGTTAAGCAGGGCTTGACAATGGGAGCAGTGCCGGCTCTCGAAATGTCGCCAGTCGACTTTTATTTGACGCGGCTAGAATCCCGAGAGTGTTACCTCAGCACCTCTTCTGCCGAACTTGTGTACGGCGAAGCACTACGCCTCCCGGGTGAATTACTGTGCAACGAGAAAGAACGTCTGGAAGATGCATCCAACTTCGTGGGCACCCTACGTCATCAAATGCGCAGACTACGTCCAACACCAGCCACAAGACATTTTCACAGTTCGACCTTTCTTTTCAAGTACCTTGAAACGTGCACTCACGTGTATCTTCGGGATGATTCGGTACGTGGTGCCCTACAGCCACCATATACCGGGCCACAC
Source organism: Vandiemenella viatica (assembly GCA_031002005.1). Lineage (NCBI taxonomy): Eukaryota > Metazoa > Arthropoda > Insecta > Orthoptera > Morabidae > Vandiemenella > Vandiemenella viatica. Next base: position 312,100,257 of record JARYHS010008074.1, on the reverse strand, counting down.
CGCGTGTTAGATTTCCCGGATTGAACTTTGACTGTTTTAAACAAAGATAAACCGGTACATGTCAGCATAGAAAGAGTAAAACCTGCCTTTCTGCTCAATGATGATTATCCTAACGTCGAACGTAGTGCTGTGACAGAACTACCTAGTGCATCAATCAACAAAGCAAAGACCCGATACGCCGGACAACCCGAGAACGGTCGCCGGGTAGAGTTCCCCAAACATCTTCAGCCGTAGCCTCATCAACTCCTTGGGGGGGCTGGTGTGGCGGAAACACATCGTGGCCTTAGCAATTGTCAGCGCAGTTCCGTCGTTGTTGCGGTGGCTGCTAGCGCAGTAGCAACGATGCTCACTGACGAGTAACCGTGGCAACGATAAACAAAGATAATACACAGTTGGCAAAGTGTACGAATAAACAGACATTGCCGCTCGCAGAAATAAGTGAAGCCGACAATAATATTGACAGTCATATTGTTGCGATATTTCAATATAATGTAACCTACACATGTATGTGTTATTTGGCATATTAAATGCATTGATAAGAATCTCGTCTCCCATACTGTAAACTACTATATCGTTTATATGGTCAATATTCAGTTTTAGAGTACTATTGTTCAAAACAGTAGTATTTTAATTATCTACAGATATTAATAATCAAAATCTATAAAATTTTAGTAATATCTATATATTAAAACGCTAAGCGAAAACTTCGGATCCCTTTTTTTAAGAATATTGCCCGCACGGAGTAGTGTGAGATTTGGCAAAATTAAAGTTTATATGGAGAAGAAGCGCAGAAAGCTGAAATATATATATATAATGAGTGTTACAAATCCATTAAATTAAATTAAATAAAACATTCGTTGTTTACATTCAATTTTTTTTATTAGCAACGACAGTTAGTGATTCTGCCAATGTCTGTGGTCTTTGGTAAACAGTAAATATATATATATATCCATAATTCATACATGTTACAAACATTATTAAAAAAAATTCGCGAACGCATGTGTGCTTGAAATCGGATCGGAGCCAAGTATCTGACGCATATTCCAAGCACTGAGATACTCTGTGGTCTTTGGTGAAACAAAAGAGTAGCATAAAGTTGAGGTTAATCATTGAAGTTATAAAGAACATTTCGAAAAGGAATATAGCGATTCTAACAGATACTATATGGTCCCTTTATTATTTAAAAGGTTAAACTTTGGTTAAGGGTCTTTTGATTTTTGAATTTCAGTAATTTCATTATGGATTTTTTTTTTTCATTCAGGTTTCCTACTTTGATTATGCCTCGATATAGAACATTGACAGGTCAGAGAGAGAGAGGGACAAAAAAGAAGGAATACCTATTTGCTTTAAATTCAAAATGATAATAGACCAAATTTAAATAGTGAACACACAGAATGACGAAATTTTTTGATGGATACTTTTAAATGCGTTCTAAATTTCTTGCAATGAAATTTTGACTGTCTCGAATTTACAATGCAGGTTTTGCAATGCAAAACATTTCGAATCAGTTGCCACTTCAGGTGAAAGGACTGCATTTACTTCATTTTGTCATAAAGCTAACGCAGTTTTACCGGCGTTAAGTCAAAATGAATATTTTAAATCATTTTATGATGGACTAAATTCATATGAACCATCGATAAATAGAAAATCAAAAATTATTTTGAAATATTCCTAAATACATTTCATCATTTGCTATGGTTAGTTCAGTATCTAAAATTTTGGATACAGTCACGCGTGAAGTGTATCATTTTAATTTTTTGGGTATTGCAGGGAATTAAGGCAAACAACACACGCTAATAACCTATTGGTACACGCTCGCAGCCAACGACGTCAATGTATACAGTATATAATATATCTATACTCGCAGCAAACGCAATAGAACAAATAATCATTATTACCCTTTCACGAAAGAAACTAAATAACTTAATGAATGTCGGTCGAGTTTCGACCCCTGGTTGATCACTAGTTATTTAATATTATGTAGAAACATAATAATAATTCAATAATATTTATGCTATATACTAAATCACAAATTGGTTTTGCTCTTTGATAATGCATAGAATTGGTATGTTATTTTGTCAGATGAAATTCAGAGCTCTCAGTGCAAAATGAACCAATCTCATTTTTTACTTTGTTTGCCTATGAAAGAAAACTTTTGCTGTTGTTTTGGATGACATTAAGTGCAATACATCACATTTTTTGGCTCTTGAATTATTAGAAATGAAATATCAAGTATCCACCCATTGAAAATTTTCAAAGAAGTGATATATATTTCACACAGTGCTGAAAGCCACATCAGAAACAAATACCAAATTCATGAATTTTCTAAGGGTAGTCAAAATATTTCAACAAATTGGATTTACACAGCAACTAGTCACGGGAAGATTGTATCTGGTGGTGTGGGTGGATTATTGAATCATTATGGCACAAAACTCAACCACCAGATAGAATCAGAGCATTGGCTATTAGAAATATAGCTTTATTTGTTGATACAGTCAGCAATATATTAAAGACTACCACATTATTACTCTCACATATACTTAAGACATAAAATGTTTAAAGCTTTTCGATCCTATAAACAAAAGCAATAGTTAATAGAAATCCTAGGTATACGACTACTGCATTATTGGAAATGAAGCTTACATGGCAAGAACAGTTAAGTGCAATGTTCAGAAAATGCAATTAGTTATGAAGACTTCGGAAATAAAAAAATAAAAAAAAAAAAAAAAATAAAATCATAGGTGAGTTTGTAGGATGCATTAATGATGATAACTGGAGGATTGGATGTACTACAAGTATTTCTTGAGCACTTGATGGTATCACCATATCGTTTTGCACCATCATGGTCCACAAAAGTGATTTCAATGAGCAGAAGAATATGGGGAAAGAAAGATGAATGTATGGTGCCCGTAAAAATGTTTTGTTAAAGGTGAAATATCCCACTCCACTAGATTGTCTGTATACTCCAAGTCCTTGAAGAAAAAGATTGAGCAACTCTTCAATATTTAAGTCACTTTTGCTGTTGAAAAGTAGTTTTTTCTATTAAAAATAATTTAAATCTATTATAACCTTATACTATAAAACTTATAGATAAATATTATTTTTTTCATTAAAAAATGTAATAGCTATGCGAAGCAACAATCCACCAATCTGGCTCCATGACTCAAGAAAATGCTATTAAGACATTATTTAGCCATATTTTTTTAAAATGGTTTTTTGAGTAATGGCTGCTCAAAAATGAGAAAATTTGGAATTTTGGGATATTGTAAGAACTGCTGCATGAACCAGATTCATCATGGTCTAACGATAAATTCTGCGGACCACTAACTCACATGATCTTAATTGTTACCTCGTGTATATTATTAACAAACACTATCAATCTTATCACCCGTTAAAAGGTCCTCAAAGCAATGCCTCTTTTTGGAGATGTACAGTAAAAATGCAGTCATATTCTCATATAATGAAAATTTCATATTTTTTCTGGTCTTTGAAATATTCACGGTTGTTAAAATGTTTGGCCTATAGCATATATTCGCGTACAGTGCGATAATATTATCCATTATATGAGAACTACTTATATTTACTTATTTTTATTAAGATACCTTTATTTCTGCTAAAAAAAAAATTAAAATTTTGCAGCGGACCACCTATCCCATCATCGCGAACCACAGTAGTGAAAACCAATGTATTAAAAATACATTATTTATGCATCCATATATCCAAAAATTAACTGTCGAAATTATGAATAAAAATTTACTTTGATTTTAAAATAATTATCTTGGGAATACATGACAGATATTGTCTGTTTTATTTGTGAGTTTGTGAGTTCGCAGAGTAATTAAATTATATTCATTAAAAAAATTATATAGTGTGTCTAAATCTAAAATGGTGAGACATAATTTTATATGCAGCCCGCGAAGTTATGATGTATTTCCAAAGTGGCCCGCAAGATAATTTGGGTTGGCCATTAACCTAACCATAAAATATGCAAAAGCTTTATTTCTAGGGCAATATACAATTCGTGGAACGGAATGATCTACGTGATTAATTTCCACACGGCTTATTAGTGCTTACGACAAAACATAATTATTACTTAGGGAGACTGAAGAAGTCATTGGGTAACAACATAATAAAAAGGTTAATAACTAGCTCTGTGCACATGAAAACATATTTACTTAAATCAACAAATACCTAAATTTCATAATACTTTTCTTATTTCACATACTTTTTATTTTCCTCTTCTAAAGCTAATTATACATTATTTTTTATAATCAAATTGACAACTAGAGACGTGAAAACGCTGCCTAGTCTTGCTCGGTTTATAGCAGCCAGCGCGACCTTTGCCGGCCATAACTCACGATTCAACCAATATATATGCGTAATTTATTTGTTTTGTTCCTTATGCCCCCAGACTGGAAATATTTTAATTGAATGTTTTCTACTGAAAAGAAAACAACTGGAAGATCTGGAGAAAAATTTGGAAAAAAAGCATTGCAGCTTAAATTAAAATAATAACCTTTGTGTTGTTTCTCGATCTGACCAACATAGATAGTTATTTTATTTCTATTCCATTGATATTTATTGAGAACTCGTGCTTGATGGTATCAAACAATTTATTACCTCAATTAAGCATAACAGTGCCCAACTTTCTGATTCATCAAGAATTGAAATAGGAAAACCAATATGAGTGCTGTACACTGAGAGCATCAGTTTCAATGAACGTTCTTCTATTGAATCGGCAACAAAACAGGCGTACAATACTCTCATGGAAGTTGTTAACTATTGAACTAGAGGGTTTTTCTTTTTAAATGCTCCCAGTGGAATTGTTAAAACTGTTTTGATCGCATTGATTTTGGCAATGATTAGCTCACAGAATGAATTGGCACTTCTACTTTTTTTCATTGGGAATTGCTGCTAGGTTGTTGAAAGGTGGCCAAACAGCTTATTCAGCAGTCTCCTTTGAATATGCAAATCAATAAAATTCCAACGTTCAGCCTTTCGAATAGCTGTGCACCAATACTAATTGATCGTTTGGGATGAATATACGAAGACACATAAAAATTCTTTGGAGGCATTAGACCGCACGATGCAAGATCAACGAAACAATCAAAACCAGTTTGGTGATGCCATGATCGAAATGTAAATAAAATACCTCTAAATACATTGAGATTTTAAATTTATTAGAAGAAGATAAATAAGTTGGTTGAGATGAAATTCTGAATTAATTCAATTTTCAGCAGTTTACTGCAGTTAGAATTAATCTCACATGTAAAATTTCCCATTGGCAAACTTCTGAATGTTTATTTATTTTATTTTTACAGCTATAGCAATGCTTGCTTGCTTCAGGATACAGCCTCTTTAAGCCAGATGAGTTATATTTTACAATTTAATGTTACATTATTTGGTTCTAGTGTTTTTCCAGGCTAATCGATCTTGAGCAACTCTCTTCCAGTTCACCCCTCTTACTCGTCGTATGTCTCTATCCCAACGATACGTGTGTCTTCCCCTTGCTCTTCTTTTGCTTGGTATCCATTCCAGAACAACCATAGTCCATCTGTCGTCCCTTTTTTGAGCAATATGTCAGCCCATTGCCATTTTTGGGTCGACAATCTTTCTAAGATGTCTGTCACTTTGATACTAGAACGAATGTAGACGGCCCCTTTCTGTCTCTTCTTGTAAACCCTAGCATTGCCCTTTCTATACTTCGTTGCCCGCCGGGCAGTTCTCAGTTTTTGCTTCTTTTGACTGTTTAGGGTCTAATTCTGGAAGGCATATGTGAGGACCGGTAATACACGTTGTTCAAATATCCTATTATTTAAGATGTACTGTTATGTTTGATTTAAAAACTATGGAATTTCTTTCGTATGCTCTCAAGCTCATCTTTATGCATCTGTAGATCTTAGACTGATTAGCTGGTCATGATAGATACAGGCTACTGTTATATGGACTCAACTCCAGCTTCTTTCGTTTCTCCTTGTCTTTGTCTTTATCTACCCATTTGTTTTGCATGATTTTTGCTTATTGATGGGTTTATTTTAAGGCCCACTTCTCTGCAAGCTGCCTCTAATTCATTTATCAGTTCTTTTAGATCTTCAAGACTGTTTGAGAGTAAAAGTATATCATCAGCGAATCTTAAGTTGTTGAGACTTCTTCCATTTATTCTCAACCCTCTATTTTTCAATGAGATGTGTGTAGCTTTGGAGATATAGTGTCTCCTTGTTTTACCCCTAATTTTACATAGAACTCTTTGGTGGCTTCTGCGCGGTTGACAAAGGCAGTGGAAGTACTATAGATGATATACAGTATGTTAATATAACCTGGATTCACACCTTGTTCAAGAAGGGTTTGCACGATTACTGAGTGGTGGGCTGAATCAAAAGCTTTTTTAAAATCGATAAGGGATAGAGTGGCATCTGGCATTCATTCGTAGATGACTTGGATGTGATCTATAATGCTGAATGCTGTCCTTAAGCGAGCCTGTTCGATTGGTGTCCAAAGTAGAACTGATGCGGTTATTGATGACCTTCGTAAACACTTTTTAAATGATAAGGAGCAGGCTGATAGGGCGGTAGTTCCTAATGTCGTAACGACTGCCTTTTTTTGTACAGCAACACTGTAATGGCTTTGTTCCAGCTGGATGGGATACTTTTCTCTTTCGAAGCATTGTGAAAATACCTTAGTTAGTTGTCTGTAGATTTCTTCTTCTGTCAATTGGAGTACGTTAACGGAAAGGCCTTCATAACCACTTGCCTTTTTTCATTGCATTCACTGTTCTTCTAACTTCATATGAGAGGAATTGGCAAGTCTGGGCTTTATGTGATTAAAGGATTTTCATCTTGCTTTCTGTATAAGGTCTGATAGAGGTTCCTGATGAGGTCCAATACTGCCGTTTTGTCTGTAATACGTTTTTTATCATTGTCTAAAGCTATTATTTTATCATTAATCTTTGCTTTCCTTTCATATAGCCTTTCTTGTTTCTATAACTGATCTAACAAGGTTTCCGTTATATTTCTTGATCTCATCTGTTATTTCTTTTCTAATTGTCTTGCACAGTTCAGTATATTCAATCAGATTTCTTTCAAGTTCCAATTTCCTTCGTTCATTCAGGAGCGTTTTTGTGTCATTGCTAATTTTACTTAATTTGGTGATTTTAACAGTATCTGGAATTTCTAGAGCTAATGTGTTAATAGTTGATGCTAGATTTCCACTGGCTACTTTTTCCGATAATGTGTGTTGAAAGATGTCTTTATTTTCGGTGAGATTAATTATATCTGCTAATGTTATATGGTATTAGTTCTTTTTATTAGCTTCCGCCTTTCCTGTTTTATACAGATTCTAAAATTCGCTCGCACCGGCCTGTGATCGTTTCAAGTGTTAAATTGATTTAGAACAGTGTCGTCTTGAACAAAATCGCGGCTGTTGGACAGAATATAGTCTATTTCATTTTTAGTTTTATGATCTGGACTTCTCCATGTCCACTTTCGACTTTGATATATTTTAGAAAATGTGTTCATGATGTACATTTTTGTGTGGTCTGTTAGTTGCACAAGCCGTTCCCCTCTGTCATTCGTTGTTAGTATTACGAACTTATCGATCATAGTGTCTCCTTGTTTCTTGGTGGACACAATGGCATTAAAGTCTCCCATAATAATCCGGAAATGGCAGTCATTGCCTCTGTTGTGCAGTTTCATGACATCGTTGAATTACTCTACTTCATCATCTGTTGAAACATATACCTGCAGTTCTTGTATTTTGTAGCGATTCATTGTAACACAACTCTTGCTGCTCGATCTGAAATGCCTTCTATCAGTTTAACATTATTTTTAACAGTATGGTTTATCAAGAAGCCCACCAAATTTAGTTTTCCAAGGGAGTTCCATGATGATACAGGATGTGAGCTGATTTAAGTTCGATACATTCTTCCTTTGGACGTCTGACCTCTATACCAGGTAATACACTATACTATTTGATTTTTTGGAGCGCTTCTTCCACCTCTGTAAGTCGAGCTTCTCCTTTAAGAGAACTGCAGTTGTATGTGCATATACTAATTATTTGTTGTATTTCTATCGATGGTCTGGTTTGTTATATAGGAACTTTGACAGCTGACATTAAAGTAGCCCCCTTCCGGAGAACCGAATGGGGGGGCTGTTTAACCTCCGGATTGTTTTCCAATAATGTCGCTCATCAAAGTTACTTAAAGCAGTGAGGCATAATCGCCACGCTTGCTTCAGAACGGATTGGCGATTTATTGAACAGCCGCCCACTTTGGATCAGACACTGGGTGTGACGCTCATCTTCAGACAGACGCTACGATGAATTCGCTCATACTAATCCCTTAGAACTGGACTGCCCCTTTCGCATTCCTTGCCGTACTTATGCATGTACTCCTATTTAAATTGAATATCCGAGGACATAATCGTTAATAAATACAATATTCACTCAGACAAACGTTTTTCCAATTTTTACTTTGTCCAATAGCTTTTCACAAATTTACAAAACGATCAAAAACAAATTTATTAAAATTTGGACAGAACTACATCTGTCGGGTCAGCAAGTAATTCAAATAATTATGTGAAACTAGCAGTTACCAGCGACTTCGTCCGCGTGGAAGAGTGTTGTAATATAATGAGAATCAGATAACTATGCGCTGAAAGTTCACTATAAACTTTATTCTAAAATACTAAGAAATGTAATAAGGAAGGCCAAGAACAGGTACATATCAGCGAAAATTGAAAATTCAGACAGTAAAATGAGAACAATATGGAATATAATAAAGACTGAAACAGGAAAAAACTGTAAATCACTTTAAAGACGTAAAAATAGAACAAAATGGATATGTGTATAGCGAAGTAGGGGAAGTTTGTGAAATATTTAACAAACATTTTACGTCAGTAGTAGATAAATTAGGCATAGAAAAGCAATCCCCACATAGTGCTCTAAGGCTTCTTGAGACTGCTTTCCCAATTAGCTTTGTGGAGATGAAATTGCCACCAGTAACAATCTCAGAAATAAATAAACTCATTAAACAATTAAAACCTAAAAATTCTTCCAGCTATGACAATATTTCAAGTAAATTACTGAAAAGATGTTCAGACTGTATCAGTCATGTACTTGCTCACATTTGTAATGAATCCTTAATACAGGGTGTTTTTCCCGATAGACTAAAATATGCTGTTGTAAAACCATTATTTAAAAAAGGAGAAGTAACATGTGTAGACAACTATCGTCCCATTTCATTACTTTCAACATTCTCAAAGGTTTTTGAAAAAGTCATGTATAGTAGAAAAATAAAACATGTTACACACTATAATATCCTCACTAATTCACAATTTGGGTTCAAAAAAGGATCATCCATAGAAATGGCTATATATTCATTTTTAAATAACACATTTGAGGAACTAAATAATAAAATGAATCCTGTAGGAATATTTTGTGATCTTGCAAAAGCATTTGACTGTGTAAATCATGAATTACTTTTGAAAAAAATGGAATACTATGGTATTTTTGGGACCGCAGGTAAATGGTTTAAATCATACATTGAAAGCCGAATGCAAAAAGTTTCAATTTTTTATTATAAAATAAGTAAAGATGCTTCATCAGACTGGGAGAAAATAAAACATGGAATTCCACAAGGCTCTGTCTTAGGTCCCCTCCTCTTTCTGTTATACATCAATGACCTTCCTGGAAATTTATCCGACAAAGTTAAGAGTGTTTTATTTGCATATGACACTAACCTGACTGTGCGTAAAACACCAAACAGTACTATAGAATTTAATGTAAATGAAGTACTTAGAGTACTAGCAAATTGGTTTAAGGCAAATTCATTAAAATTAAATTTTGAAAAAACACATTATATTAGGTTTAAAACAAAAAACTATGCACAGCCAGATATATTTATAAACTATAAAAACAACACAATCTTAGAAACAGAGAGTATAAAATTTCTTGGTATTAAAATAGATCAGAAACTCTGTTGGCATGATCATATCACTACACTACTGACAAAGTTAAGTAGTGCCACCTTCGCAATACGAACACTTTCTCTAACAGCAGATCTAGAATTAATGAAACAGGTGTACTCCTCATATTTTCATTCAGTAATGTCATATGGCATAATTTTTTGGGGAAACTCTTCACAAAGTAAATAAGTTTTCATAGCACAGAAAAGAGCTATTAGGTTTCTGTGTAGGGTAAAACCAAGAACTTCTTGCAGACAACTCTTTAAGAAACTCAATATTCTTACAATGTATTCTCAGTATATATATTCTCTCATGAGCTTTGTCATAGAAAATTTTAACCTGTTTATACCTAATTCACAGGTACACAGTTTCAATACAAGAAACAGAAATAACTTGCTTAAAACACAAACATCTCTGTCATTAGTACAAAGAGGAGTTAATTATTCTGGGATACATCTGTTTAATAAACTACCTAATCGTATAAAACAGCTTTCAGATAATAAAGATGTATTCAAACAAAAAACTTAGAGATTATCTTATTGGCAACTCCTTCTACTCCATTCAAGAATTTGAAGAAAATAATTAATTGTACTCATTATGACGTTTGCTAAACTCAGTTGCAAAAAATGTATGTTTATTATTATTTCTTGTATTTGTAAAATATGTATATATAGGCCTATATATTTACTATGATATGACTCATATTATGTGTATATGTATCAACAATGACATGTTTCACATCCCAGAGGTACTTCCTCAGCAGGGATTCATGGAACAAGATTGACAAATAAATAAATAAATAAATAAATAAATAAGATTTTCTTGAGTGGTCTGGTTGCTCAGTGGTTAGGGCGTCCAACTGGAAATGGAAAAATCCCCAGCTTGAATCCCAGTCTCGGAGAGGATTTTCATAGGTCCCTAGCTCGACCTTCACATCTGGCATAGGTTGTGTGACGTGAATTACGCCAGAATGCTCACTTGGTTCTGATTCCATGTTGAACTGTGGGTCCTCTATGTCCGGTAAGATTACTGGGTTACGTTAAGAGGCTACGAAAGGGGCTAATTGCGGAGACGTAAAAAAAGCCTTGTCACTAGGTCAATACGAGCATACAATTTATTTTAGAGCTATTTTTATTACTAATAGTAGTAATAAATGTTGCAATAAAAGTTGCAATAAAATAACAAAAATTTATTTATGTTCCACAACTACTTCATTGAATTTTTAAAACAATAAAAATAATCTGTTTGTAAGGAGTATTTTCAGTTTAATATAACCGTATATACAATATTGAGGATTTGTCTCGTAGGTTTTGGCTGTTTTCATAGCCCTAATTTTCTGACATTTCTTTGAAAGATTTGAATTTCGTTTACCCAGCATCTCTTAAAATTACTAATTTCATCTCGCGCAAAAAAATGAATATAGTTAAAATAACGGAAGCTCAAAACGTCAAAATATTAGCAATACATTGATGGAATCGACTAAATATCAATAACAAAAGAATACTAACATCCAAACAGCAAATAAATACTTAAGTGGCCCAAGGAAAAATTGCTATACTAAAAATGAATATTTTGATTTGCATTGAATATCTGAAAAAAAGAATCTTTAAAATAAGAGAACTTAATTTGCTCTTTGAATATTGATTTTGTTTTGAGGATATATTGGTTCCATCAACAGAAATTTACATTTAGTAAGTATAGTAGTAATTGATTCTCTTATCCATAATGAATTGTGATATTGTAGTAATGGTTTCTCTATCTGCGGAAACAGTTAAATTGCCTGCAGACAAGTTTACTACATTTCATTCGATTCAATTCATTTTCTGCGCTAAAATATAAATTTCAATGTTAAAGTAGTAATTGACTAGACGACCCATGCGAAAATTTCGCGAAAAAAAAATCGGTGAAAAGTGAGGTTGAATATGATGTCACTAAAGCTGAGTCATTACTCTTCATACTCCTACTTCATTTATCGATTTTGGTTGTATATACAGGGAGATAAATGGCTATAGACACAAAAAACAGATTTTAGAAAAATTGTCATTTTTGCCCTTTAAGGGTCGAATTACGAAAAATTCATATCTTAAATTATAATGTTACCACGGCGGAGACCTTAATCTTTAGTATGATACCTCATTTATCTATATCGGTTGGATATCAAGTGAGATAAATGGCACGTGACACAAAAATGCGTCATAGAAGCATTTATACTTTTTCCATTTTAGGGGTGGAATTCCAAAAACATTCTTTCTTAAAATATGATGTCACCAAATCTGAGACATTACTCCTCATAATCTTACTTGATTTTTCGATTTTGGTTAGATATCCAATGAGATAAATTGCTTAAGACACAAAAAATGAATTTTAGAAAAATTAACATTTTTGCCCTTTTAGGGTCGAATTACGAAAAACTCCTTTCTTAAAATATAATGTTACCATGGCGGAGACCTTATTATTTAATATAATACCTCATTTATCTATATCGGTGAGATAATAAGGAAGATAAATCGCTCGTGACACAAAAATGCGTTATAGAAAAATTTATACTTTTTCCCTTTAATGGTTGAATTCCAAAACAATTATTTCTTAAAATATGATTTCATAAAACTGAGACATTACTCCTCATATTCCTACCACATTTATCGATTTTCGTTAGATATCGAGGGAGATAAATGGCTCGACATAAAAAACACGCATTTTAGAAAAAGTAACATTTTTGCCCTATAAGGGTCGAATTACGAAAAAATCCTTTCTTAAAATATAATGTTACCATGGCGGAGACCTTATTATTTAATATGATACCTCATTTATCTATATTGGTTAGATATTAAGGGAGATAAATCGCTCGTGACACAAAAATGCGTTATAGGAAAATTTATACTTTTTCCCTTTAATGGTTGAATTCCAAAAAAATTATTTCTTAAAATATGATTTCACAAAGCTGAGACATTACTCCTCATATTCCTACCTCATTTATCGATTTTTGTTAGATATCGAGGGAGATAAATGGCTCGAGATAAAAAACACGCATTTTAGAAAAAGTGACTTTTTTGCCCTATAAGGGTCGAATTACGAAAATTTCCTTTCTTGAAATATAATGTTACCATGGCGGAGACCTTATTCTTTAAATGATACCTCATTTATCTATATCTGTTAGATATTAAGGGAGATAAATCGCTCGTGACATAAAAATGCGTTATAGAAAAATTTATACTTTTTCCCTTTATGGGTTGAATTCCAAATACATTCTTTCTCAAAATATGATGTCACAAAGCTGAGACATTACTCCTCATAATCCTACCTCATTTATCGATTTTGGTTAGATATCCAGGGAGATAAATGTCTCGAGATACAAAAAACGCATTTTAGAAAAAGTGACATTTTTGCTCTATAAGGGTCGAATTACGAAAAATTCCTGTCTAAAAATATAATGTTACCATGGCGGAGACCTTATTCTTTAATATGATACCTCATTTATCTATATCGGTTAGATATTAAGGGAGATAAATCGCTCGTGACACAAAAACGCATTGCAAAAATATTGATACTTTTGCCCTTTAAGGGTCGAATTCCGAAAAATTTCTGGCTTAATATATGACGTCAGTAAAGCGTACATCTTAATCTTTAAAACGATGCTTCATAAAACGGTTCAGATAGGTATCCAGGGAGATAACTGACTCGTAACACAGAAAACAGCATTTTAGAAAAATTTACATTTTTGCCCTTTAAGGGTCGAATTCCGAAAACTTTCTTGCTTAAAATACGATTTAACCAAAGTGGAGACCATAAGCTTTAAAATGATACCTCATTCATTGATTTCGGTTAAGTATGAAGGAAGATATAGGCTTGTGACAAAAAAATACCTTATAGAAATAATATATATGATTCTTTCTTCATAATTGGTTTCTCAATCTGCCAACAGAATTGAATATCTACCGGCACATTACCATTCTGCTTGTCTGCCACTCCACTATCTGAATAAAACAATTATAAATTTCAAAAATTTACTTAGGTCAACGCCACGTGTTCTGTTAAATCATCCAAGCTTATTATAAATATTTTGATACATATCGGAACAAAACATCACTAAAATGGCACTCTTGAAATAACTAATAACTGGACGACCTGTGCGAAAATTTCGCGAATAAAATACGATGAATTTTGAGGTTGAATATGATGTCACCAAAGCTGAGTCATAACTCTTCATACTCCTACTTCATTTATCGATTTTGGTTAGAAATCCAGAGAGATAAATGGCTCGAAACACAAAAAAACGTATTTTAGAAATATTGAAATTTTTGCCATTTATGGGTCGAATTACGAAAAGTTCCTTTCTTAAAATATAATTTTACCACAGTGGAGACCTTACTCTTTAATATGATACCTCATTTATCTACATCGGTTAGATATTAAGGTAGATAAATCGCTCGTGACACAAAAACGCATTACAAAAATATTTATACTTTTGCCCTTTAAGGGTCAAATTACGAAAAATTCATTTCTTAAATTATAATGCTACGAAGGCGGAGAACATAGTCTTTATTATGATATCTCATTTATCTATATCAGTTAGATATCAAGGGAGATAAATCTCGTGACACCAAAATGCGTTGTTAAACCATTTAAACTTTTTCCCTTTAAGGGTTGAATTCCAAAAACTTCTTTCATAAAATATGATGTCAACAAAGCTGAGACATTATTCCTCATGATCTTACTTTATTTATCGATTTTGGTTAGATATTCAGGGACATAAATGCCTCGAGACACAAAAAACGCATTTTTTAAAAAAATTATATTTTTGCCCTTTAAGGGTAAAATTACGAAAAATTCCTTTCTTAAAATATAATGTTACCACGGCGGAGACTTTATTCTTTACTATGATACCTCATTTATCTATATCGGTTAGATATTAAGGGAAATAAATCGCTCGTGACACAAAAATGCGTTGTAGAAAAATTTATACTTTTTCCCTTTATGGGTTGAATTCCAAAAAACATTCTTTCTTAAAATATAATGTCACAAAGCTGAGACATTACTTCATATAATCCTACTTTATTTATCGATTTTGGTTAGATATCCAGGGAGATAAATAGCCCGAGATACAAAAAACGCATTTTAGAAAAAGTGACATTTTTACCCTTTAAGGGTAAAATTACGAAAAATTCATAAATTAAAATATAATGTTACCACGGCGAAGACCTTATTCTTTAGTATGATACCTCATTTATCTATATCGGTTAGATATTAAGGGAGATAAATCACTCGTGACATAAAAATGATTACAAAAATATTTATACTTTTGCCCTTTAAGGGTCGAATTCCAAAAAATTTCTGTCTTAATATATGACGTCACTAAAGTGCAGATCTTAATCTTTAAAATGATACTGCATCAAACGATTTCAGATAGGTTCCCAGGGAGATAAATGACTCGTAACACAGAAAACAGCATTTTAGAAATATTGAAATTTTCGCCCTTTTAGGGTCGAATTCCGAAAACTTCATTTCTTAAAATATGATGTGACCAAAGTGAAGACCATAAGCTCTAAACTGACACCTCATTCATTGAATTTGGTCAAGTATGAAGGAATATACAGGCTTGTGACAAAAAAATACCTTATAGAAATAATATATATGATGTTTCATTCTGGCCCAAGCTCCATTTCAACCAAGTCACAAACTCAGCTAATATTACCGATAGAAAATCAAAGCTTCTATCAGTTGCGCATCAATACATTCACTATAGTGCCTATTGCATGTTAGTAACGTTATGATTGGCGAAAGAAACTTGTCTCATTATTTCATATCGCGATACTAAATGAACCCGAATAATGACGTTGCCAATGTGGCGCTCGTAAAAACGCAGTAAATTAAATACTGAAACTACATTCATCCACATGAACTATGTCATCAGCATCATGACAGTTATTGGAGTAACGTAATTAAAAAATGTATACTAAAATGCTTGTATCTTACAGTGTACAACGGAAAGTCCATTATTCTCTACAACTGTAAGACAACTTTCGTTAATATTGTTGGTCAAGTCAGCATCTCGGTAAAGTGACTGTTACTGCTCGTGATTTAGTAAGGTGTATAATTGCTTTTAATATGTTGAGGTGTGATCGTATAGTTTGACTTTGTAGCGGCAATATTAACAGAGATAGTGGTTTGGTTGAAATGATGCCTGGACCAGAATGATTTTTGCTACAGCATATGGCAGAAGGAATTTAGTTATTATTAGTAATAAGTAAGCAGCTTTCATATGCTCCGTGCAAATGAGGTGTATTGTGTTGTAAACGACTTCCAGTGTTGCTTCATGAAACAATGAGTTTCTACATTAGCCCATTGAATACATTCGTTTTAAGTGTAGCATTCGATAGATATTTCCCGAATATTGAACAGTAAGTAAAAAGCACTGTTTCTTAAAGCATAGTCTCTACTATTTGTACAAAAATTTTGAACAAAAAATAAAAAGGGTTAGTTAAGTTTTAAATTTAGGCAAAAATAATTTGTATACAGAAACTGTATAGTAACAAAAAAGAAACAGGAAATAAATTAAACCGAGATAGAATGGATTCCTTTACATTTTTATAAATACGATATTCCTGGCACGATCATTTTGCACTTTTAGTGCTGGTATACTCATAGCATTTTACTTCTTTTTTTCCCAAGCTTTGATTTTTCACATTTATTGTGACGCATATATTACGAACAAAATTATGGTGTAATATCTGAAATGTCATACTACTTTATGTAAGCAAATGAAAACATCTCTTTGCGAACATAACAATAGTACCTACCATTTTTTAAATTTAGGGTTAAGTACAGATTTATATTTCCTGCTTCCAAACTATTATTTGTCAAGTGTGTCGGTTTTATGGCTTTTAATTTGAACACAAAGTTGCATATGTAAGAAGGTTTTTGCTTTTATTTCTGAAAAGTAGTGTTTGCGATTTACGTAAAAAGCAAAGAGTAAACGTAGCACGGCAATCTACGAAGTAGGAAACTCTTTGTAGTTTGCGAATTGATATTAATGTAAATTTCTAAAAGAACTATGCGTTTTTGCGGGATAAAATCTATCCTAAGTCACTTCGCACTCAGTTAACTGACTTCATGCCAAATTTCATTTAAATATGTTGATTTAGTAAGGCGTGATTGGTTCCAGAAGTACATCCAAACTTTCTTATTTTCTCATTTATATAGATACTAGCCCGTACCCGCGACTTCGTACGCGTGGATTAAGAATTTTTTTTTACCAGAATTAAATATAGAAAGTTGCTAACGAAGGATTGGTCCCAAACAATATCGAGTAGGAATAATATGACAGGAAAGCTATCACTATATCATTGTACCGTCGAACCTGTCTCTTGAAGAGAATCAATTTCCAACATATTTCTGTCACCATTCGATAAGGTCTCAAAATTTCGTGACTACAACTATTAATCATACTGGAAAAAATATCCTGTGCCCTTCATACAGATTTCCTTATAAAATTCCATCACAACGATATAGCCATTTAGTCGTCAAAACGTAACAAAAAGACGGAGACTTACTTCCGTATTTATAATAATATTACTGTGGTTCACACTCACACACTGACTGCGAACAACACCTGAGGGATTATTATAACGTAAAAAAGTGTACACCTACAACATTGCAACACTACCTACGATTTGCCTCGCATTGCACCCCTAGCTTTCTAATATCTACAGTTTAACATTCAATCCGAATAACCTACGGCCCAGGCCTGACTCTTACGATGAAAAACAATTTTTAAAAATATTAGCCTCCACAGAGATTTGAACTGCAGACCACGCCATCCGTAAGCAAGCGCTTTAACCACTTTTTTTCATTTTTTTTTTCCATCTCAGCCATCCGTAAGTTTATCGTTTTTATTCGAATTTTGCCTGTACTATTTTATCGATTTCTCATTGAGGACAACACAGGATGGACACAACACCCATGCCCTCGGCCGGATTCGAACCGGCGACCCTGGCAACGCGAAGCAAGCTCGCTAGCCGCTACGCTACCAGGGCCGGCACCACTAAGCTGGCAGTCCACTATACCGAAAGACGGCACGGAGACGACCATATCCAACGTGTCTGTCTATCGCCGTATTTCGAAGTTATGAGACAACATGTGTTATTTACACATATAATTTTTCAACCAAATGTGGACAGTATTTTTCTCCTTGTTTCAAAGGATAAGTGTGCAAAGTTTCATCGAGATCGGATGAAAACTGTGAATTTGTATGAATAACAAACAAACAAACATACATTCATCTTTATATATAAAGATAACAATAGATGTTGGGTCGTAGGGTCGGTGTGCCTCATTGCTTTACCACACAGTACACACAAAAACAGTTTCGTATCGTGTTCTGGCCGTCCCGATTGCGTATTTTTACAGTTTCCGCAATCATCTACGGCAAGGCTGGGCAAATAGCGCGTTGCGTGCCGGACCACATACAGCCCGCGATGATTTTTTTTTGTCCCACCAAGACAGCGATAAAAGTCCGCCTTGAACAGAAATTTTCTACCGGTGTTCTAATGAAGATTCGTCTCGTATTTTCCATTATGGATCTACACTGCTCATTTTTCGGATGACGTGTCTATGAAACAGTGTATGGTAGAGTGTCGTGATGTTAGAAGCAAATTTTAAAAGAATTTCTCTGTAGAGGACTATAGTGCAGCACATTGGCTCAGATAGTAATAAGCTCATAGAACAGCTTTTCAGCTTTCCTTTGCACTGGATGACATCACAGACAACGAATACACAGCCCAATTAGCCGCTGTATCAGTGGAATAAATGCAAATTTTGACATTACAGAGGAATTATTGCACTTGGCCTAGAATCTATGAAATATAGAACCAGTGATCAGAACATGCTATAGTGTGTTGTGAATCGTGTGGAGAAAAGTGGCTTGTCCTGTAACAAAATGGTAAAAATTACAACAGATAGTGACAGACCATTCATTGGATAAAATGTAGTTATGGCTAAGCTTTTAGAAAACAAGTTACAAGCACAAGACACCGACTGTGATATCTTGTATTTTCACTGCATTTTATATGAAGAGAGACATTGTGAAGCTGGACTGGACTTTAAGCATGTGGCGGATCTCACTGTTGGTGTGGTAAACACAATCAGAGCAAGGGAACTCCACCATCGACAGTTTAAATTTATTCTACAGGATGAATACCAAATTTATCACAACAGTGTGAAATGGTTGAGCCTGGGCAAAGTAATAAAAATAGTCTGGGCATTTTAGAACGAAATCCTTTTATTTTTGAATTGCATGATTTTTCTACAAGATCTGGTTGTGAGGAGTGGAGATTTGAGAAATACAATGAAATGACTGAGATATTTCTGGGAAAGGGCTTGTTTGCACATGAAATTGGGAAACATTTAAAGTCATTCACAGCAAAACTAGTTCTAGGCGCAAGGTAAATATTTCTGATAGAATTAGGGATAATCTGCAGCTTTTGGAAGATGAGTTCACAAGAATATTTCAGGACTTTAGGAAAATTGAGCCTAAATTCAGTATGCTCTCTCACCCCATTACTACATTTGGGGAGCTGCAGCTTGAACTTAAAGAGCACACTGTTAAAGAAACGTTTAATGACATTTGTTGTAAGTTACAAATCTTTGTCTGCTGAAAAATTCCTATGTCTGAATAAATTTGCTGGGATCTACGATCCGTATTTGATGTACATAGATGGATAGTTATGTTCGCTTTGATCCCATGTGAGAACAGTACATACACTTAATAATAATATCAATAACATTAATAATATCAATATTATTAGCGGCCATTGATAACCTGTTAGCTACTTAACAAACCATTAGTATCATCAATATCCACTGTAATCTTCAGATACAATCCCATGTTAGTTACTACATATGTGGAACAGTAAAATAGTCCCCCAATCGGATCTCCGGGTGGGGACTGCTCAAGGAGGAGTCATCAGAATGGATAGAAACATTCTACGAGTCGGAGCGTGGAATGTTAGAAGTCTGAATAGGGCAGGCAGGTTAGAAAACTTAAAAAGGGAGATGGAACAACTTAAGTTAGATGTTGTTGGGATTATTGAGATTAAGTGGAAGAACGCACAGGATTTCTGGTCTGGGGAACACAGGATAATTAGCACACAAGCTATCAATGGAGTCACTGGTATAGGATTTGTAATGAACAAGAAAGTGGGGAAACGGGTGAGTTATTGTGAACTGTATAGTGACGGAATTATTTTGATGAGGTTGGAAACTAGGCCCATCCCAACCACATTAGTACAAGTGTATATGCCAACGTCACAGGAAGATGACGAAGAAATAGAAAAAATATACGCTGAAATTGAAGAATTAATCCAATATGTGAAAGGGGAGGAAAATCTAATAATCATGGGTGATTGGAATGCAATAGTGGGAGAAGGAAAAGAGGGGAATACAGTAGGAAGTTTTGGTCTAGGAGAAAGAAATGAGCGAGGAAGCAGGTTGCTAGAATTTTGTGAAAGACATAAACGAGTAGTGGCAAACACACTGTTTAAGAACCATGCAAGAAGAATATATACCTGGAAACGTCCTGGTGATACAGGCAGATATCAGCTAGATTATATCATGGTCAAACAAAGATTCAGGAATCAAGTACTAGACTGTAAAGCGTACTCAGGAGCAGACATACACTCTGACCACAATTTGATAATAATGAAGTGCAGGTTGAAATTTAAGCGAATAAGGAAGCAGTATAAGCAGAAAAGACTGGAAGTGAATAAACTGAAAAAATCTAGCCGGAGAGAAAAATTTGCAGAAATGGTAGACTTAGGTCTAAAAAGTAACTCTTAGGACGAATGGAATGCATTAAAGACCAAAATAATGAAAGCTGGTAAAGAAACATTAGACTTTAGAGAACAAGCTGCCCGAAAACCTTGGATCACGGAAGAAATTTTGGAGCTGATGGATCAGAGAAGAAGGTACAAAAATGCTCAGGTTGAAGCAGGAAGAGAGCAGTACAGGCAATTCAGAAATCAAATAAATAGGAAATGCAAAATAGCAAAAGAACAAGGGCTACAAGAAAAGTGTGAAGAAGTAGAATAGGAAACGGTCGTAGGAAAAGTAGATGTTGCATATAGAAAGATCAAACAGAATTTTGGAGAAATAAAGAAAAGGGGTATGAATATTAAAGCTGCCGATGGGAAACCTTTTTTAAGCTCAGAAGATAGAGCTAACCGATGGAAGGAATACATTGAGAAACTGTATGTGGCGGACGACTTGAACAATAATGTAATGGAAAAGGAAGGCGATGTCGACATTGATGACTTAGGAGATCCTGTTTTGAGGACAGAATTTAATGAAGCTCTGAATGACTTGAAAGCAAATAAGGCAGTTGTTATTGATGAGATCCCTGCAGAACTTCTTAAATCCCTAGGAGAGGAAGGAATCGAAATATTATTCAAGTTGATATTAAAAAGTTATGAAACAGGAGAAATTCCAACTGATTTTAATAAAAATATTATCTTCACACTTCCAAAGAAAGCACAAGCCGACAAATGTGAGAATTATCGCAGCATTAGTCTACCATAACATGCTTCAAAATTACTGACCAGAATAATATACAGAAGGATGGAAAGGGAAGTAGAAGAGATAGTAGGTGAAGATTAGTTTGGGTTTAGGAAAAATCGCGGTACAAGGGAAGCAATTCTGTCTTTAAGATTAATACTTGAAGGGCAGATCAAGAAAAACAAAGATACTTTAATGGCGTTTGTTGATTTAGAAAAAGCTTTTGTTAGGTGGGACAAGATGTTAAAAATTTTAAAGAAGTTAGGTCTAAAGTATCGAGATAGAAGAATACTCTATAAACTATATAAGAATCAAGTGGCTGTAATGAAAGTAGAGAATCACGAGAGACATGCATAAGTTACAAAGGGTGTGAGACAAGGTTGTAGTTTATCCCCGTTAATATTCAACTTGTATGTAGAAGAATAAATGAAGAAAGTCAAAGCAAAATTTTCATGTGGCATAAGTTTTCAGAGAGAAAAAATCAGTATGCTACGATTTGCTGTTGACATTGTCTTGTTAGCAGAGAGGGCTAAGTATATTGAGAAGTTACTGAATGACATGAACAAAATACTGAAGGAAGATTTTGGACTGAATATAAATCAAAGCAAAACAAAAGTGATAAAATGTAGCAGAAATGATATCAATACTAGTAGATTAAATATAAAAATAGGATCGGATGCAATAGGAGAAGTAAATGAGTTTTGTTACTTGGGAATCAAAATTACAACCAATGGCCGAAGCAGGAATGATGTGAAAAGCAGAATAACACTATCAAAAAGAGCCTTCATGAAAAAGAGAAATCTTTTAGTTTCAAATATTGATCTAGGAATTAGAAAGAACTTTTTAAAACTCTATGTGTGGAGCACAGCACTTTACAGTAGCGAAACATGTACTTCAGGAATACCGGAAAGAAAGAAAATTGAAGCATTTGAAATGTGGTGCTACAGAAGAATATTGAAAATTAGGTGGGCAGACAAAGTAAGAAATGAGCGAGTTTTGGAAATGATTGGTGAGAAAAGAAGTTTGTGGAAGAAGCTTACAGAAAGAAGAGACAGGCTGGTAGGTCATATTTTGAGACATGTTGAATTGGTTAATTTGTTGTGGAGGGAACAGTCGAAGGTAAGAACTGTAGAGGAAGACCGAGATTAGAATATATGAAGCTGAAGTGAACTACACTTAACGGTTCCTTGAGGTTTATTACTCGGTACACAAAACAACTGGTAAACCATAAACAATTGTGGGTACAGTTATCAGATGACCGTCGAGAATTTTAGCCTGGTCCTGATCCGGGGTAGAGTGACGGCTTCTACTTCTCGCGAACTTCCGGTGGTCTTCTGTAGTTGTCGCTGGTTCAGCGGTCAGGCCGGAACTGTCGGTGGAGCTGCCGGCTACGCTTATATAGGCGGCCTGGCGCAGGAATTCCGTTGTGTGGTAGTACGGCGACCTCTGTAAGAAAAGGTCCCACTTAGCCTCTAGATGATTCTATTTATTTTCCTGGTTTGTTTTGATGCCTCTGCGCCTGTTTGGAGTCGTATATGTATCCCGGCGTGCAGGCGCGTTGTGTTTGAGGTCTGCCTGGCAGGGGCCTTTACTGGCAGACTGAACATACCTCCCTCCGGGGGGGGGGGGAAGCAATGTCTGCGACGTCTGCGAGGTCGTCTGCCGCGGCGCCCTGGAGCAGACTATGAAGGCTACCTCCGGGGGAGTACGGAGCTGTTCCCCTGGCGATGCGTGCCGACCTGCGTCGTGGTGCAGGTTGTGATGGAGGTACCTGTGGAGCTAACGGCATCGGTTCGTCGGCGTCGATGGCCGGGGGCTGTACGGGGGGCGCTGAAGATGGTCCCCGCAGGTGGTCGAGAGGCTGCGGCTGAAGGGTGTCGGAGTGACCGACAGGTTGTGGCGTCGGTGGTGGCGCTGTAACTGTCCCTGAGCAACGGTTAGACGGCAGGAGTGTTGGAGGGGGCGCGGAAGGAGAGGAAGAAGTGGATGGCCGTGCCGTGGTGGAAGAGGACGGTGCCGTGGGGTAGCGGGGACGTAGTTGGTTTCGATGGCGTCGCACTACCCGGCCATCCAGGCTGACGTCGAACAGTTGGCGGCCCAGGGGCCGCTGGATGACCCCCGGAAGCCAACCGGCCTGGGAGCCAAACCCGCGGGCCCAGACTAGGGAGCCCGGGGTGAAACGGAATGGGCCCGAAGGTACCTGTACTTTGGGAGGGGGTAAGAGGAGATGGAGGAGAGTGCGAGGTTGGCGGCCATGCAGCAATTCCGCCGGGCTTTTGGCTCCCACTGGAGTGGTTCGATAGGAACTGAGGAAGAGTGTCAATGCCTCTTCGAGTTTGTGACTTGTGGTGTATTTGGTCATTTGGGTTTTGAATGTTCTGACTAGCCGTTCCGCCTCCCCGTTAGATTGGGGGTGGAAGGGCGGGGTGAGGAGGTGTTGGATATTGTTGGCGGTACAGAAGGATAGGAATTCCCGACTTCGAAATTGCGGTCCGCTATCTGTGATGATGGCGTATGGTAATCCTTCGATGGAAAAGATATTCGTGAGGGCTGAAATGGTGACCTCTGTGGTGATTGTGGAGCAACGGACGACATATGGGAAGTGGGAAAAGGCATCCGTCACTAAGAGCCACTGGTGGCCTAGGCCAGGAAAGGAACTTTTGAGGGGGGCGGGGCAGTTGTCGGGCACAGATGGTACAGCGCCGCACCATCTCCGTGACATCCATGGTAAGGCCGATCCAGAATACATGGCGTCTGGCAAGGGATTTGGTGCGGGCAATTCCCCAGTGTCCTTGGTGGAGAGTTTGGAGGATTGTCGGCTGTAGGGATCTCGGAACGACGACCCTCGGGGTGGAATTTGGTTCTGTGCGGAGAAGCACTCCCTCTACTACTGAGACCTGGTGGCGGATGGAGTAGTAGAACTGGAGGTCTTGATGATGGCGTGGAGGGGAACGTGTTTGCCACCCGTGTTGGATGTGGTGTCGGATGACACGGAGGAGGGGGTCCTCCACTGTGGCTGCAGCGACTTTTGAGGCCGTGACTGGAAATGTCTTCAGTGCTTGTCATTGTCGAAGGCAAGGTCTGGTCCCTGCGGTAGTCTGGATAAGGCGTCTGCATTGGCATGCCTGGAGGTGGTACGGAAATGCATGGTGTATCTGAACTGGGACAGGAATAGTGCCCAACGCTGGATGCGGTGGGATGTTTTGGTAGGCAGACGTGTGGACGGATCAAATAGTGATAGGAGTGGCTTGTGGTCGGTAATGAGATGAAAAGAAATCCCATATAAAAGGGAATAGAATTTGGAGCAGGCAAAAACAATAGCTAGCGCCTCTTTCTCGATTTGAGAATATTTAAGCTGGGCAGCCGATAGGGCTTTGGAGATGTAAGCTACGGGGCGTTCCGTGCCATCTAGTAATTTATGAGACAGAACTGCCCCCACACCGTAATCGGATGCATCTGTGGCAAGTATCAAGGGGAGGTTTGGAGTGTATGGCATGAGGCATGCTGCGGACTTGAGCTGCTGTTTAAGGGTGTGGAATGCGGTCTCGCAAGTTGGGGTCCAACGGAACGGAACATTCTTGCGACAGAGGTGGTACAGGGGTGCTGCCACTAGTGCTGCCGAGGGTATAAATTTTCTGTAGTATGAAATCTTGCCTAAAAAAGATTTCAACTGATATAGATCCTGAGGCCGAGGTAAGTTGGAAATAGCGTCCACATAGGAAAATGCTGGGGAAATGCCTTCCTGAGCGATGATGTGACCCAGGTAGGAAATGGATTGTTGAAAAAATTGACACTTGGAAAGGTTGCATTTCAAACCTGCTGCACGGAGGCGGAGGAAGAGTAGGCGGAGGTTGGTCATGTGTTCGGCAGCGGAGGGTCCCGTGACGACTATGTCGTCGAGATAGTTGATGCATCCCGGAATATCCTGGAGAAGTTGTTCGAGATACCGTTGAAAAATCGCTGGAGCACTGGCCAAGCCGAACATGAGCCGGTTGAGTTGGAAGAGGCCAGAGGGAGTGTTGATGACTGTGTATTGTCGGGACTGGATATCCAAAGGGATTTGAAGGTATGCTTCTGCCAGGTCAATTTTTGTAAAGTAGGTACCTCCTGCTAGTTTACGGAAGAGGTCGTCCGGTCTCGGAAGTGGATAGTCGTCTACCAGCAGATGCGGGTTGACGGTGGTTTTAAAGTCACCACAGAGACGTAAGCGGCGTCCTGGCTTCTGAACTATGACCAACGGCGTGGCCCAGGGGCTGAACCGCACCGGCTGGAGGATCCCTTCGTCTTGGAGACGTTGAAGTTCTTCCTGAAGTGGTTGTTGAAGCGCTACGGGTACCTGGCGTGCCCGGAAGTATCGAGGCCGTACGTCCGGCCGGAGTTGGAGTGATGCTTCGAAGTCCTTTGCACAGCCGACGCCTGGTGAGAACAGGTCCTGAAACTCGGTGCAAAGGGCGTCCACTTCAGGAAAAGGAACATGCTGAGATACGAGGTGTATGTTATCCTCAATTGAAAATCCGAATAAGCGGAAAGCGTCCAGTCCAAATAAGTCTGCTGTGAGAGAACTGTTAACTACTAAAAAGGGGACTGAACGATGTACAGACTCATACATGACGTTTGCTGTGAATTGTCCCAGGAGTGCTATTTCCTGTTTGTTGTATGTCAGGAGGCGTTTGGGGGCCGGCGAGAGGGGGGGGCGAGCCAATTTGCACATAAGTAGTATGATTAAGCAATGAGACTGCTGCTCCTGTGTCGACTTGTAGGCACAGAGGCTTGCCATTGACCATAACGTCGATAAAAAGTTTGGATGCTGTGGAAGTGTCTACCTGATTGATATCCATAGGTGCGCCGCTCAACCCGTGTTGGTAAGACCCTGGGCGGCGAGAGCCGGGATTGGCATTGGTGGTGTTGGTGCGGCAGACGGACGCCAGGTGTCCCTCCTTGCCACAACGTGAGCATTCAGCCCAACGATCCGGACAATTTTCCCTCTCATGTGCTGAATAACAGGCGGGGCAGGAGGGCAGGCGGAGCGGGCTGCGGCGTCGGCGCTGCGGGATCCGCTGCTGCTGCCGAGACTTGGTGCCCCGGCCGGAACGGGCCGGTTCGATGTCCTTCTGAGGAAGCGGTCCCCGGTTGTGGTGTCGGGAAGAGCGCGACTGGGACCTCTGGATGGTGGCGACGTCCTCCGTGTCCTCTACGTCGGTTCGGATTGCGGCCACATCCGCCCAGGACTCCAGGCGGCGATCTGTGGCCGTAGATATTTCGAATTTGTAGGCAAGTTCGATGACCTGCTCCAGGGATGGGTCCTCTAACTTGAGGGCGTCATGCCGGAATGCGGCATCTGGTGCAGCCTGTATGATGTGATCACGCACCATGTCGTCGGCGTAGGATTCGTGGGAACGACGAGTTTGAAACTTACATTTTCTGCTAAGGCCTTGGAGTTCGGCCGCCCACTGGCGATACGTCTGATCGGGCTTCTTCCGGCATTGATAGAATTCGACGCGGGCCGCGACGACATGGTACCGGCGTCTGTAGTATGCATTCAGTGTCGTACAGATGGTCGTGAAGGTGAGGGTGTCGGGGTCTTGTGGCTGAAGTTTGGTGAGCAAGACATACATCTTCGATTGGTTCCAGGAAAGGAAATATGCACGCTGGTCTTCTTCTTTGGTTATGTGATGAGTTGCGAAGTGTTGTCTTATGCGCTTCTCGTAGGTCTCCCAGTCCTCGTCGTTGAATGCTGGGAACGGAGGCGGGGCCGTGGGATGGCGGAGATTCCTGACTTCCGCAATCAGTTGTCTCTGAGATTCTGCGAATTGCTGCTGCATTGCTGTGAACTGATGTAGAAGTCCTTGGAGGAACTGTTGCCATTCCGTAGGTGCTGCTGGCGTAGCCATGATGGTCGAGAGTTCTTATCCCAACCTTGTCGCCACTGAAGTGAACTACACTTAACGGTTCCTTGAGGTTTATTACTCGGTACACAAAACAACTGGTAAACCATAAACAATTGTGGGTACAGTTATCAGATGACCGTCGAGAATTTTAGCCTGGTCCTGATCCGGGGTAGAGTGACGGCTTCTACTTCTCGCGAACTTCCGGTGGTCTTCTGTAGTTGTCGCTGGTTCAGCGGTCAGGCCGGAACTGTCGGTGGAGCTGCCGGCTACGCTTATATAGGCGGCCTGGCGCAGGAATTCCGTTGTGTGGTAGTACGGCGACCTCTGTAAGAAAAGGTCCCACTTAGCCTCTAGATGATTCTATTTATTTTCCTGGTTTGTTTTGATGCCTCTGCGCCTGTTTGGAGTCGTATATGTATCCCGGCGTGCAGGCGCGTTGTGTGTGAGGTCTGCCTGGCAGGGGCCTTTACTGGCAGACTGAACAGAAGCAGATAATTGAGGACGTTGGTTGTAAGGGGTAGGTAGAAATGAAGAGGTTAACACAGGATAGGAAGGGATGGAGGATTGCATCAAACCAGTCGAAAGACTGACGACAGCAAAAAAAAAAAAAAAAAAAAAAAACCATACACTTGTTAAGAATATCAATAATATTACCAATATTACCAGCAACTGATGACCATAAAATTTTCTCGGGAAACTAGCCGCGTTAGTCCATCGATCAAACACGAAAATGGCGGTAGAGCTTGTGACCGTCGAAACGTCGTGTTTGATCGACTAACTTGGCTAGTTACCCGAGAAAATTTTATTCATTTTCAACGCCAAGAAAACCTCCAGTCTTATATGACTGATGGATGACCAGTCAATTACTTAGAAACCTATTAGTAGGCCTATAATAAATTTCCACTGTAATTTGTAAATATATATTATACCATGTTAGTTACTATATATGAGTGAAATTTGTAGGAAATTAAATTATTGCATTGGTGAACAGTTTCGATAGAATGAAAAGCCATATATCATTTTAATATTTTCTCAGTCATTCTTAGTTCCCAATGTCCAAGAAGAAAGTTCTTTCACAGAGTAAAATGTGTTCTGAAGCAA
Organism: Vandiemenella viatica; assembly: GCA_031002005.1. Taxonomy (NCBI): domain Eukaryota; kingdom Metazoa; phylum Arthropoda; class Insecta; order Orthoptera; family Morabidae; genus Vandiemenella; species Vandiemenella viatica. The sequence continues at coordinate 312,071,762 of JARYHS010008074.1, read as the reverse complement.
AAACCCTTTCAGTTTGGATTTAAAGTACTGTAGTTACATTTCCGTAGAAAACATTTTACTTTTTGCGGTAAGACATTGATTAAGGAACCTCCAGTAAATGTCATCCCTTTCTGTACAATTGACAGTAATTTGTAACCCTAGTGAATGTTATATTTATTCCTAGTTTTATGTCTATGTATGTCAGCTTTAAGATTGAAATGTTCAGGATTTTTCACTGCAAATGATAGTACGGCGTATACATACTGTGCTGGGATTGTAAGTACACCTAGATTTCTAAATAGATTTCTGTATGACATCTGTGGGCAAGCTCCACAAATAATTCTCAAAGCACACTTTTGATATTTAAATACGGTCTGTACTTGTGGTGAGTTTCCGCAAAATGAGATGCCATTAGTGAGCAGTGAGTGAAAATATGCAAAATGCACTAAGTTTCTTTTTTCAATATTAGCTATCCTAGATATTACAATGTGTGAATAATGTTGCAGAATTCAGTTGTTTAAGAAGTTGTTGAATGTGTTGCTTTCATCTGGATTTGTTATCTATTTATACACACAGGAATTTTGTGTAACTGCTTTTATTGGTTTCCAATATCACATTATAGCTATCCTTTGTTTTATTTTTTGTAACAAATTGAAGTAACTGTGGCTTTTCTAGATTAAGTATTAATTTGTTAACACTAAACCAACTTTTAATTTTCTTTAGATCATCATTTGCTGTGCTTTCAAGGTTTTGTGCTGATGCGTGTTTCAGTTAGTAGCGGATCCAGGGGGAGGGATAGGGAGCTCAAGCTCCCCGCCCCCCCCCCCAAAAGTATCTCCACTCTCCCCCCCAAATGAAATCGGCTCAAGCTCCTCGCAAACCAAAATCCTGGATCCGCCACTGTTTTCAATGATACGCTAGTATCATCTGCAAATAGCACCATGTATTCACTATTACCTACTATAGATGGAAGATCATTAATATAAATTAAGAATAGCAGAGGCCGAAGAATTGAACCATGAGGTACACCACACTTAACTATACCCCATTCTGAATTTATAACCTCTCCTTCATTAACTTCTTTCAGTGATACACATTGATTTTTATTTTCTTGTGAACAAGTTTTTCTTCTGGACAAGTTTTTCTTCTGAACAAGTTTTTCTTCTGAACAAGTTTTCCTTCTGAACAAGTTTTTCTTCTGAACAAGTTTTTCTTCTGAATAAGTTTTTCTTCTGAACAAGTTTTTCTTCTGAACAAGTTTTTCTTCTGAATAAGTTTTTCTTCTGAGCAAGTTTTTCTTGTTTGAAGATGAACAAGAGTAAACATAGAAGCTCTTTAACAGACATTTACTTGCAGTCTGCGATGAGATTCTCAACATGCAATACAGTCCTAATTTATATTTAAAAAATTAGAAATGTGTGATAGGGTACATTTGTCTCATTAAACTGAATCTAAAATTAAATATGCTTGCAGTTATAGATAATATGAAATTAGTACCATAGATAAATTGAATAAAGCTGCCATTACTTTATTTAATTTATATTGATTAATACGGTATAATTTATATATTTTTTACATGCAAAGTAACTAATGAATACATTTATTTTAAAATGGTGCAAATCTCCGCCAACCTTTAAAAAAAATATTCACCTCTGATCTAGGATCGAAATTTCCATATCATAAACGAAGAATTATAAAATAAAAATCCACTTATCCTACAGAGCACAAAAGTTACACGTATCGCAGAAAGATAACCTGTGTTGCTGTCTTAAGTTCTTGGTTAAGTACACCAGGTTTAACAAACCCGGTTTGAATTAGGGCAGGTCCAAAGTCATCCACTCATATCATAATTCACACTGGCAACATGCTTACAACAGGGGGCCGGTGACACGTAGTCCTTAGATGAGTGTTTCTCAACCTTTTTCTATTCGAGGACCAGTGAATTATCAAAAATAATGTAGCGGACCAGTAATTTATATGAGCCCAATTTTTTATCTAAGTGTATATTATTAAGTTCTGGACATATTTTGTTGCACCATTATAACTAATCAATCCAAAAACATATTTTGAACTCCTATGGAAACACAGTTATTAAACAGAAAGTTTATTATTAAAAACATTATTATATTTTGACGAGACTTTCAACACCTAATAACCAAATGAATAATAACGTTACTATAGACTGGATGCTACATTACCTGTGTAGCACCAGCCTAAAATAAAATACACTAGACCTGACACCTGTTTTTGATATTTACTTGACCACTCTTATGTTAGCAACCTTACCACGCACGTCGGTCTCTCTCAGCTGCTACAAGACACCCAGAAAACCTTCATTTACTTAACCTTAAGACTAGCGGCGCTCTTTTTGATGTCAACTAGATATGAACAGACAATTGTAGGAACAATTCTATTCTGTCATCATTGTGAAAATGCCAGAATTTTACCTGTTCATGGAAATATTTTCGGCTTTTAAACAGTAAGGCATACGGTCTGTACCCATTTGTTGCCTCATACAATTAAAATACGGTCTAAATTTATAAAATTCTGCCTGCGGTACGTGAACCATCCCCGCGGACCTCAGGTTGAACAACCATGCCTCTGATGACCGTATCGTCGAGGGGGAAAGGGATGCTGATTCTGCTGGAAGCCTATTGGAGGTTGAGGTCAGGTGGAAGCCTGGATTCAAAGATGGTTGGTAAGCTAGTTACCATCTGCGAAGTTCAAAGGAGGTTGTGGTTTCAGGGTAGACTGTAAAACAGTTGTTAATTTGTTCAAATTGTGGGAACAGGCATAAGATGCCACAGAATGGATATGTATTATCGGCAATGATAATAAGTATGTGATATGATATAATAGCATAGAATAACAATAAAAGAAGCTAGTATAACAGTAATTAATCATTTTGTTTTTTTATCACGTTTCTTTTCAGTCTTGCGGTCGTAAGTATATGATATAATAGCATAGTATAACAATAAAAGAAGCTACTATAAAAGTAATTAATAGGTTTGTTGTTTTATCATGTTTCTTTTCAGTCTTACGGTCTCACCTATGTTCTGACTGACACACTATCAAATGCAGGTGATTCAGCAAGAAAATTGTATAACTGGTATAAAAGTTTATTACCGGAAGAGTGGTTGGTTGATTTGGGAAATACTGAAGTTAACATTTCAACAGCTTTCCTGTATATAGTAAGTTACCCACAGCTCATATATTCATTTTGGTTGTATCTTAAATTTATTTATTGTGGTTTTTATCACTAAAGATGTAGCATATAACTTATAACAGTATCAATGAACACCTGCTTTTGTGCTATGTTCAATTTTATATTAAATTATTTTAATTGTTTGAGAAAAATTTCAATCTTTCTTACAAGCCAAATATTTTTTCATTCACTTACGCCTAAAAATTCTTCTGCAGTTACCCTTCGAGGCTTCACAGTCAAAGTAATCCTCGTACATTTACATCTACATCCACACTCCACAGTTTAGAAATATAGTGTTGGTGCTTGACATCAAAACTAATTTCTTCTCTGTTCATTCCAAACCCGAAAAGTCGAGGGTAGAAATGATTCATATAAGCAGCAGTAAACGGTACATTAATGTTTCCTGTCATTGCAACCAAAATAAGATGATGGATGAAGTATTACATCGCACTCGTAAATGAAAGAGGATATTCACATGTTATTCAATAAATTCAAACGAAACCTTACGTCGTCTGCCTGCCAGACAACCCAGTCCAATCTTTGCATTAATTCAATGACGCTTTCATTATGGCTGTCGCAAACAGTCACAAATCGAGCTGCTCCTCTTTTACTTTCTGTACCGTGTTAATCAATCCCTCCACAACAGTAATCCTAATGTGGACGCACGAGGGTTTAATAAGATACGTGCTTTGCAGGAGCGTTACAATTCTTCAAAATACGTTCTGTTACTCCGGCTACGTCCATAGGTTATTATTACTAGTACCTAGGTGACCGATCTTCGATCGGCATCTTTCGATTTCTGTTCAATATTCAAGATTTCGAGTAAAGTTTGATTAAAGTAAAAGACTTGAAGGCTTCCTAGGCGTTTTGAGGTGCACAATTAGCTAAAGAGAAGCTTAACTAACATCAGTAGGTTACTGGTACCTAAACCCTTTACGCAATGAGGTTAGAGTCGTTTTAGGGAAACTAACTAGAAAAATTGCTCCTTTTATTTAAAAAAAATCGTTATCTATATGAAATTTCATCCAAATCGTTAGATCCATTTGCGAGACCGCCTCATAAATTGATTTTAAAGAAAGATGCTATTATTATGTTAAACAGAAATCTTAATGCGAGTCAGGGATTAATTAATGGTGCGAGATTTGTGATAATTCAGGGGATAACCCTTGATGATGGTTTCTTATGTAAATCGACAAGAAAAATTTAAAGTAAACAATAATTTTTTTATATATCTCGCGTAGTTCTGGAGATATCTTATCTCAAAATTGACGTGGTTCATTGAAATGCGACCTGGACCAGAAGATAAATTTCGCCATAGCCAAGTTTGATGATGAATTCGTATGAAACTCGTCGAGACAAATCGAAAATAAAGAATTTACGTATTTTTCTGATATCTCGTTCTATATCTCAAAAGTGAAGAGGTTAGGATAAGAGCCTGGACAAGAAAAAAAATCCACCAAAATCACTACGTCCAGGGCCGGCCTTAACCATCTAGGCGCCCCGGGCGAATCATGCATCTCGCGCCCTTTTATTTTTGATTATAATTTTTTTTTAATATTTTGAATTTTGTACCATATTTTTTACTGAAATAATATAATACTACATACATGTATTTATTATTATTAATAATAACATTTTATACATTTATTCTCTAAACAATTTCATTTAGTCATGAAACATTAAATTAAAACAATAAAACTAAAACCTTACTTTTCTAGCTTTTTTGTCAGCAAACTCTCTTATAAGACTGGCAAAATCTAGGTTTTCTGCAACTTGATTTTCATTGGACAGAGGCTAAACTAGTTAATCTTGTTTGACACATTGTAGACCGCAAGTACGTTTTTATCAGTTTTAGTTTAGGAAAACTGCGTTCGCCACTTGCAACAGTCACTGGTATTGTTAACAGAATACGCAGCGAAATCCAGGTGTTGGGATATAACTCTTGAAGATTGTACTTTTTGATAAAGTTTAATGTTTCAATAGGTGTTGCCTGATGGTCTTCGAGATAGTGCTGGAGACCTAAAATTTCATCGCACTATAAATCTCCGTCAGTGTCAGATTTAAAGTTGATCGTTAACTTTTCTTGCAGTACAGAACAATGTCGCATTAGTTTTTCTTTATTTTAATTTTTTTATGTTAAACAAGAAATTCCTCGTTGCAGAGAAATCTTGCATCTGTTGAAATCTTTCCTTCATAGATATATGCACGGTGTTCAAAAGACCATTAAAAAACTCTGCTTCAATCCTTTTTTTTGGATCAGTTATTGGTTCATCAATAGCCTCTTCACCCGGTCTACGTTTAATACGTCTTAGTCGAGTTTGTGGTTTGAAAACTGGTTGCATGTCAAGCTCCGATGCTAATTCAGTTGCTGTTACAATAGCCTGTTCTAGACCTGTTTGTCTATATGTTTTCAAATAAGAGCAACACTTATCATGCATATCAGTAAAGTCGACAAAGTTGATTTTAGATGACTGACTGGCTCTACTCACAACATTAATTTGAAAAAGAACATCATACCATAATATAAGAGAAACAATAGAGCTGAAATTTTTTTTTCGTCCTGCCAGTGTGGTCACTTTGTATGACGTCGGGGCATCGCTTTGTTTGGTAACATCGGCCAAGGGAACCAAAGCATCATGCATATCACATAATTGATAGCGAACCTCTTTGACGCTTTCAATTCCAGCTTCCCAGCGCGTGTCACTTAAATTTTTCAGGGTGTATATTTTCAAATGATCGGTAAAAAATTTTCATCTATTTACCGATCCTGCAAATAAATTAATTTTTTTTTGTAAAATTCCGAACAGGGTTACGGATTTTACCGATGATTTTGCCGCATCACATAATACTAAATTGTGACTATGGCGTCCACATGGTACAAGGAAAGGTAGCGGATTTATGTCCATAATTCTTTACGTACGCCTTTATTTTTTCCCTTCATGTTTGCGTCATTATCATAACCCTGTCCTCTGCAGTTGTTAATGTCAAGACCATGATCACTCAATGTTTTTAACTATTTTCTGTGAGACCTGCACCCGTTGTATCTACTATTTGCAAAAATGAAATAAAATATTCTTTTATGCTAACGGCATCCCCTGTTATGTCGGCGCATCTTAATGTGATTGAAAGTTGCTCTTTATGACTTATATCAGGAGTACAATCAGCTATGATTGCGTAATACTTTGAATCCTTTATATGGGATACTATGGTAGAGATAACTTTTGATGCCATAATTTCTAATAATTCATTTTGTATATTTTTGCCGCAATAATGGTCAGCCAAATCACCGTTCACTGCCTTCCTAACATGCTCTTCATTGACGGGGTCAAATTTCGCCATTAATTGTACAAGGCCTAACAATTTTCCGTTATTTGGAGTAAATAATTTATCGGATGTCGCTCTGAATGCCATGTTGTTTTCAGCCAAATACAAGGTTATGTGTATCAATCTTTGAAGCACATTGTTCCATCGTAATCTTTCTTTAGAAATTACCCGCTGTTCTCCCTTGTCAATAGTTGAACCAGCTTTGAACCTAATTTCAGCTTCAGTCCATTGAATAAATGCTTTTTTATGTACAGGACTATTTTCATGCACTTTCAAAGTTTCACTTCAATGTTTCCATTTTTTCAAACCTTCAGTAGTTGTCAAATTAGCAGTTGACTTTATATCAAACAGTCGACAACATAAACAAAAGACACTATCGTTTGATATTGAATAAACTAACCGCCGACGTCTGATAGTTTCTTCGTTTGGAAGCTTTCTTGAGTAGTAAGTTGAAGAGACATGACGCCCATTTTGATCTTTCGGAAAATTATTTAAATGTACTTGCAAGGGCCCAAACAAAATAATGTGAAATATATTGCTCGCATTAAGTACTTATGGCCACGTAGCTACAAACAGTGAGATAACAGGAATCAGGTAAAAGAAAGTATTTATCATACCTTATTACTTTCGTAGATTATAAAGTATGCCTACGCAAAATAAAATACACTACTCTATAATAAAGTACGGGAGGTAACCCTAGCAGCGATTCCCATATCATTTTTAAGGTAATTTTTCTTTACATTAATACCGTGAAACAACAAAATTTAAAAGTTACAGGAGACTGAAGACCGCGTAGGAACCCGTCCGTCACACGGACGAGCTACGGAAAAGTGTGGACTCGAGGGGGCGATTCGTCATGGAGCGTCCATAAACTACGTGGCACGGTCTAGATGGGGGGAAGGTTTGACTGGAAAGTTACACTAGGCTACGTGGGAGAGGGGAGGCTGAAGGGTTCCGAGCAAGGCAATGTGGTTTTTGATTAATATTATTTGTCACAGTTAAAATGGGGTACAGAACACTCAACAGCATGAAATTATTTATTTCCGTCATTTAATTATCTCCGTATGTAATTTACGATAGTCTGACAAGAGAAAACAGTACCTCCAAAATGTCTTCTGGAATGAATAGGGCAAATAGCTACGTACTACGTGGGGTGGGGAAGAATAGAGACAAAAGCCACGCCAGGCTACGTACGTGGGGGGAAAGGGTTCAGAAGAGGTCAAAATGGAGCTACGTGGTTTATAGTTGCTCCCTAATTAGGCCGAGTGTTGGTGCGGTGACGTTCTGAAAAGTTTATTTTTTACTTTTTTAAATGCTTGTGAATTTACGAGTATGTAGAAAGCGAAGAAAGGATGGTACAGGAGGACTAACACGAGTTACACTTTCTAATTGTATTATATTAAAAATATGTACAGTCGGGGACACAATTCGCCAGACCCCTCGCCTTTCAATTATGCTTCGTTCTAGACACGAATACCGCATGGGACAGCATAACTGGTAGGTGGTACACTAAATTCATGACAAAATAGACCTCTCATACCCAGCACTTTACCCAAAACTAAAAAAAATGAGCCCGCGCAGCAAGAAACACGCAGACGCTTAGAGGCAAAGTTCGGAGTTCTACAGTTAAAATATCAATTAGTAATAATAATTATTGAAATAACCAAATAGATTGATTATAGAGGAATGATAAAACTTTTTTCGTAATTTTGATAACCAGTGTGTATTTTTTTTCCCCTCGAATACACAGTTGACAATTCGCTAGCAAACGCAATTATATGAAGAATACCGAAAAGAATTGCTAAATTACGCACGGAAAACCAATAATAGAGCTTGAATGGAATTAGTTACACTTTCTAGCGCTACAGCGTTATAGAACTGTGTGTGACAAATACACGCAAAGGTTGAGGGTAAGTAGAAAGATAATTTACGAAAGAACTCTAATGGTAAACTAAGTCACGAAATACAAATAAACTATTTCTAGAAAATTAAATAGTTCAGAATGTTAACACCTTAATTTTGTTTTCACCACAACATATTTAGAAGGTCAGCTTAACTTGATTGCAGTAGCAAAGGTTTTATTAGTAATAATAATAATTAATAACAGTAAATAAATATACAAATCCGTCTGCATTGTGAATTAGCGGTTCCACATTTAAATCTGGAAAATAGAAGCAGGAAAACTTTCATAACTCTCTTTGTTTCTAACTAACACTGATACTTCTATAAAATTTTCGGTCAAGCATGACTTCCTACCTTCCAAGCCCGATGGGTTATAGGTAAAACTGTTGCCTGGCATTCGGGAGGACGCGAATTCAAACCCCGTCGGGCATCCAATTTCAGTATTCCATGGTTTCCGTAAATCTGTCCAGCTGAACCCTGGAAAAGTTAGTTCAACAAGCCGTAAAAATTTATAAAAAAAAAACAAGGAAAAAAACCCCCCAAAAAAACGCGTTGCGTATGTGGTAACAATCTAATTCAGTTTTCGGGAGGTCGTGGGTTCGAATCCCCATCTGGCCATCAAAGTAAGCGTTTTAGATGGTTTCCCCAAATCACTCCAGGTGAATGCCGGGATGGTTCCTTCAAAAGACCATCGCCGAATTCCTCCCCATTACTTGCCTCCTAGTCCTTTCCTGCCTCTAATGACGTCGATGAGATGTAAAGGTAGAAGCAAAAAGTAATTTCTCAAATAAAAATAATTACATCTCTGTGGTGCGTTTTGGACCTTTTCCTTGTTGGATTTATCTCATTCAACGGCCGAACATGGCAGCGAAGGGATTAGAGTGCTATTTCCACATGTGGGAAGTCTCTACTTCGGTGTTGTTATAGGGCTGGTCGACGTCGAAATCACTGTAGATGAAAAAGGACTTGGGGAATGTTTCGGGAAGGAATTAAGTCATGGTCATTTCATGGAGTCAACCCGGCACACATCGAGTGATTTCGGTTAATCACGCAATAGCGTAATACGGACGGATGCACGAAGGTTTGAACCCCTGTCCTTCCGAATGGAATGGCTTGAGCATTACCGGGACGCTCGGTCACTGGTGCGATTACGGTCAGTGGCATGGGTGTTATAGTAGGTGTTTGTCACATTACAGTAGGCTTGCCCCTTCAGTACTTAACTTATTTTAATTATATTTATTCTATAAGTATCGGTGACTTACGAGTCGAACAGTGGAGGAGCGGTCAGAGAGTGTGTGGTGTGGAGCAGCGAACGCGTGCATATGGTTCCTCTTGGTTTTTTTTTGTGAAAGTGATTGAAGGAATTGTTGACACTCTAAGGAACCTGCATCTTCGGATCGTTTGTCACTAGTAGTAATTTGCTTGTGTGTGTTATTATTATTTTTTCCATTGGTGGCCGGGTGCATTTGTGCAGCACAGAACTCAGAATAAATCTTTGGTCTACATACTCGAAGTGATTCCTTGAAGAAACTTATAGTTATATTTGTTCTGAATTTGTACCCTAGCCAGCCGATGGTGGCGGCCGATAATTAATTATAACGAAGTCTGATGGACCTTATCTTAGGTGGTCAAAAACTAATTATAAAGGGGACTAATTAGCAAGTCGGAAGGAACTGCTGTGATCATCCCGACACACTATTTCAAGCTTGTTCTCCGACATGTCGACCGTAATACAGGACTTGTGAGAATAATAGACGGTTAAAGTGATTATAAAGGCCGTCTAAATCACAAAAAGAGTTTTAAGTGCGTGGCATAAGACTAAACAGTTGAACAACTGTTAAGAATTGCGAAGCGGATTCTACCAAAGACGGTACGCGCGAGAAGAATTACTCGGCGAACAGCAAGCTTGTGCAAAGACGGTAGCGCAAGAGATTCAACACAGATAACCAGAGACGATTACTGTAGCAGTGGATACAGCGATGCAGTACCTGTGAATAACGCAACGCAGATAGCAAATCGTGGATCAGACGAGCAGTGAAAACGTTGCAGACAATAGCGGCAGGAGTTGAGAAGACATCTAACAGGCAACATTATACTATTAAACAACCGGAAAATAATTTCTAAATATAATAATTTTGAAGTAAAAGAATAGCAGATTAACGGGATTTTGTTTCAAAGATCTGTACCATCGGTTGTTATTTACCGGAGCTTCTGGAAAATGTATAGCCTAATAGTAAGAGTTTATACTCGCGGAAAATTTTATTTCGCTCTCCCATAACATTTTATTTTGTACAGAAATTTCAAATTTCAGTTCTACTTACGAATGAAGTTTTTTTTTCCTTTCTGGAAAAATAAAATAAAATAGATTGCAATTATTTACATTTTTCAAAGACATTGATTGCGGGAGGAAGACGCGAATACTTTTACGTTAACAAGTATAACTTTTTCTGTGCATGACATTTTCAGGTGGCAGTACCATTGAGCGACGAGACAGTATAGTCTGCATATGTGGTTCGACACCAACAGTCAGCAGTAGTAAATAAAAGTATAATTACTGTATTATCTACATGTGTTTTATTTACAGCAGCAGATTGGAGAAGTGAAATTAACTGTTTTAAGAGCCAGTCTACGTTGTTCTTTTTTTTTCTCTTTCGTGCAAATCTGTTTTTTGGTTGTGGAATATATACTGCGTTGTTTTGTTTCATTTGACGAGTTATCACGGCGTTTTTGTGAGTTGATTTGAAACTGAAAAGATATATCTTTGACCGTTTTATCTAAGTTTGGGGAATAGGTAGCCTATTGCTAGAGCAACGTATTAATCTAATAGCGTCATTCAAGTTTGGTTTAGTTTTAAACTTTATATATGAAAACCATGGAATTTGTTATGGAAGGAGTAGCAGAGCAGAGTGATGAGGTACCTGTACCAGAAATGTTGGTTAAGTTTATGGAAGAGATGAGAAAAAACTTTCAAGAACTTAAGGTCGGTCAAGCTGACATTGCTGAAAACAGCAATGCTCTTAAAGCTGAAATAAATGGCGTCCAGGATAATGTGATTGCTCTTAACTCTTTGAAGGGCAGAGAAAGTGAGCAGGAAAAACCTTTGAGGGGCAGAAAAATTACTTAGAAAAAACCCTGAGAGGGGCAGAACATAAAAGTTTCTCCAATTCATTTAAATTGACTTTTAATCAAATATTTATTTCTTTTTATATATACAGTAGCTGTCAGACATTCATATATCATCAAATCAACCATAATTAATAAGCATAAATTGTGGTTAGTCAACTAACCACAGCCCCACTAAGCACTCGAGCATACTGTAACACAATGTTTAGTGAATCACCAAAAATGTTTTTTGTAAAAAGTTTTTTGTTGCCACATATTTACAGCTATTTAGTGTGATATGTTCTAAAGCATTCCTTCCCAGCTCTTATACATAGTGGCACTTTACAAACTGAGCACATCCAGACGGTACGTACTGGATTCTTTCGTGAGCTGCAGGGGGCACATCTCTTAGATGTTGAATGAACAGGTTGGTGTTGCTGCTTTTGTGGCGAATACTTTTGTCTACAAATGGTTTATGTGCCTTGATTGTAATTGGAGATTGTGAATTACCTTGGCCTCCAGATGTAGTTGTGCCCCTTGAAGCAACTATTCTTGGAGCAAGCAAACCTTTGTAAACTTGCCGGCGAAAATCTTTGTTTGTGAATTGTTCTTCCGGAAGTTCCTTGTGTATTATAAAGGCATTTGTAACACAACAATCAATTAAATGAAAAAATAATCTCATCCACCACTTTTTACTTTTCCTGTCTGTCGAGTAATCTGATTTGAGTCTATCAAAATTATCGACGAAATTCATGTACGAGTTGTAGTCCTTCAAGACTTGAGGACACTTGATTGTAGTTATGGTTCCATCTTTCATTTTCCGATTCACGGAAGAAACATCTGACGGATCATGACATGTTGAAATCAAGTTTACTGCCCTGTTGTCCTTCCATCTGTACACAGCTACTCCATCTACACTTACTCTAGAATCAAACTCACCCCTTTTAAGTTGCTTTTCATCCTTCAGTGTAGGTAGGAATTTTCGTCTGTGGTTTATTGTTCCACAAGCATATACTTGATGTTTTGACTTCAGGTTTTTGAACAGGCTCATAAGAGGAAAAGTAATTGTCCATGAATACAATGTGATGATGACCTTCAAAACCACTCATCAAAGTCTGAACAACTTTTGCACCTAGCCCCTACTTCTGTTGCTCCTAAATTCTTTCCTGTGTAAATTTAAAATTTTAAATTGTAGGATGACTCGTCACACAGCATCCATATCTTATATCCCCGGTTGATTGGCTTACCTCTCATGTACTGCTTGAGGGATGATCGGCCCTTGAATTTTACCATTGTCTCATCTATTGCAAGTTTCTGATGAGGTTTGTAGCACTCAAGAAATTTTTCTCCAAGATGGTCAAGCAATGGTCGAATCTTGTATAATTTGTCATAGTTTGCACTGCTTCTGTCAGGGGCTAAGGAGTTATCATTAAGATGTAGATGACTCAAAAGGAAGCTAAATCTTTTCACAGTCATTAGCTTAGAAATGTAATTCTCACCAAGGTCAGGTTCTGTACTCCAATAATCTCGGTAGCTGGGTTTTTTAGTAATGCCCAATGTATAAATTTATCCCTATAAATGTCTTGATTTCACATGTATCAGTAGGAAACAAATTTTTTGCCAGACTGGGTAGCATAAAGGTTTGTATGAAATACAATATGATCGATAAGCGCTTCATCAAAATACTCACAAAAGAGGTCCAAAGGTTTGTGATTTGCTTTGTTCTTTATTTTTGCTGCTACACCACTTTCTTGTATATATAGAGGCACTGGTAAAACACGAGTATCTTGAGTCCACGTCACTGTGACGTTCAACGCAGCTGTGGAAGGCTGTGCTGCAGAGACATTTGTTGTTTCACAGTCACTTTTTTCGGATTCACTGCTGCTCAACACTTTGTCACAAAACTGCCTTTTATTCACATTTTGATTTAGATAAGTATAATCAGTTGCACTGTCATCGGAATCTACGACACTATCTTGATCTGAAGGTATTTCTTCAAACAGCAAACGATATATTTCGTCTTGTGATAAAGATTTTCGTCGAGACATATCTGTTGTACGTTATAAGGTTATAAGGGCGGTGGTTAGCAGCACTGACCACCTGTAAATATGTTGCCTGGAATAACAAATGAACTTTGTAAAGACTCTAATAATATTTCAATAGCTTTTTAAATGAATTAAATATCAAATGAAATACTTACCACCAATAAAATACAATAATCTGAAATAAAACAGCAGTCAGAAACGTAACACTGCAAGTGACAATGGCACATCTGAATAAAGCGACCGCTTAAACAATAAATACATCATAGAAATGCCGCAGAGTACTCTTTCTGCCATCTATTGGGCCACAGGACAACTATAACATGTGGTTAGAAAGAGTCGTAGCGGTCCATGTAAGGGAGCACAATAAAAGAATGTGGTTACACCAGGTAACCACCGCGCATACAACAGCACTAAGTTGGTGGTTAGCTACAATGACCACCGCCCATAGAACAGCATCAATTTGGTGGTTAGTTATAGTGACACATGCCCTTCAAAGAGTTAAGGCTGAAATAAATGGCGTCCAGGATAATGTGATTGCTCTTAAAGCTGAAATAAATGGCGTCCAGGATACTGTGATTGCTCTAAAAGATGAAATAGGAGTGAAAAGTGAAGCTCTTCGCTCTCAAATCACGGCTGATTTTGATGATAGACTCTTGCAAATAAGGGGCGAATTAGTGCAATTACGACAAGACTGTTTCGTGAGGAATGAAGAAACTAAGGACACTTTTTGATCAGTTCAGGCAGGAGATAGTGGCAGAAACGGAACAAACACAACCGAGGATGGAGTTTGTTGGAGACCAAGATAGGATACCAAGACATTAAGTTCAAAGCTATGGAAAAAAGATCTTAAACTGTGTGAAGAGCAGGTGGAAGGTATTAATGAAGAAGTAAAACTCCATTCAGATAAGATCAACCATTTGGCTGGACCATGTGGGAAAAGGCAAATTAGCTACCAATTTCGAGTTTGGAAAACAAAATACACAACGAGGTTCCACTTCTAATTAGACAAGAGGTGGAAGGAAATTTGAGGAGGCAAATACCGAGTATTGTTAAAGAAGAGGTAGGTAAATATCAAGGGAATCTTACAGGTCTATCCTTTCCGGGATTTTTGGGAGAGGAAAAGAAGGAATTTGAGAATTTTGATGATTCTGGAAGATTACACCCGGTAGACTTTTTAGAAGATTTTGAGTCCGACCCATCTTTTCAGATGGCAGAAGATAGCAAGAAAATAAAATTAGTTCATGGCCATATGAAGGGGAGAGCCAGGCTGTGGGGTGACAGATTTTCTAAAGAGTTCAAAACTTATAGTCTTTTCAAGGAAGAGTTTTTGAAGCACTTTTGGTCGGTGGAGAGACAAGTGGCTGTGAAATCAGATTTGATGCATGGACAGACCTATGCTCCCGGAAGGGAGACGCAACAGGATTTTTTTATGAAGTGCCTGGCGAGATGTCAACATCTCGACAGACCGTACAGTGAAGCTGAATATGTTGAAATAATTATGGCTAGGTTGCCTGAGCCAACTCAACTTATTTTTGCGAGCCATCGCATCGACAATGTAACTGAAGCCATTGCTATGTTAGGACGCCTTGACTCTCAAGAGAAAAGAATGAGACAGAAGAGACCTCAGGAGAGAGGTGGAAGTAATTGTTTTCGAGGAAGAGAAGGAGGAGACTATAACAGTTATCAAGAAAGAGGACATAACAATGAACAAGGACATTGGCGAGGGAGACGAGACAATCGCGAGCATGGTAGAGGCTATGGCAACCATCAGAATGATCAAGGAGCACACAGAAGTAGGAGCAGAGAGCGGGACCAGCGAACGAATAATGGAACCCATGACCGAGGGGGAAAATACGAAAGCAAATCGAAAGGGCCAAGTGACCCACCGAAGGGTAAACAAGAGAGGGGAAACTGTTAGCTGCCACTGTTTTGGTCCGACCAGGGGCAGTAAAAGCAGTTGGACCACCTATAAAGCGAGGAGGAAGAGATGAAGGAAACTCACCACTTATAACTAGAGGCAAAAGAGTGACCACAGAGAAAGGAGCGGAGTTTGTTGTACATTCGGAGGAAATGATAGAGGACGGAGTAGAATTGTGCCATGTATCTCAGGTTCTATGTTTGTTCGAGGAAAGGGATTGAATTATTCCAGTTCGCCAGGGTTGGGAGACCTATGGAAGTACTGCAGAGACTCGGAAGACTCAATAATGAGATTGAGGAATGTGAGAATCATGAAGATGAGGAAAATGACCTCACGTATTTGAATATGTTGAAGATGAACGGAAACCTTAACACTGGTGGAAAATTATCAGGAAGAAAACAGACCTAACGGAAAGAGAGGCACTTTCTGACAGGGAGAAAGATGAACCGCTGGAGCTTGTAGAAGAATGTGAACAGAGATTATATACCTTTGGCGATAAAGGGATGATACGGATAGCAACGGGGAGGAGATTCCTACTATAGGGTGTGAGCAAGGGTTCATGAAAAATGGGGAAGATGGACTCATCCAAACGAGGGTATTACCGTGCGGAGAGGTATCTGAAATGAAAGAATTGGCGGAGAGCGAAGAAAAGACTGAAAGTTGGAACAGTGAAGAGGAAGAGTTTGGTGAGTCCTTAGGGGAATATGAGCGGGTCTGTAAATTTGTGAATGAACCACTCAAACAAATCATCACATCAGACGATTTTGGTGAAGAAGATGGAGAAATTATGGAAATTGAGGTGGGAGGGGTAATTTCGACTAACTTCAAAAAGCTAATTATAGAAAAAACCACCCTTAGGAGGAACGAGGAAAACATTAACTCCGGGGTGTGGGAACTACTCACTCAAGAGGAACGTGAGGAGATCACTAAGGCGAAGGAGGAAAATGTGTCTTGTGGATGTTTCGATGTAAATTCGATATATGTTAACAACCCTAGGGATGATCTGTTACTGGAAGACAATCAATTACGACAAAGAGTGCACAAGGTACCGACAGTGGAGATTGAAGTGAATGGAATGTGCGTTGAGGCATTGATTGACACCGGAGCAGAAGTGTCATGCATCTCGGAGAACAGATTGAAATAGTGTGTCGGGACGATCACAGCAGTTGTTCCTTCCGACTTGTAAATTAGTCCCCTTTATAATTAGTTTTGACCACCTAATGTAAGGACGATCAGACTTCGTATATTAAATTATCGGCCGCCACCATCGGCTGGCTAGGGTACAAATCCAGAACAAATATAACTATAAGTTTCTTCAAGGAATCACTTCGAGTATGTAGACCAAAGATTTATTCTGAGTTCTGTGCTGCACAAATGCACCCGGCCACCAATGAAAAAAATAACAATAACACACACAAGCAAATTACTAGTGACAAACGATCCGAAGATGCAGGTTCTTCAGAGTGTAAAAACAATTCTTTCCATCACTTTCACAAAACCAGAGGAACGATACACACGACGTTCTCTGCACGACTCCACTACACTCTCTCTCTCTGACCGCTCCTCAACTGTCCGACTCGTAAGTCACCGATACTCATAGAATAAATATAATTAAAATAAGTTAAGCACTGAAGGGGCAAGCCTACTGTAATGTGACAAAGTACTCGACCATTTCCGATAGTCAGCAATTGCTCAGAGAAATCTTCAGCAGATATATCATTTAGCAATGCAACTCTCATGTTTGTTGTCAGCTGAAGTTTCTTCACATAGCGCCATAGATTCGATGATTTGAGGCAAGCGTTTATTTTGTCAGCAGCCGTTGATCTTGGAATTACTGGCAGTGTTTGGCGGAAATTGCTAGACAGTAAAATCATTGCTCCTCCAAAACATCTCGAGTCATTGTGTAGATCTTTCAATGTTCGGTTAAGTGCTTCCAATGCACGTTTATGCGCCATTGTGCATTCATCACAGATGGTGATTTTCGATGCTGATTAAACATTGGCCATTGCTGAGTTTTTTTGCAATATTACATGTTGGTTCTTCAATAGTTTGAAGATTTAACGGCAATTTTTAATGCTGAATGAGCCGTACGGCATCCTTCTAACAATGTGGCTGCTATTCCAGAAGAAGCAACTGCGATCGCAATGTTAGATCTTGAGCGAACAGTGGCTAAAACTACTGACATGAGGAATGTCTGATCAGTTCCACCACAATTTCCATCATCAATTGCCATCATTAACGTATCATAATCTTCCTTTTGTTGGGGATTCAACAGGGGTACATTCATTTGAACTACTAAATCTAATTCCTGGTGATCATATTCATGTTCCCGTTCCAATTCTCGATTAAATGCACCATTCATTTCACGATTTGTCGCTGGCATTCCTAACCTGACTAATAAACTACTGCACATGAGGTAACACATGTCTTCAATCAAGAGTGAAGCCCGATTATGTATCTCTTCATTCATCTCAAGATCGTGATTTCTGGAACTGACATGAATTTGATGTAAAATATATTCTGACATATTATCCTTGTATTTGTGCCACAGGTTAGATGGGTATGACAGAAAGCATGTCAATTAATGATAGCAAATAATGTGCGTATCTGACTTGGAGATGCAGTGATAATGGCTTCATCGATTGTCGTATCCCAATGGGTAAATTGAGTTCTTCACATGCAGCACGATATTTTGGGAATATTATACCATTAACAGTCCATAGTGTCTCAAATGACAATGGCCCACACACATTTACCAGCAACAACTGCAAATAGGAGCATTCATCATTATTTGGATGAACTGTACACATACGACCAAGAGCATCAGTAGAATGCACATCCGGATAACCAGGAACCACATCGCCTTGCTTCCATTGAAAATTCTTCGATGAAGCATTCCAAGTGTAATAACGTGGCATCTCTGAGTAAAGCAAAGTTTGTGCGAATGGATCGCTTTGGCAGATCGCAAAAAACTGGTCAATGTTGTCGCTGGAGTTGTTTCAGCATGTTAAAGCAAAGTTCATGCGAATGGATCGCTTTGGCAGATCGCAAAAACTGGTCAATGTTGTCACTGGAGGTGTTTCAGCATGTTGAACAACATTTGAAGCTGTGAAATATACTTGTTGATCATTCTCCAGATGCACCGCCAAATGAACAACTGTAGGATGACGTTCGTGATTAGGGAATGCAAATATACGCCAAATCGTTTTATTACAGTAAACATAATGACCAACTTGATAGCGCGCAATTTCATCGTTGGTATTAGAGAATTGGATGCCAAAAACCACCTTATCGCTGCCTTTCGTGACATATTTGCAAATGTATTTTATGGACTTTACTGAATTGCAATACTCAATGTTGCAATGTGTCTTCAACATTTTGTAAATAAGTGGCGAATATCAAACAATCCAACTGTTGTCGACAACGAAATCCATTATTTTCACTTTTGTTGTGATAGTTCGACCATTATCATCTGGTGATAGACACTGATACACTGAATAACCATTGTTGCCAGTGATGGTCTCCGCCTTTAATTTCCCTGGATATCGTTTGGAACACTTTCCTTCGACCATGGAAGGTGATTGGGGATTGATGGCACCACACCGTCCATGAATCATATTTGTAATTACAACATCATGTAGGTTCTGGATCGGATTCGTGATCGGGAATCTTGGCACATATGATATCATCTATTTGGTCTGGTTGAATTCTTTCCACTAACCAAATAAGAATGTGTGCGCGCGGCAGGCCTCGTTTTTGCCATTCAATTGATTACATCCAGCATCGAGTATCTCCAAAGATGCGTTGTTTAACAATGTAGTTCATCAGGATCCGCATTTTTTGCCTGAATACACGTGCTGTGATGTGTCGATCACTTGATGTTTGTCCGAGATGCAGCAATTGAAAATTTCTGCCCATTTTGGATTACAGGTAAAAGTAATAAATAGATCTGGCCGACCGTAATGAGGAACATATGTCATTGCATATGACGTGGACTACCTATGTATGTTGCCGGCAGAATAGTTAATCGACCAATATTAGCTGCATTTCCTTCAATACGAATTGCATCAAGTAAATGGTTATACTCCTCAGAACGCAGTTTGGCTTGGTTCAACCTAATGAAAGTTAAACACTCCATTTCTATTTTGACGTCGCAATACTGCTGAAACAATTGACGAAACCGCAGCAAATAGTTGTCAGTGTTTTGACGAATCATCAAACGATATGCGTGATAATTCATCGAGCTAACATTCTTTGTAGTTTCTTTACCTGAAATTAAAACAGTAGATTTAATATTTCGTATGTAAATTTTTAGCATAATTATAAAGAGGTGAAAATAAATGATTTTAAATAGGTCAGATGCATTTTTGTTATACCATGATTTATAGTGACTTGTATTCTCTTTGACGTTTTAAGTCACATCACACGGGAACGTGGTCGAATGGGATAAAAAGTATACTATCTCCATCTCCAGGTTCTAAGCTACATCCGTACCAATTTTCAGCCAAATCGGTACAACCGTTCTTGAATTATAAATAGCGTAATTAACACGACTTTCTTTTATATATATAGATATTCTCTTGTGGAAATGCTTATCACCTGAATGGAACTACACTTTTTTAAAACCTTTTCAATAATCATTTTTGAGACATATGCTAGAATAGATCATGTCACATCACCACTTCTCACTCTAAAGAGAGTTTGCAGGTGATGCTTTACCTTTTTGTCCCTGATATGATCAATAGAGAATGTTAAATCATCATGTCACCAAATCTTGCTCCTCTTCGGTACCCTTACATCGATTATTATATGTCAAGTAACAAAGCAGAATTTTTATAATTGAATTGTATTCCAATGTTATTGGGAATTAATCTTGGAGTAAAAATGATTTCTTTGTTGATGGCATATCATGGGGTTGGACGCGAAGATCTGCGTGTATTTTTCCTGTGCTCACGTGTTCTGCTATCCATAACGCGGAATGTATTGTTCTGCCAACTGCGCTTCTTTTGATCTCAGTAACACATCGGGACAAACCTATCAGTACCTGTAAGTTCTAACTGTACACAGCTTACAAGCACCTTGACAAACCTATCAGTACCTGTAAGTTCTAACTGTACACAGCTTACAAGCACCTTGACAAACCTATCAGTACCTGGAAGTTCTAACTGTACACAGCTTACAAGCACCTTGACAAAATTTCCCGGAATTTTCCAATTTGTACATTATATGTTTGGTTGACCAAAACCGAGATTTTAAATGTTTATAAAAACACATTGTGTATGTTAATTTTTATATTTATCTCTATAGACGTATATAGATTTTACAAAAGAATTTAGTGAGTCGAAAATAGCTTTACATGGCAGCTTGAAATATGTCCAGAATATAGTACTATCACGATATTTAAACACCCAGTACATAAAACTAAACAACAGTCAAACAATAGAAAGCTGTGAGACAAATAAGCAAACGTCTTAGTTTTGTAGTTACAATATATTATTTTATTTTATGGAAGGAGCTTTAATAATCATAATGCATAGCATCCAAATATTCATTTCATAGATGTCATGTGATTGAACTTAGGGCGGCCTTACGGTCCGCAGAGCCAAGTCCTGCTGCCGGATCAGGATGTCTCCGAATCATTGATTCTTGCAGCTTGAGACTACCAGCTGATTTAACAAAACCGAGTTATCTGTCGAGGTCTTAAGTGTGTTGAGCCCTGAACTGAGTGATGATCCAGTTGCACTTCTCTGTGTATTATCAACTTTTCACGAAGTATATCACTACCTGGCTATTACACATTATGCTGATAGCAGAAATGATTTAATAAATTAAATGTTTTCTGGTCGAGAAACGTTTACACTCCGAGTGAACTACTTGCCATTACTCTCTCAAAAGTTTATTTAATAAAATAATGTGGATTAGATTACATTACTTACAATTTACGTAGGGGTACGCAAAAGGAGCAAGATTTGGTTACATAACGATTTAACATTTTATATTAATCATATCAGAGCAAAAAAGGATAAAGCATCGCCACTAACTGGCAATGTCACAAACCCTAGTGATGTAAGAGATTCTACTTGGAGTGAGAAGTGGGTATGTGACATCAAATAATTTAGCATTTACTGATGCAAATTTCTCATAAACGATTATTGACATGGTTTAAAGAAAATCTGTATCCATTGAGGTGAGATAACATTCCAACACGCGAATATTAAATAATTAATTATCATACATTTACTTATAATCTAATTCCTATTGGTGTGTAAAAAGTAAGTAGAAAAATTACAGTATGAGGTACACAGTATTTGTTAACGGTCGCATTACAAGGGTGGGGGGGGGGGGGAGGTCATTATATAAGAGTGGAGGTTTGCAGCTGAACTTTTATTCTTGCAGCAAGCATCCAGTGTGGTGGTCGTGCTCTCTTGTTTGGAATAATTCTCTTTTGCTATCTTGGCTTGTCGTGGTCGTCGAGGAAATAGTACTTGTTTTGTCAGGGACGATGAGATATTGAATCAAAATCAGTTATCAGGAAAGATGGAATATTACTGACATCGTCCTTGGTGTTAGCAGGGAAGATTTAGGTATATTCAGATGGCTGGCCAGGCGAAAATTAATTAGAAACTCGTTCACCTGTCAAGTTTGCAATGTTCCCACCACATTGTACAATAAGAAGGGAATCGATTGCTACATGGTGGGCGTTCAAAAGGTGTATGCAAGAAGGACTATCTGGCGTAGGGTCCCTCTTTGAGAAAAGCAAATTAAGTTTATTTCAGATATTAATACTGATCTACTGTTGGGCTGAAGATATGTCCCAGGAATAGATAGTGAAGAAGCGAAGTTAGGCGTCTCTACAACGCATACTCAAGTAGACTGATGTAACTTCTTATGTGAAATTTGAACTAAGTGGCTGGAAGCTAATCCCATTGAAATAGGTTGGAATGGATGAGAATGGAGAGCCAATTACTGTCGAAATAGACGAATCAAGATTCGGTAATGCTAAATACAACCGAGGTAGATATACAGAAGGACATTGGGTATTTTGTGGTATTGTAAGAGGGTCTGGCAAATGTTTCCTCGTGGATGTACCCGACAAGAAAAAGATTCACACTGACTGTATTAATTCGTCAGTACATCCTTTCCCGGCTCCCATCATAATGACATAGCATTTGCTTCTTACCGTATTTTGTCAACAACTGATGACGGTATTTAGGTCATGGCATAGTTGTACACCAGCAAAACTTTGTCAACCCCAATGACCCTAATATCCATACGCAAAATATAGAAAATTTGTGGGCAAGAGCAAAAAGTAACTTGAAAGTGCAACATGGAACATCTAGGCACCTTTTTCATATCCACCTCAACGAGTTTCTTTGGAGAAACCATTTTGAAAAGTAGGACCACTTTACAGGATTTATCTTGTGTTTGGGAATTATACCCAATGTTGCCGAATTAATTATACCTCTGCTAGCCGCTGTCTGTTTACTCTGAAGATAACTGGTTCCGATTCAATATCTACCGATCAACAACTAATTCACCTACCACTGCCATGATGTACTGCCAAACGGCTCTTTTCAGAGCCAACACGTCCATCACAAAAAGGAAATTGGAGTCATAATGTCGAAAAAGGGGAACACCACGTAATTTTAGACATGGAGAAAACAATATAAAGTTGTCCCAAGCATCCATTTCAATTTATACCTTTTTTCGTTTCTATTATTATTATTATTATCCTTACAACTTTACACTTCGTCAACAAACAGGAACGGACAAAATCATCCAATATCCCTTCAAAGGAACCATTCCAGTAATAGCGTGATTTGGGGAAACCATAGAGAACCAAAATTTCGATTACCCGACGGGGATTGGTAGGCGCATCCAACCGGCTACTTCTGCCATCTGCTAATTACCAACTGTAGGAATTTTAATTCTTAGAATCCAACTATTTTAACAAATGTTGCTGGTTTTTCGTAACAACCCGAGTATAGTGGGTGAGTGGTTAGCGCTATGACCTCGCATTTGGGAACTACATGGTTTACCCAAATTACTGCAAGGAGAATGCCAGAATGCTTCCTTCAAAAGGACATGGATGAATTACTTCCCATTCCTTATCCCCAATCCAATTCCGAATCTAATAACCTGGATGTCAACGAGGCGTAAAGCCACAAGTAAATAAATAAATAAATATTGTCATCAAGGAATACACGTGTATAACTAATGGAAATCTTTAAATGAAACTACGTTCCAAGTACGAATTTAAAGGGTAGATCTTATACTGACTATTCCAGTATTGCCAGAGCAGATGCAGAATTTACAAAATATGTGCGAAAATTACAGACTGTATATTTGGCTGTTTAAATTTACTAAAATACATTGTATATCATTAAAGTACACTTGTGATAAGAATAAAACAAGTTTCCACTTGGAAATGTAAAAGGTGGTGATTTTATTGACCGTGTACGAGTCAGGTCTGCATGGCGCTACTACAGAATAAGTGTGAAAATTACATTCGGTACATATGGCATTTTAAATTTACTGAAATATATCGTAAATCATTAAAGTACACTTGTGATACAAATAAAACTTGGAAATTTAAAATGTGGTGATTTTATTAACCGTGTATGAGTTGCGTCTTGAATCTGTATTTCAAATGCGCGGGCTCTTACAACTATCTTTTCCTGGTTGCGCTGTCTTAGGGCGGCAGGTAGGAACTACACCCTGTGAAATCACAACCTTCCAATCACACCTATTCTGCATGTATACCGATCTTTTCATACAATATCATTATAAAGCGATAGATTACGTCACTAAAATGGTGCTTGTGAAAGAAACTTAAATAACTAATAATCTTTCAGTTCTCATTTTGGCCAAGGCTGCATTTGAACCAAGTCACAAACTCCACTAATAATACCACTAGAAAATCAAAGCTTCTATCACTCGTGCATTAATACATTCACTATATTGCAAGTTAGTAACATCATGAATGGTGAAATAAACTTGACTTATTATTTCAGATCACGATACTAAATTAACACGAATATTGATGCTAAAAATGTGGCACTGTAAATTAAATACTGAATACATCTGAAACGTTCAGCTGCCTGAACAATGTTGTCAGCATTATGACAATTATTGCAGTAACGAAATTTAAAAAAATTATACTAAAATGCTTGTAACTTACAGTGTACAACAGAAAGTCCATAATTCTCTACAACTTTCATTAATATTCCAGGTCAAATTTAAATTGCGATAAAGTGACTGTTACTGCACGTGATTTAGTAAGGTGTATAATGAAATTAAATATGATGGTAATTTATGCTACACTATTAAGGAATCTTGATATATAAAATTTTGTTACTACTCAAAATGCAGTTCCAATGCATTTAATGTGTTGAGTTGTGTTCGTATTGTTTGATTTTATAGCGGCAATATTAGCAGTGATAGTGGTTAAGTTGAAATGCTTCCTGGACCAGAATGTTTTTGTTACAGCATAAGGCAGAAGGAATTTAGTTATTATTTGTAATAAATAAGCAGCTTTCATAAGCTCCGTGTAA
The DNA here is from genome assembly GCA_031002005.1 of Vandiemenella viatica. Lineage (NCBI taxonomy): Eukaryota > Metazoa > Arthropoda > Insecta > Orthoptera > Morabidae > Vandiemenella > Vandiemenella viatica. The sequence goes on along the minus strand of JARYHS010008074.1, from coordinate 312,046,733 downwards.
ATGAGGTGTATCGTGTTGTAAACGACTTCCAGTATTGCTTCATGAAACAATAAATTTCTACATTAGTCCATTTAATACATTGTTTTAAGTGAAGGATTTATTAGATAGTTGTAGAAATTGAACAGTAAGTAAAAAGCACTGTTTTGTGAATCATAGTCTACTATTTGTACTGATTTATACAAAAATTTTGAACAAAAAATGAAAAAGGGTTAGTTAAGTTTTAAATTTTGGCAAAAATAAGTTGAATTATTACAGAGACTGTATAGTAGCAAAAAAAAAAAGACACGCAGGAAATAAATTAAACCGAGAGAGAATGGAATCCTTAACATTTTCATAAATACAACATTTCGGGCACGACCATTTTGCACTTTAAGTGAATCGACTTTCGTGCTGGTATACTCATTGCATTTTACGTTTTTTTTCCAAGCTTTGATTTTTCACATTTTTTATGGCGCATATATTAAACGAAATTATGGTGTAATGTTTGAGATGTTATACTATTTTATGTATGCAAATGAAAACATCTTTATGCAAACTTAACAACAATACCTACCATTTTTTTAAAAAATTTATTGTTCAGATATATATATTCCTGCTTCCAAACTATTATTTGTCAAGTGCATCGGTTTTATGGCTTTTAAACTAAACGTAAACTTGAATATGAAAGAAGGTTTTTGCTTTTATTTCTGAAAAGTAGTGTTTGCAATTTACGTAAAAAGCTTTATACTAATCTAAAAAAGTGGATTCCCAAATAACATTAACTACAGAAATCCTTTAATCAGTGGGTCCCAATTTATTCCACCATACTCCTGTAACGGCCAGACTGAAGTTTTATGGTCCAGTTCCCTTACACTTCTGGTACCACTCCACATCACCTTCTCCAATAGATTCAGGACTTAAAAACTTTTCATGTCACCTCTCTAATGCATCCTGCCCAACTGAGTTTATTATATTGTTTGGAGTTATAATATAGGAAGTGACAGATATTGAGCAACCTTCACAAACTTTAAATCTTCATTACTGTTCTGTGAACTTTGATAAATTCCTTATTGTTGACTGTGTAAAGTTAGTTTATCATTACTGAATACTCTGGATTGAAATTTTTGTAAAGAAGCTTAGAAGGTCGCCATCCCTATGTCTAGGGAAAAGGTTTCACAACGTTAACAATCAAGGTCATTAAATACACAATGGTTTTGGGTTACTTTTTGAACCACGAAGGTTATTGCAGTTAATTCGTAGAGTATGTTACCAAAGCCATAAGAGACTTGGCCTGCCATCGCACATGAGTCATCGTCACGCCGCTTCAGATCTTCAGAGAAAAGTTTATTCTCTACTTCATTGCCACTGATCACGATCTAGGGCCACTGATCCCGATCTATACCAGAACGAACCACTTTTCTACCCAGACATCTTGAATATTCTTATATTACTGAGGAAACAAATATGAACAGCTTCCTTTCTGCTGTAAACTTGCCAGTCACAATCGACCTTTCTCTTACACTACCTCTTTTGTCCTATCGTAGGTCTTGACACATCAAAGATTATCTTACTACACCAGCCACGGCGCTTCTCAGAATTTTGTTTAGAATTTATTTGCTGTACCACTCTTATTTCAACTTTATTCTTTGGTTCTGTAATCTTTCATTCAAGCCTCTACCCAGAAAAAAATACTTTGTTCTCCAAAGCTTATTCAGCTGGAGTTTAAGTCTCTGCATCACGATATGCTAGGATATTTATTTTTGATGCCTTCAATAAGCAATTTCCCCTCCGTTAAGTAACCTTACAGGACCAGTATTATCCTATAAGTGTACAGAATAAGCTGACTTTTCTTTGTTTATATGCCCATAATTGAGTGCTGAGAATAATTTATCTTTCCTTTCCATATATGTATTTGTAGGTGTTAAAGATCAATGACTGCTACAGATTAGGTAAAAATAGTCTTAGCCTATAGGTAATAGAAGGTGGTTCACTAATCTGTAAGGTGTTTATGGAGTAATGAAATGTTGAGTGTGTTGAAAACGTACTTAGTATAATCAATAGATGCATTGTAAAACACA
>JARYHS010008074.1:311924857-312043676 GCA_031002005.1 Vandiemenella viatica | reverse complement strand
TGGGTACGAACTGTTTTTATCAGGTTGTTCACTATATGTCCTTCGGGGCAAAAATCGTGATGATTGGATGTGCCAGAGAGGAAGAACTTGTGTTACAAAACCACAGACAGACCTTGCTTGTATGTAGTGGTCTAATGTGGGATCCACAGTTTTTGGACTTGAAATGCGGTGTGCACGGGAAGGCAGCTAGAGTGTAAATATGGTGATTCCTTTCTTCACTCGCCAGTCTGAGTGTAGTGTGTGTAGTTCATTTCCACCACTAATGTGTGTTTTGTGATGTATGCAGCTGTGAAGTGAGCATCAAAAGTACGACATTGCCGCCTGTGTTAAGAAAGGCTCTTAAATCTACTCATGCCTTTATGGTACTAGGGTCGCATGTTACTGGATGGCTTGTGGCTATGTGGGTGATATGAGATGATGCTGATGTGAACAGTTTCGTACTTGTGCACTTGCTACTAGATGGTTAAGTTGGCTGAGTTTAGTGAGAGGCGAGGTGATGCTAATGTAATCAGTTTGGTACCTACGGGTAGCTGTTACCGATGGCTTTTTCTGGTTCCATTGTTAATGTGAAGTCCACAGTTTTGAAATGCTGTTTACGAGGGACGGCAGCTAGAGTGTAAATATGGTGATATCTTTCTTTCACTCGTCTGTCTGCGTGTAGTGTGTGTAGTCAATTTCCACCACTAATGTGTGTGTGTGTGTGTGTGTGTGTGGGTGTGTGTGTGTGCGTGCGCGCGCGTCTTTCAGTGTATGTCTCTCTCTGCGTATGTATGCGTAAATATGGTCAGACCTTCCTTTTAACTCGTTTGTCTGGATGTAGGATGTGCGGTTCATCTCCTCCATTCATGTGTGTGTCAGTGTGTGTGTTTTGTGGACGTATGTAGCTGTGAGTGAGGATTTTCAGTACGACGTTTGCAGCCTGTGTTAAGAAATGCTCTTGAATCTACTCATGCCTTTGTGGTACTAGGGTCACATGTTACTAGATGGCTTGTTGTTATATGGGTGATATGAGATGATGCTGATGTGAAACAGTTTCATGCTTGTGCACATGCTACTAGATGGCAAAGATGGCTCATGTGTGTGAGAGGTGAGGCGATACTAATGTGAACAGTGTGGTACCTGGTAGCTGTTACTGATGGATTTTTTCTGGTTCCTGGTATAATGATACTATAGAAAAAGTGTGTATATATCCTCATCAAGTATTCTCACTGTTTGCTGTATATTATTTACAATTACCACTCGTGTTTCACCTATAGTGCCCATAGCTACATCCATTTGCCTTATACCTACCCAAATCCTTCCTAAAACTTATCCTTTAATGAGTGCTGGTGTGTTTTTTTTATGTATAGAGCAACAGAGACAATAGACGATTGTGATATTAAAATTGTTCAACCGACTGGCTGACTGTTTGCTCTCCCCCTCAATGCAGTATGAATGCTCGTTTAGGACACGTTAGGCCTTCGTCTGTTTTGAATCTTTGCTTTTGAAAGTGTACACAACCATAGAGAGGTTATCAGTTTAACGTGGAATCCGAGCCACAGAAGCGTTCTGTACCAGAGGTGAAACTGGGTTAAGGGCTTATGAAAATCATCGCCCAGACAGGGATTCGAACCGAAGACCTTTCTATCTCCTGTCAGACGCCTTAACACTTAGCCACTGTCGAGATTTAATGTTTATACGAATTCTTTCTTCCCTCGTGACATTCGAGTTTGCTTGTCTATGTTGTTCACAGCAATGTGTGACAGAGAGTACGTTTCACCCACATAAATATATTTCTCATCTCATAAACATTAGCAACGTTTAAAAGGTATACATGCTTTGGCATGGAATTTCATAACGTGTAAGGCAATAAATGGATATTAAGTGAAGATTCAGGTAAAGAAGGGGGGGGGGGGCAGGATATGAATGCAAGAGAGGCCTATGACACGCATGGAATCATTAGTATTGAATGATGTATTATGTTGCAATAAAATGTATTTTAAAATTTCAATAAGCAATGTGTGACAGAGAGTATGTGTCACCCACATAAATATATTCTCATCTCATAAACATTAGCAACGTTTAAAAGGTATACATGATTTGGCATGGAATTTCATAACGTGTAAGGCAATAAATGGATATTAAGTGAAGACTCAGGTAAAGAAGGGGGGGGGGGGTAGGATGTGAATTCAAGAGAGGCCTATGACACACATGGAATCATAAGTATTGAATGATGTATTATATTGCAATAAAATGTATTTTAAAATTTCAATAAATCTGTAATATTTATCAAGAAATTATGTTTTTTTATTTAACGAATCCCCTACCCAAATTTTTTTTTATATTCCTTGAGTATGATGGATTAATATAGTATTTTTATTACGAGTATGAAATACTAGAAATAAAAGAGAACAGCGTTTAAAACTAACATATCACAAAAGGCGTGTTGAGGTAATAAGACAACTTGGAGTGGGTATAAAAAAAAATGGCAGCTACAAATAAATGACCTTACATAATGTACAACGAACAGGACTTGTTATTTGAATCAATAATACTGCTTGCAGAAGGCAACAATAGTCGCGTTGGGTATCATTGAAAGACATGAAGCAGATGAAATAGAGCTCTGTGAGTGTATAAGTAACACATTGGTAATGAGGATGTTGGGATGAAATAAATAGCCAATAAATATCACCGAAAATTCCATTAAATGTGATGTTAAGAGCAATAAGACAATTGGAGTGGTAAAAAAATGGCTGTTAGATCCATAGAAGGAAATGACCTTACAAAATGTGTATGAGGTATAAGAAAGGGATGAGTGGGGGGGGGGATTTTCAAGTAAGGACTTATTGGTGTCAAATAATAGTATTTGCAGAAGAAAACAATTAGTTTTGCCCAAAACTATGAAAATAAATAATTTTTAAAGTTAATTTATGGTAATTTAAAAATCAAAGAATTGAAATATTTCAATATATCAATAACACATGACAAAATACTAGGAAGAAATTTCATAACGAACGTTAACAGCAAGCAAGCGGATTTCCTAATGTTATTCTTGATAGCGGTGTCCTGTGACGTCGCTAATTGTGCGCTGAAAATAAAATGGCGTGTGATACTTCCACTGTTCGCCTGCGGGAGCGTTGTGTCAGAAATACTCAGATTGAGTGTCCTTGCTGTCGCGTCATAGGTTAGCGGTACATCCCAGAAATAGTCGTGCAAATTGAGGTCAGCGGTGATGACAAGCCGTGCGGTTGACAGGTGGCGGCGCGCCGGGGCCTGGAGGGGAGGGGAGGGAGGTCCCCACCCCTCCTCTATGACGTCATGGGGAAATCCACGCCAGCTCCATCCCTAGAATACTACTATTTTTAATCAAATATAATGTCAGTAATACGATTTTTGTTAATATTGATTGAAAATAATAAAATAACAATTGAGAAATTAAATATTTCTTAATTAATTCATTACTTATGTTTTGTTTTAAGAACAGCCGAAAAATAAAGAAGCGATAGCTATTGAATCTGATAAAGATGATGATGATGTTGACTAAAAAGTATCATTAAATCCGTTTATCTCAATTCCAGATAGTTTACGTTATTTGAAACCTTCTATTCCATATTACCCGTCTATTCTATATTACCCTCCAAATGACAATTTTCTTAAAACTAAATGTTACTAATAAAAAAAAAAATCTGTTCTGACAGCTTTTTATTAGATATATGTTATCACAAGAAGTTGAAGGTTGTATTGGTTTTAGTTTCAGGTGTTAAATTATTTTCAGTACTATTTTGTATAACAAAGTATAAATGGTATTCCATATTAACTGATTCTGATGTAGATATATACGAATATGTTTATATACATTTACCTTCATGTAATCATTCCTGAGTTCCTCCTACAATATTTTGCAGATTTCAGGTTTAACATGTCCCAAAGATTGGAAGTCCCTTCAAAGGGTCAGTAGGAACTTCGACCTAAAGAGGAAGTGAGCGGCTGTGTCTTTGAACATTCCTGCGTGTGTATGGGTGACGAAGGATCATAAATGGCCGGCGGACCCTACCACCCTTGGACTCCTGGCACCTTGCTTTTCTCGATAGTCTATGTAACAGTGATTAACTGCATAGAAATCGCACCTTTATTAATGAGGGATACGACAAGCTACGAGATGACAGGTCTTGTTACACATACTAAATACCTACACCCACGAGATAAGTCCATAAACGTTAATACACTGAATTTCGTTTTTCTTTAGATAGACAGAAATATGTAATTAAATTAAATGTTTAAGTTAAGCTGGCACGCGCGGCGTCCTCCGGACCCCGCCGCCCCGGGCGGTCGCCCGGGTCGCCCCCCCCCCCCCCCCAAAGCCGGCGCTGATTATACTTTAGGGCTACGAAGTCCATCACTCAGCTTACCATTTGTGGCCTGTACTAGTGCGATTCTTAGCCTAGTTAGCTCCACTTTCGTATTTGCAATTGTCAAAACTAACTGTTTTAGTTGCTGAGTGCTTGACTAATATTTTTTCTACGTCTCTTGGGTTCTAATTTACATTGGTTTGCAGTTCTGATAATTTAGCCATGAACGTATTAGCCAACTTGGAAATAATGTGTTATTTGTTACTGCGTTTGCAATTTTTTTTTAAGCGGAACCAGCCTAGAGACAATGATTTACAAATTTTCAGTAACTTGCTCTAGATCTATAAAACGTGAACTTAGTTCCTCTTAATCGTGTTCAGTTAATGTCCCAAACAATTTTTTCAAGATGGATCCTCCGAAATTTGTCAAAGCACGTTTTGACCTTTTACCTTCTCCTGGTAGAAGTTCTACCAAGTTGTGTTATTCTTCCTCTAATGAAGCATACAAAACTCTTATGTTAGCAACTAATGCGTATGTTATTTCTTCGTTAAAAGAGGGAAATTTTTAAAAGAAGTGTAAACTGAAAATATTGTTTAACTCCAAGCTGTGATTCCGTAATTCTTGGAAACTAATTTACGCCACAAACGACCAATCAAATGGGGAATTTATTACATCATTCTGCTTAGCAAATATTACGCCATTTGTAAGGGGTTTGATCTTATAACACTGGCCTACCTCTCTGTAATACCCTTAATCCTATCAATATGAAACTTGGGGGATACATTCTGCTATGATACACTACAATAAACAAACAAATAAAAAGTTACTACACTAAAGCACTTTCCCTCAGGTGTCTCTAATACAATATTAACTCCATTCGCTGCTACATTAACATAAAAATCCTTATTTTCGTAGTACACTACAAAATAAATTTTGGGAACTTAGTTCTCTATTCGTGAATAGTGACGCGATGCGTTCTCCAGCGCAACATCTGCTCACGTCATTGATTTCTTGCGTCACTATTGTGCCGTTCCCTGTTTTACGCCCACGTCAGCTGGCCATTGTCTGCTATCGCCTTGGGCTGTGGAATATAAATTTTGACACATTTTGTGCGTTTTGCTATTAACATTACACATATTTTTTCGTTTCCTTTTTTGTGTTGAATAGAGTTTAACCAATTCATTAATGATATATTTTCGTTATCAATTTATAATTCTACCAAGTAATGAGACTAGAATCTTCTTACACGTTATACTACAGTATAAGGTCTTAAATTATTCTACGAGCTCTCTCTTCAGCTTTACCCTCATTTGGCAGGTGCTTGGATGGCTGCAAGCAACTCCACGCTCACTTAGCATTTTTGATAGTTCAATTTCTAGTTCTTAGGCTATATTGGTGTCTACCGTTTTTCGCGGCTCCTGCCCTTTCGTCTACTTTCTTCTGTTTCTTCCACACTTGCTGCTGTGAAGGATCCCTTTCACTTTCTTGGTTTGGTAACTTCGCAGATTGTACTTCGTTTCTTTTCGTTGGTTATGTGGTTTATTTAGTGGAGGTCTAGTGTTCGCCTCTCGATCCTTTCACCCTGGGGCTGTGTTGATAGTTTCGCTTCTTTGACTCTAATATATTTTCCGCCATATCATCCATATCATGGATTCTCATTTTCAATGTAACTGGACACATCTGGGATATCACCTCAAACGGCCCAGACCAACAAAAATTTAACTCGGAGTATCATCCACGTTTTCTATTTCATAAAACAAATGAACTAACCAGAATTTCTTATGGTTTTGCTCTCTTATTAGCTTAGCTTTAGCTTGTTTTTCAAAAGATTTTGAATTTGCCTTTTGTATGCTACTACATATCCTACGCAATTTGTGCGCTAGACTTCCTACTTCAGGATTTGTATTCTCTTTTGAAACTGGGAAAATTGAAAATGGTGAGTTCATTTCACGGCCGTACAGTACCTCGTACGGTGTTTTATTAGTAGAAGCGCGAAATCCACAATTATATTCACTGACTATAAAAGGTAATATGGAATCCCAATTTTTTGTGACTTATTGGTATTACAACTCAGGGATTTTATGATCATTTTGTGGGGTCGTTCCAAGTGATCATTCCAATTCGGATTCAACCTCGTTATTTTTAATTTTTCTATACACAATCATTTACACGCTTGGGTGAATAGATCATATAGAACTTTCGATCCTATGATAATAATTCGGTGCTCCATGAACTGAACCAATTCACCACAACAGCCTTGCCAACTGTCTGGGCTCGCTGATCTGTCAAAGGAACCAATATGGGGTATCTCGAAATTGCATCAATGATGGTCGAGATGCGAGTGACCTTCATCGCTCCTCATGAATGGTCCCATAATTTCTTAATGCACCCGCTGAAATGGTGCGGTGTTCTCGAACTAAGGTTTGGGTTTTCCCAATTTTTGGTTTCGCCTGAGCGTTTATTACCTACTAGCATTTTCCCGCTGATTCACACGCGTGTGCTTTGGTATGTGTAAAAATTCTTTATCGATTTTATTGTATTACCAGTTATTAAGGTGGAGTGGCATGAGTTATAAATGTCCACTGAAAAGTTTCGTTTGTATTAGTTATTACAGCAGGTTCGGTTTTCATACTGATATCCAAGAGTTTGTTTCATTCATATTTTTATGAGATGTAATTGATTGAAAATGTAGAAAAGTTACCTGAAATATTAACAGTACTAATTCGTGGTTGTAATTATTGTTCGAAGTATAAGAAGCTATTGTTTAGAAAGAATTTTATTTTTGCGATAAATGTAAGTGAAGCAATGTTTAAGAGAAATAAGATGCTACCTTTACCTTACTTGGTAGGTCGCTAACTACAAGACTTCTCTATGTATACCACATTTCTAGTTTGATTGTTTGGTGCACATACGTATAGACATCACCTATCACTCTAGAGCCCGCAGCAACGTATAGCTGGCCGTGGGAGAAATATGGTGTCCGAAGATCAATTCCTACGGTTCCTAGTGTCTGGCCCTGAGACATGTTGATTGCTATGACGAAACATAAGGTTACCGGGAATTGCAGGCGCTTAAATTGGAATGGAAAGTTTGACGGTACCATGGTATTCGTGGAATGAATACTTCCTCTCCTCGTCCACATCCTGTTAAGATAATGGCCTCAACATGCAAGGATTTCAACAGAAGTGTAGTTCCATTGCACAGCTGTGGTGGTGATATGTTTCTGATGAGCATGAACGGAGTACCAACTTATAAATTCAGTTTATGCGCGGGAAGACCAGATGCGCCGAGGAAATGTAAAAATTCAGCTGGACAATTAGTCTCGTCTTTTTGATCTTCAACCATGTTAATATCTACTTAAGTCATTATTATTATTAATTTTAATTGCAATTGAGCTAATGCTCCGGTGTCAATTCCCCTAGTCATCTGATTACCTATTTTTACATTATTTTTTAAAAATTTTGTTTTATAATTGGGTATTTGACTACTTCTGGAAAATGGTTTTAAATTGTTTATTGGTACACTTTATTCACCGAGTGAAGAGATTTTTTGACGGCAGTGCAATTTTTTGTGTAAAATTCAAAGTTAAAATTTAAAGAATTTAAAAGCCCGCCAAAACGCTCCTTCGCTGCCTGGCACGCGCAACGACAGTCGTGACGTCACACGTCTGTAAACGCTGCCGCTGCGAAGAGAGCGTTTCCTATTACCCAAGTTTTCAACTATTTTTATTGTCTGTTGCTGGTTACTTCTTGTTATTAATGAAAGTTCGTTTTGAATATAAAATCGAAAACAATTTGTAAAAGCCGACAGCGGAAAAATATTGAAAGTAGACGCCTTATTTGTGGGAACAACAACTGAGTTTTATTCTGTGGAGCTTAAAGATGTAACAAGTTAACAACTTCAATTTGATATTGCGACAAAGTCACTTACGATTTTCTGCGAAGCTCATTTACACCGCGATTTCGTAGAGTTAAATGTAATACGTTGTTTAAGGCGAGAATTATTAGGGTTAGGGTCCTAAGGTTCGATCCTAGCTTCGGAATATGTTCAATTTGTTTTCCTTTGTCATTTTCTTTGGATACTAGTTGCTGTTGGTTGCATCGCATAATCATTTTTTCCCGAAAATCCACCATAACAACAATTTAATTTTTCTTTTCTGAAGGCTTCACAACGTTTTGGATAACAAGCGAATTACAACCGTTTGAAACAACCAAAGAAGATTTCAAAATGGAAACTGGACGTTACTTGCACACCATTAAAAAGTTTTTTTTTTTTTTTTTTTGTAAAAAATATGTTACTTACACATTAAAAGTAAATAAAGCCTAATAGACGCAGTTATGTCAGGAAGGTAACCTGCAGTTGTATCGTCAGGTAAAAATTCCAACGAAAAGGACACAACGCGTTCCAGAACTGTTGCAAGATTAGCATGAAATTACTACAAGTGATGTCACTTCTAAAATAAATTCCATTATTCGCCGCCGTGCACCTGTATTTTTGCATGATATTCTCTCTCTGCTAAGTTTAAAAATTAAAAGTTTTCATGTATGGTAGCAATTTGTTTTAAACGCTTGTATGACGCTTTGCATCTATTATGAATTCTACACATAAAAACATAGTAGTGCAAAAAACAGTAAACAAAAACGGAAAAAATGCACGCAAAAAATATGATCCCAACCAAGGTTTGAACGTAGGACGTTCTGAATTCCATTACCACTCTTCAATCACACAACTATCAAGACACTACTTCTTAATTGATTCTCTTTATGTTAATAGCAAACACTTCACAGTTTCTTCGTGTGAGATAAAGTGAAACGAGGTAGGTAAATGAATAAACAAACAAATTCAGTTTTATTGACAAAAAAGTATCATTTATCTATAAGCCTTAATCTGCAATTAAGAAAAATGGCCCACAACATCCAATTGTTCCGAGCGTGATGAGTGAGCGGTTAACGCTCTGGCCTCGCATCCGGGAGGACGCCGCACAGTGTAATATTTTCTAAATCTAGAGGGACAAAAGTCAGTTTTGATAATAGTCTACGCAGGAAAAATAGTTATTTATATTCAAAGTAGATAAACCATATTACTCGGAACAAAGGTTTATTTTCCACGAATTCTCTCCTAACAATAGAAAAAATAGCTTGAACAATGGGCTTCATGTGATCCACCGATCAAGGTTTGCAGTCGGCCGCGCCATTTGACTGAGCTTGGTCGATGATTACGCTGTTTTTCTGTAGGCTGTGGTCACAGTGGATGCGTGCTCCGACGTCCTATAACGCATGCGAAAATGACGTGCGCGCTTGTCAGTGTGGTTGTGGTCACAGTGCATCGGAGTTAGTCGTGCGCGCTCGTCAGTGTAGTTGTTGTCACAGTGAAAATCGGAATTACTTGTTCATTTCATTAAAAATGTAAGGTGGATGGATGTTTTTAGATAATTCTGTACTAAGACTCTTCTTGTTGGAAAATGAAAAAGAATGTTGGATTAGTGATATTAACAGGGAAATTCAAGGAGAATTTGCTTTACTTTTCCCTGATCTAATCAGAGATGATGAAAAATTCTTTGGCTACTTCAGAATGCGGCCGGAAACATTCAACTATATTTTATACAGAATAAGTTCGAAACAGAATAATTTCCGGAATTGCATTGCACCTATGGAGAAACTAACAGCTACATTAAGGCTTGCGTGATATCTGGCACGGGCAAACACAACATCACGCGTATTGTCACAAAAGCTTATTCAAAATGTTTGTTCACATGGGCCAATCAGGACCACGTTTAGCCTTCGTTTTGGATTGAATTTGCTTGGTGTGTATAACTAGAGTTGTTAGCACGTGAGGGGACCTACGGTTTAACGTGGAATCTGAAACGCCGTTAGGACATATTTCACATTTTACAGCAAGCTGTGCAAGAGATGAAGGGCAGGTTAAGGACCTTTGAAAGGCATTTGAACTGGGAAACATTCAGTTTCAAATCAGATGCCTTAATCACTGAACCATCAGGCTGATCGCTTATTCAATATAAAATAAGAATTTTTCTTACATTAAATTAACGTTCTAGGAATTTATTGATTTAATAATATGAACTGTTTGTTCCAAGTTATTTAATATTAATCACATTTATTAAAATCAAGTACGGCAAGAAGGACATTGTATAAAAATGTAAATAGAAGTTAAAGTCTTTCCCTACTGAAGAAATGATTTTAACCATTTCGGAAGATATTTTTACCAATGTAATTTTCCTAACTGTATCGGCTGTATTAATGGAAAGCATATAAGAATCAAATGCTCTTCCCATTCTGGTTCATTGTTTTTCAACTACAAGCAGTACTACTCCATCGTGCTTCAAGCAGTTGCTGATACAAATTATAAATTTATCTACATATATGTTGGAAGCTATGGCAAGCAGAGTGATGATGGAATTTTTACTAAAAGCTTGATATTTCATTACCTTGAAAATAATTCACTACATGTTCCTGAACCAAGACCTCTACAAGGTTCTTATATTATCTTGCCTCACGTTTTACTAGCAGATGAAGCTTATCCACTGTAGCCATATTTATTGAAGCCCTATTCTCGAAGAGATTTACGAGGAGATGAAAAACATTTAATTTTAGACTTTCGAGAGCAAGGAGAGTAGTTGAGTGTGCTTTTGGCATACTAAGTGCCAAATGGAGGGTACTGATGAAGGAAATAGAGATACGCCCTGAAATCATTGATACAATTGTCAAATGTGTTTGCCTGTTGCACAACATAATCATCGATAAAGAAGGCTTGTCGCAACACCAGATCTCTGCAAATATTGATAGTTATTCCTTACAATCACGAGTAACTAACACGGCCAGCATCAGAGCTTATGAAATCCGTGAGGATTTGAAAAATAATTTTGGGATGTCCAAACGAACGTCGATTGAAATAAAATGCATTGCAGCCTTTATAGTAATCGATAACAGTTGTAACAATTATAAATTACTAATTATAAACGATAAATTGTAAATTATAGCTAAATTAGCTTTTAATTTTTGATAGATAATTTTTACTTCAGTGATAAAAAATAAATGGTAACTCAGTATTTTAACAACACATTGCAAAGATTGTTATAAAAAAAAAGTTACATATACGAAATGATGATAATATGCAAGAATATTATTCAAATTTTCATGATTTTTGTTTTTAATCCTATTTTATTTAAGTTAATGTTGGATATCCACATGACTCATTTAATTTTGATGCGATTCCCTGCCACAACGTCTTCGACACATTACGGTTATGCTACTCTTTAGAGGTGTGATCCCACAAAGCTTTTCTCTCACAAACTAAAGAAATCAACCTCTGTATTCATTTTGGACGTAAGTGCACGCAGCAAAAACCAAACAGACTTGCTTCCAGATTCTGGTCGCGCTCGCGCGCACGACAACTGACGGCCAACTCGCTTCCACTGTGACCACACTGACCTGATTTGCAGTGTTTGTTTCACTGCGGCGAACACGCGCGAGCGCGCACGTCCAATTGGTCATCAGTGTACGCATCCACTGTGACCACAGCCTTAGTATCGATTTGTGTGTTTATGTTGCTTTTGGCGATCCTCTAGGTAAGTTTAAGCGTGCTTTTTCCGTGATACATTAGCATCATTAAAACAGAGCAAGATTATTTTTAATTAAAAAAAAACTAATTAACCAATTTCATGTTGAACTTTAGTTCATTATACCACGTTATATCGATCTCTTGCTATATTTATTTGAAAGAGCTGCTTATTAGCTACAAGAAATACCTTCATTTGTTTGCGCATATTTGCGACACCCATACAATTTTTCTTTATTCTCAGCATGACTGCACATATTTCACGTACAGAATTTTTCAACGTATGGTTTGCTAACGCAAAATAATCAATCTCTAACTTTCAATTTAAATATAAATGAGTCTCAAATTGAAGCTCAGCAGAATAAACTTTTTTTTTTTATAGCCAGGCCCACAAATAAGGCGTCTATTTTCGATATTTTTCCGCTGTAGGCTTTTACAAATTGTTCTCGATTTTGTATTTAAAATGAAATTTCATTAATAACAAGAAACAAGCAACAAACAATAAAAATAGTTGAAAACTTGGATAATAGGAAACGCTCCTTTCCCAGCCACAGCGTTTACAGACGTGTGACGTCACTCAAGCGACCACCAATCCTAGAGCGTTTTCTGTCACTTTACCAGAGGTAAGAAAAGTATATTTCGCTTTTTTATTAAAAATAATCCACTTTTCTTTTCAAAATTGAAAAAATTAACTTCCTAAAGCATTAATCTACGAGAATGAGTTCAACTTATTATATTTTATTAATACTGTCAAATAGCCTATTGAAGTGTTACATTCCTAACCATTTACTTTTCCGATTTACAAATTTTAATTTTAAATGGTTTAAGCGTTTTTGGTAAATTATTCATCACTTCACTTGGTAATTTGTTCCAATCCTTGAAATCCTTACCAACAAAAGAAAATTTTATTCTTTGACGAATATCCCAGCAAGCCCCATCACCCCATGCTCTGTACATTACCAGTACTCTCTTCACCCTCCTCCTTTCCTTCAATAACTCCCAATCCAACTCATCGACATGGTGTTGATCGTTTCCAGTATATACTTATTGATGTCATTCACGTCTTCTATCACATCTAACAATCAAAACGTTGTCACAGCAGCTTTTATCATCACTATGCGTAAACTTTGGTTGAGATTCTGTAGAGAAACATAAACTTTAGTAAGGTTGTATCTGTGGTCATAACGAAAAATATTATTTTTATAATATTTAACTAAACTGAAAAACACACATTTTTTAATACTGATCTATAGTATGTCATGATAACCGTGGTGCCGCGAATTTATATCGATATATAACAGTTAACACAGCTATGTGTAAACTTTTGCTGGGTTTTATGTTAAATGTGTATGTGGGATTATATAGTTAAGCATAAACTTTGGTAAGGATTTATCTATTGACATAACGAAAAATATTATTTCCGTAATATTTAACTTAACTAAACAGCAATCTTATTTTATATTCGGATTCGGAGGATTGCACGAAAACCGTGGTGCCACTAATTTATATAGATAAAGCAGTTATCCACGACTTAGTCGCCTTAGAAGTGTGTTGTAGTATAAGAGTTTTCTTTATTAATAATAACAGCATCTGAATTATTATTATTATTGTTTTGTTTTCTTTTTTGCTGTTTGGATATTGATTTTATTTTGAGCATTTGTTGATACGATTAGTTCTTCTGCTTTAAAATAGAAATTTACGTGGACTAAAACTAATCCTACGTGGTATCACACGTAAAGAATTATTTTTAATTTCCTTCGTTTTCAGTGACACCATATAACTAATGCGGTTATTTCAGCCACATGTAAGTAATTCCAAAGTTTCAAGAATCGATCACTATACAGCGAATGTATCAATGTGGATGTGACAGAAGCCATGATATACGAACGTAATCATTTGCCAAATGAAATGCAGGTTGAAATGCAGCCTGGCCCAGAATGACAATTGACTCGATTTGTTAGAGTATAAGACATAATGGATTTAGTTTTGTTGTTATTTACGCGGTGTGGCATAAGGTTTTAAAATGCCTAATTCATTTTTAGTTTCATTGGTTCCTTATTGCTTTCGTCACTAGCCTAAAGCTTGTATGACAATAAACATCGCAAAATCAGGGTTATGAAACTTATTTAATAGACATAGCAGTTTATTTCACTGGTCGTGGTTTGAACAAAAGCTAAAATTTGTACACACGTTCGTTGCGCGATATTACTAAGGAATATTTGCTCTTTATGGCCACAAAATACATATTAATCGACTAAAGTACACAGAAATATGGAAAGTTCCGCACAAGTCATTGTGGGAAAAAAATGTATTGTTACCTGTTAATATTTATGGTAGCTTTTTTTCAGACATCTTTTTCAAGAAAAAAAAAATGATCTTCTTATCCGTAATGATATTTAAAGAAGAATTATTGGCTTATTAATGTTCAGCGATAACAGACATATTGTTACAGAGACAAACTGTCTACCAGAGATAATATATGTCTACGGTATTAGTAATCTAACGCATTTTGCATGGGAACTTACCTGTTGCTATGCAAGTCAATGCTTATTACGTTTATTTCGCGTATTCCGTTTATTTTAAGCACTACGGTCCAGAAAACTGAGTAACAAAAGCAAAAAAAAAAAAAAAACCTGAATCAAAAGTTTTGCCCGATTTTTACGAAAGGAGTGCGCGGCTGAAGTGTATAATTATCGACAGCCCACAAGTTTCCAAATATAAAGGTTTTTAATTGCTTGCTCCTTCCCATGGTACATATAAGTCATCAGCTATTTTTCCAGATTTTGACTGGCACCATTAGCTCTAAAAAAAGTGAAAACCACATCCAAATTGCTGCGGTACTTATTGCGCGATACCCGTTACAGTAAAGAGACAAACGCAGCTTGCTTACTAATAGTATAGATATGTGATAGCTTTTAACATACGGCACATAGCGCTGACGCGACGGCCATCAATACACTTAAGCGATACGTGTTTTTATATCCAGCATGGCATCATGGTGCAATTTCATTACTAGTTCACGCAACGATGCAGGTACTACCACACTCCTTGTTTTGTTCGCTGATACAGCAACTCATCACGCAGCATGAAGCGTGGATGCTGACGCCAACGAAAACATTAGCCGTCTTTGGACTGATGCAGCAGTAGTTGCGCTAACGTCAGGGGTTGTTGCACATCTGTGGCTCCAACTTTTCTGCCCAAACTATCTGCATTTACTATTTCTCGGTCATGTCTGACCGTGAAATCGTTTTCGGAAATCAACTATGCACAACGTATCAGTCTACTCGACAGCGGAGGGTTAAGTGGTCCGTTATCATTGTGAACTCTCTCACCCACAAAAACGTTCGATAATATTTGCTTTCCCACACTCAACAGTCGCCGTTCCGTGGTTGAATATTGGTTTTCTATGGGATTTAATTGTCGTGACGCATAAGATATTGGAATCTCCACTTTATGAAAGATCTGAGATAGAACCGTGCCAGCTGAAATTTCGGAACAGTCTGTGGTAAGATGAAATTTGTTAGAGAAATCGGAATGTTCTGGTCAAAATTTCCTTTAGTATTTTCCATGGCCTTGTGGCACTCCTCCAACCACTTAAGCTTTGCTGCTTCCAGCAGTGACCTAGCTAATTGTTTACCAATCTGGGCATAACCTTTGATAATCTTTCTGCAATAATTAGACAAGCCCAAAAATGAATGTATTTCCTAAATGGTAGCAGGAGGAGGGAAATCCCTCACTGTGGAGGCCAATCTTAATGAGACTTTACCCCATCTTTCGAAATCAAGTGCCCCGGATATTCAATTTGGGGCAAAACAAAGTGACATTACTTAAAGGTCAAATTAGCTTTTCTGAGTCGCTCAAACGCATCTCGAAGTTGACCTATGTATGTTGATCTATGTAAACCAATGCTGCCTGAGTCTTATTTCCCCTCAAAATCGAGTCTAGAAGACATTGAAAAGATGCCAGTGCATCAGCAATATTAAGCAATCCGTTGGGCACGAAAATCCCGACTTAGGTATATCCTCATCAGTGATCTTGAACTGATGATAACTAAAGTGGAAAAATATTAACAGTTTGCCAAATAATCCATTGTTTCCACGATAGATGATATCCGGTACAGTTGCCTTGTTCAGCTGCCAGTAGTCGACACGAAATCGGTATGTAATATCGCCATCTGCTGATTTTTAGGAGTCTTTAACCAAGGGACTTAACCAAGCCGAATTTGATGGTCTGATCATGTCAGCCGATAATTCTTGATCAATTAGTTTGTCTACAACCTGCATCTGACTAATTGGGACACGATATGGCATCCTGTGAATTGAGGGACATCCTCTAGCAGAATACGATGCTCAAATGGATTAATTCATGGTTGGTTGTTTTGGTACAAACAAAATTAATTACTCTTTTAATAGTGCCTCCAAACTATCTTGCTAAACTCCTGTTAAATGCCCTATTTTCTCCTTGAAATCAATTACTGTTTGACTGTAAGATATCCAATTTGCTTTTTACACACACATTATCACCTTTATCTAGATGAGGTTCAGTTTTTCAAAAAATCATCGTCACTTATTATAAATACAGTTGCAACATGTTGACTCCGTGGAATCACAACTGCACGCTCGCTAAAATTCAACAATATGATTGGTACACGCCTTTTCCCATTGATTGCACTGACATTAGTTACACACCTTTTTTCGTAAATTTTCCTCCGGTCTAGGAATTCATTCATCGGTAATGGGTCTACTACTTAAGTTGCTGCTGCTTCTACCTCCTTCCCCTCGGAAACGTGAGCTGAAAAACTTTACCTGAGGAACGGCGGATGTCATGCGGGGCGTCGGAGTTCAAAATTGACAGCTGTGTCTGTTCTACAGAAAGTGATACGTCTACCCTCTTCATTGGACACATATTTGAGCCTTGAAGTTCTATCAGAAGGCATTCACCTTGGCGATTCCTTAAACTGACAGAACAGTTTGCAAAATCCAAAGCCACTTTGTATTGTTTAAAAAATATTTCCCCTAGGATACCCTTAAACATCGGGTCTATAATAGGAACCATCGTGAAAAGTTTTCTCCATCTATGTTTAATTTTATCTCTTTAACCCTTAAAACCGTAATTTCCTTGGAAGCATCTACACATGTAATCTTACAATTTGGAGGTTTCAGCCCATCTGTCCCACATATTTCTACACCCAGAAGTTTACAGTTTGCTACTGAGTCGATTAAAATTTACAAGCCTTACATTGATATTCTTAGGTCAATATAGTTAAGCCCTTACGCGGCTTGGCTAGTAGCAACAGGAATGTATTTCCAGGGCAACTCGTCGGGCTCACGGCTACTCGCTAAAGTTTTCTGACTTAACTGACTTCCCATGCTGTTCACTGCCAACATTGTCCCTCACATTGCTTGCATGATGACTACCCTACTTCCATTTTTATGCCAGGACCTGGGTTTGTTTCTAGTACCATGTTACTATCTCCAAGAGGATTCCTATTATTATATTTATAACTAGCTGATACCCGCGACTTCGTACGCGTGGAGTAAGAATTTCTTTGCCAGAATTGAATATAGAAAGTTGTTGATAACGAAGAATTGGTCTCAAACAACACCGAGTCGGCATAATACGACAGGAAAGCCATCACTATATCATTCTACCGTCGAACCTGTCTCTTGAAGAGAATCAATTTCCAATATATTTAAAAACAGAAAAACAAACGAAGGTGAGGGGATTTGGGCGGAGGGGGGGGGGTTAGCTAAGGGCAGGTTTATTTCAGCTTGGACGTTTCTTTCTTCAGCACGAGCATCCGATTCTTGGGTTCTAATAACTTAAGCTGCTCGTGCTCTGCTAAAGCTACAACGTAGGCCAGTTTACGTCCGCAAGGCATGTAAAAAAGAAAGCAAAATAAACTGATGCCAGAAACATTTAAGAAGACACTAAGTAAAATGACAGAGAAAATTGACATCTATACTAACTAATACGTTTTTTCTCTAAACGAATTTTTTAACAAATTATACACTAACAAAAAGCGCGAGAAGCATAGCTTGAGCAAGCGATGTATCATTACAGACTAACGCACGCATCCGTCCCTCTGTCACCATTTGATAAGTTCTTAAATTTTCGTGACTAAAGCTGTAAATCACACCGAAAAAAAAGTCCTGTGCCCTCCCTACAGATTTTCATGTGAAATTCCGTCAATATCGGTAAAGGAATTTAGTTGTGAAAACATCACAAAAGACAGAGACTTACTTCCGCATTTATAGTATAATTACTGCAGATCACATACACACTGACTACGAATCACACCTGTAGCATTGCAAGACTACCTACGATTTGCCTCGCATTGCACCCCTAACTTTGTGATATCTACAGTTTAACATTCAGCCCGAATAACCGACGGCCCAGGAGTAATTCTTACGATCAAAAACAATTTTTAAAAATCTTAGCCTCCATGGAGATTTGAAACGGAGACCAAGACCAAACATTAGTAAGCAAGCGCTTTAACCACTGAGCTACACGGCAAAACGGTACAGAGACCTCCATATCCAACGCGTCTGCCTATCGGCGTTCAGTAATTTTTCGAAATTATGAGACAACAACCAAATGCAGACAGTGTTTTTCTCCTTGTTTCAAAGGATAAGTGAGCTAAGTTTGATCAAGATCAGATGAAAACTGCGGATATCTATGAAGAACAAACAAACCAACAAACAAACATACATTCATCTTTATATATATAGATTGCTGTGATGACACTGAGAACAGGAGTTGTCAACATTACTCCTTGGCCTTATGAACCTGGTTTGTTACGATTCTCTCCCCTATCCCTTGGGTTGAGGAAAGAAGCTCTCTGTCGATGACCTCTTTAGCCAGAAAAACATTTTATTATCTTCTGTGCATAAAAAACCTTCCTAATAGGATTAAACTTCTGTTGTTGATCTATCCTTCACCTTTTCAAAAAGTACTGTAAACTTCAATGCTTGCGAAAAAATCTTGGAGCACTGAAGAGAAATGGCTTCTTAAATTCTGTACTTACCCCCTGCTAAACTTACTTCTAGCGATCTTTGTTCCGCCTCGAACAGCATAATTTCATCAAGCTTCCCATCCCCCCTTAGCTCAAATGTGTGCGCATTGAAAGACTTACGACGATCTGCAAACTCTTTAAGATTTTCTGAATTTATTCTTGCAGTATTTTTCACGATAAAATACCATAATGCCTTTTGGTTTAAATCTTTTGATAAATTCTTTGCAAAGAACCTGGAGAGTTACTGGCATTCTGCCCGTCCGATCAATCTTTACATGACGAAATACAGAAACAGATAAGTTATACTTCAAAATTCTCGGCTTGACCTCTACTCTAGATGAACTACATTATCAAATCTCTCAAAAATTCCATTATAATCTCTTCCAGATCCAAACTGAATGTAATGCTTGGCGATAAGAATGTACTAAGGAGTTGCAAACTACACGTATTTTCTTTGGACCACATTCACCTGAAAAGCTAAATATTCCATCGTCTTGTACTCATACTCGCCATAATTACTGAATTAAGATCCACTCATCGTTACGCCCAGTCGAACGTAACCGTGCCGCCCGTGCCTTCTGTCGCTGTGTCGTGCGCTGTTGCCCCAACACCGGCTCACCAGCCACTGCGATGAGCCGTGACTGCGATCTTCTCTGCTCGCTTCATACCAGCTGTTCAGTGGTACCGCAAGCCGCCACGCTGCGACGCTAATGCTGGCCGCTGTGCTCTGCCGTTGCTGAATCCACGTAGCCAATTATTGCACGCGACCAATGTCGTATTGTCCACCGATGTTATATTATTCTCCCAGCCAAGATCCTGCCATTTACACCATTGATCTTTCTTGGTTTTCGTTCGTTCTTAATCGTCTGCGTTCATTTCTGGCACCAAGTTGAGACCTCCTATTGTCACGCGTATAGCTGGTTATATTCAGGGTTGGTCGATGGCAGTGTTACTGTACCAGCAGTGGAGGCGGTTGCACTTACTTGATGAAGATTCCCTACGTTCGCTGCCTCCTCTGCCCGTTCGGCCAGTCTTCAGAGTATTGCGTAATAGATTGCTTAGTGTTCTATAGTCGCAATTAACATGGCAGGTTGATTTGTAAGTGAAAGAAGCCAAATGGTGTTGCCTATATATTCCACCTGTAGTAGGGAGGATACAAAACTCTTGGCGTCTCTTGGAGCGAATTACCAGCAGCACAAAACATTCTCCAAGTCCGGCTAACAATCACTTAAAATGATGCAGGTGGGCACGGATCCGACTGGCTATCAATGATCTTCAGTGGAAGTTCAGACAGTCATAGTGTCGGCGTTGTGTGATTTTCCTCAGTGAGGTCGAGGCAACCCTCTGCTCCCTGCTTATAGTCACTGCTCACATTTCTGTCAGCGTGACTTGGTCCAAAGACCTTCATCAACAGTCGATTTCACATAGTGGTCAGGCATCGATCCCTAGTTTTCGATGTGCCTTCTAGAACACTGCAGCGTGGCTCATGTAATACATTTCTGTCAGTCACATTACTTCCCGCCCGTTCGCCTCGCTTTAAACGTGACGGGGTCACGACGTTCCTGCTGAATCAATCAGCTCCCTTCAGGCGTCTGGGAGTGCTCCCGTGAGGCATTTCCGGATTGCTTTTTCCGCGGGGTACGCTCGAATACGGGCTGGCGCTCCCGGAGTCCCGAGCTAGGGTGGGTGCGAGGAGCAGTTGCTTGAGATGTCGGAGCTCACCAGACTCTAGCATCCAAGACTAGCTCCCGGTAGATCACGCTGCGCACACCCTAAAAGCAGTTGGTTGACTACCCAACCCCAATAGAGGTATTTGGGTAACGGGCGTCAATAAAGATTTGCAGTAAGGTCTCACGTAAGTGTCCCCGGTGACAACTCTTTCAACGCTGCAAAGGGAATCATTGCTAACTAGACTACAAAGCTACAGCTTTGGGGTTGGAAGACGGGGGAGGGGGGGAGGCATCTCCGAGTTTCCATGGAAGGGTATGCGCGTAGGGAAGTCGATTGCGGTTCGGGATCTGGCTGTGACCAGGCCCTAGTATCCGCAGACTAGCCTTCGGCAGACCGCACGGCGTATATACTTAAAGCTGACGTTCATGGACTACCCGACCCCTGCGGGTAAAGGGCGTAGACCGGATGGCAAAACATGCGTGGAAATGGTTCACTAAAGTGTCCCCGACTGTGAGGATAGCTTCGCCAACAAGAGCACCAAGGTAACTTTGGTGATAGTGAGCTTCTTGGGGCAAAGACACAACGGTACCGGCAGTATTCGTGCTGACAACGGAGTGATGCACTCTGCCACCGGAAATGCACACTGTTCCTGGGCTCTAAAGTCACCCGCGGCGTGCCTGGGTCGCGGCTTGGCCTGGGGTTTAGGTGACTTGGGATTACCCTACAAAACGGAAACCCTCGGACCGGTAGATCCTTGTTTAGTGAAGACTTGGATCATAGTCGGGTGAAGTGGAGCTCCCCGCCGATGGTATGCTCGCCCGTCAAACCGGGTTGGTTTTTAAAGTAACGTAGTTGGACCTTGCATGGCGGAGAAACTGCAGTACCGAATTCGCTGAGTGCAGTTCCAGTGTGGCTCCATTCGGTGGCTCCGGCGAGTAGCGTCACTGTAGTTATCGGTAGGGTGGTAACGGCAGTATAAGTCGTGAACGTGCTGTCAGGGAAGTTATGCACCGTGCCGCCGGGATTGCATACTGTTCCAATGCTCCGGCTGTGTCGGCTCCGCGTTCTTCGGACTACGGGTCGGTCGGAGTTCTAGGTGATGGTTGACTTGGCAGAACGGATACACACGGTACCGGTGTACGCCGTTTGTTGGTCGCGGTCGTAACTTGGTTCTAGAGTACGGCTGCGGCTGAGGTGGACATTGGAGATCAGGTGAAGTGGTTCCGCTTGCCGCCGATATGGACCAAACAATGGATCGGTATATCCTGGTCTTTGTAAGACCGCGGTCGTACTGTGGTGAAGCCGTGCAGACCTCCCACCGGTAGCACTCATTTCCAACGCCATAGGCAATAAGACCGACGGATGCGGACTAGAGGGTTGTTCCTCTTTTGCCGCTCACGACAGTGAGACCTAAGGTGCAGGTAGGTGACGCGACCCTGGTCGGATGCAACGGACGGTGCCGTAAGCTGGCGTGATCTGGCAACGGCCGGGGTCGTTTCCAAATTGTACAGATTGACTCTCGCTGGGACCAGCGAACAGTGTGTCACACTAATGCAACATTAACTCGCGGTAATGTAACCTTACGTAACATTGAGTCATTCTGGTATTGCGCCAAAACCTGTAATTTTCTCCCTAGGACGTTCGAACAGCATTTTGTCATGTCTTATTGACATTTCATACTATTATAATTCAATAATTGTTTAATTACCATACAATATCTTTTTAAAAAATTGTTTCGAAAAAATCGTTTTTTTATGCATCTTTTATTATTATTATTTTTTTTGGCTCATATGACAAAATTCTCACTCGAAAACCACCCTTCCTGTACCTTATATCTCATACATTATTGAATAGTAGCACTGCAGACTGCATCTCCATGATCCACTCATAACGGTGTCTTGTCACTCTGCACACAGTTTGTACCGCCTAGCACAGGTCATTTAACTTCCGAATGTCATTTTCACCTCCGCGACTGTTCGTGATACATTATGTGAGATCATTTTTCGTATGTATCTAGCCGCAATTTTTTATATCCACTCCAAATTGTCTTATTAATCTCGGTGATCACATTTAATGGCTTTTCGGGAAAATTCGGTGCTGTTTAATTGTCAATTATTCCCTCCCAATATCCTCTTCACGAATGTGTTCCTTACACACATCCAGAGCTCTATTCACCTGCTTTTACGTCTTTTCAATGATTTCCAACCCGCTTCTCGTGTCATATTAGTTATAAACTCTGTTTTCTTTTCACTTCTATATTTCATGCTCGCAATAAAGGTAAAATACTACTCCGTCATATTCAAGGAATGTAAATGGTGGGATAGGGTTTTCGTTGAATAAAAAACATAATTTATTGATAGATCAAACAGATTTATTGCAATTTTAATATACATTTTTTATAGCATACTAATACATCATTCAATACTTGTGATTTTATTTCAAGTGCGTCGCACACACTGATCTCTTCAGAATTATTTATTTTATATCATACACTGTTTACTCAATAATGTATTAGTCTCTTAAATATACACTGATACTATAGCTAAATTACAGTGTACTGATGAAGAAACCTCCAACTCTTTGTGCAGGCCTCAAATATACTTTCGAATATTAACTAGCCACAACTGTACAGGTGAATCTCTGAATCTTCTATGCCATTTTTGCACAATATGAGTGCGTACTTTGATTTTTTTTTTTTTTTTTTTTTTTGCAGCGACCCTAATACATTTTCACCAAAGCGATACACATTTAAAAATTATATACAGTGCACTGGAAATAATTACAGGCCCAGCTTGGATAGTTCAGCAGTTGTAATTCTATGGAGGTTTGATTAAAATCGGTGTTGGGTGTGATACTTAGATGGAGCACCATGCAAACATTCTACATAATCTTCTATTGAAAGTTTTTTTGTAACTGTGCGTGCCAGACCCTTGGCCCGTCTTGAGGTCTGGTTGGTCTCAAGCCGGAACGCGTACATTTTCGACCTAAGACCCGCAAATTCCACAATCAGGGAACCATTCACCTCATCTTTTATAACCCCAACAACCTTCTCGTTATAAGGTTCTATATCGAAACGATTATTAGGTATATAACCGGACGTGTCGAATACCTCCCTGTTGCGTCTAATCACTTCATACAGATCACAGCCATTCACCAAACAGATGAAACTGTCTGTGTCCATATAAAGTAATTTCATGCGTATAAACTGCGGAATGGCGAATTAATAGTGAAATCTGTTCATCCGCAGTTTAGACAGGTCGAGAATGCACATCCCGACGTAGACAAGCTTGTTGGAAAGTATCCTAACTTTCTCCATTTTCAGGGCCACAAAGTCTTCTATAAAAATAGTTGCTCGTTTAAAGTGTGGTGATGCAACGTATTTGCGGGCATCACGGCGGCCCGCCCAGCTAATACATAAGTTTCTATTGTTCTCCATTGTTTTTCCGAAAATTGAAATGTTCATATGTTTGAAAAAGTCTCTCTCAAAGTCTGATTTGGCTAAACGGCGAGAACACGTATTGAGAGATATGTATTCTTTCAGCCACGGTGACTGGTTAAAAGAAATGACAGGGTGTATTTTGGTCACCTGCAGCCCCAAGCCTACACATTGTTGGAGGAGTCGGTAATGGAGAACATACCGTACCTTGTATGTACCACCCTCACCAACTTGGGGAGG
Organism: Vandiemenella viatica; assembly: GCA_031002005.1. NCBI lineage: Eukaryota > Metazoa > Arthropoda > Insecta > Orthoptera > Morabidae > Vandiemenella > Vandiemenella viatica. The sequence continues at coordinate 312,019,411 of JARYHS010008074.1, read as the reverse complement.
GTGGAACCTACGGGGACTTTGTGGTCTGGACATGGCGGCAGGTCCTTATCCTGGGAAATCGTCAGATCTACCTCCAAAACGAAACCCCTAGACGTGTCGGCTGCAACGTTCATGAAATCTATGCTAGCAATTTACTCGGCCGATAACCATTGAAACCCTCCAGAGGGCAGATACTCTGACATGGCCCAGCCGTACAAATTGTTTACATCGAAGTACATCATAAAATTCTCAGGCGCATCGTGGTTGTACTCCGTCATGTACCGGTTATTTGCCTTGGAGTACCTATGGACGCACTGGCAAATACCTCCACGAATCCCACGTTCGAAAAAGAGCAGCATGTCAATATCTGTCAGAAGGTACAGTTCGATACGCGTGCTCCTTAACATAGCCTGCCACGAAAGGCCTGGAGCTGTAAAGTAGTGAGCGGGGTCTAGGGTGTATTTCCCCAAGCATAATCCCTAAATTTTTCAAACAGATCCGCAAGTAACCGCACTTCTGTTCCCATGTAAAGACTTTCATATTCACCAATGTTTTGGATCTGGAAAACCCGCCACACTTGTGTCGCGTGTTCATAGTCATCGTCTGAAATTCCAAACTCCAACAACGAACTATAAAATTTTGACTTTGGAGAGAGCGTGGCCTCTTTGAGCTTCTCCATTGAATCCATGTATTCGAAAGGGAAGACTCCTTTTCAATTCACTAATTGGAACTTCTCGGGGTCCGTGAAATGCGCACGGGTAATCTGCTTGTCACGTTCCTCAAGAGTTTCAACCAGCTTCTCTAATGATCATTGCATGAAACGGTAAGAGTCCAGGAACCGCAATTTGACTGACGTACCCTTAATATTTTTAGAAAAGTGTTGATGGGTAGGACATCCATCCCATCTTTATCGAGATGTCCTAAACCCCTAACAATGAAATGCGCATCATACCCAGACAAATTATGGAAAAATATGGGTATTTGCCTTTGATTCTTGAACTGTAAATTACAGTTATTGTGTGCAGCCCCTCTGAATGCACCTGCGATGTGGCAATGATCGCGAACCTTCACCACAGATGTGGCATACCATAGCACGGTAAAATTCTGTTTCATCGTCAGCTGTCATTACAAGAGGTGTAACCCTTTTGTCAATTTCATCAACGTCATGGGCTAGTTTAACGAGTTGTTCAACTAGCCACTTCTCAGCGTTTTCCCCCAAGAATGTGTCGAATCGGTCCAACTGATGGCCGTATGCGTAAACGACCTGGTTTGCCGCAGCAAAAGGGGTGTGTTCCTGGACTGCTGTGGAGCGAGAGGCGTTGGGTTGAAGACTGCACGTGTCATAGGGTTTCAACAAACAGTCTAAGTCCGCGTAAACGACGAAAGGTGCACACTATTGGTGCACAAAATCCTTAAACTTTAAGGTATTGTCTTCGTCGCCGGGTAGGTCGACTCTGACAGCGTCTATCCTTGAGCAATCAGTCTCATGGAACTGTAAAAGATCTTTTCTCCAAAAAAGCTGCAGACATCTGTCACAAATGTGAAGTTGACCTACATGATTTGATATAAATGATCTAACTAACCGTGATAAGTTCTTGATCCAGCAGTAATGGAATTTTCCACTACCATCAGAAATCAACAACATGTTTATGTATTTATCCCGTTTGTCTGCAGTTAGATGGAGCGGTCCGAGTACTATGTGATTATCTTTACTAATTTCGTCCAGGCTGAATATATTAATTAAATAGTCTGGATTCTGCCTCTCAAATTTGGAAATGTCTGAGAGTTTCACTGGAAACTCAATGTTATTGAAATCGAAAGTGTAGTTGGAACGTACTTTTTTTATAAGTATTAACTCTTTCCGGATTTTTGTTTGGCGCCTTTACTTGAGATGCTAGAATCGCCCATAGAAAGCATAGCTCATCTTTGTTATCAACATTGGCTACTGCCTTCTTTCTATGGGTATCGAGTGGCAGAGCAACATAGGAAGATCCTCGATACAATGGATCAAATTTTGAAATGTTAAGGTCAAGGGAGATGATTCTATCAAAAGTTTTGCCACTGTCCCGGTCTTGAAACTCAATGAATTTTTTCATGATCTCCGACCTCACATAGACCCCATACCAATCAGACAGGGAAGTACTTATTGTGATCTGGCGAATCTTTGTTAAAAAGCATATTGGAGCGGTTTCTAAATGTCGATCCTTCTGTAATTTAAAGTCGAAAATCAATCCAACCTGAACTTTTACGGCCGGGGTGGACGAATTATTGACTATTCCAAGAATTTTATTTTCCAAAAGCTCAAAGCGTGCATTGATAAAGTTAGTTGGTTCTTTCAAGTTTTAAGTATTTCTAATGGTCCCGGAATATATTCTACTAGCAACAGCACAGTCCCCGTCTTCAAGGGTTAAGCCCGTTACACTCGACTTGCCTATTACATTGGTTGGTGTTGTGATCGGTCTGGAACTGTTTGATGTTGTGGATGACCCAACTGCTAATGGCTGGGTTTGTGTAAGTCCTGTTCCGGATATAGTTGGACTCTTTACTGGAGTAGCAGACGAGCCCATTCGTGGATCGGATCCTGGAACAAAATAAAAAAAGCAGTTATATTGTAATACCAAATGAATATGTTAAAAATTGATAATATAACTTAGCAATGCCAAAAAAACTTACCAATAGTCCTGATACTCCATATCGGTAGCGATGGTGGTAGGCCTGTCGACTGTAACCCTGATGATGTTAGTGCCAGACTCCATATCGGCTGCCCAGTCAAAGCTATTTGTAAACCTGATCCTGTAACATAAAAAATATGTTGTAACGACAAATAAAAAAGTTATAAAGCAAAGCAAGGAAATAAAGTAAAACTCACCAATAGTTTTAAGTCTCCAGTTAGTGTGGTCCATTGACGGCATGTGCTGAGGAATCGATATCCCTGATTCGGTAGACGCCAAATTCCAGATCGGCAGCACCGTCCACTGTGGAGTTGGTAATGGCAGGGCGTTAGATTCTGAATAAAAGGTTAGATTAGAAAGGCAAGAAAAATGACTAGCAATTTAAGTAGTAACTGTAAGGATGTGTACCTACCGCTATTCATTCTCCTTCGTTTTGAGGAGGCATTGTATCCTCCTGGATGTTCCTTTCTACACCTCCTTTACAGTCGGTTTGTACTAAATTCTCCCAAACACCTTGACGATCTGGAAAAAAAATATAACAATTAATTACAATCTAGCCTGTTGGGATATAACGGTAGTATTAAATATTACAACTTACCAGCATCCTTGAAGGAAATAAGTTCAGCCAGATCAAACTCTTGGGAGGACATTGGCAGTAGCATCTGTTTGACTGTCCGTATTCATAACACATTGACAATCTGGGATCAAAAAGAGAACAATTAATTACAATCTAACCAGTTAGAATATAATTATAAGTATTAAATACTACACTGACCGGTATCCTTTAGCTCAGCAAGATCAGACATGGCAGAGAGCTACGATGTTAACTGTACGAGACGAAACAAGACAATGAGACATCGAGCGGAGTGCTGCTCCTTATATACCCGCCCATCATGGCAGTCCTGGCTCCTGTTTTGCTGATGAAAACTGCAGTAGAACTATCATGGCTCCTGATTGGCTGAAATTTCCTGGAAAACTGCAGTAGAACCACCTTAATACAACTACTATCTATGGTTGCGCTACTCCTAGTTGCCTTCTGGGTTTTTGATCTCAGGTTACAGAGGCTTTGCAACAATAACTGTAATTTCAAATTTTCTTGTGAACTCGGTATCAGACCGTGTGGTAATTAGAGAATAAATTAGTCCACATTCTTTACAGATTATACGCTTAGTTTAAAGATTGCCTACTAACATTTAGTGATGCTAACTGGATTGTCCTTACTATTATCATTACTGGTTCTTGTCGTGGTCATTATAATCAGTGAAACTGTAGGTATTTGTATTACAGTACTAAGCCCGGTCAAGCTTATGGTGTTGGTACACTATTAGAGTTCGGAGCAATTACGAAGGCGGGTCACGGTCGGATGCGCAGTAGCTTGTGGAGCTGTACCACGTGACTCACAGCCAATCGCGTGTCAGTGTCTTTCCTGTGTTCGTTCTGTGCGCGTCGTGCTGTGTTCGTCAAGTTTACAGTTTATTTCACTTATAGTGTTCCGTGTTTAGTGATTATTTTGCCCTCATAGTGTTCATTATGAGTGATGGTAAAGAATCACTCCAAGTGTTGCACAAACAAGCGAGAGGAATAGTGTTCCATGTGTATCAAAAGGCAGTCTTCTTATGAGTCCGCGCCACCATGTGGTGCCAGTAGCGCCGTTGCCAAGTGCCAGGAGCAGACGGCTGAAGCTTGTGGTGTTGGTTTGAGGACTGTTCAGAGGATAGCCAGCGAAGCTAAAGCGTCAGTTGAAGCCTGCGGCTCAGCTGTTTTCAAATCACCGGGAAAATATCACAACTGAAAAGAAGAAGTTGGTGCTCTAGACGATTTTTCCAAAAACGTTCTGCGGCGGATAATATTCAGTATGTATGCTGAAGTCAAATATCCGACAGCAGAAAAATTAGTTTCGCGTATGAAAGAAGCCGAAAATTTTAGCGGAAGCAAATGGACCATGTTGAGGATACTGAAAGATATGGGATTCAGGTATCAGAAAACGAATGACGGCAGGAAATTACTAATGGAACGTAGTGATATTGTAGCTGCAAGGACTGTGTTTTTAAGAGCAATGCAGGAAATCAGACAACTTGGAACGTCTAGTATTTATTATGTAGACGAAACTTTCGTAAACCAAAATCATGCAAGGGCTATGTGCTGGAAAATGAGTGTCGGTTCCGGTGGATTAAAAGTTCCCGTTGGCAAGGGTAACAGAATAATAGTGCTTCATGCTGGATCAGCAGAAACTGGCTTTATTCCCCAGAGTAAGCTGATTTTTAAGGCGTCAAAGGCTAAGAATTCTGAAGATTACCATACTGAGATGACATACTGTGTCTTTAAAAGGTGGTTTAAAGAACAATTGTTGCCTTATATCCCTCCATTATTGTCATGGATAATGCAAGCATCCACTCAGTGCAAGTGAATAAAGCTCCAACTTCGAATTCCAAAAAGGCATACATTATAGCCTGGTTGTCCTCTAACGGAATACCTCATAGTTCGTCACACACCAGAGCAGAATTGCTGCTTCTTGTCAATTCCCACAAGCCTGCTTACAGAGTATACGAGATAGACGAAATTACAAAGCAGCATGGATACCGTGTTGTTAGATTACCCCCATACCATTGTCATTACAACCCAATTGAGCTGGTATGGGCTCAGGTGAAAGCAAATATTGCGGAAAAGAACAACACATTTAAAATTGCAGATGTTGAGAAACTTACACATGAGGCAATTGACAGCATCACAACATCTGGATGGGCAGCTTGTGTGAAACACGCAGAAAAATTACAGGATGAAGATTACGACAGAGAAATTGGCAGTGACACGATTATGGAACCTTTCGTCATAAATCTTGCTGAGAGTGTGTCATCTGCATCGGACAGCGAAGACGATGACGTGCATTTCTTGCTGTAATGATGTAAGTGTTAATTACTGGTACTTATGATTTTATGTGACTTTGTCCGCAGGTGCATAGTTTATGTACACATCTTTGGCTTCGTAATAATGTAGTTTTCTCTGTGAAAGGTACTTCGTTCAATTAAATATATTGTAACACTGTAGCAGGTTGCGAAATGAAAGAAAATATGAGAGGCTACAATGAATACTGACAAAATTGTGTATGTGTGTGTGTGCTTGTGTGTGTGTACATGTGCTTGCGCGAATAAAAGCTCGCGTTCCTGCAATGTAAAGCGCGCGCTGTAAAGTGACAGAAGCAAATTGGCAGCGTCGCAACACATCTCCCCTCTCTCTCTGCGCAGAACGCGAAGCCCACCCGCCTTGGTACGTGCTCTGAACTCTAGTATCAGAGTAATTACAACAGATATAGACACAAGAGAAGTGAGAGTAATAGACGTTACTATGACTATATGCCTATATTGCGTTTCTATGTGGGTTTCCATAGACGCGAACTAGTTATTATACTGCATTTTGGGCTTCTTGTAAGTGTTCAGAGATTTCAATGTTCAATATTGTAGGGTTAGTTTGATTAAATTCTGAATTTGGTTGAGTGTCACCGGATAGAGGTACACATTAACTATCGGTAAATGTAGAATACCGAATGCCTTAATGGGTTTTAGTATTTCTCCTAGTAATTGATATTTTGGTTGATACAGAGAATTTGAAAACACATACACGTTTTCGAAACTAATCCCATTGGGATGCTGCTTCAGTGCAAGCATGATATTGGTTTTCCATAGTTTGATGATCCGCACACGATTGCCCTTATTGTTTCAGGAAACAGAGATCCGTTCTTACTATTCCGTTTGCCATTGCCAACAATATCTTCGTTACTCACGGGTAATGTTGCGCGTTGTTTCACGAGCCGCAAATTGGTAATGCTAGTTGGATACACCGTGAATGAATATACATGTAAGTGTGCAAAAATCTTAAGTCAGTCAGATAACAAAAATGTCTCCTATGAGGATGAAAAAAAAGGGGAAAGTGTTCCTAAAGAAACCTATCAATTAAATACTATTTGAGACACATATACCACCATATCAGATTTTTAGACCGGGTAAGAAACTCGAAAAACTACTGCAACGTGGTCGAAAAGGCATCTATCAACTCAATGCTGCATGTAGGAAACAATATATAACGTATTGGGAGGGTGTGTAAAAACACAATGCCGATTATACTTCCAGAGAAGGCCTCAAATGGAATCAAATCAAACGATGCAAAGTTTGATGAAAGTGCTGGGGCGTTTTTACTGAAGATGGTTATGTGCGCTAAGCTAAAATTGGATGGGAGTGTCAAAAATAAAAAGAAGAGGTGTGGGAGTATTAAATATGAAATAAAGAATGGTAGTATCCTCCGTTTAATACCTATATTCACTGGTTCGTCGGTAGCAGGTGCTCTCGCAGGAGGAGCCTCGAGCATTGTCAGAGCTGTTAAAGCAGCAAAAGAAGCAAAAAAGCAATTGGATAACGGAAACGCCACAGTGAAACCATGGAGGCAGTTGCAATGAAGGGCAAGGGTCTATATTTGAAACCATATAAAAAGTGGTTCGGATTTTCTTTAAAAGTCCTTGAGACCACAGACAGATGACTGTATAGACAGTTATCTAAAGTATTTAAGTGCATCTCATTTTCGTGGAGCATTCATGCGTGATGTATCACCTGATAAAATTCGTAAACTTGAATGTGGAAGCTACGAGGTATCCTTTTTAAGAAATCCTGGTTGGTATTACCAATCCTTCCAGGTTCTTTTGCAATCTTTTCTATAATTGATAGCACGTTCTGGACGGTAAATATATGGCCCCAGGATATCGTCTCACACGTTTTTTTGCAATCACCTCGCAGGTTAAATTTAGTTATACCCTTCTCTATAAAATCAAAGTATTTGTTGTTTTATAACAACTACTATTTATTAACACATCTTAATCAACTCAAATAGTTACACTTCTCGTATTCATGAAGTCAAATACAAACAACGGCGCTTTGATACATATATTAATCTCACCACCATCCTTCTTATATCAATATGCTTCTCTTTGGCTAAAACAAACAAATACAATTACAGCCTGCCAACTTCAAAATAACAAAATATATTATGAAAATTTAAAGTTACCCCTTTTTACACATTCTACTACACTGTACGGCCTTGTATTTAAAAAAAAATACATTCATTAAGTAGTAAAATTATTACTATTATTATTATTATTTCAATGTCTGATGAAGTGGGACCTCACAGATGGTCTGCTTGGATAGCAATGAAGGAGGTGTATCACATTGGGTTGCATACATTGAATACAAGGACAGAATAGTTAAGTAATTTGATAATTTTGGTGACGTCGTCACCATTGGTATTGCAACATTACTTTGCTGAGAACTGGATGCAGTAAAATGTGCACCAACACCAGAAATACGGAACACATATATGTGGACACTTGTGTTTAAAGTTCTTGTATCCGAACCTTGGTCGGGTTAACTGATTTCTGTAACTCCCTTTTTGTCTGGCAACAGTTCGGCCCTCAGCTGTGATTACTTTCCACCAATAGATTTGAGTCAGGGTTTGTTCACAATTGGATTAGTAGACTTATGAACATACTACTCGATTCAAAATATAGACTAGCCTGACTGTAACAAGTGTAACTGTAAACTGATGTATATACAGTCTCCTATGATACTGATCACTAAACAAACTTTTTGAGTAAACAAAGTAATAACCAGGATCTTATTATTAGATCAAACAACAGTTCGTTGAGAAGTGAGATACAAAAATCGTTCGAAATCGATTTTCCTAAAGTCAAGTGGTGCACTGCTCGGTTTTTCGAATCATGTGTTAAAACTAAGTACTTAATTTTTATATCTCACACTATACAGCATAGACTTTGGAAGTTAATGTTTAATATATAGAGTGTAGAACATGTACAGGTAACTATGTCAAAGATAAACTGGTAAATACTCTACACGAGTTTTTCCCTACAGTACCACCGGAGTACAAGATTCCTGCTGATGTCATATTCTGCCCATCACAGTGAAAACACTCAAAAATAATATTATAATTAGAGTCGTTGACTAGAACGGTGAATTAGTGGATTTTAAAGGCGAAACCATTTCTTTAAGACTACATGTAAAGGAACTGGTACAATGAATGCTACTAAGCGATCAACCCAAACAGTTGTCAGTAGTGAACCACCAGTGAAACGTTTAACAGCTGCTGACGTATTCTTCCTACAGTCGTAAGGATATACCGTAAAAAATGGATTATGTACTGCATATAACTTCTAGTTTCGAATTTGATGATGTTGTGAAGCGCAAACAGTTTTTGATTCATCAACTGAATGCAGCAACCACCTTCAATAATAATGATGAAAATCGTATATATACTCAGAAATGCTTACATACCGCCGTTCGGAAGCTATCTCCATATAGAAAGAATCGTCAAGTTGGAAGGAATGGACCTACAAATTCAAGTCTCACATCCAATGAAATTGGACATCTGTTTGATGGAAATCGGAATGAAATTAATGACTCTGATATTGATAGAAATCGTAACGTCGGTATCTCAAGCACAATGAAGACCCTCGAGAAATTGGTGTGTTGCACAAGGCAGGATGGGGTGTACGCGATCTTGGATACTGTTACATTATTTTATATACAGTCTCCAGCATTATTCTTGGCCGCCGCGATCAGTTTCCATCATTCTTATTTTGCACAATCTGACATCAATGTCATCCCAGGAAACAGTAACGTAATGCTGGCTCCTGGCAATATAATTGGTGGATATCTCATTCAGAGCCATCTATACTTCAGATTATTAATTTCCTACAGTCAATCCTTAAAACAATTGGCTAACAGGGAGGAATTAAGCTCCTCCCACTGACGATTCTTATTGGCAGGGTAGTTTATCAACCTTCCCCTACATTTCAATAATACTTTTCAAAAATTCAGCTAATGAAACCTATCGCAAAATTTTTAATGAACGGGATTGCATTAAAGCGAGTCAAGAAACATTCTTAGTGTTATATTTTACTACAGTTGATTAAAGTAAAACTATAACGATTATTATTTATATACTGGTTATACTAATTCCTTCTAATAATATTACACTCACAATGTTGGCTTTGAACAGACCAGGGGATAACCATGTTCCAGGAGGTAGAATTGTTAGAACTATGAAACTACACAAACAAGAGATTATTTCGGAAAAGTGCCTCTCCAAAACAGATTGAATGCAACTGTATTCCTTAGCAGCGTTTTATACACACTGAAGAGTAGTGAAGCAGAGTGAGTGCCGTGGTCCTGTGGCTGGCGTTTTGGTTTTGTGAACTATCGGTTCTTAGTTCAAATCCAAGTACTTCATATTTTATAAAAAAATATTTTTCTTTTCTTTTTAAAGACTCCGTACCTATAAATTTCTTATGCGTATAATATATACTTGATTCTTTCCTAACTGCGTCATGGAATAACATACTCGTAACTGAAAGTATCCAACGTATCTTAACCAACTACCGAAGTGAATATGAACGCTTTTGCGGCGGCAACACTGAAACAAAGATAATCGAGTTTCTAGCTGCGCCGAAATCACATCGTCTGTCTCTTTTCAAACGGCACTCAAGTTTCCAAAATAATTACTTCTCATTAGAACGAACTTCACGTTTCAGAAACAAATAATTTATTGGAATTATTTCTCTAATTCTGTATGTGGACTATTATTATGCATTATGTAAATACATGAGGGAAAACTGCATAGAACTAAATATTAGTTCGATAACAAATTAAACAACCATTGTCACTCAAAAATTTGCAATCAGATTATTATCGTAGGACAAACATAAATGCTTTTGTAACTGGTGTAAGTCTAGAAAGTTCATTGAGAGTCGGGGTTAGAAGAACAAAGTTGTGTTTTTTCCCTTTTCTACAATGCTAGTAGTAGTTTTTGTACACAATTACTTTATTTCCTTTACAGCATTGAAATTTGCTAAATGCAGTGCTTAAATATTTATTTCTTAAAAAGGCATGAAATGTCCTGCGTTATTCTTTGTTTGGAATTACTTCAGTATAATCACATAAATAAATACCAGCATTTGGCAAAGAATGATGTCGCCACGTGCCTGATTGTTCATACATCTCAGGTGTAAAGTGGAACACTCACGTTTCGTCACCCGTGATAATAGACTCCAAAATCACATAAGCCGCAAGAATTCAAACAAATACAGTCTACCGGTGAAGTTAGGTTCATAGTGACAAAAGACCGAAAGACCGAGAGTGGTGGGCGAGCGGTAACGCTCTGGCCCTTAACTCGGGAGGAGGCTGGTTTGAATTCCCGATCGGCCATCCAGATATGGGTATTTCTATGATATCTCCAAATCACTCCAAGCAAATACTGGGATGATTCTATTAAAAGACCATGGCCGAATTCCTTCCCATTCGATGCACAAGTCGTTTCCCTCCTTTAATGACTTCGACGAAACGTAATGCCATAGATAAAAAAAAATCAGAAGGAGGTATCGTTAATCGAGTTCAAGCCAGCTTTTTTTTTTTTTTTTTCCTTATGACTTTACGGCTTGCCGTCATTGAGGTTACTAGAGGCGGGACAGGAGTAGTGGCAAGGATTTCGGCCATGCCCTTTTAAAGGAATCATTCAGGTATTTATATTGAGTGATGTGAGGAAACCTTCGAAACCCCAAATCTGCATGGCAGAACGAGGTTTCGAACCTATGTCCTCCCGATGAGAGGCAAGAACGTCACCGCTTTTCCAACCACACCCATTCATTCATAATAAGCTGTCAGATCGTCCACAAATGCGTGTTCCGAAATGGTAAAATGGTAGAAAAATAGATACTTGTTTAACCTTTGAAATGGTTAATACATTAACGAAAATAATTTGATTCTTTATCTATAAATGCTTGGGAGACCTTAATTTTCGGATTTCTCTCGTACAGTTAATATGGATTTCCACCATATTTTCAATTACCAGCTGTAATTTGTAGCTTTAAGTTGAGATAAATATAGTGAAAATCAGTAAAATCTTTCGCTCATGATAAATTATTATGTGTATTATTTACGCGTTGTAAAAATATTCTTCATGGCGTAGTTAATAGGGAAGTTAATACTATTTCTTGGTATAACGTTGCCACAATTGCTTCCTGTGATGTTGTCACGTTTTGGCCTACTAGCAGTGCTGTAGTTATTTCCTTATACAATGAATCGCTTCTGTTAGCTGGACAGTATCAAAAGGACAGACACATAAAAAATTATCGTTCTTGCTGTGTGACCTATCATATTTTTATTTAACTGATTAATTCTGTTATAAGAGTTTTAATTCTTTATACAGATTATTAATAATTATTCATTCACGAAACTCTTTCTCTTTATATATTTTAACGTTGGATATATAATTGACGAGATACTTATTCCTTCAAGTCCTGATGGCTGAATGGTAACGCACTGGCGTGTAGGCATGGTGGTCCTGGTTTCGAGCCCACGTCCGGTCTAAAAAAATTTCCTTCATTATTTCCTTTTTACTTATATATATTTGCAGTTTCATTAATATGAGTAGGGATATCCTTTTTACCTATCATTTCAACAGAACCAGTAAATAAGGACATAATGTTTTAGAGATATTTAATGTGTATTGCCTATCTATCCTTAATGAAGGGTCACATACACTCATACCGTTACTACACCACCGTCCATCGGCAGTCGACATCAGACTGTGCTCTCCACCCACAGCCACCATTTCTCATAGCAGCACTTCAAAAGACTCTTTGGGTTCCAACCACTACCCAATACTTATAATAATTGATCATTTTCCATCAATTGGCTCAACCCCCTTTCCGTCAAGCAAGTGGAACATTAACGCTGCTAATTGGCCACTATTCGCTGACACAATGATCTATGAAGTACGAAACTTTCAGCACCGCAGTTCAGCTCTCGACGATTATATTCTTTTCATAGAAGCTCTTGAACCTGCAACACTCATTTGTATCCCACTGAGAAAGACGTCCGTTCAGAAGAAGAATGCTCCAACTATTTGACTGTTCTCGGCAAAGCGCACTCCGACGTGCGGCTCTCCGGGAATTTTGCAACCACATAACACAAGCCACGTATCTTCATTATCAGCAAGCATCTGCTCGCGCTAAGCGATTTCTAAAACCGAGCGAGGTGGTGTAACGGCTATCGTTCTGGCCTCGCATTCGGGAGGACGGCGGTTCGAATCCCCGTCCGGGCATCCAGATTTGGGTTTTCCATGGTTTCCCCAAATCACTCCAGGTGAATGCCGGGATGCTTCCTTCAAAAGGCCATGGCCGAATTCCTTCCCATTCCTTGCCCCCCATCCTTTCCCGTCTCTAAAGACCTAGTTGTCATAGGAGACGTTAAGCAGTCAAAAAAAAAAAAAAAAGTTTCTAAAGTCGAATAAGAGACAGAGTTGGAAAGAATTCTGTTACACCTTGAACAGACAGACCAAGATGAAAGATGTATGGAAATATTTAAAAGTCCTTTGCAACAGAAACAACAATCTGCGAGAATGCTCCGACATTACCACTTGGAAGGAGGATTTTGCAGATGGAATAGTTCCATCTTCTCCAAGTCCTCCTCCATACAATTTCAAGGAAGAAGATTCTAACCATTTTCTGCTGCACACCTTTCACCTTCAATGAACTCCGAAAAGCCCTCAAGAACTCTACCAATATATCAACAGACATAGATGACGTCCGCTCTTCTATGCTACAGCACCTTCCAGACGAAGCCCTCAAACTTCTACTTAGCATTGTCAATCAGCTATTGTCTAAGAAATATATTCCTGAAGCCTGGATGACACAAATAATAGTTCCTCTTCTGAAGTATTGAAACTAAACAGTTGATGACGCATTCTATTGCAGTATTGCGCTATCGCCCATTCTACATACATGAGAAATGGAACATGTCGAAAGAATGTTAAACATAGACTGAAATGGTGGCTATAATCACGATCCTTACGAGCTGAGGTACCTTTTACAACCAGGCCGCGTTAGTCTTGGCGAATCAAGCATCTTATCTGGAAAATCAGTATCTCACTGCATTGTTTTTGGACATATCTGCGGCTTATGATAATTTACGAATACCGATTCCGATGGACAAACTCGTTGCACTCTTCCTCAACACCTTGTGTCTAACCTGTATCCACTCCTGCAAACAAGACTGTTATATTTTTGGTACAAACACATTCTGCTTGGACCTCGACGCACCCATCAAGGTCTTCCTTAAGGCGCAGTGCTCAGGCCCCTAGTGCACACAATTTACGTGTGGGAACTGGAGAGCATTATGCTTCTCGCCGTGAACATTATTCAGTACTCTGATGACGTCTGCATTTACACCTCAGCTACATCGGTAACGGCAACTAAGTGTCTTCTTCCACAAGCTATACTTCGCATAAGCCAGTGGCTCTTCCAACACGGCCTTGACTTCTCGACAAGTAAATCCTCAGCAGTGATATTTACGAGAAGGAGAATCCACCCCTCCCCCCACCCAATTTACAACTTCATTTTGCGTACCCTTGACGTGCTTCTTAAATCTCACGTTAAATTCCTTCGACTGGTATATGATTCTCATCTAACCAGGTCAGCTCACACACCTCATCCCAAAATTGGAACAAGGTCTTAATATTCTACGCACGCTGAATCGAGTTTGGGGGAAAGCTCATCCATCTACATTGTTCATACTCTGTCGCACCCTACTCACTTGGGAACCATCAGACGTGTTAAGAACGGATTTCGATCTCCTTCATATATGTTGAAGGGTATACAGCATATATGTCTGTGTTATAGTCATTTTTCTCCAAATGCACCCTAGGTTTTGAGATATTCGCATGCAAATAAACAAAAAATTCTAAATGTTGGGTATATAGTAAATTATTGCCTTATTTTATCAAGTGACAGCGTGGTCTATGCGGTGGGATGTTAAATTACAGTTTCTGACCCGAAGTCAAATCCACACAGAATCAAATATTTTTATTTATTTTTATCTTCAGAAATTATCAAGCTTGACCTTTTAATTTTGATAAAACTTCATTTACGTGCTTTTATTGAGTGAAATAATATCTAAAACAAATCGTATTATCTACAATCTAGCATCATTATTTTTCCTGAAATTCTTTTTTTTCGTAATGAATTCACGGGTCTACCGACGGATTGTCTTTTCACAACACAACTCGGCCGCACACCCTTGAAAACTTGATTGCAATCATACGTCAGGAAAGTCTCCATTCTCACATTATTTTTTCACATTTTGATAACAAGTTGTTTCAGTGAGTTTTCAATTTAAATAGTTACTATCATCTTATTTATTACATTTTCGTCTTTTCTTTACTTGTATTATTAACAGGTACTTTAAACGAAATATGTAGCATTGGGATGATAGTTTTTTCTTCTTTCTTCTACACTCGATTTATTCCAAGAACGGTTGCGTGTTAATGGTTGAAAATAAAATAGTAGGCCTATTCGTGACGAAAAATGAAACTCAACAAGGAAATGAAAGAATAAGTGACAATTGCTTATAAACACTGCAAATTTCTTCTCAGATTTCAGTTTACTATCAGATTTGCCTCCTGAGTTAATTTCATTCGGTATGGGCAAATCATATTAGGAAGCCATTGTTGATATATGGACCGAAATTATGTATGGTGTATCTGTTATAAGCAATGTGACTTATTTTAAATTTTATTTCGAGCAATAAAAGTGTGTAAATGAGGTTTTAACAAAATAAAAATGTCAAGCTTGACAATTTCTGAAGATAAAAATATTTGACTCTGTGAGGATTTTAACTCGGGTCATAAAATTGTAAAGCCAATACCCTTAGGCATAGACCACACTGCCATTCGATAAAATGACGCAATAACTTACTATATATCCGATGTTTAGAATTTTTTGTTTATTTGCATGCGAATATCTCAAAAACTATGGCGCATTTTGAGAAACGACTACACCACTGACATATATGCTGTGTACCATTCAAAATATGTGAAGGAGATCGAAATCCGTTCTGATCATGTCTGATGGTCTCCAAGTCAGATCAAAACTGGACTATAGAAGTGCATTCTACTTCAGTGGCACTAAACGTCTAATAAATACACTGCATCGCATTCAGTGCCAGAGCATTCGTATTTGCCTATGAGCTATGGCATCCACACCTACGAATGCGCTTTTTTTGAAAGCAGCAGAAATATGCTAGAGTATGTAAATGGAGACTTTCCTGGCGTATTGATTCAATGAATTCTTCACGGGTGTCCAGCTGGACACCCGTGAAGATTTCATTGATATCGTAGAGTGTTCGCTCCCAACTTCTCTCAAATAAACTTTTATTGACATGTGCTTATTCCGAAAATTCACCAATTCTGCGGCATCTCACCAACCACGAACAGCTAGTGTGAGAAAGAGGAAGCCGTCTATTCCTCCAAAGGTATCCTCTGCTGCAACGTTTTGAGTACTGGTCAACACTCCACCCTGACCGTCAGCAATAGGAAACCGAAACTCTATATGACATAACTTACCAACATTTACATCTACATCTACATCTACATCTACATATATACCCTGCAATTCACAAAATTGTGGGTGGCAGAGGGCGCTTAGCACCAAAGCTAATATCTTTGCTGTGCATTCCAATCCCTAATGGTACGAGGGAAAAAAGAATTCATATAAGAATCAGTCTGGCATCTTATTTCTCTAATTTTATCTTTCCTGTCATTCCGACTTAAATAGGTTGGTGGAAGAAGTATTTCACTACACTCAAAAGTGAAAGTGGGCATACGCATGTTTACCAATAAGTTTAAACGAAACATGTGTAGTCTATCTACCAGAGACTCCCAACCTAGTCTACTAATCAGCTCTGTGACGCTATCATAAAGACTGTAGCAAGCGGTCACGAATCGAGCGGCTCTTCTCTGTACTTTCTCTATACTTTCGATCAACCCCTTACGAAACGGGTCCCAAATGGCAGAACAATAATCCAAATGTGGACGCACAAGAGATTTGTACGCTATCTCCTTTGTTTGTTCATTACAATTTTTCCAGATCGACCTATGAATCGCAACCTAAAAATTGCTCTACCTACTAACGAATTAATGTGTATGTCCCATTTTATGTTCCTTTGTACTATTACTCACAAATATTTCATAGAATCGACCATATCAATAACTGTATTGTTTAACTCGTATTTCTGAACAATTGGATTATTTTTGTTGGTTATGCTCATTGTCTTGCACTTTTTACAATTTAGAGTAAGTTGCCACTCAGCGCACCAAGCCAAAATAACATCCAGATCACGCTGAATTTCTAAGCAATCGGCCAAATTTCTTACTTCCCTATAAATAATCGCATCATCAGCAAACAATCTAAAAAGACTTATCAATTTGTCTCCGAGATCGTTTATAAAAATTAAGAAAAGAAGTGGTCCTATTACACTTCCTTGAGGTACACCCGATGTAACATATAGATTAGACAACGACAACACACTGCGACCGACCATTTTGAAAATCCTTTATCCATTCACAAAGCTGATCCGATATACCATACGCTCGAAGCTTCGCTAAAAGGCAGTTGTGTGGCACAGAGTCAAAGGCTTTCTGGAAATCTAAAAAAAATTGTATCTACTTGTGAACCTGCATCGATAACTTTCATTACGTCGTGTGTAAATAGGGCCAGCTGTGTTTCACATGATCTTTTCTTCCGAAATCCGTGTTGATTTGTTGTAAGCAAATTATTATCATCTAGAAAATTCATAATGTTCGAGCATATAATATGCTCCATAACTCTACTACAAACAGATGTTATAGATATTGGACGATAGTTTCCAGGATCACTTCGATCACCTTTTTTGAAAATCGGAGTGACTTGCGCGATTTTCCAGTCTGAAGGTACTTTTCGCTCTTCTAATGATTTACTGAATATATCAGACAGAAATGGCCCGATTTCCGCCGCATACTCCGAAAATACTCTTACTGGAATTCCATCTGGGCCCGGTGCTTTCCCCCACTTCAGGAGCTCTAATTGCTTAATGATACCTGCAGTATATATTCGTAATGATTCCATCACCGACTCGCCACGGCGTTGGAAAACGGGAATACTATCCTTATGTTCATTTGTAAATGAATTTTTGAATACAGTATTTAGTACGTTAGTTTTATCGCGGCTTTCATTAACCTCGGAACCTTCACGAATTAGTGCTGGATTATTGCTGTTGGTACAATTAACTTTTCGTATATACGACCAAAATTTCTTTGGGTTTTCTGTGAAACTCTTAGAGAGAGAGTTGGATTGAATATCGTTAATGGCCTCGCGCATTACAATCTTAATACGTCCTCTTAAATCAGCTAAGGTTTCTAAATCGCTGCGACACCCCTTCCTTCTTGAGCGTGGGTGTATTTTCCTTTGTTTTTTGAGTAATCTTTTGACTTCGCATGTGTACCACGGTGGATCATTCTCCCCCTTTATTGTACGCTTTTGTATATGTATTTCCATTCCTTCCCTGACTATATGTATAAAACGATGCCACATCTCTTCAGCGGTGTCCTTTGTTGACTTGAAGTTATGGTAATTATTCCTCAGGTAGGTTCTAAAACACTCCCTTGAGGCCTTACTGAATCTGTATACAATAAACCCTTTTTTCCTTTTTCGCTTGGTCATTAATTTGATAGTCGCAATTACCGCTTTGTGACCCCTTATTCCTATGGTCGTTGAAATGTCGGTGAATAATTCTGGCCTGTTGGTAACCAGCAGGTCTAAAATCTTATCGCTACTGTTATGACACGGCGTAGGTTCATTGACTAGCTGCTCGAAATGATTATTTGACAGAAACCCGAGAATTACTTCAGAAGCTGCCTTATCCCTGCTACCTGTGATGTGAACGTAATTACGCCAGTCAATATAAGACAGATTGAAGTCGCCTCCTAGAATCATAGCATGATCCTTAAAACGGCTAGCTATACTATTTAAATTATTTCTTAACTACTCGACGATAGCTATGTCGGAATCGGGTGGACGGTAGAAGGCGCCTATGATGAGTTTTGACCCAGCAACGTTGAGTTTAATCCATATGATTTCGCAGATCGTATCGACTTCTATTTCATTACATGGGAGAAATTTACTCACAGCTATAAATACCCCACCTCCATGAGAATGTAATCTGTCTTTACGAAAAACGTTCATGCTATCTTTAAAAGTTTCGTCGGATCTTATTTCCGGTTTCAACCAACTTTCTGTACCGATAACGATATCCGCTTCTGTATTACAAATAATGCTTTCAAGTTCCGGTTGTTTGTTACAAACGCTTCTACAGTTAATTACGAGAACTTTTAACCGTCGAGATTCTTTTACGTTGCTCTTACATGCCGGTGTTGCACTGATTGGGTTGCCCGTAACTGAATTTCGTGTTTCGTGTCTTCCTCCCTCAGCCTCTGCAATTTACAAACATTGTGAGTGGCAGAGGGTGCTAAGCACCATTCTTAATTCTGCTCATTCCAATCCCGAATAGCACGAGAAAGAAACAATACATAAAATCATCAGTACAGCATCTTATTTCTCGAATCTTATCCTTCCAGTCATTGCGACCTAAATAGGTAGTCGGAAGAAGAATTTCATTGCACGCATAAGTCAAATAATTTCGCTTATTTTCCAATAAATTCAAACTCAAACTACGTCATCTGCCCTCCAAACGATCCCAGCCCAATCTATGTATCAACTCCGATGTGCTTTCATAAGGGCTGTAGCAACCAGTCACGAATCGGGCGGCTCTCCTCTGTACCCTCACCACAGAGTCAATCCAGACCTTGCGATATGGATCCCAAACTTCACAACAGTAATGCAGATGTGTTTTAAACGCTATTTCCTTTGTATGATCATTAAAGTTCCTCGAAATACAACTTTTTAATCATAATTTAAATTAGCTTTGCCTACGACGGAAGTTGTGTGCAAGTCCGATTTCATGTTTCTTTGTTCTATTACCCCCAGAAACTCAGAGAAATAACAGTACCGAGCGTGGCGGTGTAACGGATAGCGTTCTCGCCTCGCATTCGGGAGGACGGCGGTTCGATCCCCGTCCGGGCATCCAGATTTGGGTTTTCCATGGTTTCCCAAATCACTCCAGGCAAATGCCGGGATGCTTCCTTCAAAAGGCCATGGCCGAATTCCTTCCCATTCCTTGCTCCCATCCTTGCCCCCCATCCTTTCCCGTCTCTAAAGACCTCGCTGTTGAGAGACGTAAATACAATTAAAAAAAAAAAAAAAAAAAGAAATAACAGTGTCAACAACTGAATTGTTAACTTTGTACTCGTGAGCAAACTGATTCCTTTTGTTACTTATTTGCATTACCTTGTACCTTTTACAATTCAGTGTAAGCTGTCATTTACGGCATCGGAAATAGCATCCAAATTGCGCTGAATTTCTAAGTAATCGTCAGAGTACCTTATTTCCCCATAGATAACTGCATCGTCGGCAAACAATTGCAATCATCATTTAACGTTGTCACCTAGATCGTTTATAAAAAGCTAGCGGAGTTCCCGGAGTTGCCCGGTATAGTTGGCGTAGATTTACCCCTGCCCTATTTTTATTCCCGCAATGAGAAACATTTGCTCAAAGTTTCATAAAATTCGCACCAACTTTTTTCCTAATTAAAGCAAACAAAGATTCATCCGCCCCCTAGCAAGAAGCGGGTGGGTTGAAGTTTATTTGCAAGTACACTGTTTTCATTCGTTTGAAAAGATTCATTAATTTGGTTAAGAAATTGCATTATTAGATTACTGAAAATCGCTATATTATGCTGGAAATTCACATTAGATTCAACTGCGAAGTGAATATACTTTTTGCTCGAAACGCCAGATACTTTAACTCCGCAGATTCATCCTTTTATACAAATATCGAAAGTGAATCCAGGATAGTAACATCGTAAACAGAATACTATTGACGATAACCAGAGACATTGTCCAGAGATCGTGCTTAAAAAAAAATCTATTATTTCTTCGGCTATCTATGGCGTTTCAAAATTAAATATCACGAAATAATGGAAAGAATACGTCAAATTTTGTTTAGTGTGCAAAATAGTTATTACTGTAAAGTTATCTTATTGCTTTAATTAAAGGCTATGGTCAGAGACGTTGTAGTTGTATGTTTAGTGCGAAGTATGCAACATCTGATCCTTCCAACTTTGGGATTCGTCATCATGCGTTCAGAATTTCATTTAACGCTCCTGCGTTATTTAACGTTGAAGCGTAAGACGCCAAACTGAATTGAGATTTTAAGCTTTTAAACGGTGAAAACTCTATCGAAATCCGCTCCGTAGTTTCCGAATTTTTATAAGACAAATTTATCCGGTTTTCGATTTTTAGATCTACATTTGGTGATAATTTATATAAGCTTTTAAGTGAGGAAAAATTTAATGTTGAGCTCCGGTCCCAAGAGGTATACTTTAAATCCTTAAGCGGCCCCTACACGGTCAATATTATTGCACAATATTTACGGTTGCACAATAATATTGAACGTCTGTATGTTTGTAGCATATTTCAATAATTTCGTAGTTAATATTCTAGTGAGTGTAAGCCAGTCTCGGTGAGCTACAAGCCTGGGCGGACGTGGAACATGAGAGCGCGCTTGCAGAATCTGAACCCTTCCTGCAAGGCCACAGAGGCAAGCAGTTTTGACTGTGAGAAACAAGGTTCGAAATGTTCTGGTACCTTCTTGAAAGACGCCTCCAACTGGCCAATTACACTTTGCATCCACAGCGCGTGATGTGAACTGGCCAATGGGAGACAGTCACCCCACCCTTAAGCGACAGTAGAGAGACGCGTTCTGTACCCGTCCTCTGCGCAGTTTCATTTTGAAGATCATGCCGTAAACTTGCCAATTTTTATGAAGCCAATGACTTAGACAGTGTTAGAAATTACACCACCAGCTCCACCCTTCGTATGCTCACGAGGCGAGGCTTGTACCAACCCTCCCACTATTTTATTCAGCCATTCGGCTATAGTAAGGAAACACATTTCACTTCTATGCATATTAAGATGTACCATTCATCTGTATCAATTCACTTATCTCTCCGAAGAGTTCAAGAATAAATGCCTGTTCATAACATCTCGGAAGTTATTTACAACAATACCTCACGTCAGTAGTTAGAGTGATTATTTTAGTGCTTTCCAGCCCGTACTTGCAGACGCCAACGGGAAGAACCAGAAGTTGACGGCGAGCAGGCTGGACGAACTTACGTGCACGCAGGGGTAAGTCGAAGGTAATTCTTCGCTCGGCCATTACCACGCGACAGGTTAGATTGAGACGTTGTGCAATATTATTGAGTGAATCTAAACAGTTTGAAATATATTGTGCAACCTGAAATACATTGTGCCGTCTGTGGGCGATATTGCGCAGTATTCTCTCAGTTGGTCTTGAGACATGGGCACGATCACTTGTCTCCGCTTGTATTTTGTTACTGTAATATTTTTCATTAATTTTTTCTTCTGAAAATGAATGCAAAAGTGAAATGAGTGCAAGATTTACCAGCATTATGGAAAAACAGTCAGGAAAAAATAAGGCTTACGAAATTCTGTTGCACAAATATAAAGAGAAACATGCAATTGCTACAATGGAAGATGTTACAAAAAGGATCGATTCTTTGAGGTCCAACTACAGAAAAGAAGTAAAATGAAAGATACAAAAAAAGAATAGTTGTGGGTGGAGATGAAGTGGTGGAGCCTACGTTTTGGTACTTCGACCAGCTCAGTTTTCTTGGAGACCAGGATGTGGTGAGCTCAAAACATACAATGGGACCACTTGAAGATCAGAGAAAATTACTGAATGATTTAAGTATTTATTATTTCAGTTTTATTATTAGCCACAATAATAACAACAAACCTTGAGTTAGTATACATGTGACCTCAAAAGGATTTATAGGTAAGAAAGCAACGCAAAATTTACTCAAGCAATGCTAGCAAAACTGATCTTTCCAACGAAATTTTCGCTTTTTGTTAAAACAGAAAAAAAAACAAATAGTGCAAGCTTATTACTGTTTAGTAAAAGTTCTTGTGAGGTGATTAATAAGCATATCTCCAAATTTGGAACATTAAGAAAGCCACCATCATATACAAGAAGACACATACATTCAATCCAACGTCTTCCATTAAAAACTTGTGATTCGCGTTTACTGTACCCAACAGAGCACTACTGAAAAAGTGTTTAAACTTATAAAAAGGAATTCAGAACCAGGAGGTGTCTTGATAACTAGATGCCTATTGTGTAAAGCACCAAGACAGTTCGAAGACAATTCCACCATGTGTGAATATTTCCGCTTCACATACCAATTCGTTATCACTCTAACATTTTTTTTTTTTTTTTTTTTCACGCAGTACAGTAAAGCAATAGCAACAGCTGCTACGTCCTGCTCGTCCGTCATTTCGAAGTCAACTAAACTATTGTGCAATAATTATTGAGCAGTCTAGGGACAACATCAATATTATTGCGCAATATTATTGCACAATAATATTGATCGTGTAGGGGCCGCTTTAGTATTTTGCTTGTGAAACCATGTAAAACCGAAAACTGGATGGGCGGATGGCGGACGGGGATTTGAATACAGGTGTTCTCGAGTGCAAGGCCTGAGCGCTACCGTTCACCCATCAAGCTCGCTTTATAGTTTGATTTAATTGCGATAGAGCACACGCTCCTGTAGCAATTTCTCTACACCCCCTTTTTCGCCTAACAGAGTATTTTACATTTGAGTTAAGTTTTTGTATCTCAGAAATGTTGAAATTACCATCGTGGATCCTAAGTACAAATTTAAACTTTCTTCACAAGGAAACAAAAATCCATGTCGATTTACTACTATAACAGTATTCGTCCAACCCAGAAACATATGAATAATCTTTTATGAAAAATCTTTTAACTGTGGCGTTGAAGTTTGATGATGTATTCTTATGTACCACCACAAGACAAATCAAAATTAAAGATTTTATCTATATATCTCGTTTACACTTCTCGTTGGATTATTATCTAACTTGACGAGACACATTGAAAGTGAAATCTAAAATATTG
Source organism: Vandiemenella viatica (assembly GCA_031002005.1). NCBI lineage: Eukaryota > Metazoa > Arthropoda > Insecta > Orthoptera > Morabidae > Vandiemenella > Vandiemenella viatica. The sequence continues at coordinate 311,995,783 of JARYHS010008074.1, read as the reverse complement.
CTTTTTCCTTTGGCTATTGTATCTCTAAATTGAGGTTGATAGTTTGAAATACAACCTGGACCAAAAAAAAATCCAGTCACAAGGTAGTACAAGCTGGACATGTACAATGGGAGTTTTGTTTTCTTTCTAGCCGTTGTGGTCAAATTGAGATGCAGTTTGAAGGAGAAGAAAATCGTTGTCAAAGGAAAAGAAACTGTACCTATAAATAATTTTTGACTTTCGATATCTCGAGAGCTAAGCGAGATGTGTATCTTTTTATATTCTATCTGTCTCATTGAGATATATAAGAATTCATTATCAAATTGCGGCACAATTGTTTAGGTGAAACCTGCATTACTAAGCAATTCAATAAATTATGAAATTAATAAAAGCTAGATTATGTCAGAAACTCAAGTGTATAGCACAGAATGTAATGCCAAAAAACGTTCAATTGTCATAATAGGTTACTTTCCAACAGAATGGGCATAACATAAACTTCTGTTAATGTTAAAAACCATTGCATTACTACTACAAATATAAAATAAATAAAAGCTATATTACGTTAGAAACACGCGCGTATAACGCAGAATTGCAGCTTAATACCAAAAAAACCATCAGCGTAAATACCAAAAAAACATTCAGTTGTCCTAAGCCGTTATTATTCTCAACTCTAAAGGTTAAATGCATACTTCTAATGATAAAAAAAACTATCAGTGCACGTATTAATTACGACGTTGCAATTCCGTGAGAATTCCCATGTAATACCCTAAGACAAATGAAAATTTAAGTTTTTTTTTTTTTTTTTTTTTTTTTTTTTTTTTTTTTTTTTTTTTTGCATATCTCGATTGAACTTCTCGTTAAATGTTATTTCACAGTTGACATGGTTAGGTTTAAATGCGGCCTGGACGTGAAAAAAAGTTGGGAATAAGTCAAATTGACGATATATTCTTCTCTAACTTGACGAAACACATTGAAAGAGAAGAGTAAAATATTGGGATATCTTGTTTGTTCTTGAGAATCTCTAAATTGACGAGGTTAGTTTGAAATGCAACCTGGACCAGAAAAAATTCCACAGAGTCACAAGGCACTACACGCTGGACATGTATAAAGGGTGTTTTGTTTTTTTTCTAGCGGTTGCGGTCAAGTTGAAACATAGTTTGAAGCAGAAAACAATCGCCGTGAAAAAGAAAAGGAAACTATGTATACCTATAAATATTTTTTGACATTCGATATCTCGAAAACTACGCGAGATACGTAATTTGTTTTTACAATCTGTACCGAGGGCGGTGGTGTAACGGTTAGCGTTCTGGCCTCGCATTCGGGAAAACGGCGGTTCGAATCCCCGTCCGGGCATCCAGATTTGGGTTTTCCATGGTTTCCCCAAATCACTCCAGGTGAATGCCGGGATGCTTCCTTCAAAAGGCCATGGCCGAATTCGTTCCCATTCCTTGCCCCCCATCCTTTCCCGTCTCTAAAGACCTCGCGGCTCTAGCGCAATGCCAGGGTCCCAAGAAGGAAATGTGCTATTGGTTTGTAATTTACTACACACGTTCCCTAATGCATATTATTTGTGGTTAGGTTGAAATGCAGCCTGGATCAATAGTTAAGGGTAAAAAACACCCAGAAAATATCAACATGTAATAACGATCTACCCACATTTCAAACAACTTTATACATTTTTCATACACTTGACGGCTTTATCTACAGAGTTTTATGAAATAATATACATCTAGGAACGTGTGTAGTAAATTTCAGACCGATAGCACATTTCCTTCTTGGGTCCCTGGTGTTGCGCTCGAACCAACCTCGCTGACGAGACGTTAAGCAGTTAAAAAAAAATTACAATCTGTCTCATTCAGTTAAATAAGAATTCATCACCAAATTACGCCGCCACGGTAGACGTAGAAACTGCTATACTGAACAAGGCAATGCATTATAATTTGAATAAAGGCTAGATTATGTCAGAAACTCAAATGTATAGTGCAGAATTTAATTCCAATAAACGCTAAGTTGTCATAATGGGTTACTTTCCAACAGTAAGGACGTAACACAAACTTCTGTTGATGTTAAAAACTATTGCATTACTGCGAACGGAATGAATCTATTTATCAGCTCCAAACCCCTGATGCCGTTATTATTCCTAACACTCAAGGTTGAATACAAACTTCAAATAATAAAAAAAACCATCAGCGTACGAATTAATTACCTGTATGAACGTAATTTATCCATGGTCAAAGACATTGCCAGAAATGGGCAAAGAGAATCTCTACTGATTTCTCATTATTAATTACTCGCTTTCAATACGGCCATCGAAGCGTTTAAAAACTAAACACCCCGTATTAAACGAAATAATATTTCAAGTTTTGTTCAGTGTGGAGTATGGAAAAATGGTTATTATTGTAAACTGCTCATTAAAGCCTATAGTCAGAGATATTGTATTATAGTTGTGTGTTTGGTGCAAAGTATGCGCCATCTGGTGATTCCTCCTGTGGAATTCCTCACCATATGTTCAGAATTTCATTTAATGCTTCTACATTATTTAAATTTGTAACATAAGACATGTCAGACAAGTGAATTAAGGTTCTAAGCTTTAAAACATTGAAAACCCCAACGAAATCTGCTCCATATTTTCCGAGTTTTTATACCACAAATATGTCCGGTGTTTTTTATAGATATAGATAAGAAAAGAAGTGGAACGCCCAAAGTAACATCTAACATAGAATAGGCTTTCCCTTCAACAACGACATACTGTGACCGAACAGCTAGAAAATCACGGTATCCATTCGAAAATCTGATCCGATATACCGTGTGCTCGAATCTTCGCTAAAAGTCGGTTGTATGGCACAGAATCAAAAGCTTTCTCAAAATCCAAGAATATTTCATAAACTTCTGAACCTGCATCGATAACTTTCAGTATGTCATGGCAAACTAAGGCCAATTGAGTTTCACATGATCTCTTCCTCCGAAATCCTTGTTGACACGGTGTAAGTAACTCGATCTCATCTAGAAACTTCATAATGTTAGAGCAAATGACATGCTCCAGAATTATAGTGCATACTGATGTTAGAGATATGGGTCAATAATTTCAAGGATCACCCTGATCTCCTTTCTTGAAAACTGGAATCACCTGGGCTATTTTCCGGTCAGAAGGTACTTTTTTCTCTTCTAGAGATTTACGGAATATATCTGACAGAAATGGTTCAATTTCCTCCACGTATTCTGAAAATACTCTTACCGGTATACCACCGGGACTCGGCGCTTTTCCCCACTTTACAATACTTATGCTATCAATTCGTACTGGATCCATCTCTAATTCAACACGACGTGGTAAAGTGGGAATGTTTTTCATGATTTCTCTCGTGAATGAATTTTTTTAATTCGGTGTTAAATACGGTAGCCTTGTTGCGGCTGTCGTGAATATCCCGGCCATCTTTTATTAGAACTGGCTTATTGTTATCATTACAACTAACTATTTTTTACATACGACCAAAATTTTTCTGTGAGGCTCTTCGAAAGAGAAGGGCAAAGAAAGTCATTAAAGGCCTCACGCATTGCTTTCTTAACATGACCCTAATCTCATCAAACTTATCTAAATTTGTCCGATGCATCGTCCTTCTTGATCGTGCATTTATCTTCCTTTTTCTTTTTTCTTTTTAGTAACCTATTAACATCACGTGTATACCAAGTGGGATCATTGCCTTCCCTGGTTTACGGTTTCGGTATATACCTTCCCTGACTATAGGTATGAATCGATGCCACATTTCTTGAACGGTGCCTCTCGCTACTATAAAGATAAGAAAATCATGCTTCAAAAACTTTCTAAAACACTCTTTTGAAACCTTTTCAAATCTGTAAACGATCCTTTCTTTTTTCTTTTTGCGCGTGGTTGTTAATTTTACTGTGGCGATTACAGCTTTGTGATAACATATTCCCGTGGTTGTAGAAACGTCTGTGAATAATTCAGGCCTATTTGTAACGAGAATATTTAAAATATTTTCGTCACCGTTGAGGCATAGCGTCGGTTCAGTTACAAGCTCCTCAAGATTGTGATCTGAGGAAAGGTCTAAAATAATTTCACAACCTGCTTTATCTCTGCCACCAATAACGTGAACGTAATTAGTTCAGTCGACATTTGGGAAGTTGAAGTCACCCCCTAGCATTATTGTATGGTCCGGAAATTGACGGGCTATATTGTTTACATTATTCCTTAAGACATTGGCAACAGTTACGCCTGCATCTTATAACAGCACTCAAACCTAAAATATAAATGGTATTTTTTTTTTTTTTTTTTTTTTTAGAATTTGGAACACGCTAGAGTTTGATTGAATATAATGTTTGTTTCGCAATTTTCTGTAAATCATGAAAATAAATTATGTATATACCATTTAATATGTTTAAGGAGAGAACTAAGCTTAAATGTTTGTAATTTCAAGTATTAAGGCAAGTTACGATGTCTAAAGGACAATTTACTATAGTTTAAAATGATTTCTGTGGATTATTTTGTGTTCAAGTATCTTTAATTTTCATTTTTGAGCATTTCGTAATATTTGTAAAGGATTTTGATTGTTTGTAATATATTTTTAATTGTTTAAGTATTGTTAATGTTCGAGAAGCCTTTGTAGTGTTCTAGCACTTTTGATGGAACTTATATAAAACGATCAGCATAGACAGAGACTGTTTAGTTTCGTTATTCGACGAGTTTATGAACACCGTGTGTGAATGTACTGTATTGTCTTTTGAAGAAGTGGTGAATGTAAACGCTATAGTTGTTTACATGTGTCAATTATCTATGGAGTACGATGTGTGACTAACAATAAAAACAAGTTAAAATTTGAAACTGGATCGTGGCATAGTTATTTAATATATTAATTAAAACCACGAACCATCTAACAATCTGGTGGACGATAGAAGGAGATTATCACAAGTTTTGTCATACATGTGTTGAGCTTAATCCAAAAGATTTCACAAACTGTATTGACATCTATTTCGTTACAGGGTAGGTACTTACTAACAGCTATCAATACGCCACATCCCTGGGAATGCAACCTATCCTTAAGGAAAACGTTCATGCTGCTATTAAATTTAAATCCAATTTTAACAAACTTTCTGGGCCTATTATGATATCAGCATATGTACAACGAATAACGTTTTCGAGTTCAGGCTGTTTATTATAAACAGTTCTGTTAACTACTAGAACTTTTAATGTTCGATATTCTTTTAGCTACCACCAACACGTGGTGCTGAATTTATCTGGGCTGTCTGTAAATGAATTTTTTGTTGAGGGTCATCCTCCCTTGCCCTAACTCCACACGGGCCCTGCCACCAGTGTAGCCGATTCGCGTGTGTAGTGTACACCTGATCTGTCCAAGGGAGCCCTACATGACTCAACCCCAGTGCGAAAATCAAGGAATTTGCAGCCATGACTATCACAGAACAGCTGTAATTGCTAGTTCAACCCCTCAACACGACTCTGAACTAGAGGTCTACAGTCAGTTTTATTGGTATTGCTGCATACAGTTAGCTCAGCCGAGATCTTGCTGCCAATGGCCACAGAGTTCACCCTTTATGCAAGATGCCTAAAGGAATAGAGGATAACTTCCGACCCGAGGTGGCAAGCATCATTGGTTCCGATATGAGCCCCACAAACCGCAGCTAACTACACCCAGTCCGATCAATGGCATCTGGGATGGCCTGTTCCACAACTCCGATCAGACCACCCAGAATATTCAATGAATGGATACTATATTTCATCCCCGACCTATTCGCCACTTCCCTAAGGAGCTCGATAAACCGCCTAACGTTAGAGCTGCCGACCACTAGAATCCCCTTCTGCGGTTGCCCAGACCAAGCGCGCTGAGGCGCTGCCAGCTTACAGGGTGACGATTGCAGGACTGAATCAGTTCGAGACAATACTTCGAACCGGTTGGATAGTCGTACCAGTTCGCCTTTCTGGGAATCTGACTTGTATGACTGCCCTTGTATGGGGCGTCGACGTCCAGAAACCACCCGCCAGACTCCACCAGGCGACCGCCTCCCAGACTCTAACCTTTCTGCCTGGAATACAGGTATGATGGCTGGTAGGGGAGAACCTGCGAGCCGCTAAGCTAGTACAGGGTCACCAATACCATATCTACTGCACTCAGCTATGTAACTCTCGTTAACAGAGCTGCAAGCTGGGTGCGCAGATGAGCGACCTCAGCAACAGCCACAGTCCCTGCACAAGCTGCCTTTCGTCACAGAAAGAAAAACTAAGAAGTGATTGGAATAAATTGCCAATAGAAATGATGAATAATTTACAGAAAACACTGAAAGAATTAAAAGTAAAAATTGGTTGATGGCAAAAGTGGGTTGGATTAGGAAGGGAGAAGGATGGGTGTGTAGGGAGACTGCATACGCTCCATCGCAATTTATCAATTATTATTATTATCTTTATAAATTTTTACCAAGCAAATAAATCTATAATTTTGAATGTTCAAAGCAGTAAATGAGCCTTGTGAGATGTAGTACAATCCGATTTCGACGAATCATCATACATATTTCCAACAAAGCATCAAACATTTTTTCTATGTGAAAACGTAATCGTTTCTCCTAGATAATCGAGTGGTATTTAAAGCTTTTAATTTGAAATCTGTTTAATTTTTGCAAATTTTCGACCACCTTTTTTTAAAATATGATAAGAAAACATAAATTTCTTCAATTATATTTAAAAAGTTCTCAGTTTCGAGAGTAATATTTGCTTATTCATTTACTACCAAACTGAGGCTATATGAGTCGAGCATGGAACGTTAAATTCACGATTATTGATGTCCATTTTTTCCTTTTCTTCAGTACTCTGTGTTTTTCCACGCATATTTGAACCATTATCATTATCTTGTCCATATTGAGATGTAATTGTGAAATAAATCCAAAACAAAATTTGATAGTAAAGCAATGTTTTCATTTCGAATTTGATCTTCTAAACCGTATCATACGATTTGAATAATATATCAAGGATTGAATTCTGTGAATATGTTCCCACGTGGCTTAATCAAAGTTTTTTGTTGTTGTTGTTGTTGTTGAGGCTTAAGGACGCGTCTGACAGGGTCATTAGCGCCCTCAAAGGATGCTATCATTTCAATTGCTTTTAGGATATTACTATTATCATACTCATAAAATGTTTTGGACGAGATTCTAAAAACCAGGCACTGATAAAACCTTAATAACATCTATGATTCTTTCTAAAACATCACACCGTTGTTTTTTTTCTGGTTCTAATAGTCTCAGTTGCATTTGGTTTACCGAGCGTTGTGGGTAAAAGGTTAACACTCCGGCCTCGCATTTGGGAGGACGGTGATTTGAATCCCCGTCCGGGCAACCAGATTTGGGTGTTCCATGGTTTACGCAAATCACTCCAGGCAAATGCCGGGATGCTTCCTTCAAAAGGCCATGGCCAAATTCCTTCCGGTTCCTTGTACCCAGTCTTATCACGCGATTTTATGTTTTTAGTGTTTGAAACACTTGTTTCATGTCTTTTCAATGTTAGTAATAAATGCTCCGAATCAGAAAAACCGTTCAAAGAAGATAAACTAGATAATGTTATTCCAAATATTTTACATCAAAAACAATGTTTTTAAATAGAGTAAACAAGCCATTCTCTGTTAATTTTTTCTCCATCGGAAAGATTTCTAGAATAACGGTCGAGGAGTATACGAAAGCCGCGACAAAGCTACCGAATTTAAAAACTCATTCACGCGCGAAAACATGGAAAACATTCCCACTTTACCACATGGTGTAGAATTAGAGATGGATCCGGTAGAAGTGATAGCTTAGCTATTGTAAAGCAATTAAAGCTCCTAAGTGGGGTAAAGCGCCATGTCCAGATCCTTTATCGGAAATAGTATTTTCAAAATACGTGGAGGAAATTGAACCATTTCTGGTAGTAATATTCCATAATCTTTAGAAGAGAAAAAACTACCTTCTGACTGCAAAATAGCCCAGGTGATTCCAGTTTTCAAGTAAGCAGATCGGAGTGATCCTAGGAATTATCGACTTATATCTCTAACATCTGTATGCAGTATAATTCCCGAGCAAGTCATATGCTCTACCATTATGAAGTTTCTAGATGAGAACAAGTTACTTACACCGTGTCAACACGTTTTCGGAAGAAGAGTTCATGTGAAATTCAATAGGCCCTATTTCCCCATGACGTAAAGAAAGTTATCGATGCAGGTTCAGAAGTTGATGCAATTTTCTTGGAATTTTATAGTTTCTGTACCACACAACCGACTTTTAGAGAAGATTCGAGCATACGGTATATCGGATCAGATTTGCGAATAGATACGGGGACTTTCTAACTGTTCGATCACAGTATGTCGTTGTTAACGGGGTAGCCTCTTCTAAGCTAGATGTTACTTCGGGCGTTCCTGAAGGAAGTGTTTTCTTAATTTTTGTAAACGATCGAGGTGACAACGTTAAATGCTGGTTTCAATTGTATGCCGACGATGAGAACAGTGGTCGATCTTCTATGGCCGGCCCTTATCCACGGCTCCAGGGAAGGTTCACTTCCCGCGTTAAAGTGGATTCAATTGTGTTGCGCCAGGTTTACTTATTTCACCCAACCCTCTTCAAATCTCGCCTCCCCCGGCGACATCATCTAACCCCTTCAAATCTCGCCAGTTTTCACCTCCCTGAGCGACTTTGTTCAAACCCTTCAGGTTTATTTTTAACGCCACAAACAACCCCACTAATTTTTTGAAGATATTTACCCGTCTTCCTTGCATTGTAGAGACCAGTCTTTAGATCCCTCCTTATAATCTCCTGGTTACATTTTTAACACCTTACCATCCACTCCTTCCACGTCCTTGGAACGTTACCTCTAGAACTACTCATATAATTAATTATTGGCATTAGTTCTTTCTGATCTTCATTATGATTTCATTTGTGCCTCGTATTAATACCCCTCTCTATAACTTAATTTATTTTGCTGCATTTTACTAGAATACTTCCATGTTCAGCCCCCTTTAATTTATTGATAATATCATTGATATATATCATAAAGCTTAATTTTATTTAAGGAAATTATTCCAACTATCTTTGCGCTACTAGTAGCGCAAATCATCCCTCCATCATTAAGGCGATGCAATTGTTGATATTTTGTGTTATTAATTTTAATTTATTTCAAGTCTTAACCTGGTGTATTTGAAATCCCATGTATTATAACCATATTACTCTCTCTTCTCAATTTTGGATATACATTTAATTCTGTTATTAAATATGTTTCTTTGGTACGCTTGTCAAAACTATGGTATTAAATACATTCTCTAACCAAAAAAAAATTATTATGCATGTATAGTTGAGCCTTTTAGTGTTGCGATAAGCGTATAAAATATTGAATATTATTTAAAACTTAAGAATTCGATTATTTTTTCATCAAGTGTTACTGGCCATACTGAAAAGGCAAAACGTTTTCCTTACGAAATATGAAATGAGTATTTTAGAGAAATACATTAATACTTCACATCAATTCGATTAATAGATTCTAAATTATAACATAATCCTTTTTCAATTGATTTTGCTTGAGTATTTGTTTTAGTTTTTGTGTTATCAAATAACTAATCTCTGAACGTCAACTTTTTTTTTAGACATAATCGCATAAAATGTCTTGAAACAGGATACGGAGTTATTTATTTTTCAGCAAAATGAAGATATAAGAGCAGCTAATGAAAAATATATTGTTGGTGCTGATTTTGGTAGCAATGAAAGTAAAGATGTCTTAGTCGGGTGGTTTAGTGGACAGCCATTCCATTCTGCACCTGTCTCCCTGAACCTCCTCATGAACGCATTGTTGAGAAGTTATTCTCAAAACAGCAGCTGGTCTATTGAAGTAGCTAATTATCCACTGCCCTATTCTCAATCCTCACAGGTATTAGAATTAAATGCATCAACATATGTATTTCCTAGGCTTGTAATTGATTTATGCCAACCAACAAATATTGATTCCAGGTAGAACTCATTAAAAAACCAAAAGGAAGTGGAGCTGCAATTTCTCATGCTATGTGGTTGGGCTTCAGCATTTTTATCCCATTTTTTATTATGTTCTACATAAAGGAACGTGTTTGCAAATTTAAACTACTGCAATTTGTGTCTGGCGCAGACATATTTGTATTCTGGTTTTCATCATTTGTGTGTGACGCACTTGCCTTCATGATATGTATAATAGCATTTGTTTTAACATTAGCTGCTCTACAGTTAGATGGTTACACCACCTTCAATAAAATAGGTAAGAAATTTTAAATTACAGTTTTTTTAATAACCATAAATTGTAGTATTTAAAATCATACTCTGTGTGTATGTGATAAATATGTATTTTCATTTGGCTATATACTTCGCAACCATGTCCTAAACACACATTCTGAAAACTCACATTCTGGTACACACAAATTACAGCAAAATCAACCCAGATCAACATAATTTTAATAGTTTTCTTAGACAGTTTTATTCTTAAATCTTGATGCCGATGAATTTAATGAAGGCTGCCAGTATCTTTTAAAATAATTTGTTATTATTATACATTACAAACGTAACACAATTTGTAGCTGATGCTTTGCTTTCACTATAGCAGAGAGAAACCTCGGTTGACGTATCCAGAATTTGTTACACTGAAATAAGACGTTATTTAGGTCTAAAACCACTGATTTGTCACAGTGGCACAGAGGGGTGTTAACCACTTCTATCCTTTTCAATTACATGACACATCTTGTCCTTCATTGGCTTTTTTTTTCAATTTTCCAACTACTGTTGCATCCACTCTATCCAGGCCTCATCAGTAGTGGTGCTGCCAGGTCTTTAATCGCCAAACTGTCAAAAAAAGGGGGTCAGAAATGCTGATAATCATCTGGGGCACGTTCCGTCCCTTAACCCAAATTACGCCAGAACTAACATCAAAAGGGCGCCGCCTGTAAGAGCATTATTTATTTGAATTATGAATTCTAGATACTGCTAGTATACTAATTGACCTCTGGCCCATGCGCTTGCATGCTCCCTACAGACTAGTTTCAATATGCTTTCAGAGCTTAGTTAGGAGAGAAAGGTAGGTGGAGTATGAGCTGGTAATTCAAAATGTTTATTGCAAAAAACATTTAGTTATTAGCCTTAATTAAAAGACTCTTTATCAGTACTGTAATGAAATACTAATTATACGCAATTTTAGTTCATTTCACTCAATAATATGTTTTTATCTTAGTAGGTGATTGCGGTTTCGAAATACATAAGTGACTAATGGTATTTTAAAGCTTTAACTCGTATTTCATTTATTTAATCAGTAATTATTTCGTAAGGGGTTGAAATTTAGTCTTAAATTATAGGTTAATCGCAAATTTAGTTCATTACGCTCCTTAAAATGGATTTTATCTCAGTCAAGTGCTCGCGGTTGAAAAGACGTGAATGACTAGCGTAATTTTAAAGCTTTAACAATGTTCCCATGTACTGAAAAATAGGCAAATTTCCTGATGATTAAAACGCATGTTGTCTGATCAATATCCGCAATTAATTTGAAAGATATAAATTTTAACGTAATGTTGCCTTAAAACGAGTTGGCCCTATCTTTCACAGCAGGGAGAATTATATAGTCCGCAATATCTTTGGTCTTCACGTGGTTGAATATATTACCCCTTTTCAGTTCTCTGGTCCAGTATGGCGTGAATGTATATAAATTATCTTGCTGAGCTGAATAAAATTGTATGGAGTAGTATAGTCGTTCCAGTACTAGCCGAAAAATACACAGAACTCCATTAATTTCAATACCTGCTCACTGCCTTTACGGCAATTTCGAACCTGAGAATCTTGAGCACAACATTAAAATTTTAGAGGGTGGTTATTACTTGGGAGACTACCACACTTCAGACTGAACATCGCAACGATATAAGGCATGAGAACGAAACGTGGACATACTAAATTATTATCATTAATATAGATTTTCTTCACTTAAAGAAGTTATAAAACATCGTACCAGAAATCTTGGAACGCGGAACTTTACGCCACAGACTGAGCTTGCTTGGTCTTCACATCTGTGCAAGAAGAATCCAGCTTCCGGATGCGAAGGTTTCATAGTAGGTCGCGACTCGGCTACACAGGTTCACAAGTCACTCCTCCTTTAGCTGATAGATGAAGCTATTCCATACAGAATATCTCGGCTAGCTGCTGCTTCTATAGTATCTTGAAGCAACGTTGATTATCTGAAACATTGGAAATACCTTCGTTATATTAGAATAATTATGCTTGTAAGTTAGTAATCACCCCCATTCCTAAGTTTGTTTAACGCATCGATGATTGAAAATGGTACTTTCAACTTAGTTGTTTCTGTACGCCTGACGCATCTGCTTCCTCGTATCTTTTCTTGCATGCCCTGACGTCCAGCGGTTTGACGTCCTTGGTAGGCGTCATATTCGTCCAGTAACTGCCTCGCGAACATTACAACATGTGGAAGATTCTTTTTCTTGTATTTCATATTTCGTTGAAAGTATGCAGAGACCAACTTTTCTGCCTCCTCACCCCCGGCACAATTTTCTGAACCAAAATCCTCGACATTTTAATACTTTTTAAGTCCTTCAGCCATTAACCTATTATGAAATACTTTATTTCCACTGTATATACATATAGTGTAGTAGGTTGTTGCTTCTCACTACCTTACTTATTAAAATTGATGTTCGGAAGTTAAATCCATTAATATGCAAATTTTTATGGGAAAGAATCTCAAGTTGTGCGGAATTAGAGGTAAATAAACATCAGAATTTATTGTGTCTTATGGCGTATACACCTCTGAGCACATTTATATTTATTACAAACATGTTAAAATATTATAAAATTTAATATTAAGCAAGGTCCGAGTTTACAATAAGCCGTCAGCAAATCTTATAATCGTTGCCTTTAAATTTACTTAGTTCAAATTAATAACTGTGAAATTGAACAAATGATTAATCAAACACGCACTATAAAACGTGTTCTCAAAAAATCAAAATTGGATACTGAGCGCCGTCGGAATGGGAACAATTACCATTCCGAATTTATTAAACAAATTGCAAGGAACTAGAATAGTCTGTGACCAATGTTCGCTTAGCTCAGTTTTAAACAAAGTGCAAAAGCAGAGACCACTTGTCTCCAGAGCGCTTACGGGTTCATTAAACAGTCTCATGGAACTAGTGCAGGCCCGGTTTGGATAATACTTTACCGTAGATGATAGTCAGCGATGAGTGTACCGCATCCAGTCAGAGATGCTGGTCCTCTTCCATCAGTACCTCAAGTGTAGGCGAGTCAGATCATCTTGTAGGCGCTCCTGCCCATCAAGCCCCCTCTTGTAGGCGCTCCTGCCAGCAGGTAATTTCTTGCCCCGCCTCCTTCGTCGAAGACTATACCCATGGACCGAGAAAACCCATATTTTTAAATCATGTGCCTCGTTATTCTGCTATGATTGGTAGAACGCGTGATCGCTGAAATCACGTGTCTCCTAACACATATTTCATTCGTGACCCCGGTTCACGCTTCTGTCGCGTGTCTTCGAAACGTCCGGACATATTCGGGCGGTGATTATTTTCCATCACGAACCTGCCGCTCAGCTCAGTACAGTGACCTTAACGGAATCTGGGGAGAGGCTGGAAGGTCGCCCCATCCCCCTTTTGTGTGCCCTAGCGACAGTGCGTCCAGCTGCCGTAACGGGACTCTGGGACGATAGCTATCGATGCTGCACGCAGGATTTTTCTGTTTACTTATCACAGTTATAGTACCATATTCAATAATATTGTCTCCTCATACCTGAGCAGCCTTGCGTATTAATTAACAATTTGAATCGCCCAAGATCAAAAGTATAAAATTAATTTAATCTTAAAAATAAAATAATCTGGACAGCATATATGTAGTATGCCCTTCCGTTTTTGTAATAATTGTAATAGTTTCAACTAAGACGACGCACATTTTTACTGTTATAAAAAAGTTTCTGTTGTTTATTATTTATTTGATGAATATATTTCGTGAATACTCACGTTTCGTGTAAACATTTTCTCAGTGTTTAATAAAATTCCCCATTCGTTATCTTCTTCTCAAAAAAAAAGGTTATGTTGTGACCTGTTTCAAGTAACTGCTAAACTAAATTCAGGTCTTGCGACTTGGTGACAGAGTTTGGTTTTGTAAGTCATTCTGCCTCTGTTGTGACCGTACTCACAATTTAACGATGACTCTGAACTATGTAATGTCCTGACATAACTTATATGGTCAAACACAACTCTTAAAAGATTCACTCATTCTTCCATGAATTTCTATATTTAGTTACCGTATATAAACAAAAAGAAATAAAGAGATATTTAAATCTAAATGAACGACGCACTGCAATGTTTTTCAATCTCTGCCTCACATTATAATATTTCGCATTTTTTGACAGTTACTTAAACAACAGACAGTTGCCTTTTAGCTGAAATCGCAGTTATATTTATTTTAACAATATAAGTGCTAAGAAAATCATACATAATTATTTATTTAATGTTTATTCTTCATTTTAACCAAATAAGCGAAAATAAAATCGAATGTAGTTATTTATTTGAAATTTCCCGCTGCGCTGTGATAGCGGCTAATGAAAGTAACATTTCGGGCATTATCAAGACTCACCAAAGGTGGCCGAGTTATTGAGTCTTAGTCACCAGGTTCAACGCATTTTATTAAAGTGGATATTTTCTCATCTTTAGGCAGATCAAAGTCGTTTCTTAGAATAGGCAGAAGACTTGAGTAACAAGAACCAAATACTGAGAAAGCTGGTTCAAATATGTATTCTGTTCTATAATGACTTAAAATTATACAAATTCCCTCCACCTCCCGCCTTGGAAAGAGTCGAACCTCGGCTTTAGCCTGTTGTGAGACTCTTACCTTGGTGGTCAGCAACCCATGCACTCAGGTTAGCTTAAACAAAATACACAAATCTTAGACATATAAAGTTATTGAATACTGTTAGCTACTTTTTTTTTTTTTTTTTTTTTTTTTTTTTTGTAACTGCTTTACGTCTCTCAACAGCGAGGTCTTTAGAGACGGGAAAGGATGGGGGCAAGGAATGGGAAGGAATTCGGCCATGGCCTTTTGAAGGATGCATCCCGGCATTTGCCTGGAGTGATTTGGGAAACCATGGAAAACCCAAATCTGGATGTCCGGACGGGGATTCGAACCGCCGTCCTCCCGAATCTGTTAGCTACTACGGGAAATGTTAATTACATAAAATTCCCTTAAAATTGATTGAGAACTTCAACTTGTCATATTGATTAAATACTCTACTGCTTACAATTCTTATTAACTATAACTTAATTCCTACCACTACTATATTCAATTAAATATTAATCTTAATAACTACATTTTTAAAACAATACATCATACAAAATCATCAAAATATTTATATCTGATCGGAATGGGAAATAACTGATGTCTGGTCATAATCAATGAAATGTTTCTGTACTGTAGATGGATAAGGTCTTTCAAAAATTACAATGTATTCATCATTGTCTATGTCATTATTGCTCAGAATTAGGGATGGCGATTCTTTACGAAAAAGATCGATTCTTGAATCGATTCGAATCGCAATATGGAAAATCGATTCATAAAAAAATCGAGGGCTGAAAGATCGATTTTCTAAAAATCTATCTTTTTCGTTTTGCTTTTCGAGTACGTAGTTTCAATACAAATCCAAAAAGGACACCATAATTATCGATCTTTTATCATGTTTAAATCATTTAAAGTTTTTTTATAACTAAATCAAAGAATCAGTTATACAAAAAGACATTTATTTTACAAATTTATCGGTTACATAAAACAGTTTTGAAATAATAATTTACAGTTCCCAGTGCTTAATGTCCAAGCTTTTCAGGAACAACTGTCCAGTCTACTAGGATCCAAGCGATTCCGTTCATCACTTGCGATGTTGCCGGCAATCGAAAAAAGGCGCTCGCAAGGTACTGATGACCCAACGATACACATATATTTCATGGCTGTTGAGTAAACATAGTGATACATTGAATTTTTTTGTTCTTGCCAGTAAAGAATAGGATCATACTTCAGGTGCACAACTGCTTGCGATAAATAATGTTTAAATTCTTCGTTTAAACCCTGTCTTTCATGTGCATGTGCATTACGCGTAGAGAGTTTCACAAGTAACTTATGGAAATTCCAAATTCTTTTTTCTATATCATTACCTTCTGCTTCTTCCTCTTCACAATTTTTTTCTTGTGGGAGTTGTTACTGCGATTTTATATCTAGAATTATAGTATTTATTTTATCTATAGCTCGAGAACATGCTATTTTGTCAGCAAATTGAATTTTTTTAAATCTGGGATCTAAATTGTCGCAGCTGCTAACAAATGAACTTGTTAGACATGTCCAGATCTCTTTTTCAAGCCTTCAATAATTAAAGTTCTTGTTTTAGCACCGACATCAGTTGAGGTTTTCATTGCATTATATGTTTCAGTCAGACAAGATACGATTGGCATAATTTTACTGGCTGTAACATAATCTTCTCCTGATATTTCTTTTGTTATTGTTTCTAACGGTCTCAATATATTTATTAGATCTTTTATGAACTCTAACTGCTTTGCAGTTAGCATTGTCGGTGCTTTTGGGTACTTTAGTAGTATTGGCGCAATTATTTCGAATAACTCAACAAATCATTCCAGTTGGTAAAAAACAGAATTCCATCTGGTACATACAGATTGAATTAGCGCCAAAGGCTTTGCTCTGTGTTCCTGAGCTTTTTTCAGAGAGTCAGCAGCATCTATATTATGCTTCAAATATGTAGTAATATCTTTCACAGCTGTCAGCAAATTTTTGGCCTCTTACAAACCATCATTACTTTCAAATGGTTTTGGTGCTACTAAATTCAAGGTGTGAGCAAAGCATGGCATGTGTTTATTTTTTCCATATACATTTGTTACAGCTTTCGCAATGTTCGCCCCATTATCAGTGATAAATGCTATCACTTTGTTAGTTGTGATATTCCATTTTTCTGTCATTTTATTAATTACTTCAGCTAAATAATCAGCATTGTGAGGTTCTGTTAAAGCAGATACACCGAAAATTATGCTCATTAATTTATTTTCATACCAGTTAAGCCCATGTAGCTTTGGCTATTATGCGGCTCCGTCCAGACATCTGCAGTTAAACATAATGCTTCTACCGATTGTACTTTTTGTTTAAATTGTGCTGAAAGGACGTCATATTTAGCGTCAATCATTTGCGTAATTGTTTTTCTAGTTGGAATTTTATATAGTGGTGTCACTACTTTCATCAAATAATAGAATCCTGCTTCTTCCACAGTATTCAGAGGCAAACCATCCTTTGCTATCATGAAGAATATTGTCGCGTTGGAACCGGGACAGGTGTGAATTCGAAGGTTACTTGTCAATGAACACAGCACTTAAACTGAGAACAGGTTTATTGAGAACTCAAACATACACGCAGCACTGACTGCCTCTTGGGCAGAATGCTCTTCTATTTATACACAGATAGAACGTACTAGAGATTACAAGAGTAGTTAACAAATGAAATGTGTAGAAGTTACAAGTGACCTTAGGAAACATGTAGAATCTTCTGGAAATAATAAACAGAATTAAATAATTTTTGTCAGTGGGCGGGATTGAACCGGCGACCTTCGGTACCGCAATTCGTGACGCTACCCGCTGCGCCATGCTGGCAGACGGTACACTGGCGTTCATGCGGCATTGCTCCCTCTCCTGAGGAAAACAGCGTCCGCTGTTAGATTTCTTTTGGGGCACGCTGAAGTGTCCTGGATCTTGATCTTGTCGTGGGTCCTCTGTATGGCAGTTCTGGAGGGCCCCTCCTGTTTGTACTATTCTCTTCCTGTCCGACTTCCTCAGTATCCAAACCGTCCTCAGAGTCCTTGAACAAGAAGCATGGTTGTGCCTAGCTGCTCGTCAGGATTGTAGTAAGGCTTCATGCGGAGGACGTGAACAATGTCCCTTCGCTTTCGTCGTTTCGAAGACGGCTCATAATCCTCGACTTCGTATGTGACGTCTGACCGGCGGCGTATGACACGATACGGACCAAAGTACCGCTTCAGTAACTTTTCTGATAGCCCAACCTTCGGACAGGGGTAAAAAATCCATACGAGATCTCCTGGGTTGTACGCAACAGGTCGGTGCTTGCCGTCATACCGCTGACGGTCCCTGGGTGGCCAGTGTTCGTATGCGAGCCAGCTGTCTTGCTTCTTCGACCCTGGTAATGAGCTGTTTTATATAGTCATCCTGAGTGTCGTCCGGCTGGAATGGGAACAGCGTATCCATTGTGGTCTCAGCTTCACGGCCATGGAGCAGAAAAAACGGAGTGAAGCCTGTCGTATCTTGCCTTGCTGTATTATAAGCAAATGTGACCACTGGCAGTATTGTATCCAATCCTTCTGCTCAACATCCACATACATCTACAGCATATCGGCTAATGTCTTGTTGAAGCGTTCTGTGAGACCGTTTATCTGAGGGTGGTATGCAGTTGTCATCCTGTGGACAACGTCGCATCTTGACATGACCTCTGATACTAGTCTTGACTGGAATACCTTTCCACGATCGGATATCATCACACCGTGGTGCTCCATGCTTCAAAATAATGTCTTCTACTAGAAATTTTGCAACCTCTGGAGCTTCTGCAGTCGGCATAGGTTTGGTGACAGCGTAGCGCGTGAGGTAGTCGGTGCAGACTATTATCCATCGGTTACCGGTTGTCGACTTCGGGAACCTCCCCAAAAGGGTCGATCCCAATTCGGTGGAATGGAACTGCTGCAGGTGGAATTGGTACTAGATGACCTGGAGGTAATGCGGCACATGTTTCCGTCGCTGGCACTCTTTACAGTGACTCACATAATGCTTGACAGATCGGTAGAGACCCTTCCAGTAATACCTGCGTCTGATTCGGTCCAGGGTCTTCACAAATCCCAGATGACCGGATATTGGGAGCGTCGTGGAAATACTTGAGAATAGCTGGCTGGAGATGAGCTGGAACGACCAGAAGCCACTTGGGGCCTAGTGGATCGTAGTTGTTCTTATACAATGTCCCATCTATCAATTGAAACCCTCCTTTGGCCGGTTCTCCTTTCTCCAAGGCGTCTATGGTTCTTAATAACTCTGAATCTTCCCTCTGTTCAGCTGCAACGTCACCTAATTCAGCGAGGGCTGAAATTCCATTCATGCTGTTGTGTTCTATTAAAGGATTCCTTGAAAGGCTGTCGGCATCCTTGTGTTTGCGTCCGTTTTTGAATACCACCGTGACGTCGTACTCTTGAAGTCTAAGTGCCCATCTTGCTAGTCGACCTGATGGATCCTTCAAGCTGGTTTAGCCAACATAAAGAATGGTGGTCTGTTACGACGGTGAAAGGTTTGCCGAATAAATACGGACGAAACTTGTTGATAGCCCAGACAACTGCGAGGCATTCTTTCTCGGTTGTAGAGTAGTTTATCTCGGGCTTAGAGAATACTCTTGATGCATAGGCTATCACCTTCTCAGCACCTTCCTGAATTTGCACAAGCACTGCACCGATCCCATAACCGCTGGCGTCAGTGTGAAGTTCAGTTTCTGCATTCTCGTCGTATAAGGCTAGAACTGGTGCGGAAGTTAGAGCCTCCTTAAGTGCCTGGAAAGATCTTTCTTTAGTTTCATCCCAGTAAAACTTGGCGTCTCCCTGCAAAAGTTCTTGCAGTGGACGTGCCATGTTACAGAATCCTTTATGAAACGCCGGAAGTATGAGCACAGCCCAAGAAAGCTTCTCACATCACGAATGTGCTGAGGAGTTGGAAATTCCATGGACTGCCCTTACTTTATCTGGATCAGCGCGGACGCCATCTCCGTTGACCAGGTGCCCCAGGATTTTTATCTCTCTGGCGACGAAGAGGCACTTCTTCGGATTGAGGCGGAGTCCTGCAGTCTGAACACACTTCAGCACCGTTGACAGGCGACTCAGATGTTCTTCAAATGTTTTCGAGAAAACAACAATGTCATCTAAATAACAAAGACACGTCGTCCACTTAAGGTGTCGAAGTAAGTTGTCCATCATGCGTTCGAATGTGGCCGGAGCGTTGCATAATCCGAATGGCATTACTTTGAATTCATAGAGGCCATCAGGTGTAATAAAAGCCGTCTTTTCTCTGTCAGCTTCGTCAACCTCGATTTGCCAGTAGCCTGTCTGCATGTCCATGTTGAGAAGTATGTAGCTCCTTTCAAGCAGTCTAAGGCGTCGTCGATGCGCGGCAGTGGGTAGACATCTTTCTTTGTGATTTTGTTCAGCCGCCGATAGTCGACACAGAATCGCCACGTACCATCCTTCTTCTTTACGAGGACCACCGGAGATGACCAAGGACTCTCCGAAGGTTGAATAATGTCATTATGCAACATCTTCTCCACTTCCTCTCGAATTATTCGCCCTTTCGACTGGTGACAATCGGTACGAGCGCTGGCTAATGGGCGGATGATCCCCAGTATTGATACGATGCTTTATCGTGGGCCGTTTCGTCTGACCTTTTTTTGCTGGGGGTGTGAATACACCAGAGAATTGGCGTAGTATAGCTAACACCCGGTGGTGTTGTTCCTTGGTCAGGCCGGACCCTATTGGCAGTTCCATAGTTGTTTTCCTCCAGCGTGTTGTCGGTACTAGTAACAGAGCATGGATCTTCGTTAATGACGTTGAGCTCGCCCTCCTGGACTGGTTCAGCTGTCCCTATGCACATTCCCTTGGGGATAATTTGTGACTGCTCGTGACAGTTGGTGATCCAAATGTCTCCTCGACCACCGATAATGCTTATGATAGCCGCTGGTATGTAGATTTCTTTCGTGAGCCTAATAAACTTTCTACTATCGACAAGCACTTCAAGGTTGCGGTCGTCCGTGTTTTTGACTGG
The DNA here is from genome assembly GCA_031002005.1 of Vandiemenella viatica. NCBI lineage: Eukaryota > Metazoa > Arthropoda > Insecta > Orthoptera > Morabidae > Vandiemenella > Vandiemenella viatica. The sequence goes on along the minus strand of JARYHS010008074.1, from coordinate 311,974,907 downwards.
GACTCTTCTCATTGCGAACGGCGGGATTGTCACGTTGTCAACGGCGAATAACTTCCCAGAAGATTCTGTGTTACGTGTACCCGTCGCAACGACTTCTTCAATTTGCAGCTCAGACGTTCCACAGTCAATGACAGCTTGGGATGCCTTAAGGAAGTCCCATCCAAGGATGACATTATGACTACATTCTGTTAAAATGACAAATTCAACTGGCTGGGTCCTGTTGTTGATGGTTATTCTCGCGACACAAGCTCCAGCTGGCTGGACGTACTTTCCATTTGCGACCTTTAGCACAGTTGCCCCCGTATCACGGAACATTGTCTTCTTTAGTGTGCGACGATAATTGTCCGACAATACGGAGAAAGAAGCTCCTGAATCAACCAGCGCCCGGACAGGTTGGCCGTCGATTATAACGTTGATGAGATTTCCCGACATCTTAGTGACTGTCATCCATGGAGGATTTTCATCTGCGGCGGCCTCACCTCCGTAGATGGTCGCCTTGCTTAGTTTTCCTGCGTGCGGCGGCTAGGGGAGCGGCTGGTAGCTCTGTCCGGCGACGATGAACGGCAGCGGCGCGTCGGGGATCGACCTCGTCTAGGGTACGGCGATGGGCTTCTTCCCGTAGGTCGACCGAACTCGTCAGCGGGTGGCTGCCTGGGGTAGAACTGTTCGATGGCGGACGTCTTGCGGCAAAATAATCGTCAAATACTCGTCTTCTCTCTCTGCAGTAGCGTATGACATGTCCAGGGCGCCCACAGTGGAAACATACTGGCGCGTTGTCTTCTGTCCTCCAGACGTCCGTTCGTCTGCGGGACGTCATAGGTGCCGGAGGATTTGGTTGTGGCCGTGTCGGCCGGTTCCTAGGCTGCCGTTTGGCAGCTGCAGCATACGTCATATCAGGGCGAGGCCATTCTTCACGTCGAGTGCGATTGGCTCGGCAGACAGGAGCTATTGTCTGAAATACCTCTTTTTCCGCCGCGTCGGCTCCTTCATGACCCACTGGGCTTACATCCATGGCCATGATCTGATGCTCACTCGGTTCAAGAGTCCCAGCTGCCATGAACTGTTGTAATTCTTCTCTCACAATTTGTCGTATGAGAGACGCAAAGTCGTGCTGGTCTTCCACAACTGCCATAGGGACTACGTCGGGAAGTCTGTCATACTTCTTTCGCCCAACCTCCTTTGTTGCATCTCCTCAATCCGCTGGCACACTTGATGAACTCTTCCGTCGTAGCGACGTCTTTTATCAGAAGAGCTTGTACATGTCTTCTGCAATACCTTTCATTAGGTGCGTGATTTTGTCGGCTTCAGTCATATTCGGGTTGACTACGTTGCATAGGGCCAAAAACATCCTGTATGTAAGATTGTGTCGGCTCCCCATGTCGTTGGGCCCGGTTCTTCAGTTGTTCTTCCGCCGAGCGGATTTGTCGCTGGTGGTCCCCAAACGTTTTCTTAAGTTCCGTCTGGAACATTTCCCAGTTATTCAGTTTTTCTTCGTTGTTCTCGAACCACTGCTGGGCGGTTCCGTCCAGATAGAAATAAACATTTGCCAAGCACATGGTATGATCCCACCTGTTGTACTTGGCGACTCGGTCGAACCCTTTAGCCATTTGTTAGGATCCTGTCCAGCGTCTCCAGAGAACACCGATGGGTGTCGAATGTGCAGCTGGCTTGCCGCCATGGGTTTCCTATGACGCGGACTTTCGGAAGGACGTACTGAGTATATCCTTTGTAGTCCGGTTCCAGTCCGTGTAGGCGGCGACTTTTACGTTGCCTAATCGGAGCCACGACGATGCAGCTGTTGCACAGGGTACCCGGCGTCTCCACCAAACTATGTCGCGTTGGAACCGGGACAGGTGTGAATTCGAAGGTTTACTTGTCAATGAACACAGCACTTAAACTGAGAACAGGTTTATTGAGAACTCAAACATACACGCAGCACTGACTGCCTCTTGGGCAGAATGCTCTTCTATTTATACACAGATAGAACGTACTGGAGATTACAAGAGTAGTTAACAAATGAAATGTGTAGAAGTTACAAGTGACCTTAGGAAACATGTAGAATCTTCTGGAAATAATAAACAGAATTAAATAATTTTTGTCAGTGGGCGGGATTGAACCGGCGACCTTCGGTACCGCAATTCGTGACGCTACCCGCTGCGCCATGCTGGCAGACGGTACACTGGCGTTCATGCGGCAATATTACATTGTTTATTTGTCCACGCTTAACACCATTATCTAAAAATAAAAAATCATAATGATAATTTTATGTTCTGTATGCTCCTCAATTTCAGATTAAGAAATTCAAAGATTCCAATTTCATACAAGTATCTTACCTCCAAATGCTTTTATGTTTGTTAAGCAAGAAGTCAATGTTTGCTGTTTGAAGACTGATACAGATGCAGTAGAAGAAGCCACACTTTCAGTATCCGAATTATCAACATTTCGAAGATATGCAACGTTGTATGTATTATCGTTATCAACAGCCTAAAGAAACAGAAAAATGGTATTAAAGAACATTGATTCCTATTTCTTAAAACTCGCGTATAAGATATAAGGAATACAGGATTCACTGACTCGTACATTTCCATCACCATTTCGTGCAATACCACCACTATCACTCTTCTTTTTTTTTTTACTTATGGTCTTGATGGTTGGATGACGTCTTAACAGATGATATCGCAAATTTGTCGTATTCCCTTTAGTTTTCACTTCCAGGTGACAATATTTACAAACTCCCCCTAAATCTTTTTTTTTATGAAATGATTCCATAGATCGCTTTTACGCGACATCCTGAAAAAATATATCAACAATCTATTTGTAGAAAAATAACGGGCTTGACACTTCACTATTTTGCATGTAAATGAAGGAGATATTTTTTGGTTATGTAGATGAATAAATATAAAGCAATAGAAATCAATTAAGAATTACACATACATATCTGATTTTTACTAGTACAGTGAATAAACTAACACAAACGACTTGAATGATTGAATCTGGCGATAGCGATTAGCATAACAATTAAAAAACTTAAATAGATAGCATTAAAGTAGATAACAAACAGCGATTACTTACCCTCAGTCACTTATTATTCTATAACAAGCACTGCAAAAAAATCAGTATTTATTTCGCTATTCGCAGAACACACCAAATTCAGTAACTCAGGACGTAAACAAATCATGCAATGTCAATGCCAACAAATACAACAAAGCAGAGAGTAAAAACGTATTAGTTTGTTCTCAGATTGCCATGCCTAGATAGGTGCATGCATGTATTTTGTAAACAATTGAAATTTTAATTGTTGTTTCAGTATGCGAGTTCACATTATTGTAATATTGGCGCCGACATCAATAGATATCAATGCAAAAAAAGTAATAAATTAATAATTTTGTTAATAAACTTTATAATAAAAATAATAGCTTTGGGTGTATAGCTTATGACTAGTGCATTTACATGTTTTTTGTTTTATCAATACACTTATATCTTTAAACGAGCAATTCTTGTATATGTATATTTCGAATCTTCGTATTTAGATAACGTTCTGTTTTTGAAGTTTACCTAAATAGGTGTCTTCCCTACAAGAATGCAATTTTACAAAATATGAACAATTTTTGCACTTGGTATCTCGAAAACGGCTCTAACGCCATTTCGTAGACGATTCAGGTACCAGAAAGCCTACTAATAGTTTCTCTTTGATTTGAATGAATATTTATACGAACAATTCTTGTATACTAGCTGACCCGTGGAAATACTAGTAGCATTGCATGTTTAACTGTAAAACATTTTAAAAGGAAGATAATTAAAAGGAAACTTCTTTGAAAATCATATTACCAGTTATAACGTAAAAGTGGTTGTCATTAAATACTACCAACTTAATTGTAAAACATTAAAGAAATAGATACAGGCTTTGTTTAATTTCTTTACCTTACCAAATTAGGAAACGGCTGTCGTCATAGTTTCTGGTAATGCCTAGGAAGCAGTTAAGAAAAACTTTTAACTAACTCCAAGGGAAAAAAAATAAATAAATAAATAAATTCTAACGCCTCACGATATCGTATAATTTTCTCTTTGGTTGTAGAAAGCAATTTTGAGCTTCGAAATGAAAAGGTAGCCTGATCGAGCTTCACTTCAAAACCAACCCATTCGTCATTTAAATTATTTTAATCTATCCAATCTATCTAATACTACTATATGAACAGCTCTTGTAAATATATAATATTAATTTCTCACAAACTTCTTTAAGGATTTTGATGAAATCTTGCATATTGAATAGAAATCGAAAGATGCCGAGTGAAGTTCGGTCACCCAGGTACTAATTTTTTAACAATACAATAATTTAATACTTTTAAAGAGAGAGAACAATTTTTAGATAATATTTGTTCTACATGAACACACATATCGTTCATTGTGTATTTATATTGTATTCAGATTTATATGTAAATACTTGTGTAAGTGTCTTGTGAACCGATGAATGGTGGACTCTTTTTCGAGATTTGATCTTTGTACTTCATGGTCTTTGATGAAGCTTAGGGAAACGCGCGCTCGCCATTTCTATCAAGAGTAGGGGTGATTGTCTGCTGACTGAAAATTTCTGGAGTGAATGAAAAGTAAAATTGTTGATAATGTAGAAAAAGAATTTGGGTGACAATCAAGTCATCGAAGATATCATCTAGAGGTGGTGGTCGTCGAGGAAGAGGTCGCGAGTCTCGATTTTCAAGGATCAAATATCGATTCACTAGATCGATTCAGTACTAATAATCGTTTTAAAAATACGATTTTCTTGGTCAAAAAAAATCGATTCTTCGATTTATCGATCTCAGTTCGCCATCCCTACTCAGAATAGAACGATGGCCTCTAATACGATATAGCTCTGTACTAGTTGATTGATTTACAATAGTGATTTTTATACAAGTTTGATTGCAACATTAACCTGCGGTATTAAGCCAAAAGCATTAAAAACAGTTTGAAATAAAGCTTCAGTGTTTAGATATACAGATTATAATGCTGCAAAAGATTAGAACTACACAAATATATGATAAGATCGAATAATGTGCCAAGGAATAATTTGTGAATGCATTTCTCTCTCATTGCTCAATTTTATATCACAAAAATCGTAGATCAGCAAGATTTTTGTCAATATTCACCATTGGCAAATTTCAATTCGATTAAAACGTTCGAACCATTTCTTTTGCATCTCTGAAAGAAATATAGTATACCAGATCCAAGGAAAACTGCATCTGAGGGTTGACTTTCACCACATAAAATCGTCATTCTTTCCTCTTTAGTAGCAACGAACAAACATTCATTATTATTTAACCTACTAAACAAACTTTCAATAAAGAAAACATTTTCTTTGTACATTCACTGGGGACTCTTCTGACTGAATGTAATAATTTAACACCACATAGTGCATTTTCATATGGATCAGGTAGTGTCAAATTCGCTTTCATATACCAAAAGTAGTTATTAATTCCTTATATTTTAGTTCATTATGATTTATTTTAGCATACAATCTGCGAGAGTCATGAATAATCAAAGTGTCTTTTTCTAGAAAGATGAACAAATAATTGTAATTATTACAAACTGCGATTGATAGTGGAAAATTTCTGTAAATATTAAGTCGATTTTTATTTATAAGGCGGACATTTAAAACATAACTCAAGATATATTGAGATAAAAATACATCCAAATCTATCATTTTTAATAAGAGATGCCAACTTTCTTCAGTGAGGGATAGACGAAAACGCTTATCTTTGATATCATCGCTGATTAAACTTAAGTTAGATAACTAACAACTTGAGATGGATTAATGATTAGAGGTTGTTGTATTCAATACTGCGAGTTTACAGTAAAGACCAAACGGAATTGTCTTTGCAGTTTAAATATAATGGATAAAGATATTATTAGGTCTTCATTTGTCGAAGTCATAATGGCCAATTTTTGAAAGGAATGGTCTGTGTAATTCAAAAATTCTTGTACATAATTCTGTATCTTTTGCATCTCCAAAACCAAAACATTTTGATACCAGTTCATACTGGATAGAGTATAATTTATTTCAGTCAAAGATTTCTTAATTGCAGTCAACTGTTCTTTGGACAATTTCAACGAGATAATTTGCTCGTTTTCAAGGATATGAATTTTATATCAATATACGATGCATCTTCAGTTTCTAAAGTTCCAAATAGGAGTTTAGTAATATGCCCTATGAATCCACAAATAGCTTTCTTCTTCCTAAATGAGTCATGCTTCATAATCTGTCCAGTTAAACTTTGAGATGTCTTAGTTTGCAAATATGCCAAAGTATATCCTGACATACCCCATCATATTCAGTTGTATTGTTTTCCAGATTTGTACAACCTTCCTATAATTCCATTAAATTCAAATTAGTTACATACCTCCAAGTTAAAGTATAAATCTGAGCACAGGACGATCATATCAGAAAATTCTTCAAATTTTAACCAAATGCTCAATAATCTGGAATACGGTTCTTTGACATCGAAATTCCTAAGAGGTAGTTTATGATCAGCACAGACTGGAAAATGTATATTGTTTTACTGACCACGTCAATGCTAACGCTTCCTTCACGGGAACTGAATGACGAGTTAGTGTCTTATTTAAAGTTAGCAGCACACGCTCCGGTGGCAATTTCCCTACACACCCAACTTCCCCTATCCTACACTCACCTACATTTGCCCTCTACAAATTTTAACTTTAAATTATTTTAACGTTTTCGGTAGGTTATTCATCATTTCCCCTTGGTAACTCATTCCAATCCCTGACACCCTTACCTAAAAAAGAAAATCTTCCCACACCCTTGTGCCTGAAATTAAGTGCCAGCTTGTGGTCATGGTCATCTTTTCCCTTCCATGAACTACTTTTCATACCTACTGCAATATCTTTCCATGCCTCATCGCCAGTATACGCCCTGTACACTCCCATTACCCTCCTCATCCTCTTCCTGTCTTGCAATTAATCCCATTCCAGCTCCTTTATCATATCTGTCACTGATTGCATTCTGCGATAATTTACAGAAACAAATCTAGCAGCCCTTCTTTGCACCTTCTCCAACTCCTGTATTTGATACTCAAAATGTGGGTCCCATACTACACTACCATATTCGAGCAATGGTCTGACCAAAGTTTTGTAACCCAATTCCTTTACTTCTCTCGTGCATCCCCTCATCACTCTCTCCAACAAGTGCAGGATTTTGAAACCTTTTCCTACCATCTGTCCAATGTGTCCTGCCCAGTTAAGCTTGTTATCAAATATAATGCCAAGATATTTGCATTTCAAGTCTTCAGCAAACAATTCTTTCTCCACCTTATATTCATAATTAACCTTTTGTTTTTTTTATTTTTGTATTTAATTAGCTGACTCTTCTTTGCATTTATCTTCCTCCCATGTTTACCAACCCAACTAGATATCCTGTCCAGATCACCCAGAAACTGTTTACAGTCCTCTATCGTTTTGATCCTTTTATGCAGCATTATGTCATCTGCAAACAATCTAATTTCAGATAGTAAACAATCAACACAATTATTCATTAGAATAATGAATAGCAATGGTCCCAATACGCTACCATGAGGCACTCCCATTTTTACTTCCACTTCCTTTGATACCGCATTTCCCACCCTAACTTTCTGTTTTCTACCTTTTAAAAATACTTCTACCCAGCAAATCACTTTCTCATCCACTCCAATTGTTTTTACCTTATTTACTACAATTTTGTGGCTTACTCTGTCAAATGCCTTTGAAAGATCTTGTGCTACACTTTCAATTTGGTCTCTCTTGTCCATTTCATCTGAAATATCTTGCATATATCCCACCAACTGAGATTCGCAGGAATATCCTTGCCTGAACCCATGCTGCCTACTTGAAAACCACTTACGTTCCTCACATACATTTCTGATGTGGTTGCATATCAATCTTTCCATTAATTTACCTACCACTGAAGTCAAACTGATTGGCCTGTAATTCTCTCACACCTCCTTTATGTACCGGTACTACTATCGCACTTTTCCAGTCTTGTGGTATGCAGGAAGTATCCAGACTCAATTTAAATAACATTTCAAGATAAGGTACAATGTCACATCCGGTTATCTTTAAGATATCTGTAGTAATATTATCTTCACCAGCCCCTTTATGTTTTTTCAGCTTGCTTATTTCCTTCATGATTGTTTCAGGATGAATTTCAATTTTTTTACTATCTTCATTTCTAATCGTGTTGTTAAGCTCATTCTCCGAATTAGACCTTCCCGTTTCTGATTCATTGTCCCTAATGCTCTCACTAAACCAGTTACTTAAAATCTCTGCCTTTTTCAAATCCTCGGTAACTACTTCTCCATCCTTACCGATAAGCGTCTCTACACCCTCCCTTCCCCTTAGTTTCCTGATGTAGCCATAGAAATTTCTAGATGCATCAGTCAGTGGTCCTCCTGCATTGACAATACTCTTCATAAACCCATCTTTAGCCACTTTCTTTGCTGTTATTAAGTCCTTGTTTAGTTGTTTCAAATATTCCCTACTACCCTGCTGTCTCTTTACTCTGTTATGTTCTCTTCGTACAAACCTCTTTAACCTCCTCACTTCCCTATTATAGTACATAGGTTCTCTACTTCTCTTTATATTCTGCTTTGGAATGAATTTTTCTTCCCCCTTTCTTATTATCTCCTTGAACTCTTCCCACCTTGACTCTACTGTACTTGTGCCTTCCTTCCATTTGCTGAAACGTTCTCTGAAATATCTCTTCAAATTTGAAATCTGTGCCTTTTTATAATTGTACCTATTTCCCCCTTCAGTTTTGGCTGCTGGTTCACTGAATCCTCTAATATCCATCAGAACTGCGTCATGATCAATTATTCCTTCCGTTACTTGAAGCCCCACGAGGTTATCATCGGGCTTTATTAGGAATATATCCAAATTATTTTGCCCCCTAGTGTTTTGCTCCACCACTTGTAATCTTTGTTCCCTTGTGTTATTAATCTTATTTCCTTCCCAGTTTACACCTGGTAAATTTAAATCCCCACCAATAATTACCATTCTATTCTCACCTCTGAAATCTGAGTAAGAATTTAATTTCTCCCCAAGAGCCTCATCTTCATCTGTCATTCTTCCACTGCGGTAAGCAGCCAACACCTTGATTTTTTCTTTTTTATTACCCCAGAAATCTACCCCAAGTAAAATATGGTCTTGATCTATGAATGCCAGTGAACTGTGGTAGTTTTTGCTAACTAGTATGAGGACTCCTCCGCCAATTGCTCCTCTATCACTGCGGTACACTCTGTAACCATCAGGAAAAACCTCACTGTCTAGTACGTCTTCTTTTAACCAACTCTCTACCCCAATTATTACTTGTGGTTCGTGTATCTCTATTAAGTTTGCAAATTCGATTACTTTGTTCATTATACTTCTACAGTTTACCATTAACACCCTTATTACCGGCTTTATATTTTCAGCATTTATCTCCTCTTTCCCCAGAGTTACCACAGCCAGTTATTGTTTCAGCAACTTCATTTCTTTCTTTAATATCTATGATCTTTCTCGTCGTGGATCTACAAACAGTATCACTTTGATCATCTATTTCCATCCCTTCACCAGCAGCCCCTAACCTAAAAAAGGTACAGTCCTGACCCCATCATCACTGGAAATGGGCTCCCTTACTGCTTTAGCTAACAACTCAGAAAGTACTCCCTTCCCTCTTCTATTTAGGTGTAGGCCATGCCTAGTGAAACCCCACCTACCTATGGTGTTTACAGGCACAACCCCCAGCACAGAACTAATGCCTTTCCCAAGTAGCACTTCCGTTTCCATATTTACACGCCTCACAGCAGAGTTCAATTGTGGCCGGTCATGACGTCTTAGGACCTGCATGAGCTCCACCCTGGTATGCTGTGCCTCCTTCACCACCTGCCTCAGGTCACTCTCTATACTATAACTCGCGTTTCTATCAATACTATTCCCCGCCCCTCCCACTATCACTACTCTACCTCTCTACATCTTCCTTTATGAATCCACATTAATTTGGCAGAAAGTGAAGATTATATGTTCTTAGTCTGTCAAAAATGTCTCTTAGCCTCTTATTGGATGACTCCAAACTTGGACCAAAACAGATATAATCATCTAGATAAACAAAACATCTTTTGCCTTGTATTCCACTCAAAACGACAGACTCAGTATTTGGAATGTGGCGATGAAGCTAATCCAATATACATTTTTCGAAACATATACTGACCTTCACTTGTACTGAGTGCTGTTAATGGTTCATCAGATTCCTTAGTCAAAATTTGATGGTATTTTTGAGCTAAACATAAATTTGAAAAGTATTTTGCCTTCCTCAATGAAACAAGGGTTTAGTATGAGTGTAAAAACACTTCCTATGGTGATTTGAATTGGGTTACGAAAGTCTACAATGGTTCTGTAATTATTTGACGGGTTTCTTAAGAAGAATAAGTATAGGAAAATTCCAGGCACTGGTTGATGGAATGATAATCTCATTGTCAAGCATTTGATCGATTTCTTTCTTTAAAATGGCCTTCAAGGTAATTTGATATGACCTATGGTTAATGACTATCATGTGCTTCCGACTTCAATCAGTGTGATTGTTTTAATGTGTATCAACTTATTGCCTGGAAGATGCAATATATCGTTGTAGAATAAACAAATTTCTAAAATGGATCGCTTTTCTTCTTCATTTACATACTCTAATCTTAAATTTTCCATTAATAAACAGGTGCATGTTCTCCCTTCTTTTGGTTTCATGTGGCTATTTATTCTGTTTACTTTCTAAAACTCTAATGGCCTCTTTGCTGTCAGCTGGATGATCACATGACGCTGACATCATATCGCGCCACTAAAGCTCCATAAAACAATTCAAACTTTCTTCCTTAGTATTTTGCATACATAAAATGCAGGTACCATTTTTCAATTCTTATTAGTGATTCAGAAATATAAACACACGAAATAATTTATTGTTTGTCAATAATAGCTTCTGTGCAGTTTCGACATTGAACTTGAACACATCAAATGCCCTCTTCTCTTGGTCCTAACATTAAGTGTAATCATTTGCAAGACTTACAGTTGCTTTTGCTCAGCTGATTTCAATTTTCATTGTTTGCTTTCAGTACTGGCATCTCTCCGAATACATGACATGTGTTTGGTTTGCATACTTTCCTGTTGTTTACTCTTTATGTGCTGTGCAGTGGATTGATTACTATTTTGAACGTTGTGAGGTCCCACTTACAAATCATTGAAGAAATTGTAAATAAATTAGCAAATAACAGTCTTTCACAACATTAGTAGTATGTATAGATATTTTGGTAATTTTAAGTCTTTGGTAGTAGTGTAATTTTTAGTAATTGGCACTACTGTATTGTTGGTCGAGAAAGAACGGAGGGGGTTAAGATAGCGCAGAGAGACCACGAGGGAATGTATTTAGTGGATAGTGACGACTATGTATTGTGTTGTATGAATATTTATAGTGTTCAATAAATTGTGCAGATAAAGGAAAATATTGGTAGATTTGATTTAACATTAACATCCGTTGCGCAGAAGTGTGTCATTTGAGAGCAGTTTATTAAATAGTAATAATATGCTAGGTGATAGCTCTACCGCAAAAATTAACGCTAGTGCAATGTGTTGAAGTTGGCGGGCTTTCTACATTCGACTAATTAATAGTAAGGAGGACCTAGCAACGTTATACTTATTTTTGTTACCACACCTATTCCTTTAGTTTTCATAATTTCCTCTTTTTCTATGTCAGTTTTTCCACGGTTCCTCAGTGTTTATATTGCCTTGTGTTTGAGTGCATTTGTCTTGAGAGTTTCTTAACCTTTTTGAGACTATTCTATCACGCTTATTATGTTCACTAATATTTTTTGGCTCTATCATTATTGAAGAGAGTAGCCACCAATATATTTAGATATACCTTTAGTATCATAATTAATAATGGCTCCCTGTTTGATTAATAAATCTCTTCCGATTAACCTTCTTTCATTATTCCTGCAGACTCTTCAACCACATGATACTCAAGCTTAATTAATAGATGTTTAATTCATTTTGTTCTCACTGTGTGTTACGTAATTCCCTTGAGACTTGGAGTTTTCTTTCCATCGATTTTATAAAGTGATTTGTTAAAGCATTCTTTTTGTAAGACTAATCTGTACTCCTGTGTCAAGTAAGAACAGAATTTTCCCGTTGTTCACCTGTTCACAATTGATCTTAATGAAATCATGTTCACAGTCTACAGTGAGTATTTATTCATATTGACGAGTGTAAGGACGCATGTCATTTCACATATCCTTTTGTCATTTCCCGAACTTCTGTTTACCTTTTGTGTTGTGTCATTGTGGTGACATTGTGACGCATAATGTCGTGTTTTATAACATTTATAGCAAACAGCTTTGTTTACTCTACATTCTGAGATAGCATGATAGCATTACATGTGAACTGTGTGCGTAATTTACATGCTGTAGCAAGGTGACATTTCTGGTGACATATTTCACAAATGGGTTGACCCTACATTCGTTACTGATATAGCTCTGCTTAAGGCAGAAATAACAGTTTTTAATGGCATTACTCAGTGTGATTCGCATGTTTGAACACCCTATAAATCATTTTTCCTGCTGTCACAATTAAGCACTCTCTTCCATTAATGCATGTTCAAAGGCAATTGAAAGGGTTATATTGCAAACCCATGCTCTTATTATAGTCTGAATTCTGTCATTACATAAACATTGGATGAAGATCGCACAAGCAAGGTGATCGAACAATGTGAGTAACCATTTTACGTGTGCTTTAGGAATTTCTTTGGACTAGACGACCCGTGCGAAAATTTCGCGAATAAAATGCGATGAATAGTGAGGTTGAATGCTTGTAATATAATGAAAAGTAGAACCGTACTTTTGTAGCAATTTTTGTTTTGTGTGTGTGTGTGTGTGTAATAGGTACACATCAAAATACTCGCAACATATTACGAAACAGTTAGGAAAATTTAAAACACTCTGTATTTATGACAAACTGTCACTGACCTTAGCAGAATAAATTAAACCTGAACAAAATCCACACAACGTATCAATATCTCTGAAATATTTGTTGCTGTGCGAGGAAAATAAATACCTGGTGACAGAAAAATGCGTTGTAAAAATACTAATACTTTTGCCCTCTAAGGTCGGAATTTTGAAAAAAAAATTCTTAAAATGCAGTAACGGAACCAAAGACATTACGAAAACCTCAATCTTTAAAATGATACCTCGTTTATCAATTTTGTTTAATTGTTAAGGGAGATAAATGGCTCCAGATACAAAAAAACGCATTTTAGAAAAACTGACATTTTTACCCTTTAAGGTTAAAATTACATATAAAAATCCTGTCTTAAAATATAATGTTACCACGGCGGTGACCTTATTCTTTTATATGATACCTCATTTATCTATATCTGTTAGATATTAAGGGAGATAAATCGCTCGTGGACACAAAAACGCATTCCAAAAATATTGATAATTTTGCCCTTTAAGGGTCGAATTCCGAAAAATTTCCGTCTTAGTATATGACTTCACTAAAGCGGAGATCTTAATCTTTAAAATGATACTTCATTAAACGATTTCAGATAGGTATCAAAGGAGATAAATGATTCATAACACAGAAAACAGCATTTTAGAAACATTGACATTTTTGCCCTTAAAGGGTCTCCGAAAACTTTATTTCTTAAAATATGATGTAACCAAAGTGGAGACCATATGCTTTAAATTGACATCTCATTCATTGATTTCGGTTAAGTATCAAGGAAGATACAGGCTTGTGACAAAAAAATACCTGATAGAAATAATATATATGATGCGCCATTTCTAAAATCATGTGCAAGTTTATCGATTCTAACTGCCTACTCTTCAATTGGCTCAGCTTTACCTTGACGAGATGAATAAATGTTGCAAGCGTAATGGTTCAGCGAATGCATTTCCCCATAATTTTCTATGAAAATATCTTTTACAGAGTTCCATGTTTTTGTGAATTGTCTAACTAAAAGCATACTCTTGGCCTGACCACTAATCTTTGATTTTAAAAATTGAATGAGAATATCATGATCTTGCTTAGCAACTAACTACAATGCATCTGAAACATTTTCAATAAAAGATTGCAATTAAAAAAAAAAAAAAAAAAAAAAAAAAAAAAAAAAAAAAAAAACAACTACCGAATTAACGCTTCCGACACAGATAGCTTTCCCGCACTATTATCTTCCGAATGCAGTTCACTCATTGCGGTAGTCATTTTGAAACACTGTACGCTACACACTCACTGTTCTAGTACTGTTTGTCATAATGTAGACATGAATTATGGCACCATCCGGACATGTTATGATTGTGTCGCCCTTTGATTGGCTGTTGGTCTGCCCTTTACCTGCTGGACTACAAACTGCCTGCGGAAGCTGCTTATTTCTGTTGCCACACCCAAGATATTGCTTTCAACGTCCCAAGTGCGCTTTTGAAACTCGCAAAATTATTTTATGGTAGTGACTTTTTGGTACTGTTTTTGGCTTAGCATTCTACCTCTGCGGCCATTACTCATAGATAAATGTTTTTATAGCGAAAGATAAATTTTTTCTCTAAGCCTTAATGATAGGAAAATACTTTCTCAAAATTTCTACTATTGATAATCATTGATTTTACGTAAATAACCCCAAAAGCTGACAATATTCAGAAGTTTCTGTATTGACCCGAAAGGAGTGCCACCACAAAACTTTGGGTTAGACTCAATTGAATTACTCCCAAATTCGTTTTACCCGTGATCTGTGCCCTTGTGATCGAAGATAGTACACTCCTTGTCTTCGAGCGGAGCTCGAAGTTTGCGAAGTGTGTCTGTCTTGCACTCAGTAAGGGGGTATCCATTAATTACGTGGGGTGAAATAGTGGGGGGAGGGGGGTCAGGCGAAATCTCACCAAGGTGGAGGGGGTCAGCGGAAAGCTCACGTGAGGTTTCGAAATTCTTGTTGGACTGTAGAGCTACAAATGACTCGAAAGTCGATTTTAGGGAGGTATTTCGTCGAAAAGTGGGGGTGTAACCGCGTTTGGAAGGGGAGTTTCGAGGGCGATTTCTGGGGGGGGGGGGCCTCACGGACCAGATCTCACCAGAGGTGGGGAATCAGGAAAACACCTCACGTAATTAATGGATGCCCCTTAACGAATACAGTTGTTTTGTAGTGTCGACCAGTTTAGAAGTATTTTATTGTCATTGCCGCATTGGATATGGTGTTCAGATCCAATGTGTGTTGCTGTAAGCAAAAGGCCGTGCTGATGGAAATACTGAAATATTTCCATCAATTTAAGGCTGAGTGAAGATTGCCTGACACCAGATCGTGTACTCGTGTGAATGTGGTCTACTCCACTTGGTAATGTAAAAATATTGTTTATCAAGCCATAGCGAATGGTCAGTAACTTGTCATTGACAAAATAAGCTGCTTTTGTGTTGGACCCAGTTGCTAATAGTTATGGAGGACACTGCAAACGTAGTTATTTGTGCCGATAAAGTGAAAATACCATTTCAGACAGGTACGAAAATACAGTCAAGTGTCTGAACGAAAATCAGAGAAAAACACTCATGGATACTAGGATGAGCGATCTTAAAGATAAGCTAGCTCTGTGGTCAATTACTGCATCACACCTGGACGTTAGGGTAAGC
The DNA here is from genome assembly GCA_031002005.1 of Vandiemenella viatica. Classification (NCBI taxonomy): domain Eukaryota; kingdom Metazoa; phylum Arthropoda; class Insecta; order Orthoptera; family Morabidae; genus Vandiemenella; species Vandiemenella viatica. Next base: position 311,959,241 of record JARYHS010008074.1, on the reverse strand, counting down.
ATAGAGGAAAAAGATAACAACCAAATTAAAAGAGATTTGGAAGACAGAAGAAGAGCTCTGCCCGCAACAAGATACGGCACGGTGTCCACGGCAAGTGGGAGCAAACGGTAAGGGCCCTCTAAATCATGTGTGGTTTTTTTAACCTCCAAGTAGGGCGAAAGGCAGGTAGGTGAGAAAGTAACAAGAATATTGAAACCTCAACAGGAAAATATTAAAAGAAATCATATGAAGACTGTAATAAAAATGATAATAGTTGAAACAAATAGTGAACAAGATGCTAAAAAAGTAATGGAAAATAAGATTTTAGTTGAGGAAGTCAATTGCAAGTTACAGAAAAAACGGAGACGTTTAGTGATCTTGTATGATGCCCCGGTATCGATTGAACCTGAGCGGCTAGTAGACGTAATGCATGAACAACACTATGATTTTTTTTTTTTTAATTGCAATGGAGCACACGCTCTGGTGGCAATTTCCATACAAATCCATCTTACTCCTATCATGCATCCACCTACATTTGCCCTGAAACTATTATATTGTCTATACAGTGTTCAGTTTGGTATTTTATTACTATTTATATGTTTTTGTTTTGTCTTTTCATTCATTCTATGTTACTAACTTGTCTTTAATAATTAGAAATACTTACGATGATAAATGCTTACTTACAGGATTGACTGCTGTGCTGCTCATACTTTTTGCATGGTCTTCTATTCCATTAATCTACCTAGTTTCATTTCTATTCAGTATGCCAGAAGATGGATATAGTAATATGACAATAATTTTCTTTTTTACAGGTATACAAATATTTTGATTAAAGCTTAAAATTACTTAATATTGAGTTAAGAATTTAAGTATTATTTCAAAACCTTCAGGATTTACGTGATTATAAAATATATTTAACTCAGTGAACCCTCTCATGCTAATGCAAATATATATCATCTAATACCCAACTGTAAATTTTAGGTATTGTCTATCAATTGTTTATCATATTTGAGCAACTCAAGACAAACGTAATAGATAATGTAAAATGGATTCTTCTGAGTTTGCCTATCTATAATTTGGAAAAGACTGTATCACAAATGGAGCAAAATGAAAAATATCAAGAATTATGTATAGAAATGAAAGAGATTTGTTCTTTGGTTCCAAATCCTTGCTGCAAAGGTAATAAATTTCTATTAATTTAGAAAAACATATTTTTTCTTTAGATGTGATTAATATTTTAAAGCACCACTTTATAAGAGACAAAAATAATTGAACAACGCTATTTGGGTTAAAACAAGGATAGAGGAAATAACTATAACTATCTCAACTTGCAGGCAGGTTTGTTGTGATGGTAAACATTGCAAAGGACATATGTGCATGATATTTCTCGAGACACACCTGATTAAGGGGGAGAATAAAACAAATCCTTTGGCAAAAGGGTTCATATAAAATCCTAAATATCATGATGGAGTGTTGAACACATTGACAAGGGCTACATGGAGGGGGTATAAATAGAAGAAGGAAATGTAGCAACTGTGGGGCAAGGAGTAGAAAAATGATACTGAACAAGAAGTTACAGGAGCTATACTGGCTCATGGTTCATAAGAAATGTTCGTTTTACTTGTGGTATCATGACTGAACAGTGTTCTCAGAAAGTGTTCAAATGACTCCAGCTGTAGAGCAGTTGTCAACATCCTTAGAGGCAATGCCAGCTGCTGTTTATGTTTTGAATCATAGTTACATAATTTAATCTTTTACCTAACATGCAGCTAGGTTATAGTGGGCCAAATATATGAACTTTTATTGTGAAATATTGTGTTGGTGATGGATTATTTGGATGGGATGATCAGTGGTGAGGATGCAATAGATTGATTGCAGGTACAGTATATTGTTAAATAGAGTTTATTACAGTAGTTTGGTTAAGATTTGTGAATTTGTAAGTGAACAGGACTGGTGTATTGTATTAGGCCCGGGTGACTAGCCAGACAAAAATGTTATTTTGTTATTTATCTTACCTAAAATGATGATAATAATATTAATAATAGTAACAATCATGGCAAACAAATTCAAAAGTTAAATTCACAGGCGTAAAAATTACAAAATATTTTTTTAACATATAATTATTCAACAATTAATTGAGCTTTGAATTTTATAAAATTAAATGATTCCATCAGTTGTCTGGTCTGTTCTCTCTTTCTCTTTATACATGTCGCCACATCAGTCCCTCTCAAATTCCGGGTGGGTAAAATACCCACCCTGAATTTCTCGGGTGGGTATCTTATTTATTTATCAATCTTGTTCCTCTTTACCCACTTATATTATCCGCCAGGCCTGTAGACAGTACCGGATTAACCAGGTAGCAGGAGGTAGCAAATGCTACGGGCCTCGCGCCTTTAAGGGGCCTCGCGTCTCCTAGGGGGTCCCCGCACCTAGGCCAGCAAGGGTGACCTTTTTTTTTTCTTTAGCTCTACAATTTTACCCCGTGCAAAAATCAAGGGCCTCAGTCAGTTGAATCACATGCAATATGATGCAATATGTAGAGTCTAAAATTTTAGGGCGAAGCAGTTGAACTTCTAGGAAATAATTAAGAATGTAAAATCTTTGACAGATGATTTATTTTATACTTTTTAAACCAGGCAATAACTTTAAATTGCTGCTAGTGTGGAATGGCGGTGGCACTTAAGAAATTTGTGTAGTATGTTAGTACGTGGGTCTAATATGTGCAAGCAGAAGAATGGGGACTGGGGCAGGGAACGGGGAGAAATTCGGCCATGGCCTTTAGAAGGAAGGATCTCGGCATTTGCCCTTGAGCGATTTGGGGAAACCGTGGAAATATTCTAAAATATTTTTAGTTGAAATATTTTGTTGTCAACAAGTGGGTTCGGTGGGTGGAACATAAGACGAAGCAACAAACCGTTGTTTGCGAGCTTGTTCTCCAGTTGCTTAGGGGGCATCCATAAATTACGTGAGGTGTTTTTTCCGGATTTACGCCCTTCCCCCCTCTCTGGTGCGATTTTGTGAGTTCTGGCCAGACGCCCCCCCCCCTCACCACTGATGAAATCTGGTTCGTGAGAAACTCCCCCCCCCCCCCTAGAAATCGCCCTCGAAACTTCTGGAGATCTTTTTTTTAAGTCTCCCCTTCAAAAAGTAACTAAAATCGACTTTCACGCACCTTTTTTTAGCTCTACAGTCAAAAAAAAAAAAAAAAAATTCACAAAACCTCACGTGAGATTTCCGTAGACCCCCCCCCTTCTATTTAACCTCACGTAATTTATGGATGCCCCCTTAGTGAATAACCTCTGTGTTCTATGATAACCGTGACAGTATCGAAGTAGTAGTGAACTTGAAGTAAGTTTATCATAATGTCTTTGAAGTTGAATGATATTTTCCTTAAAACTTTAGATAGTGTTTACTCAAAATACATTGAGTTTATTTAATCTTGTATATATATACATAAAAATCTCGTGCCACGATGTTTGTCTTGGATAAACTCCGAAACTACTTAACCGATTTTGATTAAATTTGACTTAATGTGTGTAATTTGGTCCAACTTAAAATATTGGATAGTTTTTATCTCGATTATTGACTTCAATATTTATTTTTGAGAAATAAACGTTTGTCATAGGACTATGGTTTGTAAATTCCATAAGTTTCTAGCAGATCACGGTGTGTTAATTTACCGTCACAGGTTGGGTAACCATCCAGTTGATAGCGTTGTGTTTAGATTTATTTATGCTACAGTCTGTTCCACGCATGGAGGAAGGAATATATGGAGATGAAATAACGCTAAATCCATGAAACCTCATGAAAAAACTGCTCTCCTACTGCGCATGCGCGGCGGACATCATAGGAGTTCCAAAACAGTGCACTGTGTCAGCTGCTGAGAATATTTCATTTTCTAATTATTCTAAAGTTTTCTATAATGCCAATTTGTGCTGCATATGATTGCACAAACAGACGAGATAGGAAACAACCTGGAATAGCGTTTCATAAGTAAGTCACATTGTAATTATCGTTCTTGAAGTATCCAACAGGTAACTGCAACATTAGGGCCATTCGCTACAAATTTATTCATTACTCTTAATAGGATCATATCGTTCTCAAATTTTTGTTGGTGTAGTGTAGACAATTAGCATATGTTACTATTTTGCACCTGAAAAGCTAGCCTTATTGTAGACAAGTGTTGAAAATTTAATTTAAGCGGGTCATGTTTACATCGCGACACAGTGAATATGGTATTCTGCATGCTTTACTCACATTTAAGTTTACACTGAAAGTGTACTATGAAATTAATTGTGATAATTTGTGCTGTGCGAACTACTAAACGTGATGAAATAAACTTTGTTGTCCGAAATGTAGTTCGCGATGCATTTCTTGTGTTTAGATGTGTCTACATGGTTTGATTTTGTAGCGGCAATATTAATGGAAATGTTGGCAGGTTGAAATGCGGTATGTACCAGAAGAGAACAAACAATTTATTTATTATTAGTTGTTACCTTCTGACTTATGAATGCACTGATTTTTCTAGCAAAATTATATAGGCCACTAACAGTACAATATCTTCTAAGTAAACTCAGAAACAATGAGGTCTTTTGAACTGATAATTTTTTAAAAAGTTCTAAACATTGACTTAGGCTATTTTTAAAATTACAGATATGACTTGTTTCTGTTTGTAAATATGTCTACAACTATATTTATAGATTTTGAAATCTTTCTTATCAATTACTGAAATAGAATGTGAAAATATAACATATTTGAACAGCAACTAAAGTTTAAGGACTGTAGAAATAAACGGTTTGTTATTCAAGTTAAAAAGAATTACCTGCTCATTAAGTTAGTCCGAATTCATCATCAAATATGGATATGGCGAAAGTTTTCTTCTGGTCAAGGCCGCCTTTCAACCTAACCACGTCAATTTGAAGGTACAACATCTCGAGAACTAAGCGAGATATCAAAAATTTTTATTCTTTACTTTCAGTTTCTCTCCTCGAGTTACATAAGAATTCGCCATCAAATTGCGGCGCCAAGGTTATCGTTGAATCCCCGCATAACCTAACAACCTTACTTTTGAGACAGTATATCTCGCGAACTAAGCGAGATATCGAAAACTTTTATTCTTTATTTTCGTTTTTTATGGTCGTGTTACAGAAGAATCTATCACCAATTTTGACTTTGGGGACACGTTTCTTCTGAATTTCAACCAGAAACTCCACTCTTTTGAGACAGTATATCTCGAGAACTAAGCACGATATCAAAAAAATTTATTCTTCATTTTGTATGTGTCTCGTCTAGTTACATAATAATCCATCATCAAATTGCGGTGCCACGTTTGTCTTTCTGATTCCCTTGAGGTTTTTGTGCCTATTTCCCGTGTTTCTCCTGTCAAGCAATATGGCGGCCTCCCTCCACACTCCTCTCCACCAGGTTTCACTCCAGTAAGTGGTGAAGGTCCCTTGCGTCGTCTCCATATATTCCTTCCTCCATGGTTCCACGTCATATGTATGTATGTTTCTTGAATTTTAATTGTGCTGTGTATTGTGTTACAATTATACTATATTGTCGTGCATCGATTGTGTGTTATTATATATAACGATAAAGTCATTACACACATGAATATAACATTGGAGAAAACATTACGAATTTTCAAAACCGTGTAAGTATTTCTTGCTTGCTTCTCATTTTTCGTTATGGCCAACTCTCCAGTACTCCATCATTATTGCACTGTGTTTTCTCTTTCTCTCATCTCTACCTCGGAATCCTGCCATATTCGAAATCTGCTTTCGATTTTTTTTCTTTCCATACTGTTCACTGATATATTATTTCGTACAGCAACGCGTGACCGGGAGAGTGTGTTCCCGGATAAATCAAATAATTACTTAGATCGGAATTGGCTCAGTAATCGTGCTATTTTGGCATCAAAAAATGTTGACGTAGACGAAATTAACTGTTTCCAGATGATCTGATGTCTTTTAAATCAATAGACATGAAAATGAAGCCGTAAATTTTCCAACTGAGTTTTTAAATTATTTCGATATACCAGGAATGCCACCACACAATCTTCGGCTGAAGATTGGTTCACGGATTATTCTTCTTCGTAATGTGAATCCACCTAGATCATGCAACGATACATGTTTGGTCATCAGAAGGATCACCGGAATTGTTCATGAAGAAACTATTTTGACTGGAAAGATTAAAGGAGAAATCGTCCTGTTGCCACGTATTCCAATGATACCGCCAGAATCTCCAATAATATTTAAAAGGCTTCAATTTCTGATTCGTTTGGCTTTCGCTATGACCATAAATAGGTCTCAAGGCCAAACAATGTCCGTTTGCGGCATGGACTTGGAAAATACGTGTTTCTCCCATGGGCAGCTACGCCTCCTCACGTGTGGGGAAACCATCAAATCTATTTGTATTAGCAAAAGGCAGGCTATCCAAAAATGTTGTGCACGAATTATTATAAATTGTAATAATTTAAAATAATGAAAATAATTGGTAAAAATGTTTAAAGTCAACTTCATCTACCTCAGTTATAAAACTGAACTTTCAATAAATAAATGAATTATTTATTTTTATATATTTTCAATTAAATAATTTGTAATAAAATGTAATTAAAAAAATTATGTTCGTTTGTCCTTAATTTCAACTCTCAGAAACTCTTTATCAATCGACTAAAACGTTTTTGTCTTTATTAGTGGACTAGTGTAAGGGTGAAAACATGCCGAGCAGTTCGCCGTGAAGGTGGCGGTGGCGGTCGAGCTGAAGGTAGATGTCGCGGTAGATGGGCAAAAACATGCCGCGCAGCTCGCGATGCAGATGAAGATAGATGTCTAGGTATAACTGCTAGCGTTCACCAGTGTTTTGAAAACCCTTGTAGGTGCCACACGTTGTAAATCGTTAATATTTTGTGTTTAACACTAGTATCATTTACTTTATTTAACCTGCAATGATTTGTGGAACCGGTAACGATAGGGATGATGATGGTCAGTCAGTAGCCACAAAGTGGTGGCTACTTTCTACTGCTCTTATCGGAAGGTAAAGTTAACAAAAAAAAAATGAACGGGGACAAACTCTGGGTGAATTTCAAAATTTAAATCAGGATCTAAAAAATCATCCAGACTTATTCCATGTCCACCTACAAAAGACACCACAAACTTACCGTAAAATTCTGGACAAACTGAAGTCAAATGTTTATAACAGTTACCACAACAAACCAATACGTGCTGAGGGAAAACTCGTAGTGACTATAAATTATTGATAATTATTGTAAATAAAGTAACGTACCGTTTAACAAAGCATTTTCAAGTAATATCTAAATCTTTCAATCCAAAATCAGGATTTCTATTTAAAAATCAGAATTTTCAAATTCAGACAACAGTTTATTTTAAATAATAATTAACACGAGATTTTTTTTTTTTATTTTACTTTCATTAAATTTATAATTGTTGGACTGAATTGTCTGATGTTCTATTTCCGCCACTATATGATGTGTAATAATATCTGAATAGTCAATCAAGTCACTAACAATAGATAATTATTTCAATTATGGCAAATGTAGGTGGGTACAGGAAAGGAGGAAAGATGGGTGTGTAGGGAAATTGCCACCAGACTGTGCTCTCCATTACAATTTAATCATATATATTATTTCTATAAGGTATTTTTTTGTCACAAGCCTGTATCTTCTTTCATACTTAACCGAAATCAATGAATGAGGTGTCATTTTAAAGCTAATGGTCTCCACTTTGGTCACATCATATTTTAAGAAAGAAAGTTTTCGGAATTCGACCCTTAAAGGGCAAAAATGTCAATATGGCTAAAATGCTGTTTTCTGTGTTAGGAGTCATTTATCTCCCTAGTTACATATCTGAAATCGTTTAATGAAGTATCATTTTAAAGATTAAGATCTCCGCTTTAGTAACGTCATATACTAGGACAAAAAAATTTCGGAATTCGACTCTTAAAGGGCAAAAGTGTCAATATTTTTGCAATGGGTTTTTGTGTCACGAGCCATTTATCTCACTTCATATCTAACCGATACAGATAAATGAGATATCATATTAAAGATTAAGGTCTCCGCCGTGGTAATATTATATTTTAATAAAAGAATTTTTCGTAATTCGACCCTTAAAGGGCAAAAATGTCAATTTGTCTAAAATGCGTTTTTTGTGTCTCGAGCCGTTTATCTCCATGGATATCTAACCAAAATCGATAAATGAAGTAGAATTATGAGGAGTAGTGTCTCAGCTTTGTGACATAATATTTTAACGAAGAATGTTTTTGGAATTCAACCCTTAAAGGGAAAAAGTATAAATGTTTCTACAACGCATTTTTGTGTCACGAGCCATTTATCCCAATTCATATCTAACCGATACAGATAAATGAGGTATCCTATTAAAGACTAAGTTCTCCGCCGTGGTATCATAATATTTTAAGAAAGGATTTTTTCAAAATTCGACCCTTAAAGAGCAAAATATCAATTTTTAAAAAATGCGTTCTTTGTGTCTCGAGCCATTTATCTCCCTGGATATCTAACCAAAATCGATAAATGATATAGAGTATGAAGAGTAATGACTCAGCTTTGGTGGCATCATATATTAAGAAAGATTATTTTTTGGAATTTAACCCTTAATGGGAAAAAGTGTAGATGGTTCTACAACGCATTTTTGTGTCGCGCGCCGTTTATCTCCATTAATATTTAACCCAATTAGATAAATGTCGTATCATTCTAAAAATTAAGGTTTCCGCTGTGGTTAAAATCACATTTTAAGAAATGAATTTTTCTGAATGAAACTCTTAAAGGGCATAAATATCAGTATTTCTAAAATGCGTTTTTTGTGTCTCGAGTCATTTATCTCCCTTGATAATTCAACAAAATTGATAAACGAGGTATCATTTGAAAGTTTGAGTTCTTCGTAAGGCCTTAGGTTCAGTTACACCACATTTTAAGACAGAAATTTTTCAAAATTCTAACCTTACAGGGCAAAAGTATTAATATTTCTACAACGCATTTTTCTGTCACGAGCTATTTATTTCCCTTTATACCTAACCGCTATTAATAAATGAGGTATCGTTTTAAACATTAAACTATCCGCTTTGGTCACGTCATATTTTAAGAAAAAACTTTCTCCAAATTCAACCATTAAGGGGCAAAAATATCATCATTTCTAGAACTTTTTTTATTACCTCACTTGATAATTAACCGAAATCGATAAATGACGTATCATTTTAAAGACCAAGATGGCTGCTTTGGTCCCACCATATTTTATAAAAGAAATTTTTTGGAATTCAATATTATTTCTCCAGCGTGGTTTTTTTTTATTATTATTATTACAAGCCATTCATCTTCTTCGATACCTAGCCGAAATCGACAAATATCATATCGTTTTAAAGATTAGGGTCTCCAGTTAGGAAAAATCATAAATTAAGAAAGAATTTTTTCGGAATTTGATGCTCACAGTGGTAGCGCGTATGAGAAAGTTCAGAGCCAAATCCCTAAATTATAGCAGTAGATATCACAGAGATGTCAATAAACTTATTTTTATTCAATAAGCAGCTTTTCGGAAACTTTTTTCTGTCGTGGAAACACTTAAGTTTTTCTATTCAATTCCAGTGTAAACATTTTATTCGCACAGCAACAAATATCAGAGAGAAATGTTGTGTCCATTTTGTTCAGGTTGGTTGTATTCTGTTATGGTCAGTGACAGTGAGTAGTAAATACAGGGTGTTATAAATTTTCCTAACTGTTTCGTAATTTGTTGTAAGTATTCTGATGCGTTCGTATTACACTAAAAAAATAAATATTTGCTACAAAAGTACGGTTCTACTTTGCACTGTATTACAAGCATTCAACCTCACTATTCATCGCATTTTATCCGCTAAATTTTCGCACGGGTCATCTAGTTATTATTATTAGAAAATTTGTTGTAATTTATCTACCGCTGACTGTCTAATTGCTTCAAACATTAACTTTTCCGTAGTTGTCCAATTTATAAAAATCTGTACTTATTATTTCATCAATAATTTATTTCAAACAGAATATAGCATTCTCAATGTCAGAACATTGTTAATTTATATCTGCAGTTAGTTGTGTAAATCGAAATGACATCCATTAAATAAATCAATATTTAGAACAAGACAAAATGAAACAACACCTCTCTGTACAAGCAGACCTGTAAAATCAATTGTAGAAGCTGGATCGCGTGGCCTTGACATAGCTCAGCCAATCAGCGCCAAGCAGACCTCCAACGGCGCGCTAGGCCGCGAGGTGAAAACAAAATACTTTGTTCTGGCATCGACATCGAGGTGAACAGCGAGCAGCGACGGCGACCGCGTCCGCCTCGGCGTGCGCTGACTCGTTACTAACAATGCTTCTGTTTCACGTGGATGAAACATCTACCGCCACCGCGGCCGCGACCCTCAGCGCGAGCTGCTCGGCATGTTTTCACCCTAAACCCGTGACCGATTTTTGCGCATCGTCACGGGTCTAGAATAGTTCCGGTTTTTAGGATGGAAGATTGACATTTTAGCCAGATTTGACCAAATATAAACTGTGTTTCAGGGTGAATAAAATCTCTTGAGCTTGAAGAACTCAGAAGCATTAATAGAGGTAGGTATTAAACACGAAAAGGGAGGATAGCCCTAATGTTTCAAAGGTCATAGACTCGAATTTGCTGAAATACCTGTTTGCTTCGAAAGCATCACTTCCGCAGTCGCCCGCCTTGTACAGATGTTGTCTAGTAGACGGAAGGAAGAACCGTGACGATGTGCAACTTCGCACGAAAGTGACTGATTTGTGATAATGCTTCCGCCTATGTAATTTTAACGTGTCATACTTCTGAAGAAGACAAACATGTATTTGTCGAAACTGCAGTAAAGTTTTAAAGAATAAAAACTTTTAAGCAACTGGTGGCGTTTTCGAGGCTTTATGCTAATATAATTTTTTGTTTTTTAGATATGTTTCTTACTTTCCTTTACACTTATGTTCCTCACTTGTCTTTTTGTTTTGTGTATTGACATATATATTTTAATGTTTGCATTTGGAAATGTTGTGAGCATGTCTTGTTGGCAGATCCATGTGATATGTAGGCTAACGTGAGCGTACATAAAAATCATTATCAAATGAAAACTGAGGCCGATACGGTTGGATTTAGGAGTGCATTATCCTCCAAAAACGGTTAATTTTGCTTTTGTAATTTTTTTTTTTTTTTTTTAAAGACCAGTGTAGCCAAAGGTACTGTAAACCAATCCCTTAGTTTCCTACTCAAGAGTTCCAGACATATCAAAGCTAAGTTTTCATAACAATCTCAAGTTCTAAGAAAGTCATCTCGCTACGTCGTCTGGAAATGTACCTATTGTTGTCTTGGTTATCATACAGCCATGTCTGTTAATTAATTTTCACTTTTTATTGAGTGGCTTTGCAGTACTTCCACCGTAATTTTGGTACTGATAGCTGGCATACAGTACTGATATTGCCGCATGAACGCCAGTGTACCGTCTGCCAGCATGGCGCAGCGGGTAGCGTCACGAATTGCGGTACCGAAGGTCGCCGGTTCAATCCCGCCCACTGACAAAAATTATTTAATTCTGTTTATTATTTCCAGAAGATTCTACAAGTTTCCTAAGGTCACTTGTAACTTCTACACATTTCATTTGTTAACTACTCTTGTAATCTCCAGTACGTTCTATCTGTGTATAAATAGAAGAGCATTCTGCCCAAGAGGCAGTCAGTGCTGCGTGTATGTTTGAGTTCTCAATAAACCTGTTCTCAGTTTAAGTGCTGTGTTCATTGACAAGTAACCTTCGAATTCACACCTGTCCCGGTTCCAACGCGACATAGTTTGGTGGAGGCGCCGGGTACCCTGTGCAACAGCTGCATAGTCGTGGCTCCGATTAGGCAACGTAAAAGTCGCCGCCTACACGGACTGGAACCGGACTACAAAGGATATACTCAGTACGTCCTTCCGAAAGTCCGCGTCATTAGGAAACCCATGGCGGCAAGCCAGCTGCACATTCGACACCCATCGGTGTTCTCTGGAGACGCTGGACAGGATCCTAACAAATGGCTAAAAGGGTTCGACCGAGTCGCCAAGTACAACAGGTGGGATCATACCATGTGCTTGGCAAATGTTTATTTCTATCTGGACGGAACCGCCCAGCAGTGGTTCGAGAACAACGAAGAAAAACTGAATAACTGGGAAATGTTCCAGACGGAACTTAAGAAAACGTTTGGGGACCACCAGCGACAAATCCGCTCGGCGGAAGAACAACTGAAGAACCGGGCCCAACGACATGGGGAGCCGACACAATCTTACATACAGGATGTTTTGGCCCTATGCAACGTAGTCAACCCGAATATGACTGAAGCCGACAAAATCACGCACCTAATGAAAGGTATTGCAGAAGACATGTACCAAGCTCTTCTGATAAAAGACGTCGCTACGACGGAAGAGTTCATCAAGTGGTGCCAGCGGATTGAGGAGATGCAACAAAGGAGGGTTGGGCGAAAGAAGTATGACAGACTTCCCGACGTAGTCCCTATGGCAGTTGTGGAAGACCAGCACGACTTTGCGTCTCTCATACGACAAATTGTGAGAGAAGAATTACAACAGTTCATGGCAGCTGGGACTCTTGAACCGAGGTGAGCATCAGATCATGGCCATGGATGTAAGCCCAGTGGGTCATGAAGGAGCCGACGCGGCGGAAAAAGAGGTATTTCAGACAATAGCTCCTGTCTGCCGAGCCAATCGCACTCGACGTGAAGAATGGCCTCGCCCTGATATGACGTATGCTGCAGCTGCCAAACGGCAGCCTAGGAACCGGCCGACACGGCCACAACCAAATCCTCCGGCACCTATGACGTCCCGCAGACGAACGGACGTCTGGAGGACAGAAGACAACGCGCCAGTATGTTTCCACTGTGGGCGCCCTGGACATGTCATACGCTACTGCAGAGAGAGAAGACGAGTATTTGACGATTATTTTGCCGCAAGACGTCCGCCATCCGAACAGTTCTACCCCAGGCAGCCACCCGCTGACGAGTTCGGTCGACCTACGGGAAGAAGCCCATCGCCGTACCCTAGACGAGGTCGATCCCCGACGCGCCGCTGCCGTTCATCGTCGCCGGACAGAGCTACCAGCCGCTCCCCTAGCCGCCGCACGCAGGAAAACTAAGCAAGGCGACCATCTACGGAGGTGAGGCCGCCGCAGATGAAAATCCTCCATGGATGACAGTCACTAAGATGTCGGGAAACCTCATCAACGTTATAATCGACGGCCAACCTGTCCGGGCGCTGGTTGATTCAGGAGCTTCTTTCTCCGTATTGTCGGACAATTATCGTCGCACACTAAAGAAGACAATGTTCCGTGATACGGGGGCAACTGTGCTAAAGGTCGCAAATGGAAAGTACGTCCAGCCAGCTGGAGCTTGTGTCGCGAGAATAACCATCAACAACAGGACCCAGCCAGTTGAATTGTCATTTTAACAGAATGTAGTCATAATGTCATCCTTGGATGGGACTTCCTTAAGGCATCCCAAGCTGTCATTGACTGTGGAACGTCTGAGCTGCAAATTGAAGAAGTCGTTGCGACGGGTACACGTAACACAGAATCTTCTGGGAAGTTATTCGCCGTTGACAACGTGACAATCCCGCCGTTCGCAATGAGAAGAGTCCCAGTCAAAAAACACGGACGACCGCAACCTTGAAGTGCTTGTCGATAGTAGAAAGTTTATTAGGCTCACGAAAGAAATCTACATACCAGCGGCTATCATAAGCATTATCGGTGGTCGAGGAGACATTTGGATCACCAACTGTCACGAGCAGTCACAAATTATCCCCAAGGGAATGTGCATAGGGACAGCTGAACCAGTCCAGGAGGGCGAGCTCAACGTCATTAACGAAGATCCATGCTCTGTTACTAGTACCGACAACACGCTGGAGGAAACAACTATGGAACTGCCAATAGGGTCCGGCCTGACCAAGGAACAACACCACCGGGTGTTAGCTATACTACGCCAATTCTCTGGTGTATTCACACCCCAGCAAAAAAAAGGTCAGACGAAACGGCCCACGATAAAGCATCGTATCAATACTGGGGATCATCCGCCCATTAGCCAGCGCTCGTACCGATTGTCACCAGTCGAAAGGCGAATAATTCGAGAGGAAGTGGAGAAGATGTTGCATAATGACATTATTCAACCTTCGGAGAGTCCTTGGTCATCTCCGGTGGTCCTCGTAAAGAAGAAGGATGGTACGTGGCGATTCTGTGTCGACTATCGGCGGCTGAACAAAATCACAAAGAAAGATGGTCTACCCACTGCCGCGCATCGACGACGCCTTAGACTGCTTGAAAGGAGCTACATACTTCTCAACCATGGACATGCAGACAGGCTACTGGCAATCGAGGTTGACGAAGCTGACAGAGAAAAGACGGCTTTTATTACACCTGATGGCCTCTATGAATTCAAAGTAATGCCATTCGGATTATGCAACGCTCCGGCCACATTCGAACGCATGATGGACAACTTACTTCGACACCTTAAGTGGACGACGTGTCTTTGTTATTTAGATGACATTGTTGTTTTCTCGAAAACATTTGAAGAACATCTGAGTCGCCTGTCAACGGTGCTGAAGTGTGTTCAGACTGCAGGACTCCGCCTCAATCCGAAGAAGTGCCTCTTCGTCGCCAGAGAGATAAAAATCCTGGGGCACCTGGTCAACGGAGATGGCGTCCGCGCTGATCCAGATAAAGTAAGGGCAGTCATGGAATTTCCAACTCCTCAGCACATTCGTGATGTGAGAAGCTTTCTTGGGCTGTGCTCATACTTCCGGCGTTTCATAAAAGGATTCTGTAACATGGCACGTCCACTGCAAGAACTTTTGCAGGGAGACGCCAAGTTTTACTGGGATGAAACTAAAGAAAGATCTTTCCAGGCACTTAAGGAGGCTCTAACTTCCGCACCAGTTCTAGCCTTATACGACGAGAATGCAGAAACTGAACTTCACACTGACGCCAGCGGTTATGGGATCGGTGCAGTGCTTGTGCAAATTCAGGAAGGTGCTGAGAAGGTGATAGCCTATGCATCAAGAGTATTCTCTAAGCCCGAGATAAACTACTCTACAACCGAGAAAGAATGCCTCGCAGTTGTCTGGGCTATCAACAAGTTTCGTCCGTATTTATTCGGCAAACCTTTCACCGTCGTAACAGACCACCATTCTTTATGTTGGCTAACCAGCTTGAAGGATCCATCAGGTCGACTAGCAAGATGGGCACTTAGACTTCAAGAGTACGACGTCACGGTGGTATTCAAAAACGGACGCAAACACAAGGATGCCGACAGCCTTTCAAGGAATCCTTTAATAGAACACAACAGCATGAATGGAATTTCAGCCCTCGCTGAATTAGGTGACGTTGCAGCTGAACAGAGGGAAGATTCAGAGTTATTAAGAACCATAGACGCCTTGGAGAAAGGAGAACCGGCCAAAGGAGGGTTTCAATTGATAGATGGGACATTGTATAAGAACAACTACGATCCACTAGGCCCCAAGTGGCTTCTGGTCGTTCCAGCTCATCTCCAGCCAGCTATTCTCAAGTATTTCCACGACGCTCCAATATCCGGTCATCTGGGATTTGTGAAGACCCTGGACCGAATCAGACGCAGGTATTACTGGAAGGGTCTCTACCGATCTGTCAAGCATTATGTGAGTCACTGTAAAGAGTGCCAGCGACGGAAACATGTGCCGCAATTACCTCCAGGTCATCTAGTACCAATTCCACCTGCAGCAGTTCCATTCCACCGAATTGGGATCGACCTTTTGGGGAGGTTCCCGAAGTCGACAACCGGTAACCGATGGATAATAGTCTGCACCGACTACCTCACGCGCTACGCTGTCACCAAACCTGTGCCGACTGCAGAAGCTCCAGAGGTTGCAAAATTTCTAGTAGAAGACATTATTTTGAAGCATGGAGCACCACGTGTGTTGATATCCGATCGTGGAAAGGTATTCCAGTCAAGACTAGTATCAGAGGTCATGTCAAGATGCGACGTTGTCCACAGGATGACAACTGCATACCACCCTCAGACAAACGGTCTCACAGAACGCTTCAACAAGACATTAGCCGATATGCTGTCGATGTATGTGGATGTTGAGCAGAAGGATTGGGATACAATACTGCCAGTGGTCACATTTGCTTATAATACAGCAAGGCAAGATACGACAGGCTTCACTCCGTTTTTTCTGCTCCATGGCCGTGAAGCTGAGACCACAATGGATACGCTGTTCCCATTCCAGCCGGACGACACTCAGGATGACTATATAAAACAGCTCATTACCAGGGTCGAAGAAGCAAGACAGCTGGCTCGCATACGAACACTGGCCACCCAGGAGAGGGACCGTCAGCGGTATGACGGCAAGCACCGACCTGTTGCGTACAACCCAGGAGATCTCGTATGGATTTTTACCCCTGTCCGGAAGGTTGGGCTATCAGAAAAGTTACTGAAGCGGTACTTTGGTCCGTATCGTGTCATACGCCGCCGGTCAGACGTCACATACGAAGTCGAGGATTATGAGCCGTCTTCGAAACGACGAAAGCGAAGGGACATTGTTCACGTCCTCCGCATGAAGCCTTACTACAATCCTGACGAGCAGCTAGGCACAACCAGCTTCTTGTTCAAGGACTCTGAGGACGGTTTGGATACTGAGGAAGTCGGACAGGAAGATAATAGTACAAACAGGAGGGGCCATCCAGAACTGCCATACAGAGGACCCACGACAAGATCAAGATCCAGGACACTTCAGCGTGCCCCAAAAGAAATCTAACAGCGGGACGCTGTTTTCCTCAGGAGAGGGAGCAATGCCGCATGAACGCCAGTGTACCGTCTGCCAGCATGGCGCAGCGGGTAGCGTCACGAATTGCGGTACCGAAGGTCGCCGGTTCAATCCCGCCCACTGACAAAAATTATTTAATTCTGTTTATTATTTCCAGAAGATTCTACAAGTTTCCTAAGGTCACTTGTAACTTCTACACATTTCATTTGTTAACTACTCTTGTAATCTCCAGTACGTTCTATCTGTGTATAAATAGAAGAGCATTCTGCCCAAGAGGCAGTCAGTGCTGCGTGTATGTTTGAGTTCTCAATAAACCTGTTCTCAGTTTAAGTGCTGTGTTCATTGACAAGTAACCTTCGAATTCACACCTGTCCCGGTTCCAACGCGACAATATGAATAAAAAACATCGAGTACAAAAGTATCGGTATAAAAAAGTACTCGATACCAAGAAGTATTGAAACTTTTTCCATATTCTACTCCTACAAAACTCTTCAGAACATTTTAGGAAAATTACTCCAACATCAGACATGGATTTTCTCTCCACCGTCGCCGTCTCAGAGCTTATAGGTTCATATGACTTAAATTGTACAACAACTGCTTATGCTTAAAATGGATCTAAGCTGGATTTTGTTGAATTTTTCCTGAAATGCGGTTCCTCCCGGCCATACTTCTTTTTTAAAAAATATTGAAATTTACCTTTCTCTTCAAAATTTATTCAATGTGTAGCTAGCGCTTGCGATTTTTTTATATATGCAGTTATAGGGCCTATCCATTCAAAGCTTTTAACCTCTCGATTTTGATGAAATAATGTAGAACATAGACATTCTGAAAACCTTTCTTATTTCACAAACTACTATTATTTTGATACTTTCGGGCTCTCTCATTTATATAACTTTCTTTTTCTCTAAATCCTCTTAGCTAAAGAATCATATTTGAAATCAATCCTCTTACCCAAATCATTATACATATCAAAACACCTTATTTCCCTTTATTTCTCACCACTGAACTATTAAATTCATACTTATTTTCCCATTTTCAAGGATATTCTTTATTTTACCTCCCCATTACAACCTCAAATAACAATTTTCTAATTTATTGTGTTACATTTTTGTAGTTCTCAAATGGATTATAACAAGGATGCCCCTACCAATTTTGGATTTGAGCAATAATTTCGATTCCAAGTTAACCTGTAGGCTACAGTGTCGACTCTATATTAGCCTGGGGTCCATATAATTCTTGGCAAAAGTTACAGTAGATATTTAAATATAACTAAGATATAAGCAGCACAGTTTAATTATGATCAAATAGTAAAAACTATCAATGATACCTTTGCAGAGGTTTTTTTAATTGTAATTAAAAAGTAAACAAACATTAATGAGACCTTTGCAGAGGTTTTTGAGTTAGCATATTCTAGACCACTGATGTTGGTGGGAAATTCAAATGCGCTGGGGGGCCTGGGGTTGTTCAGTCTTGGGTTATAGAATAGGGCAGATACCTGTCATTCAAAAATTGTTACCTTTACTAAACTTACATCAAATTACTTCCTTATTCCTACAAAAAAAGCTCTGACCATGCTAGGAATATTTTCTACTAGAGCTTCGTCTATTTTGTTCGTATCTGAAGTACCCAATACAGGTGTTGTAAGATTCGCAAATTTAAATATCTATTACTATACAACAAAGTAAAAATGGAGGAATATGATATGCATACAAAATTAAATCCACATTAAAATTAGGAAGTGGCTGTAACTGAGAGAAATAAAATGTCAGAAATTATATTTTGTATTTTTTACACACATTTTCAATTATTTATAGCCAAACCTTAATAGTTGCTTAGTAGGAAGAAGCTGGAACACAAGAAGGCCTTGTAGTGCAACATATCTGCAGGACCGGTGTTAAGGGATTGGGGGGGGGGGGGGGGGGGGGGAGCGGGTAGGTTAGTGGGGCAAATGTACCCTGCGCCCGCCGGCCGAAGAGGAGCCCCTGCGGATCAAGAATTCGCCCATTGTCGCCGGGGCAGAGGTAGAGCTAAGAAAAACTGCCTCCCATTGACGTGAGGGAGGGCTCCATCCGATTCAACCGGTTACGTCACACTGCTAAGAACGCTTACCAGGTGCCCGAGAATCCTAGCGGCGGTCCTGCGTATCTGTTGGTAGAGTAGAGATTTACAGAATAAGAAAATTTGGACACTACGAAGTGGGTCAAGAATATAAAATATCTCAAGTTTGTGTGTCTGAGCGTGATATATATCTGGAATAAAACTGGTAATGTGGAAAGAAGAATGATATTAACTCGTATATTCTTCCTAAAAATTAAAAGTAAAATATTTTAATAATAGTGACAGAGAAACAGCTGTTACTTACTTACTTACTTCCTCTTCATGGATAGGCCAAAAGCCTGTTCCGACCTCATTCTTCCGACCATCTCTTCCTAGGTCTTCCAATGTCCCTTCTGCCTGTGGGATGGTACTCCAGAGCAAGCTTAGGAAATCTGTCCTTTCTCATCCGTAGGACGTGGTTCTTCCAGTTATCCCTTTTTTGGGTAATTCTATCATTTAGCGGGGAGATATTCAGTTGTTCCCTTATTTTCTCGTTCCTCCTCCTAACATTTAGGGAATACCCTTTCACTGACCTTAAAAATTTCATTTCCGATGATTGAATTTTGCTTTTGTATTGCGTTTTATTTACCCATGTCTCGCTGCCATATAGCAGAGTCGCTACGGCCATTGTTTTATAAAACTTGAGTTGAGTCTCCTCTCGTGCTTTACCTTTCAGTGTTCGTCGAATTGTTCTACACATATACTGAAATCGGTGAAGTTTCTTCTTCACCTCGTTATCCTCATTGAAAGATAATTCACATCCGAGATAAGTAAAGCTGGAGACTTGTTCTATTGGCTGATTGTCTACCACTATTTTAACTCTGATAGGGTATTTCCCCTGCCATGCCATAACTTTCGTTTTTGCACGAGACAACTGCAGATTGTAATCTTTGCTGATAATTTTTAGTATATGAATTGGTTTTTGAAGTCCATCTTCATTTTCCTGGAGGATAAATTGGTCGTCCTGCAAACAACATAGTATTTATGTAAGTGTTGTTGCTTATTTTTATACCAGGATGGACATTTTCTTTCCATTTCCTAACTAAGTCATCTATATATATATATATTAAAAAGTGTTGGAGACAGGCTACAACCTTGCCGCACTCCTTGGTTAATTGCTATTTCTTCTGTAAGTTTATTTCCCAGGTCTAAGACGATTTGTGTCCTTCTATACATATCTTGCATAACTTGTATTAAATGCTGTGGATATCCATTTCTTTGCATTATTTCCCATAGTTTTTGTCTATTTACTTTATCGAACGCTTTTTCATAGTCTATAAAAGCAATGAAGTCTTTAAATTAAATTCTCTTCTCTTTTCCAGTAGTTGTCTAAGGCAGAATATATTATCTATGCAGGACCTTCCTTTCCTAAACCCACATTGTTCTTCTGATAGGAGAGCATATGCTATTACTTTTAGCCTGTTATTTATTATTTTTGCATATATTTTGTATCCCGTATTTAATAAACTAATTCCTCGATAGTTATCACATGAATTCCTATCTCCCTTCTTAAAAAGTGAAATAACTTTGGCCTTCCTCCATTCTTCTGGGATGGTTCTCTTTTTCAAACACATATTAATTAAGTGTAAATATCTAAATTTCAGAATCATTCCCCCATACTTAATCAATTCTAAATTAATTGTATCTAGTCCAGGAGCTTTTCTATTTTTAAATGATTTTAGTGCTGCATCAACCTCCTCTATGTCTATAGGATCTATTTCTTTAGTATCCACATGGTCCATTCCTATTTTCTCTTCTTCTTCTTTATAATTACTATTGTACCATAATGTTCTGTAGTGTTTTACCCATTCCTCTTCTTCAATTACATTTATATTAGCACTTTCCTTTTCATCCTTGTTGAGATGTTTCAGAAGTTTATAAGCCATCTCTTGTCTACCATGGACATCATCTTCTATTGAACTGATTAATCTATCCCATCCCTCTTGTTTCAACTTCTTTGTTATTGTCTTAACAATGTTTCTTCTTCTTTTATATTCATTTTCATTTTCTAGGGTTCGATCCTGTATCATTTTTAGATAAGCCTTTTGCTTTTGTTTGACGGCTTCTGCAATTTCTTCGTTCCACATTATAAGTCCAGTTTTTCTTCTAAATTTCTTTTTCTTGCCAATGGCTTCATATGCTGCTTTCAGTATTGATGAAGCTATAGTTTCCCATTCTTTATTGATGTCATTATTTGTTGGGTTTTCCAGTAAGCGCTGTTGTAATCGGCTTTGATATAGATGTTTTATTCCTTCATCTTTTAAAAGGTAGGTCTAAAAACTTCTTGATCTTGTTGTAAGTTTTTATTCATTCTTTTCCTCCATTTAGCAAGTATTCTTATTTTTGATATAACGAGATAGTGATCTGTATACGTATCACTACCTCTATGTACACTGGTGTCTACTACATCTGGACCTAATTTTTTACTAACCATTACATAGTCAATGATAGACCTTTGTCCTCTTGCCGTCCATGTAAATTTATGGATATCTTTTTTTATAAAGAATGTATTTGTAATCTTTAACTGGTTGAAGGACGCAAATTCTCTCAGTAGTTTCCCATTTTCATTTAATGTGTATTCACCTCTGTTCCCCATTACCTCTGGAATTGGACTATTTCCTACGCGAGCATTAAAATCGCCAGCCAGTATTAGGAAATCACTTTTATTAATTCTGTCTATCACCACTTGAAGCTGTTCATAAAATTGTTCAGATTCTTCTCGATTGTTTTCTTCTGGGGCATATATGGCGATCAAGGTTAGGTTGCCTCTTTCTACTTTCAATCTTAGAGTCAGAATCCTTTCACTTATCATAGTGTAACTGACAATTTTATTTTTCCATTTCCTATCCACTAATATTGCCACTCCTACTGCAGCTCTTTTCTCTCGTGCCACTCCACTGTAGATCATTGTATATTTATCTATTTCTTCTGTTCCCTTCAATTTCTTTTTTTTCTGTAATTACAGCAATATTGATCCCCTTTCTAGTTAACTCCCTGTCCAGATCATATTTTTTTATTATTTATACCTCTCACATTCCACGTTCCTATTTTCAAATTGTCTTTGATTCCAAATCGTTTGTCCTTTGACCTTGCCTTTGTTGTCCTCATAAGATCCATCCGGCTTTCCTTACTTTGAGGTTTATGAGTAATATATCTTTTATGTGGAAGGGTTACCAGCCCTTCGCACAACCCCCATCCTGGAGGGCCAGGGTTTTATTTCAGGGTGTTTCTTCCCTTAGCCAGAATGTCCCAGTTTTAAGGCGCTGGGGGCTCGCCTTCTATCCTCTCCCGTTAGCTACACTCAAAAAAGTGCATTGCCCAGGGGTCACGCGGCTTTCACCTTCGTGGACGTGGGATTAGGGTTTGCTGGCAGAGTTGCTAAGATAGATCGCAGAGGCATTTCTCAAGGTTTCATTATCTCAGCCCATCCGGCATAGGCTGAGATCCTTGAGACCATACCAGCCTTGACCCCCAGAAACAGCTGTTAGTAAATGTAAACAAGTAAGGTAAAACGACCTATCACTTACCACAGGACGTACCGTTCACAGTTAAGAATCTGGTAAATGAAATCCATATCACTGAAGAACTGGTTGATAAATATTTATTTGCGTTTCATTTAGGAGATGCTGAAGAGGAATGGTGTAAAACGGTGTGTGAGTGGTAGCGCGAAAAATTTTCTTTTGCGCTTAACCAGAATTGGGGGCGAGTGTTAGCTATCAGTGAAAATCAAGATTTTTTTTATATATACTTGGAAAGTTATTCATTATCGTAACAGTTGCATCTTTTATCGTCTTGGTGTACTCAGGGCTCCACGTCGAATGGAGGAGCTCACATAAAAAACGGTGACACGTTTGTGGGACGTCGAAGTAAAGTTGTTGGAATGTCTAATGTTAAAAGAAACGAGGAAATATAGGAGGTAGTCTTTTCTGTAGGTCTTGATCATAAATATTTGATATATGTCTCTGAATCACGCAAAGGGGCTTACGGGGTATATCTTCAGGAACTGCTCCTCTACACGTCCTAAGAAGAGGTTAGCGTTAGTGGGGACCATGTAGATGTTTCCGAATTTTTTTGTTTGCGAACTGTGTAATTTAAGGGGCGGTGATTGGGAATCGGCTCGGCATTCGCCTTGTTGGTTGCTGAAAGCCGCGTAACCCCATTGACAGATACGAGTGAGCCTGGATCCTGCATGGTCCCATTGTACCCCTCGATGTAGTGTTTGTATGGTAACTGGAATGTGCCACAAAAATAGCAGCTAAATACTAGGTAAAACAAGAGTAAGCAGAAAAAAGGATAGGTCTTAAGATATGGAATCTTTTATATATATATATATGTTTTTCCCTATACTGTATTTCACATTTCAGCCGCCACTACCTAACACAGATCACTGGTGTATGTGGCAGTATCATGGAGTTTCCTATCGAGCACAACGTTGGCCAAATGCCGTTAGCTGTGGGGGTGTGGAAAATATGGCGGTTAAAGGTGGCCGATGTAAGACTTTTTCATATTTCGACCATAGACTTATGTCTCCCTCACTTCTTTCCTGCCACAACTACGTAGCGTAGACCATTGGAGTTTGTGTGTGATATTAACATTGAGTCTCCCGTTATGCACTATGGTTGCTGCATATCGGTAGCTATGAGGGAGCTGGAGTTATGGTGGTTGAAATTGGTCGAACTGGTGCATTTTCGCATTTCGCCCAAAGACGTCGTATCCTTATGTATCACTTTTTAGCCAAACGTATCCAGAGCAGATCACTGGTGTTTGTGTGTGATAGAAGCATTCATTCACCAATCGTGCACAACGTTGGCCGAATATTGTTAGCTGTGGGAGTGTGGTTGAAATTTGTCGATCCAGGACAATTTCGTATTTCGACCAAAGACATGTGTGTCCGTATATTTCACTTAGCTGCCACAACTATATAGCGCAAATCATTGGTGTCTGAGTTTGGTAACAGCATCAAGTCTCGTGTGCTATAGTAGTTAGATGTCGGTAGCTATGGGGGTGTGGGAGATATCGTCGTTGAAAGGGGTCTGCATAGGGCATTTTCCTATTTGTACCATAGACGTGTGTGTCCCTATATTTCTTATTGCAGCCAGAACTACCAAGTGCAGACCACGGGCCTTTCCGTGTGGTAGTAGCCTGAAGTTCTCCATCGTTCACTATGGTCGGTAGCAGTAGGGATGTGATAGATATAGTGGTTGAAAGTGGTGGACCTGATAAAAAAATACACATGCGTCCCTATATTTCACTCCACAGCCAAAACCACCTAGCACAGTCCATCGGTGATTATGTGCGGCATTAACCTAAGTCTCCCAACATACACCATGGTAGTGTCATGTTGAAAGCTATGGGGTTGTTCGAGATATGATGGTTAAATTGCCAGACCGAGGGCGTTTTCATATTTCGACCAGAGATATATCTGTTCCTATATTTCACTTTGCAGCCATAAAATACCCTGAGCAGATCACTGATATTTGAGTGTGGTATTAGTTTCGAGTCTTCCATCGTGCACTAAGGTGATTACACGTCGGCAGTTGTCAATTAAAATTCTTTACAATCACGAACGATGTCGTGGGCACCAATTAGTGAAGAAATAAAAGAAGCTGTGGAAGAGAAACGGAGGGCTTTATGTAGCATTTATACACAAGGGTACAGATGAGGCAAGACAATGTTACAAAAAAATAAAAAAATAAACAAGATCCATAGTAAGGACAGCACTCGGAGAAAGTTGGTACAAATTTGTCAGTGGGATAGAAAATAATGTTTATTGGCGCATGGATTTTTCCTTTAAAATACTATGAGGTTTGAACAGAACAGAAAGAGATACTGCACATTTTGAAGTAATAGATCTTCGAGAATGGATAAAATATTATAAAAGCATCTGGTTTAATGATAAAGTGTTGATGCAAGAAGTTTCATTTACAGAAACGATTAAATAACGATAGAAGAATTAAATGAAGATTTAAGTAAAACAAAAAACAGAAAAGCGGCTGGGACGGACGAAATAGCTACAGAATAACGTAATCATATTTATATTATTTCTATAAGGTGATTTTTTTTGTCAAAATGCATTATCTACCTTCATAATAAATCGAAACCCATGAATAAGGTGTAATTTAAAAGCTTATGGTCTCCACTTTGATCACATCATATTTCAAGAAAGGAATTATTTCGACCCTTAAAGGGTAAAAATGCTGTTTTTCTGGGTTACGAGTCATTTATCTCCCTGGATCCTATCTGAAATCGTTGAATGAAGTATCGTTGTAAAGATTAAGATCTACACTTTGATTTCATCTTATATTACGACAGGAATTTTTCGGAATTCTACCCTTAAAGGGCAACAGTATAAGTATTTATGCAACGCGTTTTTTGTGTGACGAACCATTTATCTCCCTTCATATGAAACCGATATAGATAAACGAAGTATCATATTAAAGATTAAAGTCTCCACCGTGGTCACATTATATTTTAAGAAAGGAATTCTTCGTAATTCTACCCTTAATGGGCAAAAATATCAATTTTTCTGACATGTGATTTTTTATTTATTTATTTACTTTTTTTCTCGAGCCATTTATCTCCCCGGATATCTAACCGAAATCGAAAATGGATAAATTAAGATGGATCAGCTTTGGAGACATTATATATTAAGAAAGAATTTTTTGTGGAATTCAATACTTAAATGGAAAAAGTTTCAATGGTTCTACAACGCATTTTTGTGTCACGAGCCATTTATCTAACTGATATAAATAAATGAGGTATCATATTAAAGGTCTCCGCCGTGGTCACATTATATTTTAGGAAAGAAAATTTTTGTAATTCGGCCCCTAAAGGGCAAAAATGTTAATATTTTTAAAATGCATTTTTTGTGTCTCGAGCCATTTATCTCCTTGGATATCCAACCGAAATCGATAAATAAAGTAGGATTATGAAGAGTTTATGTCTCAGCTTTGGTGAAATCATATATTAAGAAAGATTTTTTTGAAATTCAGTCCTTAAAGGGGAAAGTATGAATGGTTCTACAACGCATTTTTGTGTCACGAGCCATTTGTCTCCATTAATATCTAACCGAAGTAGGTAAATGAGGTATCATTCTGAAGATTATGGTTTCCGCTATGATAACATCATATTTGAAGAGAGGAATTTTTCTTAATTGAACCCTTAAAGGGAAAAAATATCAGTATTTCTAAAACGCTTTTTTTCTGTCACGAGTCATTTGTCTCCCTTGATAAATAAACAAAATTGATAAACGAAATATAATTTTAAAGGCTGAGGCCTTTGGTTCCGTTACACCATACATTAAGAAAGGAATTTAGTCAAATTCGACCCTTTGAGCGCAAAAGCATTAATATTTCTACAACGCATTTTTTGTCACGAGCCATTTATCTCTCTTGATACCTAACCGAAATCAATAAATGAGGTATCTTTTAAATATTAAAGTATCCGGTTTGGTAAAATCATCTTTAAAGAAAGAATTTCCTCCAAATTCAACCCTTAAGGAGCAAAAATATCACCATTTCTAAAACTTTTTTTTTACCTCACTCGATGTCTAACCGAGGTATCATTTTAAAGACCAGAGTTTCCGTTTGGTCACACCATATTTCATTAAAGGAATTTTTTGGAATTTGACCCTCAAAGGGCAAAAGTATCAATATTACTACATTTTTTTAAATATGAGCCATTTATCTCCATCGATACCTAATCGAAATCGATAAATGACATATCGTTTTAATGATTAAGGTCTCCAATTAAGTAAAATCGTAAATTAAAATAGAATTTTTCGGAATTTGATGCTTAAAGAGGTTGCGCGTATGATACAGTTCAGAGCCAAGCCCCTAGATTGCAGCAGCAGGTATCACAGAGATGTCATTAAACTGTTTTTTATACAATAAGTAGCTTTTCCGATATTATTTCCTATTACGGAAACATTTTTGTTTTGATATACAATTCCAATGTAAAACAGCAACACATATCACAGAGATGTTGATATGCTGTGTGCATTTTGTTCAGGTTGGTTGTATTCTATTAAGGTCAGTGACAGTTTGTTGTACACACAGTGTGTTTTTTAGTCTTCTTAACCGTTTCGTAATAGGTTGTAAGTATTTTGATGCGTATCTATTACACTAAACAATAAATATTTGCAACGAAAGTGCAGTTTTACGTTTCAATATATTACAAACATTCAATCTCAGTATTCATAGTATTTTATTCGCGAAATTTTCGTGTAGTTATGGGAAAATGCTACTGAAGTATCATCTTTTACATCTAATAAATATATGTTGGCTTAAAGGAAAAATACTTGAACACCTGAAATACCTGTTTGCCACGAACAGCAACTGCAATCTCTATTTTCAAGAAACGAGGCAAAACCGACACAAACAATTTCAGAGGAATAAGTATTTTGAATTCAGAATATAAAATCTATGCCAAGGTAATTAATGCTAAACTGCGACCGATAGCAGAAGCCAAACTGTGAGTGTCCTTTTTAATCTTACTGCTTTATTAAGGAAAAATATGATATTTCAGTTAATATAATTTTTTCCGAAGTTAGTTAGCCACAAGATAGACCAGATTTCTCTGATGCAAATTCAGCGTAAGGTAGTTTGTTCCTCCACATAATACTTACTTGCTGACAGGACCACCTTCAAGTGGACCGAACTGGAATTAATGACGTCAAACACGAGGTGGCGTGTGGTCACGGAACAGGTTGTTTGCTCTTAGTTCATCAGGAGCAGTTTAGTTGATAAGATGGGTTAACCTGCAACTAAGCCGTCTCTCGTCAGCCTAGTCTAGCCAGCAATACATTCCGCTAAGTTCAGTCCGCCATTCTATCAATCAACATCAGATATTACTCAGCTGTGCTGTTTATTCAGTAGCTTTAAGAACCATCATTCATAGACGCGAGTCGGAAATAATCTTTCAGTAGCGCGCCAATCATTGTAACATGAACAGTGAAGTGCTACAATAAACATGTTGTTCAGCAGTTAGCGTCGTGTCATTCATATAAAGTGTCGATTATCAGCTAGCCATTTCACAAGTGCTAGCCTTCCCATCCACGTTGTTGGGCGTAAACCAGCTGGTGTTACACCTGACGTCCTATAAATTTTCTTAGGAGCATCAAGACACCGACTAAGAGCATAAGCAATCACTTGAAACAAGAAGATAGCGCAAGACGGATTACAAGAAGGTTAGCAAATCCCCAAGATCAGTCCAATCAACCCCGGGGTCCTTCGACTAATTAACCGTCCACAAAGTATAGACCACTCGAAACCAGACACCAGACAATTGATGTCAAGGCGTGATAAATGATCACATTTTCTTATAAAACTACCAGAATTTCAATATGGCTTTACGCTAGGACGCTCTTGTTCAGGTAATATACATGTTATAAACAGAATTATAGAGGAAAGGAGGGAATTGCATTAGTGGATTTCGAGAAGGCTTTTAACAAAGTAGACGGAAAAGTGCGGAAAATTCTTCATAGGAATGGATATCCAAAACGCACTATAGAAACGAGCGCCCTGGTAGCTCAGTGATTAGCTGCTTGCTTTCAATTTGAGAGTTGTGTTTATCACTATCAGAAAGCCAATTTTATAATCATAAAAAATTAATCTATTACCTCGATTAGCATCATGGAAGTTGCTATAAAACACTAACAATTTGCAAACAAAATTAATGAATCACAAACAAAGTCACAGCGTTGATTTTATAAACAAAAGTAATTGAAAACATAAGCTCAGGTTAATACTCATAACTGTTATAGATAGAGAACTCAAATCAGAAAATCTCTTGGCTAGTTCCTTTATGTGAACAGGAGAGCTTATTTGAATCTTAGTGCAATCACTGTTCCAAAATACATAAGTCGTTTTACCGTATCAGACAGCACTCAGCGTGGACCAACACAATCTTCCCTCAAAAGAATCAAGTCCCAAATCAGTTAGCATGAACAAACACTTATAAATTTCGTCTGGTCACAAATGTCTATCACAAGCTTTTCAGAACTCCGTCCTCGAACGGAGTCGCTGAATCAGTGCCTCTCCATACTTTCGTCACTTCCCTCGATGTCTCTGGAGGAGCTGCTCTCAGTCTTCTCTCCAAGGCATTTCTTTGTGCCCCCGATATGCCGAACTTGTGAAAAATATTGTGAACAAATGATATACTTCAAACAAACAATCATCTTATTTGTAGTACCTTGTCTAAAACCACAAATATTCTTTCTGTTTCTTTTTTATTGCATGGGAGCTTCCCTATAAGATTCAATTTCCGTCCATCAGGCTTCTCTCTCTATCTAACACTGAGCGTGGAGGGTGAGTGGTTAACACTCTGGCCTCGCATTCGGGAGGACGCCGGTTCGAATCCCCGTCCGGGCATCCAGATTTGTGTTTCTCTCCAGGCGAGTTTCGGGATGCTTCCTTCAAAAGGCCTTGTCCAAATTCCTTACCGTCCCTTGTCCCCAGTCCTTTCCCGCTTCTATTGACAGCGCTAAAAAATAAAAAATAAAAAAATCTATCTAACAATCCGTCCTTGTCTCATTTGGGTCTAGTTACGAGAACACTAATTTGGCGCATCTAGATTTAAGGACGTATATCAGTTCGGTTAGGACATTTGAGTCATTTGCCTATCTCTCCGTAAACCTGCGTTTGGAAATATCTCGAAGTCAGAATTAACCACGGTGGATTTTTGCAGATAAAAAAAGAAATGTTCCCTTTGAAGACCCGGTGGCTAACAGGTGACCCTTTTAAAAACTAAAGGCCAAATGGAGTCCTTTGTCTGTATCACAGGTGGTTAGCGCATGGGTTGACTTCAGTACTTCTCTCGTATATCAAGTACGCAAAATTAAAAATTGCTTAATCAAACGTTTAGCTCAGTCTGTATCAACATTAATTAAATAATGTAATGTTAGCACATTATTAAAACAAACACTGAGTCATTTGATGAGACACCATGTGCACACCGCCTATCCCATAACCATGTGTTTCTCGTCTATGTTTTATGAAGAAAAGGTTCAGACCGGAATATAGAAGGACGTGTTCATCTTTCTGTGCTGGCCGCTGCCTTCCTGTCTTCATTCGAGGTATATAACAATTTTACTTTCCCCGTCTCATTATTTTCTTTTAGATAAGTGAATCCCTTACATAACTCATTATTACTTACACTGGCGGAAATTAAAAGTGCAACACCGAGACGGAGTTTGTAACAATTTTTGTGAATAGTTAATAATATTAGATTTGTTGGTCTTATTTCCAGTCTTCTGCATAATTCATGTACTGCTTGAAAGAAATTACAGCTATTTCGATTCAGAGCATGGTGCCATTAAATAAGAAGGTTACACGGCTAATACTGTACATAATATTCTTCTAATAACCTTGGTTAGAAAATTCATCGCTTTAGCAACACAACAACACAAAAAACTAGTTATAAAGTTCACAGTTTATATTAAAGAAGAAATATAAACACAGCGTACAATCCGAGTAAGTAAACCGCCAGTTCATTTAAATTGACCAGACTTCATTTCCGAGGACAGCGTGGTCCATATAGGGAAGCTATGCTACTCACACATATATCAAACCACAACGAATAGTCTATCTGTACGAAGTTACGATTTCATTCCTGCAAATATTCTTCGGTTACATTCAAGCAATTTTTGTAGACCCGGAGAATTCACTTCTCACTTCACAGTTACGACAAAACATTTTCATGGCCCCCCGTCCTATGTTTTACACTCACTTCCACTATAGTACTCTGGCGTAAAGCCTTCACATAATAGCTTCCACTCCACACTATAACTACTACCCGACTGCCGCCATCTTCTCCCCCGCTAATAATCATGCAGCAGGGGCCATTAGCGATAGCCCACCAATATACCTGTACTGTTACTGTTGTTATAAATAAATGAAATTAGCCCCAAGTCTCCCCCAATGAAGAGCATTAAATGATTAGAAATCGAAATTTTTACATGTAATAGAGAATTTCGGGGATATTTATTATGCCAAATTATTCTGTTTTAGTGATGAAACATGAGGCTTTTTTGTCAATAAGTTCTTGTTCCAAGTACGCCAAGGGCACCTGAAGGTCTAACAGCTTGGGAGATCAGAGAATTGGCTTGTTTGAAATGGGTGCATCATATCGTGAAGTCTCCCATAGTGCAATGTCAGTATACAGACTTGTTACACAGTGGATGAAAGAAGGCTCTAGTACTCCTAGAGCAGGCACAAATCCATAAAAATGGACAACAACACGTGAAGAGCACCAAATTCTGTGGGTGGCTGTTGCTGGCAGATGAGTGACTGCAGGCCAGATCCAAGCAGTGGTTACAGAGAGAGTCATCCCCCGGTTTAGAGACGAGTCGCGATTCTGTCTGAGAAAAAGTGATAATAGACAACATGAATGCAGACATAGTGGAGAAACGGCTTACCCTACTGTGTTTTCAGAAGTTCATGCAAATGGATCCACTGGTGTCATGGTTTGGGAGCCAACAGTTTTGGCAGCTGGACTGAGTTGGTTATCGTTGTAGGCACAATGACAGCTCACTATGTGGACGGGGTGCTGCACCCTGTTGTGATACCCTTCATGCCCATCATCGAAATCGCATATTCCAACAGTATAATGCCCGTCCTCATAGTGCGACCATCACGAAACAAGCCTTGTATAGGGTTACGATCACAATTTGGATCGCATGGTTCCCATATTTGTCCCCAATAGAGCATTTCTGGGATTCCAAAAATAGAAACATTAGATGACATGGTCACTCAGCACAAACTGAACAACAACTGACTGCACAAAACATGCAGGAGTTAAGAGATATACTCCAAGAAAACTTCCAAATAATTATTGATTCAATGCCGGCAATGATTCACGAATGCATAGTTGCTCAGGTGGACACACTTCTGACTGACAGCTGTCTTTGAAGGTAATAAACTTATCCTGGTTCATTTCAATTTGTTATATTTTCTTGTGGGTATGATCCTGCATATATCTATAAAGTTTCCTAAGATCCCACCATTCCTGTCAGGGAGTTGCACCGAGCGTCGTGGGTGAGTGTTTAACGTTCTGGCCTCGTATTCGGGAGGACGGTGGTTCGATTCTCTGTCCGGGTATCCAGGTTTGGGTTTTCCATGGTTTCCCCAAATCACTCCAGATGAATGATGGATGGATTTCTTCAAAAGTCCATGCCCGAATTCCTTCCCATTCCTTGTCCCATCCCGCCTCTTCGCTGTCGACGAGACGTAAAGCCATAAAAAAAGCTGGGTGTTGCACTTTTCATTTCCACCAGTGTATTATATATATATGTTAAAATATCAAAAATTATTCAACCTACAAATGTTTCCATTATTTTCACTGCTAATCATGAATTCGTTTATCAAAATTTTCTTTTAATTTATTAAGATGTTTACCATAATTACAGTCTGAATCTGTGTGAATGAAATACACATCTTGTTAACATCTATGCTGATATAGAGACGATTTCCATAAAAAAATATTAAATAAATAAATAACAGACACATTAAATGAACATAGAATTATCATTACTGCTGTGCAAGAGACTAGATTTTTGGATGAGGACAGCTTTGAATCGGGAGGATTCAGGATACTTAAGGGGAAGACGGGGACAAGAGTTATGAAAAATGTTCCCCACCTTGGAACAGGTTTCGTAATTGACAAGAAAATATTAGACTCCATTACAAGCTTCGAGTCTACCTCTGAAAGGTTATCTACACTCACGTTTAAGTCGACCAACAAAGTGTATACAATTGTAAATGTTCATGCCCCTACAAACATTGACAACAAAAAGAATAAGGAGAAGGTGGAACTATTCTGGGAAAAACTTGATGACACGATTCAGAAGATCCCTGATAAACATAATGTCATCCTTCTAGGGGATTTCAACGCCCAGGTGGGGAGAGAGAAAAAGTTCAGGCATATAGTAGGGTGTTACCCAGCACACAAGAGAACGAACCAAAATGGTATCAGGCTAATTGAATTATGTCAGGCACACAATTTGATCCTGAAGTCAACTAGCTTTAAGAAATTGCCAAGAAAGCAGAAGACGTGGATATCACCTAACCCTCTATTGGGAGAGTTCCAGTTAGATCATGTTGCGGTAAAGCGGAAATTTCATAAAGAAATCCAAAATGTTAGGGTTCTCAGAGGGGCCAACCTCGACTCGGACCACTACCTATCTAAAGTGAAATTTAAGATTATCCCTAAGAGCAACTGTCATAAGAAAAACCGTGCACGAAGGAGATATGATCCAGAGAAAATAAAGGAGAAGAAGGAAGAATGGAGTCAGTTAACCAGCGAACTAGAAGGCCAGGGCTGGAAACAGTTGGAGAAGAGTCTTATAACTAAGGCAGAAGAGTTTGCTCCTGTCTCCAGGATTAAGAAGCACAGGTGGTGGAACGAGGAGTGTGATAGACTACTTGATCTGAGAAAGAAGGCGTGGCACATCTGGCAAACCAAAAAGGACGAAAGTTCCTGGCAGCACTTTGTGGAAACTAGGAGGATGGTGTCCAAGGAAATCAAGAAAGTAAAGAAGGTTCAAGAAGACCAAATACTCAGTAAGATTAATGACGACTTTACTAAGAATAACATGAGAAACTATTATCGGATCTTCAGAGAGAAGCTTAATAAATACAACCCCCCAACCCTCCAACTTCAGGATAAAAAAGGGAACATGGCATATAGTAATAGGGGCAACTGCAAGATACTGGCAGACTACTTCAAGGAACTCCTAAATTGCGAAGAACCACTCCAAAAGATGGTGTTCGATGATGGAAAGAAGTCTTCCACCAACCCTGACTCTAAACCCCCATCTATAAATGAGATCCAGACAATTCTGACTCACATGGAAAATTTTAAGGCATCAGGGGAAAATCAAATAACAGCCGAATTATGGAAATATGCTAGCAAAAATGCAATTATCTCACTCCAGAATTTTTTGAGGAGATATGGAAGAAAGAAGTGATTCCAGAGGAATGGAAAATGGCCCTGATACACCCTCTACATAAAAGAGGCTCTAAATCTGATCCGAACAACTACAGAGGGATTTCTTTGGTGGATGTGACCTATAAGATATTGTCCAGAGCATTACTTGAACGAGCAGAATCCCAGCTGGACTGCCAAATCGGGGAGTATCAAGCAGGGTTCAGGAAAGGAAGGTCTTGCCCTGAACAGATCCTAAACCTCAGAAACATTTTAGCATACCAGAAACAGAGGGCGAAACCATATATAGTGACTTTTGTGGACTTCCAAAAAGCTTACGATTCCATAGACAGAGGGTCGCTATTCAATATTTTGGAGGAATTTGGCTTGGACAGGAAAACCCTGAATATCATCAAAGAAACCCTCACAAATACGACCTCAAAAGTTAGATTCATGGGTGAACTGTCAGAACCTTTTGAGATCAGAACAGGGGTCCGGCAAGGGGATGGCCTCTCCCCCTGTTGTTCAATTGTGCACTCGAAAAAGTTGTGAGAGAATGG
>JARYHS010008074.1:311738804-311923857 GCA_031002005.1 Vandiemenella viatica | reverse complement strand
ACGTTACCTTTTACTTATCGATATTGACTATAAATGTTTTCTGGTTTTATATTTGATAGATACATTCTGATTACTATGCTTTCTTGCACTGACAGAAAGGAATAAAATTAGTGGTACATTTTAAATGAGCTAACTTGCGCTAGTGATAATTTAAT
Organism: Vandiemenella viatica; assembly: GCA_031002005.1. Classification (NCBI taxonomy): domain Eukaryota; kingdom Metazoa; phylum Arthropoda; class Insecta; order Orthoptera; family Morabidae; genus Vandiemenella; species Vandiemenella viatica. The sequence goes on along the minus strand of JARYHS010008074.1, from coordinate 311,923,702 downwards.
AAAATAAATTTCTATGTAATTTCATAATTCGAAAAAATTAACCTTTGAGAGAAATTGGTATTGGAAACGAAAAATTTTAATCAACCATAACGCTGAATTTATTTTAAATAATTAGAATACACGACAAACAAAATATAAATAATTACTTTTATCATAATCTTATCAACAATGTGCAAAGTAATTTTTAACTTAACTTTGGGCCTGTCCCTCCCAGTTACGGATTTGTTTATCCCACCGATGCAGTTCTGATCTATAATAAACAAGAAAATGCAATCTATTTAAAAATGAAATTAAATGATTAAAAGATTTAAATTTCGCATTCATGCTGTCTTACAAAATCATTTGTAGAGAAAACACAGAAACATTTTAAAAAATCCGGCCAATTACTTAAAATTATAACGAAGCTTCCCCTTAGAGAAATGAGATCATCCTGAGATTATTTAATATATTTTTGATGTGGTATGGTTCCGTGATACTTTCAGGAAGTCATTTAAAGAAGAATAGCTCATTTGCAACGGAGAATGGGAATCTGTTTATCGTTTATTCATCCTGGACTGTGACGTAGGCGCGTTTCCAGGTAGAAAAATCTATTGAAGGTTTACCTGTCAGACAAGAGCCGCGTCAGTAGGTACTAATGGGAAAGTCGCATTCGCAAAATGCACGTTCTCCAAGCGTTCCATCTGATAGAATGCTTTACGTGATGAATGCACTCGGAATTTACCATATTGTAACCCCTTTTTCTTACAACATTACTGCTCGGGAAAATTTAATCAAATAACTGCAGCGACAGAAATATCTCTGCCTGCCTACAGGTCGAAATTGTTCAGTTTGCTGCTTACTGTAGAACTTCAGGTAGGTTCTGTATAACCCTGTTTGTACAATACCAGGTTTAAACAGGGCCGGATTAAGAGAGCGCGGGGCCCGTAGCAAATGTGAAGAAGAGGCCATTGATTTTTGTCGTCGGGGGGAAAATTGAGGAGCTAAAAAAAAAAAGGTCACCCATGTAGCCTACGTGCAGGGGCCCCCTAGAAGGCGCGAGGCCCGTAGCATTTGCTACCTCCTGCTATGTGGTTAATCCGGTACTGGGCTTAAATTAAGATTTCTTCAGGTCATGCCACTGATCATGTAGGTATTTGGATATTTGCTATTGGCTAAGTACGACTTATGATGCACTGGGAACTTATTTCTCAGCTTGACATGGGAGATCACTGTGTACATGTCGAAAACCTTTATGCCGGTAACAAAGGGGTGTCTGGTGTCCTGAAGTCGGGAATTAACGCCTGATGCCTTACCTGTACCAATGGAATTTTCTTCAAGCACTCTTTCGAAACTTCAGTAAACTTTTTGAATATTACTTTCCCGCTCCTATTCATTATTATTTCACTCTTAATGAATACAACTTGTTAAATACAATGCGGACTATTGTGATAGTCAGCAAGTACTACATACCATTGTGATATTTTATTCATTAGTGTTTCATTCTCATTTAGATTTCGAATTTTAACAAAGATACTATATTACAGTGTGCGAATTAAATAAATTTTCGTGACTGACATGTGCGTACTAAATATATGTGATCCTTTACATCATTTTATTGTCCTTCTGTAAAATTACATATTTTGCATTTCTGCCGTTGTTCTTCCGGGACAGCGATCATATTATATACACCTCCTCATGTCCACCTCCATTGTGGACAGATGTGCAGAAGGAAGTGGCCGGCAATGTATCCGGTGTCCGATTGTCGAGTTCAACACCGGCTGCATTCGCCGATGCCACACCGGCGAATCTGCCGGACCAGACAATGTGTGAAAATTCTAATTTGACTATTACATTCCAACCGACGCCGGAACCGGTGGCAGCTCCGGTTTTGCCAGTGCGTGTGAAAATTACCTTGTTTTGAGTTCCAGTCTGCCATTAATTCACTGTAAATGTATATAAGAACTGTTTCCTTCATTTTTTTTTTTCAGATACTGGGCAGTGTGGAAATACTACTTGCATAGATTGGACACAAAGCTTATATGATATGGAATATCCCGGTATTGGACTAAACTTAATTTTCTTCGCAGTTTCAGGGATAATATTTTTTGTTATATTACTTTTTTGCCTTGAAATTCAGCTTATAAAGATGGCTGCTGAAACAATAACGTCCATATGTCGCTCAAAAAAAGGTAACATAAATTCTAATGAATTGTTACTAAACACGAAAATGTCTGTCTTGATTTATAGTCTAATATTTACAAAACCTTTTCAACTTGGAAATAAAACTAAAATATTTTGTATTGTTATAATTGGTATTATTAAACAAATGAACATGAAATGCATATATAGCTGTACATATAAAGAGTTGTTTTCAAATCTTCAAATCAAGAAAATTTATTTCTAACACACTGTGCATGTTTTCTTGAGTCTGAAAAATGATAGCATTCCTTATGCTATTATTTTATTATTGATAAAATGCATTGGAGCACATTGGTGGTTATTTTACTACACAATTACTTCTGCATAACATGCATTTTTACATTAAACCTTTTCAGCATATGCCACAGTAGATATTTCCAGCCATTGAAACCTAACCAAAGAGGTATTTTCCCACTTAGTGATAAAATAAGTGCTACTTTATGCTCATAAATATTTCTTCCCTTCCAAGTCTACTCCTATCATACTACACCTTTACCCAGAGCTTATCACTAATGTATCCCTTACAAATTCACAGCGCTCCGGTCATTTGTATCCAGCCTTCCAATGACTCACAATTCAGCTTCTTTACAGGGATATAAGTTTTTTGTTATTTCGTCATTTACTCAAACAGATCAAAGTGCCTTTTTTAAACTTCCTCCCTAACTCTTGTATTTGAATTAATTTTTTTAATTGCCTTGGAATATATGCCCACAAAGCATTATCCCTACATACTTTCTTTCTTATTTCGCAAATTTCTTTTTCTTTCCTATTTCTTTTTAATCTTAAAATACATTGATTGCATTTTATGGCTAATTCTGTCAAATTACTTTGAAAGCTTCAATAGTACACTATGAAGTTGATCTCCCATGTACCTACATTTCAAGCAAAATATCTTGCACATAGCAAACAGATTCATATAAATATCGATGCTAAACACATTACCATTTTTCAAAACTTTTCCTTTTCTCATAAGCATTTCCGATCTTGTTGCATCTGGTGTCAAACGGATAATCCTATAATATTTAACCCTATTTGTCTCATTGACTCGTAATAATATTGCACTTAACAAGTTGAGTGTGTTAATGGTTTACAGTCAGAAGTTAGGTTGTTTGCAGATGGCATCTTCTACACCTGCGGTTCCCAAACTTTATTGGTACACGACGCACTTTTAAAAACTTTCGCTACCCACCTAACATGAAAGTCTATCTAATATCAGAATCGGAACTGTTGTATGATCTCGATACGCTATCGACTATCCTATCCTATTTTCATACAAAGGATTTACTATCAACAAAACCAAGATTTGATAATACCTAAAACAACAAAAATTTTATATACCGGGAGGCCACTACACAGACCATCACCTCATCAAGTTGACTGCTGAAATCCCACGATTAGAAGTAACTCGATCAGCATATTAAAATGCAACTGGTCTGCCAAGTCGCTTTTTGGTGGAAACCACCTGCAGACCCGATTTCAGTGGTTCATTGGTAGGTGAGTGCTGAATTCCACAATCAGAAGTAACTTGATCAGCATATTAAAATGCAACTGGTCTTCCAATTCGCTTTTTAGTGGAAACCTCCCGCAGACCCGATTTCAGAGGTTGATTGGTAGGTTTATCATTGTGTTTTATAGCACCCAAATGGATTAAAATATGGAAGACTGGGAGCAGGAAAACACAGTGGTAAACCTACCAATCAACCACTAAAATGAGATTTATGATGTTTCCACCAAGATATGACTTTGCACATCAATGCAATTTTAATTTGAAAATCGAATTTTAACTAATCCTGGAATTTCAGCTGTCAACTCGATGAGGTGGTGCTTTGTGCAGCCGCCTCCCGCTTTATTACATAGATAATGTAAAATACGTTTAATTATTACCGGCTGACTGTTTATGAAAAATGTTTTTTTGTCACAAAGTTTTAATTTAAGCTAATAGCTTTAATGATTATTGCACTTGTAAAATATCCTGTTATATTTTTTAAACAGATGAAATAAAAGATATATTTTTATGTCAAAAACCTCGACTATTCCGATACCCACCAGTGGGTCACGACCCATAGTTTGGGAACCGCTGTTCTATACTATATTATAAATCTGTCAGAAAGCCGCGTCTGAACTGATATAACGAAAAAACTAAAGCAGCAATTTCCATGGTGTTTTCAAATTTTTAGAGCTAATAGCCCATAGTAAAATCTGCGAAAATAAGTTATGACTGACATGCATTGAGGAACGTAGCAAGAAATTAAAATCGTTTCCTCATAAAATATGGGCCACGGATCAACCTGCATTTATTTTAATAAATGGCCTTCGATCTGCGGCCATTAAATGGGCACTCCTATCAAGAAACACTGACAAAATATTAGACTACTTATATCCTAATGTGTCATATTTAATTTATGGTAAGCAACTTTGTGCTTGATATCGATTATAAGTGTTTTATTCCATACTAGCTGGTACCCACGACTTCGTTCGTGTTTGTAAAGAATTTGTATTGACAGCTACCGACATCTAACAACCATAGTGCACGACAGGAGATACGATTCTACTACCATACACAAACACCAATGCTCTATGTTATGTAGTTTTGGCAGAAAAGTGACATTTGCGGAGGCACATGTCTTTCGTCGAAATACGAAAATATCCTTGACCGGCCACTTTCAACCACCATATCTCCCACACTACCACAGTTACTGAAATTCGGCCGATGTTGTGATCGAAAGGAGACTCTGTGTTACTACCACACACAAACGCCAGTGATCTGCGATAGATAGTTTTAGCTGAAAAGTGATACACCATGACACATGCGTCTTTGGCAGAAATATGAAATTGCCGCAGGTCGACCACTTTCAACCCCCATATCTCCCACACCCCCATAGCTACCGACATCTAACAACCATAGTGCATGACAGGAGAAACGATTCTACTACCACACACAAACACCAATGGTCTATGCTATGTAGTTGTGGCAGGAAAGAGAAGTATAAGAAGACACAAATTTTTTATCGAAATATGAAAACGCCATGCATTGGCCAACTTTAATCATCATATTCCCACATCCCCGAAGCTATCGTCATTCGGCCAACATTGTGCACGACAGGAAACTCCATGTTACTTCCACACACAAAGACCGGTGATCTGTGTTTGGTAGTGGTGGTTGAAAAGTGAAATATATGAAAACACACGTCTATTTTTATATACAGTATATATAGCTGGTACCCACGACTTCGTTCGTGATTGTAAAGAATTCATATTGACAGCTATACACATATAACCACCATAGTGCACGATGGGAGACTCGATACTATTACCACACACAAATACCAGTCTTCTGCGCTATGTAGTTCCGACAGCAAAGTAAAATTTACGGATACACTCAAGTCTTTGAATGAAATACGAAAATATTCATGATCGACCAATTTCAAACACCATATCTCACACACCCCCACAGTTACCGAATTTCGGCCAACGTTGTGATCGATGGGAGACTCTGTGTTACTACCACACACAAAGGCCAGTGATCTGCGATTGATAGTTTTCACTTAAAAGTGATACACCGTGACACATGCGTCTTTGGCAGAAATATGAAATTGCCGCAGGTCGACCATTTTCATCCCCCATATCTTCCACACCCCCATAGCTACAGACATCTAACAACCATAGTGCACGACAACAGACACGATTCTACTACCACACATAAACACCAATGCTCCATGCTATGTAGTCGTGGCAGAAAAGTGAAATCTGCGGAGACACATGCCTTTCGTCGAAATACGAAAATATCCTTGGTCGGCCACTTACAACCACCATATCTCCCACACAACCACAGTTTCTGAAATTCGGCCGCTGTTGTGATCGAAAGGTGACTCTGTGCTACTACTACACACAAACGCCAGTTATCTGTGATCTATAGTTTTCGCTGAAAAGTGATACACCATGACACTTTCGTCTTTGGCAGAAGTATGAAATTGCCACAGGTCGACCACTTTCAACCCCCATTTCTCCCACACCCCCATAGCTACCAACATCTAACAACCATAGTGCACTACATGAGATACGATTCTACTACCAAACACAAACACCAATGCTCTATGCTATTTAGTTGTGGCAGAAAAGTGACATATGCGGAGACAGTCGAAATACGAAAATATCCTTGGTCGGTCACTTACAACCACCATATCTACCACAGTACCACAGTTTCTGAAATTCGGCCGCTGTTGTGATCGAAAGGTGACTCTGTGCTACTACTACACACAAACGCCAGTTATCTGTGATCTATAGTTTTCGCTGAAAAGTGATACACCATGACACTTTTGTCTTTGGCAGAAGTATGAAATTGCCACAGATCGACCACTTTCAACCCCCATATCTCCCACACCCCCATAGCTACCGACATCTAACAACCATAGTGCACTACATGAGATACGATTCTACTACCAAACACAAACACCAATGCTCTATGCTATGTAGTTGTGGCAGAAAAGTGACATATGCGGAGACAGTCGAAATACGAAAATATCCTTGGTCGGCCACTTACAACCACCATATCTCCCACAGTAACCACAGTTTCTGAAATTCGGCCGCTGTTGTGATCGAAAGGTGACTCTGTGCTACTACTACACACAAACGCCAGTTATCTGTGATCTATAGTTTTCGCTGAAAAGTGATACACCATGACACTTTTGTCTTTGGCAGAAGTATGAAATTGCCACAGGTCGATCACTTTCAACCCCCATATCTCCCACACCCCCATAGCTACCGACATCTAACAACCATAGTGCACGACAGGAAAGACGATTCTACTACCACATACAAACACCAAAGGTCTGTAGTTGTGGCAGGAAAGAGAAGTATACGGAGATACGAATTTTTGGTCGAAATATGAAAACGCCCTGGACTGACCAACTTTAATCATTATATCTCCCACATCCCCACAGCTATCGGCATTCGGCCAACGTTGTGCATGACAGGAAACTCCATGCTACTACCACCCACAAACATCAGTGATCTGTGCTAGGTACTGGTGGCTGAAAAGTGAAATATAGGAAAAAACGCGTCTATTTTTTATATATATATAAGATATGCGTGCAAAGTTCCATCGAAATCTGATAAAAAGTGTGGGTTTGTGTAAAAATTAAGGGGCGGGAAGGGGGAAAGGGGGTGCGTTTTTGGAATCCAAATGTAGACAGTGTTTTTCTGTTTATTTTAAAGTATATGTATGCAAATTTCCGTACAAATCGGATAAAATCCGTAGGTTTTGTTAAGTTATGGGGATGAGGAGGTGGTTTTTTGGAAATTTTATTTCTTAGGAACCACCCCGGATGCGCACTCGAAAACTCACCAAAGTTTCACCATAATCGGAAGAACGGTTTAGGAGCGCATAGAGGACAAACAGATAGACAGACAGAGGGTGTAATTAAGGTGGTGGAAAGAGAGGAGAGGGATTGGGTTTTTGTGAAATTAATGTGTACATTATTTCTCTCTCTTTTTTAAAGTATACGTGTACAAATTCTTATCTAAATCGGATAAAAATGTGGTTTGCCTAAATTATGGGGTAAAAACGTAATGGTGGTGGAAAGGGGGAGAGGGGATGAATATTCGGAAACCATACGTAGGCAGTATTTTTCTGTTTGTTTTAAAGTATAAGTGTACAAATTCTTATCTAAATTGGATAAAAAATTTGGTTTGCCTAAATTATGGGGTAAAAACGTAATGGGGGTGGAAAGGGGAAGAGGAGATGAATATTCGGAAATCATATGTTAGCAGTATTTTTCTGTTTGTTTTAATGTATAAGTGTACAAATTCCTATCTAAATCGAATAAAAAATGTGGTTTTTGCCTAAATTATGGGGTAAAAACGTAATGGTGGTGGAAAGGGGGAGAGGGGATGAATATTCAGAAACCATACGTAGGCAGTATTTTTCTGTTTGTTTTAAAGTATAAGTGTACAAATTCTTATCTAAATCGGATAAAAAAATTGGTTTGCCCAAATTATGGGGTAAAAACGTAAGGGGGGTGGAAAGGGGGAGAGGGGATGAATATTCGGAAATCATATGTTGGCAGTATTTTTCTGTTTGTTTTAAAGTATAAGTGTACAAATTCCTATCTAAATCGAATAAAAAATGTGGTTTTGCCTAAATTGTGGGGTGTTATGGGGAATAGGGGCTGACTTTTTGGGAATTTTTTGTCACAGGAACCTTCACAGACGCACACTCGAAAACTCTCCAAAGTTTCATTGCAATCTGATAAATGGTATAGGAAACGTTTATATGGGAAAAAGAAAAGGGCTGTTTTAAGGGTTGGAAAAAGAAAAGGGCTGTTTTAAGGGTTTTTCCGACAATTAATCGAATTTTTCTTGCCGTAAAAACCATCCTTGAACTCCAACGAACATTTTTTTAAAAAAATTGGCCAAATTGGTCCAGGCGTTGTTGAGTTATGCGCTTACCAACACATTTTGGGATTCATTTTTATATTATAGATCAACGCAGTTTTATGACAACTGTGGCGCCGAAATTTGATGATGAATTTATTTATTTTTGGTGGAAGGGGACGGTCTCCATCTGCCCGAAACTGGTACTGACCTGTTGAAATTCGTTTTAACTGCTTCGTTATAATGTCTTCTTCACGTTTTGCACTCTCCTTTTTCGGAAAAGTCGCCACGAATTAAATTAAAAATGCCGAAATATGAGACGCTCCCCAACAGCAAAATGCTAGAAGTACTGGAAAAATTACACAAAAACTAGACGACCCGTGAGAAAATTTCGTGAATAAAATACGATGAATAGTGAGGCGTCTTTTATCAGGCATTCCCCTCTCAACAAGTGTCCCAAACAGTTCTTCTTTCTCCCTTTTATTACTTGGGGTATTTTTCTCCTTTCACTAACCCTGTCCAGCACTTCAACATTACTTATTTTATCCACCCTGCTTATTCTCTCCATCCTCCTCCACATCCACATCTCAAACGCTTCTAACCGCTATTCATCCTCTCGTCTCAGTGTCCAAGTCTCTGCCCTATAAAGAGCCACACTCCATACAAAACATTTGCCGAGTCTTTTCCTGAGTGTTTTGTCTATTTTTCCAGTTAATGTCCTCCTTTTCCTATTAGATGCTTCCTTCGCTACGGCAATGGGAGTTTTTATCTCTTGGTGGCATCTCAAATCTTCGGTGATCGTACTTCCTTCCTTTTCCAATCACCATACTCTTAGTTTTTGCTGTATTTATTTTCATTGCAAACTCTTGGCAAGCTTCATCTATATCTTTCAGCTTTCTGTTTAGAATTTGTTCACTTTCTGCCAACAGTATCATATCATCAGCTAATCATGTGCACTCTATTCTCTTGACACCAATACACACTCCTCTTTTCCCATTTAAGCCTTTTCTAATAATTTCTTATAGGTATAAATTGAACAATAATGGGGAAAGGCAACAACCTTGTCTTACGCCGCTCCCAATGCTGCTTTCTCCCGACATGTCGTTTCCAATCTTTATTCATACTTTCTGTTGTTAATATAGATTCTGTATCAGCCTTCTCTCCTTCCAATCTACGCCTTTCCTCTTCCAGATATCCATCAGCTTCTTCCATTGCACCCTATCAAAAGCTTTTTCCAAGTCAATCAAGACGGCATAGATATCTCTTCCTTTCTCGATATATCTTTCTCTTATGGTTCTTAACAGGACGATAGCATCTCTTGTTGCTTTTCCTTTCCTTTCCTAAATCCAAACTGTTCTTCTCCAATCCATCTATCTAACTTTGCATATAGCCTTCTGTTCAGCACCCTCAACAACACTTTGGCCGCATGGGAAATTAGGCTGATAGTCCTATGCTCTTCACATTTATTAGTATTCTTTTTTTCTGAATTGGTATCGTTACCGTTGCGAGAAAGTCATCTGGCCATTCCCCTTTGTCATAAATCTCATTACAAAGATACACTATCTCCCTTCTTCCTTTGTTTCCAAAACTCTTCAACAATTCTGCAGGTAAATTATCGATTCTGCTTTCCGATTCTTCAGCTCCTTCAGAGCCTTTTCTACCTCTGTCTCTAGGATCTCATATCCCTTTCCATCTTCTGTTACTTGTGCCTCTTCTTCAATTTTACTTGGTATTTGATCTCCCTTATATAAGCATTCAATATATTCTTGCCACCTAGTCGGCACCTCATGTGGTTCTTTGACTAATGTGCCATCGTCTTTTTCTATTTCCATGTTGTTCTTATTTCTCTTACTTTCAAAGGCTATCTCAGAAGCCGTTTTGTACATCAATTCATATTTTCCATCTTTCTCCAATTTTTCTATTTCCTCGCATTTCCCTTTCATCCATCTTTCAGTTTCTCTTCTTAGTTCATTGTTCAGTTTCCTATACCTCTTTCTTCCTTCTTCATTTTCAGAATTTTTCCACTTCCTCTGTTCTTCCATCTTTTCCAGCATGTTTCCTGTTACCCATTCTTTCCTCATACCTTTGGACTCTCAAATTCCTAGTGTTTCTTTGGCGGCTGTCATGATCCCTTCCCTCATTTTTATCCATTTTTCATTTATACATCCGTCAAATTTTCCTCCTTTGTAGTTTTGCAAAAACCTTTCTACCAACTCCAAAGCCTTACCTTTCTCCTTTAGCGTTTATAAGTTCAGTCTTTCTCTTGCTTTGCCTCTCTTCACATTTTTCAATTTTACTTGTATTTATCCTGCTACGAGGTTGTGATCTGAATTTATGTCTGCTCCTGGATAAGCTTTATCATTCGTCATACAGTTGATAAACCTTTTTTGTATCAGAATATAGTCCAACTGGTACCTTTCTCCATTTAAATTAGAGATCCATGTATAATGTCTCCTTTTGTGATTTTCCAATAGGGTGTTACCCACCACTAGTGAATTTTCTTTACAAAAGTTAATTAGTCTTTCACCACTCTCGTTTCTTATCCCTAATCCAAATTTTCCTATTTTATCTTCTTGTTTTCCTTCAGCTACTACAGCATTCCAGTCTTCCATAATGATGATACAAGCATTTCTATTCTCTTTCTCAATAAATTCTTCCATCTTCACATAATATTCTGTGTTGGCTAGTTGGCATAAATACCTGTATTAATACCATGTCTTTTGTACTGTCATGCAGTCTTAGCATCATCAATCTTCCATCAATATATTTCACTTTCACAACCTTGTTTTTCAGTCTGTTTCCTATCATTATTCCCACTCCATTTTCACCATTTTTCTCTTTCTACCTCACCGTTTCCTACCCATCTCACTTCACACATGCCAAGTGCATCTAAACCATTCTGACTCATCTCCTGTTTTGCATTTTTTAGTTTTTCTGCCTGCAATAGTGTTCTCCCATTCCATGTTCCACTCCTTATCGTTTCTTCCTTTTTTTCTTCCCTTCTTGTTTTTGAAGGTAATCTCTCTCAATGTATTCCCTTCCCGGAGAACCTACTTGGAGAGCCATACCATATATAACTGGGAAAATATAACGTGATAGTATCCCGTTCCTTTCCAAATAGGCAGTAGGTTGCCCAATCTTAAATCAGTCGCTCATTCTGAGTCAGACGCTGTTTTTAGCCGCCCCTATAGGGTACAGTCTCTAGGTACACTCTTTATTTTAGCCGCAAGTGGACGGATGCCTCTTCCGCCAACGACACCGTTCTGAAGTACTCCTTCTCCGCTGTTACTGCCGTTGAGGTCTTCACCGTTAGCCTGGCAAGGGGCCCTTACATGGTGCTCTCCGATTCCTCCATCCCCTTTCCTTGAGGATCGGACCCCGGGCTTGTCACCGGCTTAGCGGAGTTATACCATAATGAGAGACCTTAATCTTCAAAGCGATATATCATTTATCGATTTCGGTTAGGAGATAAATTGCACGAAAAAAAAGTTGTAGAAATAATATCAGTATTTTTACCCTGTAAGGGTAGAATTCCAAAAAGATCCTTTTTATAAAATATGGTGTTACCAAAGTGGACACATTGGTCTTTAAAATATGATGTGACCAAAGCAAATACTTAAACGATACCTCATTTATCTATTTTGGTTAGGTTTCACGGGAGATAAACGAATCATGACAGGAAAATGTAGAGATGTAGAAATAATAATACTTTTGCCCTTTAAGGGTCGAATTTTGAAAAATTCCATTTTTTTAAAATATGGTGTAACCAGCGGATGACCTTAAAAAGACCTCAGTCTTTAAAATAATACCTTGTTTATCAATTTCGTTTAATTTTCAAGGGAGATAAATGACAAAGAACGCATTTTAAAAATACTGACTTTATTGCACTTTAAAGATTAAAATTACAGAAAACCCCTTTCTTAAAATAGAATGTGAGGAGTATTAAAAGGGGCTTTCTGCTTTAAATAGGTCGCCCGCCCGAACCCCTGCCCCACCTCTTGACCCCTCTGCCCTATAATAAGAGGCAATTAAATACCTGTGTAATTCTAGGTCGCCCGCCCACTCCTGCAGCCAAGGCACAGCCACTAGAAGCAATTACCGTCCACCACCTTTTAATTATCTACCTGTGTATTTAATGATTGCCATTCCAGACCGGAGGACGCCCATACCTCCTCCTGCAGCCAAGAAGGCACCACTCGAGGCAATTACCGTCCGCTCCTTGTAATTATCTACCTGTGTATTTAATAATTGCCATTCCACACCGGAGGTTGCCCAACCCTCCACCTGCTGTAAAGAGGACGCCAATCGAGGCAATTACCGCTCGCCGGCTGGTAATTATCAACCTGTGTATTTAATGATTGCGTTTCTGGACTGGAGGTCTCCAAGACCTTATCCCTCCACTGGAGCCACGTGCAGGCTACTACTTGCCGAAGCACCTTCAACGTCGCCAGGACCTTCCCCCCTCCACCAGAGCCAGTTGATAAATTACCCGCCTGCTGTTTTCTCATCAGTCGGCAGCTATGCCTCGTATTATGTTGTCGTTCTCGTCTGTGTATCAGCGCTAGTGACTCAAAACATTTCACCATTGCTTTATCGTCTAAGCATGAATTTGAATCTGTTGTGGTTCCCGAAAAAGTGGGACACAGTAAAATTGTACTGACATATGAAGAATGGAACGTCCTTATACAGGTATTGGACGCAGTGTCCGATTTATTTGACACCAGCACTGACAACCTCACACTCGGTGAGCACACCGTCTCCTGCCGAACGATTGCCGGCGTGGAAACTGTTTGTTTTTACCCTAATGATGATCCTGCTAGTGACGTCTTCTTCGGCGATTCGACTTGGAGGAAACAACTCGACGCGCATACGGCAATGACCGACGCCCTTGACCGTCAAGCAGAAATAGGGCTAGTTGGTTGAGAGATGTTACAGCCAGTTTGTGAGCATCTTGGCTAATAAAGTGATGCGTGACTATCACATGGGTATAGTGCAAAAGTTAATTGATTTGCATATTAATAATGTTCATGTAGCTCAAGTGACATTGAATTATGCGGTACTAAGACTTGAACTCATTGCGTATACAAATTTGCTAGTACTTGATGATGTCAAAAATATTGTGATTAAAAATTATGAGTCTGGATTTGATGTTTGTGGTACTACTTGTATATAAAATGTTTGAATAAAAAATAACGTATTTTATTTCTTTTTATTTCACCCACCATTGGGCAATTAAAAATACATTTTCAGCTGCACACATAGCATTACAAAGTAAATGAGCTTTACAAAGTTTGGTCAAATTATTTTTCTTGAGTTCTTGTAGTGGCGGGCATCCTAAATCTTCTATATTATAGCAGACATCCTTGCGGATAATTTTCTGAAACCATCGAGCCTTCTCCCGTCCTTTAACGTAAATAATGGAGTCATCTTCATTGGTGATTGCATGTAGAATAGTACATAGTTTTACTGAAGGTTACACTATAAGTGTTCCACGGTATTCCATGGTAATTATTTGTCAACTAACTAACTGTTGGCTCATTACCTCCACGTGATGGTGAGAATACAGAAATGCAATATGTAGCGATAATATTGTCAGATCGTATTACACACACAGAAACTTCTTTCAAAATGAAGACACCGTCCTTCGTCTTGAAGCCCTGTGCGTCCAGGAAGATGGTCTGCATGGTTGTGAGCTGGAACGTCGGGGTGCTATCCTATTTTATGTCAGCTTCCGCACCACATCAGTTAGAGGTTCGTATTCTACAACATGATCGTGCAAGATCAGGCAGTATGCAGACGTGTAGGGAGGGAAATTTTCACTGGTATCAAATTCCATATGTATATCTGCAGGTCCTGTCTTAACTATTTCATTTTGTTGTAAACAGACAATTACAACTAGAGGTGCAGTTGCATAACATTCTTCGCGTTTTGGTAGTGTTGAGGGATGATCATGTTCATAGTAAGACTGCTTGAATCTGTTCTCGTAAGGAAATGCTATCTCGTTTAGAAAAACTTTGGCATTACGGAGGTGGCAGTGGTCAAACTCAACTGCACTTTTTTCTGTGTTACGTTTCCTATTTGTATGTAAACACAGAAGTACTGAATTAGTTTTCTGCAGTTGGGTTGTTGTCTTCGAAGTCCAAACTTGTGTCTTGCTTACAGGATATTCAAGCAGGTCCCAACTTCTGAAATGAATACTTAGTGGTTTCCCATTTTCAAAAATCTTAAGGAAAGCTAGTTTTCTCCCTGTCGCCTACTTACACGTGCGCCATCACCCACGCGACTTTACTAAGGTTGAATTTGCTATTTTGAGGATTTTCTTTGGCTTGTATATATGAATTTGTGTCATCCCTAGCACGAATCAGTACTAGTTCTTGTTTTACATTTGCAAGTATCCTTTTATAGTCTTCACAAAAACCTAAAAGCATACCATACTCAATGGTATACATACATCAAAGTGACCATCCCCAAGATCGCGTGGACCCCATCCTGCATTGTTCAGCACCCCAATTTGTTGAGGATTGAAAGGAATTAGCGTCTTTATTGTGCTTGTGATGCCAACGTTTCTATTTCGGTCAATTTCATGACCATTAAGTTCTAGACGAATTTTCTCAAACAGGATTGCAATAGCTTTGGTTGTGAGAATGTAATTTGTTGCTCCGGGTTGATTCTTTCAGATGAGTATATTTCGAGTAATGATTAATACCATTATTAGTCATTAGTGGTTTGAACTTTGAATTGCAAAACTCCTTTCCGTGGTCAGTCTGCAAATTTTTAGGAACACGATTATCAACTGGTATATTTTTCATAGCATCGTCAACAACACTAGCTGTCTGGGTCTTGAGAGGCACTGCCCAAGCAAACTTCGAATATGTATCGATCACTGTCGGTATATACTTGAAGCCACTGTTTTTACAGGAGTAATTTATCATTTCTACAATATCAGCTTGACACACATCGTCAAGTCCTTTGATGATTACACGTCGTCTTAGAAAATCCCTCCTTGCAGGTCTATGCAGTTCTGCTGCACCTTGATCCATGTTACAATATGATGTCTCTCTCACGAAGTTGTTTAATCACTGACAAAATTTCATTGATGTGTGATGTATGTCCTGCCGATGTGGATGATGTAAGTAGCATCAGTCGTTCAACGAGTTCATTTGGATCGTCCTAATACACATATTCGTTCATGGGGAGAATGCCGGAACCAGACTGACTGACAAGTTTAGAGATTATGGTTTTATACTTGTTATTGTTTGCAATGTTCCGAACATTACCAGATGGATTAAATTTTACTCTGATGGAACTTGTAGTGTTTAATATTTCTGAATAGTTTTTCAATTCCTTGTTGGTATATATTTTAGGTTTAAAAAAAAAAAAAAAAAAAAAAAAAAATCCATTAGCCCTTGTGTCCTCTCATATTCAGTGCCATCTATATTAACATCTTCTCCAAAATACATGGGTGAATTTTCAATCAATAGAGAATCATTCTTCTTTCGAACACCATACACTGAATCATAATCTCGTTGACTTCGCTTTAGAGAACTAAAGAACAGTTCGATAGAATCAGAAGACTGCTGCTGCTGTTGAAGTCGCTGAGGTAAAAAAACTTTTTCAGTAGTATCCGTCACAGGTCTTAACGAATCCACGAAAAATTTTTAATTATCGATCTGATCAGTCTTCATTTCGAGTAACTTGCGTCGAATAGCATTCCTGGCTTTTGTAATGCCACGTTTAGTTCTTGCCATATCCATGGTTATACGTAGAATCAAGCTTATTACTGGTTACTGTATTATTGTATATGTTAAAAAATCACATGTGCTGTAAACGGCTCGTGGGGCTCATTTGCGGGGAAAAACTAAGCTTATAGCCACGACTTACATGGAGTTTTACGTCAACCCATTTCGGTTTGTCTACTGAGAGGATCATACCATTGACTTGGATTTCACAATAATTTCGGCCCGTATCTAGTACATATGCATTGTCGTGAATGGTGTCAGTTGCAATTATATTCTCAATCATAGTCATTTCCATCGATTTTAAAAACATTATACCATCATTAATAGTTTTTTTAGCATATTGTTTTGTTACCACATCGTCATCATCGATGGGGTCAGCTATATGTTTTAATATTCAACCCTGACAATCCAAACTACCTTCTTTCGTAAGAAGTATATGCTGAGGTGGATGCAGCATACCCTCTTGCTCTGTATCGATGATGTTCTACCAAACTTGTCCATGGTTGTAATGATGATAGTACCTAGTATGCTTGATAATTTATTTAAAAATGAATCAAATCCGTTGCGGTACCGTCCATAATACATGTCACAGTCTTTGTCAATAACCAATAACCTGTATTACTGGAATTCAAGCATCCGCATAAGTTTTTAAACTCGTTGAATGACATATCGGTATTAACGTAGTCATTATAAATGTGTTTAAGATTCATATCGTCCTGTTTAAAGAGTACAATCAAGTTGGCGTTTTCTCTAACAAACTGTTTCGGTATACAACTGTATGTCTGGCAAAAGTAGAAAGAATCTACTCACTTGTGCCTTTCCATACAAAAGTAATCTCGTATATTATTCTGTTTGTCACACAAAGCATCGTCAAACACAAACACTGAATTTGGTAGAGCTTCACTAGGCGGAGGTATACTTTGACTATCGCTAAATGTCAAATACAGAATTTCTTTAATGGGTTTTAGTATTTCACCCAGCAACTGGTACTTTAGTTGGTACAAAGACTTTGAAAACACTTATACATTCTCAAATCTGAGGCCATAAGGGTGTTCCAGCAGGGAGAGCACAAGATTAGTCTTCCCACAGTTTTACGGTCCACAAACTATCGCCCTCACTGTCTCAGGGAACAGAGGTCCGTTCTTCTTCCTCTTCCGTTTTGTGTTCGCAACATCTGCATTAGACACGGGTAATGTTGCTTGCTGTTTGACGAAGAGCATATTGACGGGGTTTTCAAGCTGCTCCGACTTTATATAGGTGAGATAAAATGTGAAAATAGTCAGCAGATAAAATTGGCTCCTACCAGGAAGCAGAAGAAGAAGGGTCGTGGCTTCTTAAACAAGCTCATCGATATAATACCATTTGAGGCACACATACCTACATACCAGTTTTGCGGTCCTGGGACAAAACTGGAAAATCGGCTGAAACTAGATCAGACGGGGATCAATGCACTAGATGCGGCATGCAGGGGGCATCACATTGCAAATGAACAGGGCGCGGACAGACGTAATGCTGATCGTATTCTCGTGGAAAAGACTTCAAACAGAATAAAAACTAAAGATGCAAAGTTTGGTGAACGAGCGGCTGCTTTTCTAGTAAACAGAACCATGCACAATAAGATGGGTTCAGGTATTAAAAAGGAAAAGATGAAGAAGGGTGGTATCCTTCCTTTAATACGTATTTTTTCAGGATTCTCTGCTGCTAGAGCTCTTGCAGGAGGAGTCTTGAGTTTAGTCAGAACTGTCAAAGTAGCTAAAGAAGCTAAAAAGCAGTTGGCTGAGGAGAAACGACACAATGAAACTATGGAAGCAATTGCGTTGAAAGGCAAAGGACTTTATTTGAAGGCGGATCAGGATTAAAAAAAAGGGTCAGTCCAGCCACTTACGGACGGGGATATATATAGATATGTAAAGCGTCTGTGTATACCTCATTTACTAGGTGGATTCATGCGTGATGAATTACCTGAAAAAATTCGTCATCATGAATGTGGAATAGTGAACTTGGACAGAGCTGAAAATGACGGAACACATTGGGTTGCATACATTAAGTACAAAGAAGGAATAGTTAAATATTTTGACAGTTTTGCTGACTTATCCCCACCATTGGAATTGGAGCGATACTTTGCAAGCAACAGAATACTGTGTAATGTAAAACGTCACAAGGAATATGGCACACACGTATGTTGTCACTTGTGTTTAAAGTTCTTGTACGAAAATATTTGACATCAGTGTTGCATGAACCTCGGTCGGAGTAACACTTATCTGTCACACTCTGCCTGTCTGGTAATAGCTCAGTCTTGATTTGTGATTACTTTCCACCGATAGATTTGAGTCAAATCGAATATACAATCGGGCAGGTAGATTTCCAAACATACAACTCGATCCCGAACATTGACGAGTAAAATTGCAAATTTCATTACATGAAGAAAGGGGTGATTCATATACCCACAGGATCATACGATACTGACGACTTGGCAAATTATTTAGTTAAACAGAAAAATAACGAGATATTGATTATTAGAGCAAACAACAATTCGCTCAAGTGTGAGATACAAGCGCCTGTGGAAATTGACTTCAGTCAATCAAACTCCATTGGATCATTCCTAGGTGTTCCGGAACATGTGTTAAAACCTGGATTTTATTCATCATACTTACACTCTGCAGATATTAAAAGTTAACGCCATATGTATAGAGTGCAGTATGTGTACAGGAAATTACATCAACCATAAGTTGGGGCATACACTACACTAGTTTTTCCAACAGTACCGCCAAATTATAAGATTGTAGAAGTACTTGCAAATGTCATATATTTACCCATCACAGTGAAAACACTCAACAATATTCACATTAGAGTTATCGACCAGGACGAAGAATTGTTTGATTTCAGAGAAGAAACCATTACTCTGAGACTACATATAAAGAATGGGCGCTCGTTATAACAAGAAGCGACAAATTCGTGCAGTTGTCAGTCGTGAACGGACAGTCAAACGGTTTAAACCTGCTTATGTGCCCTTCCTACAATCGTTAGGCTATACCGTAAAGAATGGATGAACTACTTGATATAACTTCTAGTGTGGAATTTGACAAGTCGGTGACCCGTAAACATTTATTGACTCATCAACCGTATACGCCATCCACATTTAATAACAATTACGAGATTCGAATTCCTATTCAGAACAAAGATACATATACTGTGAATGGCGGGTGAAAGTTACCTGCATCCTGAAGGTTGATTCGTCAATGAAGATGGAAATGGAGTAACAAATTCACTTCTCTCAACAAGTGCTATTGCATTCCTGTTTAAGGAAATTCGTCTAGAACTTAATGGACATGAAATTGACCGAAATAGAAGCGTTGGCATCACAAGCACAATAAAGACGCTAATTTCTTGCAATCCTCAACAAATTGGGGTGCTGAACAATGCAGGATGGGGTCCACGCGATCTTGGGGATGGTCACTTTGATGTATGTATACCATTGAGTATGGTATGCTTTTAGGTTTTTGTGAAGACTATAAAAGGATACTTGCAAATGTAAAACAAGAACTAGTACTGATTCGTGCTAGGGATGACACAAATTCATATATACAAGCCAAAGAAAATCCTCAAAATAGCAAATTCAACCTTAGTAAAGTCGCGTGGGTGATGGCGCACGTGTAAGTAGGCGACAGGGAGAAACTAGCTTTCCTTAAGATTTTTGAAAATGGGAAACCACTAAGTATTCATTTCAGAAGTTGGGACCTGCTTGAATATCCTGTAAGCAAGACACAAGTTTGGACTTCGAAGACAACAACCCAACTGCAGAAAACTAGGTCAGTACTTCTGTGTTTACAAACAAATAAGAAACGTAACACAGAAAAAAGTGCAGTTGAGTTTGACCACTGCCACCTCCATAATGCCAAAGTGTTTCTAAACGAGATAGCATTTCCTTACGAGAATAGATTCAAGCAGTCTTACTATGAACATGATCATCCCTCAACACTACCAAAACGCAAAGAATGTGATGCAACTGCACCTCTAGTTGTAATTGACTGTTTACAACAAAATGAAATAGTTAAGACAGGACCTGAAGATATACGTATGGAATTTGATAGCAGTGAAAATTTCCCTCCCTACACGTCTGCATACTGCCTGATCTTGCACGATCGTGTTGTAGAATACGAACCTCTAAACTGATGTGGTGCGGAGGCTGACATAAAATAGGATATCACCCCGACGTTCCAGCTCACAACCATGACGACCATCTTCCTGGACGCACAGGGCTTCAAGACGAAGGACGATGTCTTCATTTTGAAAGAAGTTTCTGTGTGTGTAATACGATCTGACAATATTATCGCTACATATTGCATTTCTGTATTCTCACCATCACGTGGAGGTAATGAGCCAACAGTTAGTTGACAAATAATTACCTTGGAATACCGTGGAACACTTATGGTGTAACCTTCAGTAAACTATGTACTATTCTACATGCAATCACCAATGAAGATGACTCCATTATTTACGTTAAAGGACGGGAGAAGGCTCGATGGTTTCAGAAAATTATCCGCAAGAAAGTCTGCTATAATATAGAAGATTTAGGATGCCCGCCACTACAAGAACTCAAGAAAAATAATTTGACCAAACTTTGTAAAGCTCATTTATTTTGTAATGCTATGTGTGCAGCTGAAAATGTATTTTTAATTGCCCAATGGTGGGTGAAATAAAAAGAAATAAAATACGTTATTTTTTATTCAAACATTTCATATACAAGTAGTACCACAAACATCAAATCCAGACTCATAATTTTTAATCACAATATTTTTGACATCATCAAGTACTAGCAAATTTGTATACGCAATGAGTTCAAGTCTTAGTACCGCATAATTCAATGATGAAGTGTATGTCACTTGAGCTACATGAACATTATTAATATGCAAATCAATTAACTTTTGCACTATACCCATGTGGTAGTCACGCATCACTTTATTAGCCAAGATGCTCACAAACTCACTGTAACATCTCTCAACCAACTAGCCCTATTTCTGCTTGACGGTCAAGGCGTCGGTCACCGCCGTCTAAGCGTCGAGTTGGTTCCTCCAAGTCGAATCGCCGAAGAAGACGTCACTAGCAGGATCATCATTAGGGTAAAAACAAACAGTTTCCACGCCGGCAATCGTTCGGCAGGAGACGGTGTGCTCACCGAGTGTGAGGTTGTCAGTGCTGGTGTCGAATAAATCGGACACTGCGTCCAATACCTGTATAAGGACGTTCCATTCTTCATATGTCAGTACAATTTTACTGTGTCCCACTTTTTCGAGAACCACAACAGGTTCAAATTCATGCTTAGACGATAAAGCAATGGTGAAACGTTTTGAGTCACTAGCGCTGATACACAGACGAGAACGGCAACACAATACGAGGCATAGCTGCAGACTGATGAGGAAAACGGCAGGCGGGTAATTTATCAAGCGGCCTGTAACTGGCTCTGGTGGAGGGGGTAAGGTACTGGCGACCTTGAAGGAGCTCCGACAGGTAGCAGCCTGCACCTGGCTCCAGTGGAGGGGGAAGGTCCTGGAGACCTCCAGTCCAGAAACGCAATTATTAAATAAACAGGTAGATAATTACAATCTGGCGTGTGGTATTTGCCCCGATCTGCGTCGTCTTTGCTGCAGGAGGCGGGTCGGGCAACCTCCGTTGTGGAATGGCAATCATTAAATACCCATGTATTTAATTAGAAGCAGGTGTGTGGCTCGTTGTCTCGAGCAGCACCGTATTGGCAGCAGGAAGGGGCGGGCGATCTAGAATTGCACAAGTAGGTAATGACCTCTAATTATATGGCCGCGGCCTCAGGAGGTTGGTCCAGGAGCGGGGCGGGCGACCCATTTAAAGTGAAACTGGCTTTTTAATACCACTAATGTGACAACTGAGCAGACCTTAATCTATATATCTTTAAATGCGGAAACGAGAAAGTTCGGATGTGTGTTTGGATGTTCTTCTGGAATCAATAACGCCTTACTAAATCAACATATTTAAATGAAATTTGGCATGAAGTCAGTTAATTGCGTGCGAAGTGACATAGGATAGATTTTATCCCACAAAAACGCATAGCTGTTTTAGAAATTGCCGTTAATATCAATTCGGAAACAACAAAGAGTTTCCTTCTTCGTAGATAGCCATGCCACGTGTACTCTATGCTTTTTACGTAAATCGCAAACACTACTTTTCAGAAATAAAACCAAAACCTTCTTACATATGCAAGTTTGTGTTTAGTTTAAAAGCCATAAAACCGACGCACTTTACAAATAATAGTTTGGAAGCAGGAAATATAAATCTGTACTTAACCTTATACTAAAAAAAAAGGTAGGAACTGTTGTCAAGTTCGCAAGGAGATGTTATCATTTGGGTACATACAATATTATGACATATCAAATAATAAACCATAATTTTTTTTAACTAAAATGCTATGAGTATACCAGCACGTAAGTCGGTTCACTAAAAGTGCAAATTGTCGTAGTTCTATCTCGGTTTAATTTATTTCCTGTCTCTTTTTTGCAACTAAACGATCTGGGAGTAGTTTATGTCGCGATACACCACGTAATACCGTGACGTAGTGTTTATTAATGTTTCTTAAATAACTGATAACTAGATTCCTCTTGCCTTTTGCTGTGACGAGATGGTTTTTTTTCATTCTGGTCCAGGTAGAATTTCAATCTAACCACAACCTTCGTTAATATTGTCGCTACAAAATCAAAGCCTCAATCACAGGCGCATTGATACAATAATTTTATCTTAAGTTATTGATGTGTATCGCGACATAAACTTGAACCTACAGTCTCTGTATTACAAATAATTTTTGCCGAAATTTAAAACTTAACTAACCCTTTTTACTTTTTGTTCAGAATTTTTGTACAAATAATAGAGACTATGATTCAGGAAACTGATTTTTACTTACTGTTCAATATTCTCCAAATATCTATCAAATGCTATACTTAAAACGAATATATTCAATGGGCTAAGTTAGAAACTTATTGTTTCATGAAGCAACAGTAGATGTCTTTTACAACACAATACACAATTTACACGGAGCATATGAAAGCTGCTTACTTATTACTAATAATAACTAAATTCCTTCTGCCTTATGCTGTAACAAAAATCAATCTGGTCCAGGCATCATTTCAACCAAACCACTATCTCTATTAATATTGCCACTACAAACTCAAACTATACTAACACACCTCAACATATTGAATGCAATTATACACCTTACTAAATCACGAGCATTAACAGTCATTTTATCGAGATGTTAACTTGACCAGCAATATTAACGAAAGTTGTCTTAGAGTTGTAGAGAATTATGGACTTTCCGTTGTACACTGTAAGTTACAAGCATTTTAGTATAATTTTTTTAATTATGTTACTCCAATAATTGTCATGATGCTGATGACATACTTCATGCGGATGAATTTAGTTTCAGGTGAATTCAGTATTTAATTTACACATTGCCAACGTCATTATTTGGGTTCATTTAGTATCGCGATCTGAAATAATGAGTCAAGTTTATTTCGCCATTCATAACGTCACTAACATGCAATAGGCCCTATAGTGAATGTATTAATGCGCAACTGATAGAAGCTTTGATTTTCTAGCGTAATATTAGCTGAGTTTTTGACTTGGTTGAAATGCAGCCTGGGCCAGAATGAAATATTATTAGTTATTTCAAGAGCGCTATTTTGGTGATGTCATGTGTTGCTTTGTTCCGATATTGTATCAAAAGATTAATAATAAGCGTGGATGATTTAGCAAAACACGTGGCGTTGACCGATTTTTGAAATTTATAAATGTTTTATTCAGATAGTGGAGTGGCAGACAAGTGGAGTGGTAATTTGCCGGCAGACATTCAATTCTGTTGGCAGATTGAGAAACCAATTATGAAGAAAGAATCAATTACTATTCTAATACTGAAATTTATATTTTAGCGCAGAATTAATGGCTCCAAACGAATGAACTATAGTAAACTTGGTCAACAGGCAATTCAACTTTTTGCACAGATAGAGAAACCATTACCACAATACCACTGATCATTATGGATAAAAGGATCAAGTACTACTATATATACTACTATAATATCTAAATTTCTGTTTATGGAACCAATATATCCTCAAAACAAAAACAATATTCAAAGAGTTATGTTCTCTTTTTTTAAAGATTTTTTTTTCAGATATTCAATGCAAATCAAAATATTGATTTTTAGTATTGCAATTTTTTTTAACGGACAAGAATGTTCTTGGGCCACTTATGTATTTATATGCTGTTTGGATGTTAGTATTTTTTGTTGTTGATATTTAGTCGATTCCATCAATGTATTGCTAATATTTTGACGTTTTGAGCTTCCATTAATTAAAACTATGTTCATTTTTATTCGCGAGATGAAATTAGTAATTTTAAGAGATGCTGGGTAAACGAAATTCAAATCTTTCAAAGAAATGTACGAAAACTAGGGCTATGAAAATAGCCAAAACCTAGGAGACAAATCCCCAATATTGTATATACGGATATATTAAATCGAAAATACTCCTAACAAACAGAATATTTTTATTGGTTTAAAAATTCAGTGAAGTAGTTGTGGAAAATAAATAAATTTTTGTTATTTTATTGCAACATTTATTACTACTACTAGCTGACCCGGCAATGCTTCACTATTGCTGGACTTGAGTAGGCACATAGATTAAATGAAAAAATATTTACATATAAATTTTAAACTGCTGTTTCATTCATTTTCAGTTGGAAAGGGTGAGAGGGTATGCGCTTTGGAAAACATATGCAGGCAGTATTTTTCTGTTTGTTTCAAAGTATAAGTGTGCAAATTCCCATTTAAATCTCATGAAATATGTGGTTTTGTCTAAATTATGGGGAGGAGGAGTGGGTTTTTTATTTTTGTTTGACAGGAACCTTCCCCGTCATCCCGTCGACAACTCACCAAAGCTTCACCGTAAACGGACGAACGGTTAGCGGGTTTGTTTAAATTATGGGATGTTATGGGGAAGAGGGGGTAATTAAGGTGGTGGAAAGAGAGGAGAGGGATAGGGGTTTTTGTGAAATTAATGTGTACAGTATTTCTCTCTCTTTTATAAAGTATAAGTGTACAAATTCTTATATAAATCGGATAAAAATGTGGTTTGCCTAAATTATGGGGTGAAAACGTAATGGGGTTGGAAAGGGGGAAAGGGGATGAATATTCTGAAACCATACGTAGGCAGTATTTTTCTGTTTGTTTTAAAGTATAAGTGTACAAATGCTTATCTAAATCGGATAAAAAATTTGGTTTGCCTAAATTATGGGGTAAAAACGTAATGGGGGTGGAAAGGGGGAGAGGGGATGAATATTCGGAAACCATATGTTGGCAGTATTTTTCTGTTTGTTTTAAAGTATAAGTGTACAAATTCCTATTTAAATCGGATGAAAAATGTGGTTTTGCCTAAATTATGGGGTGTTATGGGGAATAGGGGGTGACTTTTTGGAATTTTTTTTCACAAGAACCTTCGCAGACGCACACTCGAAAACTCTCCAAAGTTTCATTGCAATCTGATAAATGGTATAGGAATGCATAGAAGACGAACAAACCCACAAACCCACAAACAAACATTGATTTTTATATATAAGATTACTAATAAAAATAGCTCTAAAATAAATTGTATGGTCGTATTGACCTGGTGACAAGGCTTCTTTGCGTCTCCGCAATCAGCCCCTGTCGTAGCCTCTTAACGTAACCCACTAATCCTAGCGGACATAGAGGACCCACAGTTCAACACTGAATCAGAACTAAGTGAGCATTCTGGCGTAATTCACATCACACAACAACCTATGCCAGAGGTGAAGGTAGAGCTAAGGACCTTTGAAAATCCTCGCCGAGACTGGGATTCAAGCTGGGGACTTTTCTATCTCCAGTTGGACGCCCTAACCACTGAGCAACCAGACCTCTCAAGAAAATCTTATATTACAACACTCTTCAACGCGGACGAAGTCGCGGGTAACTGCTAGTATTTAATATATTATCTGATTTATCTATATCAGTAAGATATGAAGGCAGATAAATAGCTCGCGACACAAAAACGCTTTGCAGGATTATTGATAGTTTTGTCTTTTAAGGGTCGAATTCATATAAATTCCTGTCTTAATATATGATGTCACCAAAGCGGAGATCTTAATCCTTAAAAAGATACTTAAATATCTCAGAAAGGTACTACACAGGGTGATAAATGACTTGTAATACAAAAAACAGCATTTTTGAAATATTGACATTTTTCCCCTTTAAGGTTTGAATTCTCAAAATTCGTTTCTAAAAATATGATTTGATCAAAGTGGGGACCATAGTCTTTAAAATGACGCCTCATTCATTGATTTCTGTTAAGTATGAAGGGAGATATGGGCTTGTGGCAAAAAAACATGTTATAGAAATAATACATACTAGACGACCCGTGCGAAAATTTCGCGAATAAAATACGACGAATAGTGAGCTTGAATGCTTGTAATATAATGAATAGTAGAACCGTAGTTTTGTAGCAAATATTTTTTTTTAGTGTAATAGGTACACAGCAAAATACTCACAACATATTATGAAACAGTTAGGAAAATTTAAAACACACTTTATTTATGACAAACTGTCACTGACCTTGGTAGAATAAAACCAACCTTAACAAACTGCACACAACATATCAACATCTCTGTGACATTTGCTGCTGAGCGAATAAAATGATTACATTGGAGTTGATAGCAAAACGACAGTGTTTCCGTAAAAGAAAAAAATATATACGAAAACTACTTATTGAATAAAAAAAAGTTTATTGACTTCTATGATATCCGCAGCTAAAATCTGGGGACTTGGCTCTGAACAGTCTCATACGCGCTACCACTTTTAGCACCAAATTCGGAACATTTTTTTCTTAATTTATGATTTTACCTAGCTGGAGACCATAATTTTTAAAACGATATGTCATTTATCGATTTCAGCTAGGTATCGAAGAAGATAAATGGCATATAATAAAAACAAAAATTAAAAAAATCAACACGTTCTATAACTAATATTGATACTTTTGCCCTTTAAGGGTCGAATTACAAAAAAATTTCTTTTAAAAAATATCGTGTAACCAAAGCAGCCACCTTGGTCTTTAAAATGATACCTCATTTATCGATTTCGGTTAGTTATCAAGCAAGGTAAAATTTTTTTTTCAGAAATGATGTTATTTTTGCCCCTTAAGGGTGTAATTTGGAGAAATTTTTCTTAAAATATGATGTGACGATAGTGGATAATTTAATATTTAAATCGATTAGTCATTTATTGATTTCGATTAGGTATCAAGGGAAATAAATAGCTCATGACAGAAAAATGCGTTGTAAAAATATTAATA
Organism: Vandiemenella viatica; assembly: GCA_031002005.1. Lineage (NCBI taxonomy): Eukaryota > Metazoa > Arthropoda > Insecta > Orthoptera > Morabidae > Vandiemenella > Vandiemenella viatica. The sequence continues at coordinate 311,896,032 of JARYHS010008074.1, read as the reverse complement.
CTTTTGCCCTCCAAGGTTAGAATTTTTAAAAATTTCTTTCTTAAAATGTGGTAACGGAACCGAAGACACTACGAAGACCTTAATCTTTTAAATGATACCTCGTTTATCAATTTTGTTTAATTGTCAACGGAGGTAAATGACTTGAGACACAAAAAACGCATTTTAGAAATACTGATATTTATGCCCTTTAAGGGCCGAATAGCGAAAAATTCTTTCTTAAAATATAATGTGACTATGGCGGAGACCTTAATCTTTACTATGATACCTCATTTATCTATATCGGTTATATATCAAGGGAGATAAATGGCTCGTAACACAAAAATGCATTATAGAAAAACTTATACTTTTCCCTTTAATGGTTGAATTCCAAAAAAATTCTTTCTTAAAATATAATGTCACAAAGCTGATACATTACTCCTCATAATCCTACTTCATTTATGGATTTTGGTTAGATATCCAGGGAGATAAATTGCTCAAGACATAAAAACCGAATTTTAGAAAAATTGACATTTTTGCCCTTTAAGGGTCCAATTACGAACAATTCCTTTCTTAAAATATAATGTTACCACGGCGGAAACCGTATTCGTTAATATGAAACCTCATTTATCTATATCGGTTAGATATTAAGGGAGATAAATGGCTCGTGACACAAAAATGCATTATAGAAAAAATTATACTTTTTCCCCTTAATGGTTGAATTCCAAAAACATTCTTTCTTAAAATATGATGTCACAAAGCTGAGACATTACTCCTCATAATCCTACTTCATTTATCGATTTTGGTTAGATATCCAGGGAGACAAATTGCTCAAGACATAAAAAACGAATTTTAGAAAAATTGACATTTTTGCCCTTTAAGGGTCCAATTACGAACAATTCCTTTCTTAAAATATAATGTTACCACGGCGGAAACCTTATTCTTTAATATCATACTTCATTTATCTATATCGGTTAGATATTAAGGGAGATAAATCACTCGTGACACAAAAATGCGTTATTAAAAATTTATACTTTTTCCCTTTAAGGGTTGAATTCCAAAAACATTCTTTCTTAATATATCATGTCACAAAGCTGAGACATTACTCCTCATGATACTACTTCATTTATCGATTCTGTTTAATTATCCAGGGAGATAAATGGCTCGAGATACAAAAAACGCATTTTAGAAAAAACGACATTTTTGCCCTTTAAGAGTCGAAAAAACGAAAAATTCTTTTCTTGAAATATAATGTTACCACGGCGGAGACCTTTGTCTTTAATATGATACCTCATTTATCTATATCGGTTAGATATTAAGAAAGATAAATCGCTCGTGACACAATTACGCATTGCAAAAATATTGATACTTTTGCCCTTTAAGGGTCGAATTCCGAAAAATATCTGTCTTAATATATGACGTCACTAATGCGGAGATCTTAATCTTTAAAATGATACTTCATTCATCGATTTCGTTTAGGAATGCAGGGAGATAAATGACTCGTAACACAGAAAACGGCATTTTAGAAAGATTGACATTTTTGCCCTTTAAGGGTCGAATTCCGAAAACTTCATTTCTTAAAATATGATGTGACGAAAGTGGAGACCATAAGCTTTAAAATGACACCTCATTCATTGATTTCGATTAAGTATGAAAGAAGATACAGGCTTGTGACAAAAAAAATACCTTAAAGAAATAATATATATGACTATCCGTACAGGAGTCATATCAACCTAAAAAGCTTCGTTTTATCGTAGTGGTCGTGGTTAGGATTAAATTCAGCCTGGACTAAGAGAAAAATTTTTACGGGAAATTCGGTCTACGGCATCCATCTCAGAAACTGCACATATGTTTACAACGGAAGCAATCGATTGTTTCTGACTGCTTGTATCGATACTAAAATATCGAGCGTTGTACTCCATCTCGGATTTCGTACAACTTTTTACATCGGAGGAAAGCTTAAACAGGAAGAAAACATTACAAGAAAGAATTTAACATACAATTCAAAAAATTGTCATTAATTTTGCAGCAGCGGCGGCATATAATAGCCGCTCGTCACTCTCACATTTCGGCATTTTTAATTTAATTCGTGGCGACTTTTCCAAAAAAGAGTGTAAAACGTGTAGACAACATTATAACGAAGCAGATAAAACAAATTTCAAACGGTCAGTACCAGTTTCGGTCAAATCTCCTCCCACCATTTTTTTGTATGTAAAAGAAACAAATCGAAAGCGGAGAGTCAAGTTTTTTGATATCTCGCTTACTTATAGAGATGCCGACCGTCAAAATTAGTTATAAGTATCGGTCCTTGGTGCTTTTAGTGACATTGTTCTTCTGGTCCAGACCATGTTTCAATCTATAAGCAGCCGCTAGCAAGAAAATAAAAGAAAAACACACATTGTGGATATCCAACGTGTAGTTCATTTGTGCAAGGCATTTTAACCTACCCCAACTAATATTGATATCTCGACAACTAAGTGAGATATCAAATTCAATCATATTAGATATGTCTCGTTGAATTACATAAGAAATCTTCAAATTGCAGACCCATGGTTGTAAAGGAATCTCCCATTAATCAAACCAATACTTCATAGATGCACTTCAGAAAACGCAACTAGGGGATTCTACGATAATCGTGTCGCCGCAATTTGATAATGGATTCTTAAGGAACACGATGAGACAAATTGAAAGTAAAGAATATTTTTTGTGATTTTGTATGTAACTCGACGAGAAAATTCGAAAATAAAGAACTTTTATACATATATCTTAGTTCTAGAGAAATTGTATCTTAAAAGTGAGGAGGTTAGAATGAAATCCGGCCTGGACCAAAAAAATTTACCAAACTCTATATTTACATGGTGGAAATGCATTATAGATTTTTTATTTTCTTCCTAGTGTTTGTTGTTAGGTCGAAATACGGCGTGGACCAAAAGAAACGTCACCAAAAGTACAAAGAACTTTACCTATGACTGATTTTTAACATGCTATATCTCGAAAACCAAGTGAAATATCAGACAATTTTGTTCTTTATTTTTGATTTTGTTCGTCGAGTTTTACAAGAATTCATCATCAGATTGTGGCGCCATGGTAACGATAGAACTGCCCGCAGCTAAATTGTAGATTTAATTGAAGCTAGTTTTATTTTGGTAGTAACAGAAAGCAGACATTACGCCAAAAAACAATTTTTTATTATTATTATGTATAAACTATCCATAAATTGAATAAACAGTAGTAGTTTCCGTTGGCACTATTTAGTGCGACATATACATACAATATTCTTGGATAATGGCAGCTAGCTATTGGTGAAATAAGCATTGAATTTGTTTGCATGTTAAATTGAAATGCAGGCTGGTTATTGTAAATACTTATAGGCCATAGTATTTTGGATGCCATACTTTCATGCTTTTTGTTACTATTACTGTGATTTTGTCTGCATTACAACCAACGAGCAAACAAATAACGAGAGGAGAGGTATCAGCACGGTATCGCTAGTGCAAAATTGACCAAATCTTTTTTGTGGGGAGTAATATCAGGCCTGGATTGAAAGCACAAAAAATAAATACAACGTCCTAGCCACAGAGCCCTTTAATATGAAATAATATTTTATACATAATGGTCCAGGGTACATTACAAACTATACACATACTCCTAAACACACTCTATGAAAGTACGAAAGTGAGGAGTAGTATCAGCATGGGATCATTAGTGCAAAATTAACCAAACCGTTGTGTGGGGATCAGTGTCAGTCCTGGACAAAAAATTAACCACAAGGTCCTACATACCAAGCCTTTCATTATATATAAAAAAATTGTACTAACATTACCCGCTGCTTTGCGCGCATGTGTTTTGGTATGTGTAAAAATTCGTTATCGATTTTATTATATTACCAAGTATTAACGTTGAGAGGCATGAATTGTAAATGTCTTCTTAATGCTCTCCTTTGTTTTAGTTATTATTTTAGGTTCGGTTTTCATACTTATGTCAGACAATTTTGTTTCATTCTTATTTTAGTGTGACACAATTTGTGACAAGCTGTCTGAAAAATTAACTGTACTAATTAATAGAGATAATTATTGTGCGAAGTAAAAAGAAATGCTTCGAAAGGGTTTTATTTTTGTTATATAAGCAAGTGAAGCAATGTTTAAGAGAAATAAGATTTTATCTTACTCGGCATGTCGGTCACTGTTATACCTCTGTGTTTAAATGCTGGTAGGGAGAACTGCACGGTAACCGTGGTGCCGCAAATTTATATCGATATAGAAGTTACCTGCCACTTCGTGCACTTATATTTTAATAAAAGAATTTTTCGTAATTCGACCCTTAAAGGGCAAAAATGTCAATTATTCTAAAATGCTTTTTTTATGTCTCGAGCCATTTATCTTCATTGATATCTAACCAAAATTGATAAATGAAGAAGGAATATTAGGAGTAATGTCTCAGCTTTGTGACATTATATTTTAATATAGAATGTTTTTGGAATTCAACCCTTAAAGGGAAGAAGTATAATTTTTACTACAATGGATTTTTGTGTCACGAGCTATTTATCTCCCTTGATATCTAACCGATATTGATAAATGAGGTATCATATTACAGATTAATGTCGCCGCCGTGGTAACATTATATTTTAAGAAAGTAATTTTTCGTAATTCGGCCCTTAAAGGGCAATAATATCAATTTTACTAAAATACGTTTTTTGTGTCTAGAGCGATTTATCTCCCTGAATATCTAACCAAAATCGATAAATGAAGTAGGATTATAAGGAGTAATCTCTCAGCTTTGTGACGTCATATTTTAAGAAAGAACGTTTTTGGAATTCAATCCTTAAAGGGAAAAAGTATAATTTTTTCTACAACGGATTTTTGTGTCACGAGTTATTTATCTCCCTTAATATCTAACCGATATAGATAAATGAGGTATCATATTAAAAATTCATGTCACCGCTGTGGTAACATTATATATTATGTAAGCAATTTGCCGAAATTTGAGCCTTAAAGGGCAAAAATGTCAATTTATCCAAAATGCTTTTGTGTCTATAGCATTTATCTTCCTTGATATCTAACCGAAATCGATAAATGAAGTAGGAATATTAGGTGTAATGTCCCAGCTTCGTGACATTATATTTTAATAGAGAATGGTTTTGGAATTCAACCCTTAAAGGGAAAAAGTATATTTTTTTCTACAACGGATTTTTGTGTCACGAGCTATTTATCTCCCTTGATATCTAACCAATATAGATAAATGAGGTATCATATTAAAGAATAAGGTCTCCGCCATAGTCGCATTACATTTTAAGAAAGGAATTTTTAGGAATTCGACCCTTAAAGGGCATAAATATCAGCATATTGCGTCTCGAGCCAGTTATATCCCTTGACAATTAAATAAAATTGATAAACGAGATATCATTTTACAGATTGTTCTCTTGATAAGGTCTTCAGTTCCATTAAACCACATTTTAAGAAAGAAATTTTTCAAAATTCTACCCTTAAAGGGCAAAAGTATTAAAATTTCTACAAAGCATTTTTTTGTCGCGAGCTATTTATTTCCCTTGATACCTAACCGAAATTAATAAACGAGGTCTCTTTTTAAATATTAAACTATCCTCTTTGGTCACACCATATTTTAAGAAAAAACTTTTTCGAAATTCAACCTTCAAGGGGTAAAAATATCATCATTTCTAAAACGTTTTTTTTTACCTGACTTGATAAATAACCGAAATCGGTAAATGAGGTATCATTTTAAAGACCAATGTGGCTACTTTGGTCACACCATATTTTATAAAAGGAATTTTTGAAATTCGACCCTTAAGGAACAAATGTATCAATATTATTTCCATAGCGTGTTTTTTTTTTTTTTTAATTACAAGCGATTTATCTTCTTCGATACCTAGCCGAAATCAATGAATATCATATCGTTTTAAAGATTAAGGTCTCCAGTAAGGTAAAATCTTAAATTAAGAAAGAATTTTTTGAAATCTGGTGCTTAAAGTGGTAGCGCGTATGAGAATGTTCAGAGCCAAGTCCCTAGATTACAGCAGCAAGTATCACAGAGATGTCAATTAACTTTTCTGATTCTATGAGTAGCTTTTCGGGTATATTTTTTTCTGTTGCGGAAACACTTTCGTTTTGTCATGCAATTCCTATTTTATTCGCACAGCAACAAATATCACAGATATGTTGACTAACTATATGTACATATATATATATATTTGCTACAAAAGTACAGTTCTACTTTTCATAATATTACAAGCATTCAACCTCACTATTCATCGCATTTTATTCGCGAAATTTTCGCACGGGTCGTCTAGTTATTTTTAATTCTCTTTGCTTTCAGTAAACCCTTATTATTGATGTCATTATTTCAGTCGCGTTTCGATAGCGAAGCAGTGAATGTATTAATGCGCAAGTGACAGAAGCTACGATTTTTAACCAAATCATTAGTCAACTTTAGTTAGGTTTAAATGCAGCCCGAACCAGACTGATAATTTACATGCTTTGTTAGAGCATAAGGCATAGTGGATTTAATTTTATAATTTACGCGGTATAGCATAATGATTTAGGATGCATAGTTGATTTTTTATTTCATTGGTTGCATGTTGCTGTCGTCATTAGGTTGAAAACACTTATGGCGATAAACATTACGAAATCAAGGTTATACGAGGTATTTAATAGGAAGAACAGTTTATTTTATGGGTCGTCGTTTGAACAACAGTTAAAATGGTAGTTTTGTCATTATCGTGGGGCCACACTCTGATGATGAATTCTCATAGAATTCGACGAAATAAATCTAAAATAAAGAATAAATGTTTTCGAGATATAGCATATCAATAATCTGTTATAGGTATTGTTCGTTTTTCTTTTGGAGACGTTTCTTCTGGTCCAGGCCATATTTAAACCTTACAACAATCATTAGGTAGAAAATAAAATACCTATAGTGCATTTCCACCGTGTAGATATATTGGTCTTGGCAGATTTTTTTTCTGGTCCTAGCCAGATTTTAACATAATCTCCTCACTTTTGAGACACAATATCTCGAGAACTAAGCGAAATTGAAATAAAAATGTATTCTTTATCTTCGATTTCTCTCGTCGAGTGATATTCGACTTCGTCATCAAATTTGGCTTTGGCGAAACTGTTCCAGGATGCATTTCAACCTAACCTCGTCAATTTTGAGATACGATATCTCGCGAACTAAGCGCGATATCAATAATGTTTATTCTTTACCTTCGATTTGTTTCGTCGAATTACTTCAGAAGCCTTCATTAAATTGCGGCGCCACGGTTGTTGTAGAATACCCGCCAAAATTTATACACAGATTTCTTGCGCTATTTTATTCAAGAATATTTGCACATTATAGCCACCAAATACATATTAATCGAGTAAACTTCATCGAAATATGGACAGTTCTGTACTAGTTATTATGGAAAAACTACGTATTGTTACCTGTTGATATTTATGGTAGCTGTGTTTCAGATATCTTTCTTAAAGAAAGAAAAAAACTGAACGGAATTTCGTATCCGTAATGACACGTAAGGAAGAAATATTGTCGTATTAGTGTCATTGTACAGCCTTTAGCGATCATGTATGGCATATTGTTCCAGAGACAAACTGTTCACTGTCTATCACATTACTATTCTAACACATATCGCATGCAATTGGCCTGTTACGATTCACGGAAATGCTGATTACTTTTGACTCACGTATGCCGTTTATTTTAAAGCACAACAGCCTAGAAAACTGCAGTGGGCCAGGTAGTTGTCCAGCGTAGGGCAACTTCTAAATGCACGTAGCGTGTCTCTGCGTCGTTGCACCGCTTCCCTACATTCGTTGTCTCACCAAGGTATCCGTTTGTTCTTCAGAAAGTATACAGGTTTCTGTGCGGGAATGGAAGCGTTAGCAGCTTGATTAATATCGTTTATCAAAAGGCGGTAATCCGACGCAGCATCAGCTCCGCACTCCCAAGATGATGTGAGTCGTTCCAAGCCAATTTCAAATTTTTCCCAGTCAGCCTGGTGAATTTTCCATTTGTTGGTAGGGAAGATGAACCGTGGCGCTGAGGTGTCAGAACTGAAGCGGAGTAGGATGGGTAGGTGGTCAGATCCCATCGTGTCTTTGACTATTTCCCAAGAGATGTCCACGGCTATATTCGCCGATACACAAGAAATGTCCACTGCAGAAGGACCCTGACCTGGCGAATTGATCCTGGTGGGTTCGCCATTGTTCAATACAACCATGTCTTCTTCCTCTAAAATAGTAGCTATAGTGCTACCCATTTCGTTTGTACTTGAACTTCCCCATAGAATGTTATGGGCGTTAAGGTCTCCTAAGAGAAGGACCGGTTTCGGTAGGGGTCTGAGGAGGTTCGTGATGGCTGCTTTCGATAACTTCATGTTCGGTGGTCTGTACATTGATACGATGGTGACCTCTTTCTTGCTGAGACGGATTCTAGCCGCACATATATTAAATTCCGTATCTTCCGTGCGGAGGTGTATTGGTTCATAATAAATAGAGTTTCTAATTAGTATGGCAGAGCCCCCGTAGCCATCAGGACGATCTGATCTAATGGGATTATACCCCTTGAATAAAAATCGTTCGCCTGGCTTCAGCCAAGTCTCACTGATGGCCATGACGGCCACCTTATTCGTTGAGGAGTATTGCAGCAAACTCTCTTTGTTGGCCCTGATGGATCTTGCATTCCATTGTAGGATGATCTCGCAATGCGCGGCTGTTCCGATGTTTCTAACCGGAGCCGCCATTGTCTATCCCGCTTATGGACAGGGACACTCATTATTATTTCAAACATTTTGTTGACCGAGGATTCCGTAGATGGTACGTCAGAATGGTTATTTACCGGATGGGGAGGGTATGGGTTGCGGACGATCGGTTCGATGTGCCTATTGTAAGGAATCCAATAGTTTTTGTAGGACCTGTCTACCGCACTGCTTGTGGTTCTGCCCGCTTTTCTCTGACTTTCGGAGCTAGGAGGGTGAACTTGGTTCCTGACCGGAAAGGATGGAAGGGAGTTCTCCAGGTCAGTGGGGGTGTTTACCAGCGTAGGAGTGGCCTGTGGTATCTGCGCCTGTTGGGGAGGATAAATCGGGACGTTAGGTGGGGCGGTTGTAGGATTATGCTGTGCTATGTTCCAACCACTTTGATCATAGATTCCTTCGTGGGTGGCCATGATTGGAAATTGCATGTTCGCTCTTCCTAGGCTCGCCGCCATACTGGCGTACAATGGGATGGAGATTTTCTCTAGGGCTTGCTTATAGCTTAGATTTTCCTGGGCCATCACCTGTTTGATCTTCTTTTGTTTGACGTATTCGGGGCACTGTCTGTCAAAGGATGGGTGACCGCCGCTGCAGTGGACACATATTGGGGTACTTTGGTTCACACATTCTGTTCCATCATGTGGATTTGTGCAAAAGGGCCATCGTTTGCTGCTTCTGCACTGATTGCTGGGGTGCCCAAAGCGAAGACAGTTAAAGCACTGCATTACCGGCTTAATATAGGGTTCTACAGGACATCTCACTCCATGTATATAGACATAATTGGGGCGCCTCTGAGCTTTGAAAGTTAGGAGACATACCGGAAGCGGGATTTCCTTCATTTGCTCATTTTCTTTCGATTTTCTAATAAACCTTTTGACCTTCACTACTTGATATTCACACCTCACAACCTCCATTATTTCTTCCTCTGATATTTCGGTAATGACGTTCCTAATAAACCCTTGCTGTGTAATGAGAGAGAACGGAATGTAGGCCTTTAGGCCATTTCGCTCCCAAACAGAACTCTTGATCAGGCTATTGGCCGATGCTGCCGACCTCATTTCAATCTTGACGCGATTTCGCCCAGCAGGAGCTATCTGGATTATGTTGTTACCTATATCCTGACTGAGGGAGTACATGATGCGGCCGATTGCCATTGGGTGGATGCGTCCAATGTTTTTGTCCTGACTTTCTATATACTCGTGGTAGGGACCTAGATCATAACTTTCATAATGTGCTGGCGCCGCCCAATTTACCTGCAGGATGTTGTTTTCTGTGGCCGTTGCTGGCTGCTGTCGCTGTGCATGTTCCGGCTGCGATGCGTCCATACTCATGTCAGCTGGTGGTGGAGGATGCCGTGAGGAACGGAGAACCTTGCTGCTTCCGCTGCTGGCGTCGGTGCCGATGTCGTTTGCGGAGGCGAAGGGGCGTTTCTGCGGTATATGTGCTACCACTTCATCTTCTCTTCTCGATTGCTGGTCACGTTGGATTAAAGTAGGATTGAAGATTGCTGGTGGAGTGTTTACAGTATTGAGACCTGAGCTGACTGCGTCCATGGTTGCACTCGTATCACCGCTATTGCTCTGCGATTGGAACTGCACATGGCTGCCACTAATGTTGTCTTCGTCTGCTGGTCCTATGATTGTCTCACCATTTGCCTGGCAGAGTGTCGACGGCTGGAGCTGGAGCTGGCCGCCTTCGCCATAGTCCCCGCCGTACATGACGGCGCCAGGCTATATTGAATTAACAGATGTGTGTACTTGATAAACTATTGCACTATTTCACCTCGAGAGTGGGAAAATATCCCCGGAGAACTAGTCCGTAGTTCCGGGAAAACACTGCCCGGAGACCGCGAAGCACTTAACCGCACACAACGCTGATACGCGAGTATAAGGAAGTTTACACTACGAGAGCTGAGACTCGACTTCGTAGTTAACGTTCTGAGCTTGTGAGCGTCAGGTCTTCGGTTCATATTTTAGTATTTCAGACTTTCTATAAATTTATTTTTATTTCCTTTTTAAACATTCCGAACCTATACTTTATTTAAGCATATAATGTATAATTGATACTTACCTAATTGCTTCAGCTAATAACATACTTGAGGAGCGTCTCTTAACTGAGAGTATCCAATGTTTTTTTAACCAATTGCCCACATAAATATGAACGCTTTCGCAGCGGCAACTCTGAACGGTAGCTACTCAGGTTTCCAGCTGCGTCCAAATCCCGTCGTCTGTCCTTTATCAAACTGCACACATGTTTTGAAAATAATTATTTTACAGCAGTACTAACATCACCTTTCAGAAACAAGCAACGTATTGTTGTAATTAATTATCTAATTCTGTAGATGGACTATAATGATTATGCACATTCGTCAAAGAAAACAAAAACATGGGAGGAAATCGCATAGAATTAATTATTAGTAGTGTAACGAATTAAAAGACCATTGTCAACCAAAATTTTACAACCATACTCTATCGTAGGACAGACATAAATTATTTTATAACTGGTATAAGTAAAGAAAGTTCATTGAGAATCGGGGTAAATGCTGGGAATTCTTAAATTACCGTTTTTTTTTTTTGTTTTTTTTTTGTGCAATACTGTTAGAAGTTTCTGTACACAATTACATTATGTGCTTCATAGTATTGTGATTTGATATCTGCGAGGGTGAAATGCTAATTACTTAATGTAGCATGCAATTATCTGTGTTATTCATTGTTTGGAATTACTTCAGAATAATAACATAAATAAATACCAGCATTTGGCGAAGAAGGATGTCGTCAGACGCGTGATTGTTCTTTAGTCTCAGGTGTAAAGAGGAACCCTCATGTTTCGTCAACTGTGATAATTGACTTGAAAATCGCGTAAACCATGCAAATTCAAACCTACACAGTCTACCGGTAAAGTAAGGTCGATAGTGTTTAAGGACCGGAAGACCGAGCGTGGTGGGTGAACGGTGACACTCTGGCCACGCATTCGAAAGGAGGCGGGTTCGAATCTCCGATCGCCCTCATATATAGATTTTCTATGTTTTCCCCAGTTCAATCCAGGCAAATGCTGCGATGATTCCTTTAAAAGGCCATGGTCGAATTCCTTCCTGTTCCTTCTCACAAGTCCTTTCCCTCATTTAATGACGTCAACGTCGACGAAACGTACTGCCATAAACAGCTCATGCCAGCTGCGACCACAGGCAGCTATTGTGAAACTGTGAAACAAATAACAAGGGCAGTTCAGAACTGAAGAAGAGGAATTTTAAGCAAGGGGGCAAGCGTTCTTCGTGATAAAGCTCGCCAACACGTCGCATAACACACCATCGCTCTTCTACAAAACTTTGTTTGGAAAATAATTACCCACCCTCCCTTTAGTCCGGACTTCGTACACAGTACTTACCACTTTTTTCTAAACTGTGAGAATATTTGACCGATATAGATGAGAAAGATGAATTTCAACACTTGCTCAAAGGCACAGAGGCGAGTATACAACTTTTTTTTAATGATTTTTCGCCTCGACGACATTGTGATCATTAGAGAAGGGTTAGGGGTGGTGGCAACGATTTTGGCCATTAGAACCATTACAGTATTCATATGGAGTGATTTGGGGAACCTTGGAAACGCCAGATCGTGATTTTCGGACGAGGATTCAAAGATGTGTCCTCCCGAATGAAAGGCCAGAGTGTCACCGCTTATTCCGCCACGCCTGGTCATTTATAAACTGTAACAGCGTCTACAAAAATGCGTGTTCCGAAATGGTAATAACATAGACAAATAGATAATTGTTCAACCTTTAAAATGATGTACAGATACAAAATCAATTTATAAAGTTTAAATTGATTTTGTATCCGTAAATGGTTGGATACCTTACTTTTTGAATTTCCCTTGTACAATTAACATGAATTCCAAACGTATTTTTTAATACCAGCTGTGATTTTCAACCTCATTATATAAGTTGGATAACTGTAGTCAAACAAAAATATATATATATATATATATATATATTATGTCGAATGTGCTGCTCGCGATAAATTATTTGCTTTACATATTATAAAGGTACTAGCCACAAAGCCCGTCAAAAATGACGGGGTTTAAGGAGTGTTCTGGCAATTAATTTCTTTTTAGTTGCTTACCTAAATAGAATTGTTATAAAATAAAGCTCAATATGCTGTAATTTCTCGTCCCTTGTCATATAGCAAAAAGTTTCAGTTTTCAATTTGGCCCAAGTTGCGTTTTAGCCTAACTACAATCTTCGCCAATATAGCCGGTAGAAAATCAAAGCTTCATTCACACGCGAATCAATACATTTCCTGCATCGCATGTCATCATGCGTCGATACCGATCATGCATCATGCGAAACAAACTTGATCCAAAATCTTCACAATTTCTTACAACTTTCTTATTTTCTATGAAGAAGATCGATGTTTTAACGCCTGACACAACTTACATCCGGCTGAAATAACGACCCAGTGAAAACGAAGGATGCTAAAAATAAATCTTAAAAACCTACGTTACGCCACGTAATATTAGTTTTAAATGTGGTGTAGGTCGCACAGATCGCCAACAATTTGGAACTTCTTTCCCCATCCGTGCATTATTAATAATTCTTTGACCAATATCCCTCCACGCCCCATCACCAACATATACCCTGTACCTTCCCAACATTCGCTTCACCCTCCTCCTTTCCTCCAATGAGTCCCAATCCAGTTTCCATATCATGCGATAATTTCCACAAACAAAACTAGCTGCACTTCTTTGCACATTTCCAACTCCTGTCTTTTATAACCAAAATGTGGGTCCCAAACTACACTACCAATTTCATACAATTGTCTTACCTAAGTTTTGTAACCCAACTCCCTAATTTCTCTGTTACATCCTCTCATCACCCTCTCCAGTAAATGAAGGATTTTGTAACTTTTTCCTATCACCTGCCCAATGTGCTTTGCCCAATTGAGTTTATCAAACATTGCATCAAGATATTTAAACTTCAAGCTTTCAACACACAATTCTGACCCCACCTTATAATCATAATTAACCTTTAGTTTTTTATCTGTTGCCTTATAAGCTGACTCTTCATGGCATTTATCTTCATTCGATGCTGACCTAACCATTTAGGTATTCTATTCAGGTCACCGTGCAACTGTTAACAGTTTTCACCTCTTTGGATTCTATTGTATACCATTATATCATCAGCAAGAAACCTAGATTTGACTGTAACCCATCAACACAGTCATTCATTAGAATTAGAATGGTCCAAATACACTATCCTGTGGCACTCCCACATTTAGTTCCACCTCTTTTGATAATGTATTACCTCCTCTAACACCGAGCGTGGTGGTGTAACGGCTAGCGTTCTGGCCTCGCATTCGGGAGGACGGCGGTTCGAATCCCCGTCCGGGCATCCAGATTTGGGTTCTCCGTGGTTTCCCAAATCACTCCAGGCAAATGCCGGCATGCTTCCTTACGAAGGCCATGGCCGAATTCCTTCTGATTCCTTGCCCCCATCCTTTCCCGTCTCTAAAGACCTCGCTGTTGAGAGACGTAAAACAGTTAAAAAAAAATCCTCCTCTAACACTTTGCTTTCTGGCTTTTAAGAATCATTCTACCCACAAGTAACTTTCAGTTTATTTAAAACCATTTTATTGCTCACTCTGTCAAATGCCTTAGAAAGATCTAGTGCCACATTATCAACTTGGCCTCCCTTGTCCAATTCATTTGAAATATATTGCATATAGCCCACCATCTCAGATTCAAATAAATATCCTTGCCTATAGCCATGTTGTCGATCTGAAAACCATTTTCTTTCTTCACAGACATTTCTTATATAGTTGAATATCAGTTTCTCCATAATTTTGCCTATCTCTGATGTCGAACAATTTGGCCTGTAATTTTCAACTCTATTTGTAACCCCTCCATTATGAACTGGTGCTACTATCGCTCTTTTACAATCCTCTGCTAAGCAGCAATACTCCACATTCATTTTAAATAATATTTCAAGGTAAGGTATAATATGGTATCCCACAATCTGTACTAATATTATCTACAACAGCCCCTTTACGTTTTTTTAGCTCTCTGAGTTCCTTCATAATTTCCTGTGAATTTATTTCAAGATTTTGTAGTTTCCTCATTTATACTTTTAGGAGGACTCTCCTCTGAATCATTCCCTCTCATCACAGAATGATTGTCTCACTAAAGCAGTTACTCAATGTCTCTGCAATTTTAAAATCATCAGTAACTTCAGCTCCGTTTTTATCTACAATAATCTGAATACTTTCCTCTGCCCTCAGTTTTCTAATATAGCCATAGATGTATCATTCAGTAATCCTACTGCACCAATAATATTCTTCATAAACCCATCCTTTGCTTCCCTCTTTGCTCTTGATAATTGCTTGTTTAGTTGTTATATGTATTCATTACTGCCTTCCTGTCGCTTAACTCTATTGTGTTCACGTCTCACTAGCCTCTTTATCCTTCTCTCCTACCTATAGTAGTATATAGGTTCTGTATTTCTCACTATTTTTTGTTTTTAAATAAACATTTCCTCCTCCTTTCTCCTTAAACGCTACCTATTTCGCCTTCACTGTACTTCTGACATCCTTCCATTTGCTTAACCTTTCCTTGAAATTTCTCTTCAGTTCTAAAGTCTGTGCCTTTTACGCCTTTTCCCCCCTTCTATTTTGGCCAATGGTTTACTGAATCTCCTAGTATCCATCAGTACCGCACAGTGATCACTTAATCCTTCAGTTACTTGACACCCTACAAGAGTTTCACTAGGCTTTATTAGAAAGACATCCAACAAGTTTCGTCCCTTGTATTTTGTTTTACCACTTGTGTAAAACCTACTTCCCTTATTAAGGTGGTTGCAAATCTCTGTTCCATTGTGTTGTTTATCTTATTTCCCATCCAGTTGATGCCTGGTAAATCTAAGTTCCCTCCATTAATAACCATTCTACTCTCACCTCTGAACTGTGAATGTGAAATTAGTTTCTCTACAAGAATTTGATCTTCATCATTCATTCATCCACTACGATAAGCAGCCAATACCCTGTATTTTTTCTTTTTCTATCACCCCAAAAAGATTTTGTCCCAAGATAAAAATCATAAAATAACAGATAGAAATAGTGACACTTATTTTGCGTAACGTTTTGGTAATAGATAACCTACTATGTTGTTAAGTAAAAATTACGTGTCAGCTGATAGATGAAGTTAGCACTATCTAGAGCCACGCTGTTATTAATTATAAGGTTTTATACATCATCTCTGTTACACTCTGCAATTGATGTGTAGTAGGATAATCATGAGGAAGTTGGGCTGTTTACACACAGCGTTAAACGTGCAGCATTACCTTGACCGGATTGTATGGAATATCCATTCGCAAGATACTCCGACTGCTTTAAGATTTCATAATGATTAAACTTCTATCAATACTCGTACATTTTGCTATTATTTTACTGTTGACAGTAACATCAAAATTACAACACCCAGAGCTCGAATAAAATCCGCAGTAGCTTACTTCGGAGAAGTGAAAAGTTAAGTAACGTAAAAGAAGCGATTGCTTTTGTTATTAAAGCGTCAGAATAAATATAACAAGCAACAAAGTCAGTATGCTGTTATAATCTTTTACAGACGTATGTGTGAATATATGTATTTGTGAAAAATTCTAATTTTTTTGTATTGTATTTCGCTAAAATACGGGCGTAAAGTGATATTGCACCATAATCATGGACTTCAATTGTTTTTCTGAAACACTGTATTTTCAACCTCACCACTTCAGAAGACTCGTTATTTGGTAGATCCTCCGATTTGTTTGGAATTCATTGGCTGCAGATCGCGTCCCACCCATATCACTGTAAACTAATAATTACAACTATCTTTAACGCTTTGAATAATTAAATTCTGACGGTTCGGTTAAACTGCTATAGCTTTTATCAGTCCATCGTTCACTCGGATTCACAGCAGAATTGACGTTTGTGTCTAGATTAAAAGAAATTTGGGAAAATTTTTATTTTCTCTAACACAATGAATATTCGTATAGAATGAACGTAGGAATTTTATAAATAATCTAGACGACAGTCATAAAAAATCTACGAGTGAGAGCATTACAGCACTTGTTTCTCATTTAAGAATATAGTTGAATATTGGAGTGAAATAAAGTGTCTCTTAATGCTTGATAGCAGAGTATCAGCAAAGTGAAACACAGGTTATTTATAGAGGAAGGACGTTCATAATTTCCTGTTTCCGCATAAGTAGGCGGAAATTTTGGTAAGCACTGGCCTTGCTTTCGATCATTCCTTCCAATTTACTAAATGAATGGATTCTTTCCTCATCCCTCAAATTCCTTGTTTCTTTCTTGCAATTTCAGATTTCGGAAATAAGGTTATCATGTCATTATATTGAGGATATATATCAATTATATCATTACTGATCACTAGTAGGAGCAGCATTTTGTTAAATACGGAACCTCGCATTAGCATGTTATTCGTCAATGATGATATTTTGTTTTCGTAAGAATAACTACTCACATTTTCAATTCTGTTTGCTAATACCACTGTGTCCAAAAGGAACATTAGCTACAAAAACCACACATTAGTTTGATTTAGGTACTTGTTTTTTTTTCAACAGCCATCACTACCCCAATCATCAATTTCCTGCCTTTGCCATCAGTACTAGAAAAAAACTGGTAAAGTTGAGTGGCATAAATCGTAATGGTTAAATTAAATTTATAGGAATACTGGCTTTCAGTTCCTACTGATGCATGATGCGTTGACACTTTCTCATTTCAGCCAAAACATTAATTTTATGATTCTTTTCCACTGTTCCAATTGACCACGAAACATATATAAACTTACTTATATGATATGTATTTTGCAACAAGTGAGAAGGGAGATAAAGAATGAAAAAAGTTAACATACCTGTTCTTGAACCGAGAACCAGCACGTTAACAGCCCAGCACGTTACCACTCAGACACCTGGATTTATAGAATCTAGTGCCTCATCAATTATATGACCAAAGAAAAAATATACATATAGATACAACATTCCGTGATTGAATAGTAATCTGTATAAAGAATGTAACTGTTACAAGAGAAGTAATCAGTTAAATGAAAATATTCTAGATGAGACTGGAACATAAATAATTTTTCATTTTGCCGTTGTGTGTGTCCAACTATGAGACACTATTTCTTGTATAGGGAAATTGCTACAGCGCTACTACTAGGCAGAACATCATGGCAACATCGCAGAAAGTATATATGACAACGCTTACCAGGAAACAGTCTTAACTTTCCTACTCCCTTCGGCAAGGAAAATACTTTTATAACGCGTAAATAATACATGTAATAATTTAACACGAGCAGCAGATTTGGCAAAAGTTTTTGTTGGTTTCACAATTATCCAACTTACAGCTGGTAATTGAAACTACGGTGGGAATCCATGTTAATTGCATGAGGGAAATACAAAAAGTAACGTCTCCCAAGCATTCATAGATAAAGAATCAAATTATTTACCGTTTTAGAGGTAACACAAATATCTATTTTTCTACATCATTACCATTTCGGAACATGCGTTTGTCAGTACTGTGAATGATTACGCGTCGTCTAAAAAATCGTTTACGTTCTGGTCTCTTATTCGGGAGGACATAGGTTCGAATCCAAGTTCGGCCATGCAGATTTGTGCTTTCCTAGGTTTCCCCAAATCACTCCATATGAGTACCGGAATGGGTTCTTTACAAGGGCATGGCCGAAATCCTTGCCACTACTCCTATCCAGCCAATAATCACCTCTAAGTCGACGATGACGTAAAATGATTAAAAAAAAAGAGCTGGCCAAATTTATTGAGGAGGTCGCTACTGGCTTGAATTCTACTAACAATACCTACTCGCTATCCTTATTTTTTTGTTTATTGCTTTACGTTTCATCGATGTTGAATTTATTAAAGAAGGGAACAGCCATGGCCTTTTATAAGAATCATCCCAGCATTTGCCTGGAGCCAGTTCGTTACCGCTCACACGAAACGCTCGGTATTCCAGTCTTTAGTCATTATCAACCTTACTTTACCAGTAGACTGTGTTTGTTTGAATCCTTCAGACCTAGGCGATTATGGAGTCGATTATGACGGGTGACAAAACTTGAGCGTCCCACTTTATAACGGAGACTAAAGAACAATCACGCCAACGGTGACATCCTCATTCGCCAAATGCTTGTATTTATTTATGTTATTCCAAACAAAGAATAACGCAGGTAATTTCACGCCTTGTTAAGTAATGAGCATTTATCCCCAGTATTTAATAAATCAAAATGCTGTAAAGATCATGAAGTAGCGTTTGAACAGTCGCCGAGTGAAGTAGCTTATTTTGTTGTTATATTTTATCTGTAGTGGTGTGGGAATTTGATTAGTGTAATCTCTGTGTGTTTACTTTTTGTAGACAGTACTAGTTAGTAGCGTTTGAACAGTCGCCGAGTGAAGTAGCTTATTTTGTTGTTATGTTTTATCTGTAGTGGTGTGGGGATTTGATTAGTGTAATCTCTGAGTGTTTACTTGCTGTAGACAGTACTAGTTAGTAGCGTTTGAACAGTCGCCGAGTGAAGTATCTTATTTTGTTGTTATATTTTATCTGTAGTGGTGTGGGGATTTGATTAGTGTAATCTCTGAGTGCTTACATTTTGTAAACAGTGTTTAGTATTCGGTGAGGACAGTAGCGTATTTTCGTTTTGTATTTGAACTTTAGTGGTGTGTAGATTTAGTTAGTGTAATCTGTTAGTGTTTACTTTTGTGGAAAGTGGAGGTTAGTCAGACTTCAGCAGTCGTTGATGACACTAGCGTATTTTTGTTTTATATTTGGTCTTTAGTGGTGTGTCGATTTAGTTAGTGCAATCTCTGATTGTTTATACTTTACACAAAGTACAGGTTATTTCGATTTTCTGATCTTTTTTTCTTGTTCGCGTTTATCAAAAGCAGAATGGCCAGGGACTGTGATTGCTGTGTGCAGACGCGAGTTGAGGTGGCTGATCTCCGCGCACAGCTTGCAGCTGTGTTAGCGAAAGTTACACAGCTGGAAGCTGCCGTTAAAGGTTGTAGCAGATGTAATATTGGGGAAACTGATGTAGCAATGCCTATAACAGATTCTCCCATATCAACCGTCGTACCTGCAACCCAGGTTGAAGAGTTGGAGGCTGTGCCTCGGTCGCCTGTTGGTGACTGGCGTATGGCCTCTAGACTTAGAAGTCGCACACGGGGGCAGTCGAGCAGGCTTAAAGGCCAGGACGCTTAACTTGTTCGACTGTCCAACCGGTATGATGTATTGTCGGAGGCTGACACAGTCCCACAATTGTCATCCTGCGAGTTGACGGCCCCCCAGCGCGCCAGGTCTGAGCAATCATGGAAGGAGATTTTGGTAGTTGCAAAACTCTAATGTTAGGCGGTTATTAGAGCCCCTTAGGGAAATGGCGGATTCCTCTGGGAAGAAATCCAATGTCCATTCAGTGTGTATTCCGGGTGGCCTAATCCGAGATGTGGAACAGGCCATCCCGGATGCCATAGAAGGGACGGGGTGTAGCCAACTACAGATTGTGGCTCATGTCGGCACCATTGATGCTTGTCGCCTTGGGTCGGAGGTTATCCTCTCTTCCTTCCGGCGGCTGGCTGAAAGGGTGAACTCTGTGGCCAATGGCCGCAAGATATCGGCAGAGCTAACCATCTGTAGCATTGTAGACAGAGTTGATTGTGGACCTCTGGTTCAGAGCCGTATTGAGGGGCTGAACCAGAGACTACGACGTTTCTCTGATGATATTGGCTGCAGATTCCTCGATCTTCGCCATAGGGTCGAGTCATGTAGGGTTCCCCTTAATAGGTCAGGTGTGCACTACACACGTGAATCGGCTACACGGGTGGCAGGGGCCGTGTGGAATGCACTGGGTGGTTTGTTAGGCTGAGAGAGGAAGACCCGAAACACGAAATACAGTTACGGGCAACCCATTCAGATGTAACACCGGATTGTAGGAGGAGCGTAAAAGAATCTTGACAGTTAAAAGTTCTCGTAATTAACTGTAGAAGCGTTTCTAACAAACAACCGGAACTTGATAGCATTATTTTTAGCACAGTAGGCGGATATCATTATCGGTACAGAAAGTTGGCTAAAACCGGAAATAAGTTCCGCCGAAATTTTTAAAGATAGCATGAACGTTTTTCGTAAAGACAGATTACATTCTCATGGAGGTGGGGTATTCATAGCTGTGAGTAAATCTCTCCCATGTAATGAAACAGAAGTCGATACGATCTGTGAAATCATATGGATTAAACTCAAAGTTGCTGGGTCAAAACTCATCATAGGCGCCTTCTACCGTCCACCCGATTCCGACATAGCTATCGCCGAGGAGGTTAAAATAATGTAAACAGTATAGCTAGACGTTTTCAGGATCATGCTATGATTCTAGGAGGCGACTTCAATCTGCCTTATATTGACTGGCGTAATTACGTTCACATAATTACACAGATAAGCAGGGATAAGGCAGCTTCTGAAGTAATTCTTGAACTGTTCTCAAATAATCATCTCGAGCAGCTAGTTAATGAACCTACGCGGTGTCATAACGGTAGAGATAATATTTTAGATCTGCTGGTTACCAACAGGCCAGAATTATTCACCGAAATTTCAACGACCACAGGTATAAGCGATCACAAAGCGGTAACTGCAACTATCAGACTAATGACCAAGCGAAAAAGGAGAAAACGGCGGATTGTATACAAATTCAGTAAGGCCTCAAAGGAGTGTTTTAGAACCTACCTGAGGAATAATTACCATAACTTCAAGTCAACAAAGGACACCGTTGAAGAGATGTGGCATCGATTTATACGAATAGTCAGGGAATGGATATTCATATACCGAAGCGGATAATAAATGGGGAGGATGATCCACCGTGGTACACATGCGAAGTCAAAAGATTACTCAAAAAACAAAGGAGGATACACGCACGCTCAAGAAGGAAGGTGTGTCGCAGTGATTTAGAAACCTTAGCCGAGTTAAGAGGACGTATTAAGAATGTAATGCGTGAGGCCTTCAACGATTTTCATTCCAACTCTCTCTCTAAGAGTCTCACAGAAAACCCAAAGAAATTCTGGTCGTATGTACGCAAAAGTCAATTGTACCAATAGCAATATACCAGCACTAATTCGTGAAGTTTCCGAGGTTAATGAATGCCGCGATAAAGCTAACGTACTAAATACTGTATTCAAAAATTCATTTACTGATGAAAATAAGGATAGTGTTCCCGTTTTCCCACGCCATGTCGAGTTGGTGATGGAATCATTACGGATAGATACTGCAGGTATCATAAAGCAATTAGAGCTCCTGAAGTGGGGGAAAGCACCGGGCCCAGATGGAATTCCAGTAAGAATATTTTCAGAATATGCGGCGGAAATCGGCACATTTCTGTCTGATATATTCAGTAAATCATTAGAAGAGCGAAAAGTACCTTCAGACTGGAAACTCGCGCAAGTAACTCCGATTTTCAAGAAAGGTGATCGAAGTGATCCTGGAAACTATCGTCCAATATCTATAACATCTGTTTCTAGTAGAGTTATGGAGCATATTATATCCTCGAACATTATGAAATTTCTAGACCATAATAATTTGCTTACAACAAATCAACACGGATTTCGGAAGAAAAGATCATGTGAAACACAGTTGGCCCTATTTACATACGACGTAATGAAAGTTATTGATGCAGGTTCACAAGTTGATGCCATTTTTTTAGATTTTCAGAAAAGCCTTTGACTCTGTGCCACACAACCGCCTTTTAGCGAAGCTACGAGCGTACGGTATATCGGATCAGCTTTGTGAATGGATAAAGGATTTTCTAACTGGTCGGCTCGCAGTATGTCGTCGTTGAAGGAGAAAGTTCTTCTAGTCTAGATGTTACATCGGGGGTACCTCAAGGAAGTGTAATAGGACCACTTCTTTTTTAATTTTTATAAACGATCTCGGAGACAAAGTGGAAAGCCTTTTTAGATTGTTTGCTGATGATGCGGTTATTTATAGGGAAGTAAGGAATTTGGCTGATTGCTTAGAAATTCAGCGTGATCTGGATATTATTTTTTGCATGGTGCGCTGAGTGGTAACTTACGCTAAATTGTAAAAAGTGCAAGACAATGAGCATAACTAACAAAAAGAATCCAATTGTTCAGAAATACGAGTTAAACAATACAGTTATTGATATGGTCGATACTATGTAATATTTGGGAGTAACAGTACAAAGGAACATGAAATGGTAGTTACACATTAATTCGTTAGTAGGTAGAGCTAATTCTAGGCTGCGATTCATAGGTCGAATATTGAAAAATTGTAATGAACAAACAAAGAAGATAGCGTACAAATCCCTTGTGCGTCCTCATTTGGACTATTGTTGTGCCATTTGGGATGCGTTTCGTAAGGGGTTGATCGAAAGTATAGAGAAAGTACAGAGAAGAGGCGCTCGATTCGTGACCGTTTGCTACAGTCCTTATGAAAGCATCACAGAACTGATTAGTAGACTAGGCTGGGAGTCTCAGGTAGATAGACGACACACGTTTCGTTTAAATTTATTGGTAAACATGCGTACTCCCACTTTCACTCACGAGTGTGGTGAAATACTTCGTCCACCAACCTATTTGAGCCGGAATGACAGGATAGATAAGATTAGAGAAATAAGATGCCGCAATGATTCTTATATGAATTCTTTTTTCCC
Organism: Vandiemenella viatica; assembly: GCA_031002005.1. Taxonomy (NCBI): domain Eukaryota; kingdom Metazoa; phylum Arthropoda; class Insecta; order Orthoptera; family Morabidae; genus Vandiemenella; species Vandiemenella viatica. The sequence continues at coordinate 311,872,591 of JARYHS010008074.1, read as the reverse complement.
TCGTACCATTAGGGATTGCAATGCACAACAAAGGGATTAGCTTTGGTGCTGAGCACCCTCTGCCACCCACAATTTTGTGAATTGCAGAGTATATATGTAGATGTAGATGTAATAGTGTCAGAAACAACTAACAGCATTGTAAAAAACGGGAAAAACGGTAATTTAAGAACTCCCTGTCCTTAAGCCCGATTCTCATTTAACTTTAATTACTTATACCAGTTATAAAAGAATTTATTTTTGTCCTACGATAATAATGTGGCTGTAAATTTTTAATGACAATGGTCGTTTGATTTGTTGCGGTGCTAATATATAGTGTATAATCATTATCGTCCACCTACAAAGAGAGCAATAATTCCTCTTGTAAATTATTTCATTCTGAAACGCGATGATCGTTCTACTGTGAAATCATTATTTTGGAATCATGTGTGTCGTTTGAAAAGGGACAGATGATATGATTTTGGCGCGGCTTGAAACCCGTGTAGATTTTCGTCAGTTCTGCCGCCGCAAATCTTCCATGCTTACGTCGGCTATTAGTTACGAAACATTGGGTAGTTTCGCAGATGTTTATCTTATTTCCTGACGCAGTTAGGAAAGAATCATGGATACCTTATACTCATAAGCAATTTGCAGTTTCGGTACGCTTAAAAAGAAAATACAAGTAAAGATAAATTTCTAAATTTAAAAAATAATAATAATGATAATAACTACTTAGATTTGAACTAGGAACTGCTCGCTCAGCGACCCAGAACGCTAACAATAGGACCACTGCACGGTCGGTGCTACTTTACTCGTACAGGTGTATACAACGCAGCGAAGGAAGACTGTTTCATTCAATCCATCTTGGAGAGAGACACTTCCGAAATAATTTCTTGTTTCTGTAGTTTCGTAGTACTAAAAATTCTACCTCATCGAACATGATTATCCTTGGTTTGTGGACTGACCAGATATATGAATGAAATATTATCCGAAAGAATTATCAAAATGAGTATAAAAATCTTATCGTTATAGTTTTATGCTAATCAACCGTAGTAATGTATAGCATTTAGCCTGTTTCCTGCCTCACTTTAATGCAATCCCGTTAATTACAACTTTTGGGATATGTTTGAAGATCTGAATTTAGGTAAAGTATTATAGAAATGAAATGGAAGGTTGATGAACTGTTCTGCCAATAATAATTGTCAGTGGGAGGAGCTTAATTCCTACCTGTTAGCCAATTGTTTCCTGCATTGACTTAACCCTAGGATGCATATACAGGGCCTCCGAGGCCCTTGTAGGTTTTCATTTTTTTTAAAAATCTGTAATTTTTTGTTTGATTTCAAACTGCTTTCTAGTACTCTTTCACTAACACTGTGACATTCCTCCTACCAAGTCTGAACGAGATACCTTTTTAAGTTTTCTGTATAATTCTATACGTTTACCCATACACCGTGAATGCATAAGCAGGGCTTCATAAGCCCTCACATATTTATAAATGTTATTTAGCCTATATTGTCTTCAACATTTGTTTGGGAGCAGTTATTAATTCATCAATAACTGTAGTAGTATTTCCAGCAACTGGAGTGCCAACAGCAGCAGTAGCTGGAGTAGTAACTAAAAAATAATACACACTGCTTTCACATATTGGTGATGTCGGTGTATCATTGATCTTTTTGCTATCAAATGTTTTATTTTTGCATAGTATTGTTATCCTGTGCTGCTCTTGTCAGCCTCATTGTTACTGTAGTTTGTTTGTTGCTGCAAGGCCCATATTGTTACGAGTATGACTCGTTTAGTGCTGCACAAGCTGCTGTTCGAGGGACACGTCTTTTGCTATGGCTTCGACACGCAAAGCAAGAGAGTCAGTACGTGCAAATGCAGCTAATTTTGAAAGTGTTTTGGCTCAGTGGTTTGAAGAAGATGATTCTTGCGAGGAAGGAAATATTTTTGAAGATGCAAGTAGTGAAGAATCAGCCAATGAACCTGCAGATGTGAATATTGAGGCAGATGACAGTCCTTCCGATAATATTACTTCATCAGAGTCTGAAAATGAAGAACCACCACAAAAAGGTATAGAAGACCACAGATACATTAGTCGGAATGGAACGATTTGGAAATTAGAACCTCCTGTAACTTTTCGTACACCTGTCCATAATATCGTAAAAAGGCACCTGGTCCAGCCCGTGGTTTGAAAACCTGTAAACCTAAGGATGCCTTGGACTATTTCATCTCCAAGGAAATACTAGAGGAAATCATCAACTGCACAAATATTGAAGGCAGAAGAGTGGCTGCTTTGTGTGGTAAAACGTGGAAAAACGTTTCGCTTGCTGAAATGGAGGGTTTTCTTGGTCTTTTACTGCTTTCTGGTGTTGAGAAGAGTTGGGATGTCCCTATTAGAGAATTATTCTTGGATGAAAAGGCAAATCCTACGTATAAGGCCACCATGTCAGTAAATAGATTTGAGGATATAAGGAGAATGATTAGATTTGATGACAGGCGTACCCGTGAAGCTCGATCTGCAGATGACAAACTTGCAGCTGTTCGTTATGTATGGGAACTATTTCTTGACAAGTGTAGAATTAGAATGATTCCCAATGATTCGCTCACAGTTGACGAACAGCTGGTCCCATTCCGTGGAAGATGCAGCTTCACCCAGTATATGCCCTCTAAACCAGCCAAGTATGGCATAAAAATATTTTGGTTATGTGATGCTACATCTGCATATGCTTTAGACGGAATTGTTTACACGGGAAGGAAGCCGCATGAACCTATTCAGAAAAATCTTGGATTGAATGTGGTGAAAGATCTTGCTAAAAGCATTGAAGGATCATCAAAAAATATTACTGTTGACAACTTCTTTACTAGTGTCCAGCTGGCAGAAGAGATGCTTCAGAAGCAAATTACAGTGGTGGGAACAATCAAACAAAATAAACCAGAAATTCCTAAAGAGATGAAACCATCAGCCTCAAGAGCGATTCATTCCTCTTTGTTTGCATTTAGAGGTGACATTACAATGGTGAGTTATGTTCCCAAAAAGAAAAAGTCTGTAGTTCTCATTAGCACAATGCATCACGACAGAAACATTGATGAAACTCATGCAAAAAAGAAACCAGATATAATAAAGTTCTATAACTCTACGAAGGGTGGAGTAGATCAAATGGACCAGAAAATTCGTTATTACACTTGCAAGAGACAAACAAGAAGATGGCCATTTGCATTATGGATGAATATGATGGACGTTGCAGCAATGAACAGTGAAATTTTATTTCCCGCCCAACATCTGACATACCATAGTGGAAGAAGTGATAAAAGGCGTTTGTTCCTAAGAGATTTAGCAGAGGAAATGGTAAGACCACTAATGGAACTTCGTATTCAGATCCCTAATCTTCCAAAGAAAATCGTTGATGCCATGCAAAGATGTGGTGTTCAGAAAGATGTCATATTGCCGAACCAACTACCTGTTTCAGGAAAAAGAAGAAGATGCAATTATTGTCCATATAATAAACACAGGAAAAGTGCTATGACATGCATTAAATGTAAAACCAACATTTGTAAGGAACATAGTGGCGTTCTTTGTGCTTCTTGTTTGTCACATGTTGAAAACTAAGAAAAATGCAATTTTATGTGAACAATGAATAATAACTTTTTGTCAAAATATTGCCTATATACATAATATTGTGAATAATGAGTATGTTTTAATTGAAGAAATTGGTTGTAATAAATATTATAAAATGTAAACTGCAACTTATAAGTGAATTAATTAATAAAATGTTAATCAGACCCACCAGATCCTGTTACTGTATCTTAGGAATCTTTCAATATGACAGTAAATTTGACAGAAATAAATTTAACTCCAAAAAATGATTATATGAAAAGACGAAAATTTAAAATTAGGCAGGGCCTTGGAGGCCCTGCATATGCATTCATGTGTGTTTTCGGCACCATGCATCCTAGGGTTAATGAAAAAACTTGCTGCTTACCACAGGACTGAAAAAGTGCAATAGTGGTACCGGTACATAAGGAAGGGGTGAGAAATAGAGTTGAGAATTACAGGCCAATCAGTTTGACATCAGTGGTAGGTAAATTAATGGAAAGATTGATATGCAACCACATCAGAAATTTATGTGAGGAACATAAGTGGTTTTCAAGCAATCAACATGGTTTCAGGCAAGGAAATTCATGCGAATGTCAGTTGGTAGGAAATATGCAAGATATTTCAGTTGAATTGGACAAGGGAGGCCAAATTGATAGTGTAGCACTAGATCTGTCTAAGGCGTTTGACAGAGTAAGTCATAAAATGATAGTAAGTAAGGTAAAAACCATTGGAGTGGATAAGAAAGTCATTTGCTTGGTAGAAGAATTTTTAAAAGGTAGAAAACAGAAAGTTAGGGTAGGAATTGTAGTATCAAAAGAAGTTGAAGTAAAAATGGATGTGCCGCAGGGTAGCGTATTGGGACCATTGCTATTCATTATTCTAATGAATAATTGTGTTGATTTTTTACTATCTGAAATTAGATTTTTTGCAGATGACATAATGCTGTATAAAAGAATCAAAGCGATAGAGGATTGTAAACAGTTGCAGGGTGATCTGGACAGGATATCTAATTGGGTTGGTAAACATGGAATGAAGATAAATGCTAAGAAGAGTCAGCTTATTAGATACACAAATAAAAAACAAAAGGTTAATTATGAATATAAGGTGGGGAAAGAATTGTTTGCTGAAGACTTGAAATGTAAATATCTTGGCATTACTTTTGATATTAAACTTAAATGGGCAATACACAAAGGACAAGGGATAGGAAAAGGTTTCAAAGTTCTGCACTTGTTGGAGAGAGTGATGAGGGGATATACGAGAGAAGTCAAGGAATTGAGATACAAAACTTTGGTCAGACCATTGCTCGAATATGGTAGTGTAGTATGGGACCCTCATTTTACGTATCAAATACAGGAGTTGGAGAGGGTGCAAAAAAGGGCTGCTAGATTTGTTTCTGGAAATTATCGCAGAATGCAATCAGTGACGGATATGATAAAGGAGCTGGAATGGGATTCATTGCAAGTCAGGAGGAGAATGAGGAGGGTCATGGGAGTGTACAGGGCATATACTGGTGATGAGGCATGGAAAGATATTGCAATAGGTATGAAAAGTAGTGCATGGAAGGGAAAAGATGACCATGACCACAAGCTGGCACTCGATTTCAGGCACAAGGGTGTAGGAAGATTCTCTTTTTTAGATAAGGGTGTCAGGGATTGGAATGAGTTACCAAGAGAAATGATGAATAACTTACCGAAAACTTTGAAAGAATTTAAAGATAAAATTTGTAGAGGGCAAATGCAGGTAGGTGCAGGATAGAGGGAAGATGGGTGTGTAGGGAAATTGCCACTGGAGCCTGTGCTCCATTTCAATTAAATTAAATTAATTAATCTGCACTATAGATGGCTCTGAATAAAATATCCACCAATGAAATTGCGAGGAGGCGGAGCCAGTATTGCGTTACTGTTGCCTGGGATGATTTTGATGCCAGATTGTGCAAAATAAGAGTGATGGAATTTTTCAGCGGCGGCCAAAAATAAAGTTAAAGACTGTACCTCTATCAGTACCAGATTTACCACGTAGCAGGAGGTAGCAAATGGTACGGGCCTCGCACCTTCTAGGGGGCTTCACGCCTCCTAGAGCTAGAGGGGCTCCGCACCTTGGCTAGCTGGCGATCTTTTTTTTTTTTTTTTTTTTTTTTGTTAACTCTACAATTTTCCCCCGGATGGCAAAAATCAAGTGCCTTTACTTCACATTTGCTACAGGGCTACAGACCTCGTGCTGTCTTAATCCGGCCCTGAGCTCTAAGTTTGCAAATTCTATCACTTTGTTCATTATACTCTCTACAGTTCACCAATGACACTCTTATTTTTGGCTTTGTGATATTTTCAGCATTAACCTTTGTCTTTCCAGTTGTACCCAATTCCATTATTATTAGCTTCATCTTTCTCATTTGCACTTGTATTTTTTCCCATAGCGCATCTACAACCAGTATCCCTTTCATCACTTATTTTTGTCCCCTTACTAGCAGCCCCTAACCTAAAAAAAGCCACAGTCCTGTCCTCAACTTTAGCTATCATCTCAGAAAGTAATACTTGTCCCTTCCATTAAATGTAGACCATGCCCAGAAAAACCCTACCTACAAATAGTGTTCACAGGCCTACCCCCAAAACAGAAATAATGCCTTTTCCAAGTAGCATTTCTGTTTCGACGTTTACCTGCCTCACAGCGTGGTTCAGCTGGAAACTTAGAGCCTGCATGAGTTCCACCCTGGTATGCTGCACCTCCTTCGCCACCTTCCTCAGGTCAGTCTCTATACTATAACTTGCGTTACTATTTCCTGAACCTTCAACTATTAATCCTCTATTGAAATTCCTACAAAGTGAACCTATAACCTCAATTACCTGACCTAATGGTGCGCTGGGTTTGAAAAAGCTTGTGAACTAGTAACCTGTGCCTAATTGTTCCTGCAGATATGGACCTACAACTCTCCCGTGGCTACTACCAAGCAGCAGAACCTTTTTCTTCCTATATTTTCCTTCGGCGTCTATATTCCTAAAGGCCTGCTGCACCTATTAAAACTTTTATGATAGTTTTCATGATATAAATTTAGGGGAAATATTACTTAAATATAGGAGAAGGTTGATGAATTATCCCGCCAATAAGAATCGCCAGTGGGAAGAGCTTAGTTTCTCCCTGTCTTTCTGTTTTTCATCCATTGATTTAATGAAATGAATAATCTGAAATATAAATGGCTCTGAATGAAATATCCATCAATGAGATTGCCAACGGGTGGAGCTTGCGTTGCGTTACTGTTTGCTGGTTTGACATCATTGTCAGATTTGCAAAAAAGGAATGACTAATCTGTCACTGGCGGCCAGATTTAATGGTAAAGTGTGTACAATGGCAAATAAAAAGTCTTTTGAGACTTTAGACTGAAATATGCAAAATCTACGAAACAATCAAAACCAGTTAGGTGGTGCGATGATCGAAATGTAATAAAAATACCTTGAGATAGGTTGAGATTTCAAATTTAATGGAAGAAAACAAATCATTCCGTTAACATGAAATTCTGACTCAATTTAATTTGGCACAAAACCGCATGGTTCCAAGTCGATCACATTCCAGGCATATCACACATTTGCAGCGTTTCAGTGGTGTACTGTCGACAGAATTCATCTAGTATGTAAAATTACTCTTCATTGGCATACTTCTGAATGAACTCCTCCTCAAACTGAACAACCATAGAAACAAGCGTAAATAAATACAATGATCACTCAGAACTATGTATTTTTTTTTATTTTTATTTTGTTTACCCATTTTAAACAGCTTTTCATCAATTCAAAACGATCTCAAACAATTTTACTGGAATTTGTACTGTGTGTATTTCAGGTGGCATGATCCGAGATGTGAAACAGGCCATCCCGCAGTGGCGGATCCAGCTTGAGCCCCATAGCCCCACCCCCCCCCAAAAAATAACACCAAGGTCACCCCCGGCGACATGGATTTTGATCCGCCACTGCCATCCCGGATGCCAACTACAGATTGGGGCTCATGTCGACACCAATGATGCTTGTCGCCTTCGGTCGGAGGTTATCCTCTGTTCCTTCCGGCGGCTGGCTGAAAGGGTGAACTCTGTGGCCAGTGGCCGCAAGATATCGGCAGAGCTAACTTTCTGTAGCATCATAGATAGAGTTGATTGTGGTCCTCTGGTTCAGAGCCATATTGAGGGGCTGAACCAGGGACTACAACGTTTCTCTGATGATATTGGCTGCAGATTTCTCGATCTTTGCCATAGGGTCGTGACATGGTAGTGTCCCTTTAATAGGTCAGGTGTGCACTACACACGTGAATCGGCTACACGGGTGGAAGGGGCCGTGTGGAATGCACTGGGTGGTTTTTTAGGCTGAGGGAGGTAGACCCGAAACAGAAATACAGTTACGGGCAACCCAAACAGATGCAACACCGGAATGTAGGAGGAACGTAAAAAAATCTCGACAATTAAAAGTTCTCGTAATTAACTGTAGAAGCGTTTCTAACAAACAACCGGAACTTGATAGCATTGTTTTTAGCACAGAGGCGGATATCATTATCGGTACAGAAAGTTGGCTAAAACCGGAAATAAGTTCCGCCGAAATTTTTAAAGATAGCATGAATGTTTTTCGTAAAGACAGATTACATTCTCATGGAGGTGGGGTATTCATAGCTGTGAGTAAATCTCTCCCATGTAATGAAACAGAAGTCGATACGATCTGTGAAATCATATAGATTAAACTCAAAGTTGCTGGGTCAAAACTCATCATTGGCGCCTTCTACCGTCCACCCGATTACGGCATAGCTATCGCCGAGGAGTTAAGAAATAATGTAAACAGTATAGCTAGACGTTTTCGGGATCATGCTATGATTCTAGGAGGCGACTTCAATCTGCCTTATATTGACTGGCATAATTACGTTCACATAATTACACAGATAAGCAGGGATAAGGCAGCTTCTGAAGTAATTCTTGAACTGTTCTCAAACAATCATCTCGAGCAGCTAGTTAATGAACCTACGCGGTGTCATAACGGTAGAGATAATATTTTAGATCTGCTGGTTACCAACAGGCCAGAATTATTCAGCGATATTTCAATGACTACAGGAACAAGCGATCACAAAGCGGTAATTTTGACTATCAAACTAATGACCAAGCGAAAAAGCAAAAAAGGGCGGATTGTATACAGATTCAGTAAGGCCTCAAAGGAGTGTTTTAGAACCTACCTGAGGAATAATTGCCATGACTTCAAGGACACCGTTGAAGAGATGTAGCATCGATTTACACGAATAGTCAGGGAAGATATGGAAATACATATACCGAAGTGGACAATAAATGGGGAGGATGATCCACTGTGGTACACATGCGAAGTCAAAAGATTACTCAAAAAACAAAGAAGGATACATGCATGCTCAAGGAGGAAGGGGTGTTGCAGCAATTTAGAAACCTTAGCTCAGTTAAGTGCACATATTAAGAATGTAATGCGCGAGGCCTTCAACGATTTTCATTTCAACTCTCTCTCTAAGAGTCTCACAAAAAACGCAAAGAAATTTTTGTCGTATGTACGAAAAGTAAATTGTACCAATAGCAACATTCCAGCACTAATTAATAAAAGCCACGATAAAGCTAACATACTAAACACTGTATTCAAAAATTCATTTACTGATGAAAATAAGGAGAGTATTCCAGTTTTCCCACGCCTTGTCGAGTTGATGATGGTATCATTATGAATAGATGCAATTTAGTCTTCACGGGTGAACCGCCGGATAGTGTTGTGGAAACACAAGATTTCGACGGCTTGCTCTGCCGTCTTTTTCAGGTGTAGAGACATCTGTAATGGTCGGCTGACCCACAGATACTGAGATGGTTCGGTTTTTTTTTTTTTTTTTTTTTTTTAATTTGGGGGAGCACCCAAAATCCGCTCCTCCAAGCATGGCGTCCTTCCTGTTAACTACTGCTCGCCTCTGCACATGCATTAGGTTAGTAATTCTATAGGTGATCACAGGAACGGGATTGTGATGTATTCCATGTGTCCAGGCGTCCGGCCGTTTACATGGATCCATCGGATAAGATAGACAGAAACTTTTGAAACAAGAGACAGGGCAGAGGGAAAAAAGTGCCAAGGTTTTACCCCTGGGAAAAAAACCTCTGCGGTAGTTAGGTAGGGAATAAGAGCGGCTGGCTAAGATACTGCCAGTACCGCGACAGATTCTATGCTACAAGGTTGGATGTATGAAGGGTTTGTTAGTTTTGTTAGGATATGGTATCATGCAACAACTACAGCTTGTCCACACACCGCCGCTGAGGTTGTCAGCTGGTGCCGCTTGCCGTCGCTGCCGTTGAGATGGTCCTGGAACATGCCAAATCGTTATATTAGTAACAGCTGTGTGTAACAGGTGTTGTAAGTGTTGGTGAGACGTGATTCGCACCGCCAGGGCGCCAGAGCGTAACCGCCGCAACGCGCAGAGCCTTTCCTCATCCCGGGAATACACGGTAAGGGTTTCGCCGACGGCGACAGCCACAGTGCTGCTAGATGACCACCCCCGACTTGCCCGGGCTTTAGGACGATGACGGACACCACCGCCATGACCACCTCCGCCAGCACGTGTCATCGCCACCGGGAAAGACAACCCCACCATGCTCATTCCAGGAAATATTGGAGCAGGATGCATCGCGCTAGCCTGCCACGACAACCGTCACCCCCGCGGTGTTTACCACGCCGGATACTGTACTAATGCTGTTTGTGGATTGATTTCTTGTTATATGTGGCTGCCTTCTACACCTGCGATCGCACTGTAACCACTTTCCTTAGCCCAGTGATCACTTTGCAGGTTGGTTAGGGAATGGGACCCTAACCCCAGTGGCCCTTGATGCAGTCGACAGATTTCTTACTTGTTTATGCATTAGTTTTTTCCTATCTGTTGAGCAATATTTTCGGCCGTGGGTGTTTAAATCTGTGGTTGTGATCGTAACTGCCTATAGTGCGTATCAAAGGATTTCGCGACATTTGGGATTTCCCGTAGATGTTTATGGCAAGCTTCTTAATTACTTGCTGTATTGGCTCGAGTCGGAAATCTCGGTGTAAATCTGTTGTTCGTGTTCCCCAAGGAGCATTTTATATGATCCTGAGTACTTTGTTTTGGATTAATTGCAGTCTCCTAATGTGAGACTTAGCGGCGTACCCCCAAACCGGGGCTGCATATGTCATGATTGGCCGAATGATTGCTAAGTACATTGTTCGGGCATTACCTCGGTGTAGTGTGCTTTGTCTGTTTAGCATAGGGTATAGCTGTTTGAGTCTAATGTTTGCTTTATTAACCATGTGTTCTATATGAAGCTTCCATGTTAGCTTCGCGTCAAACTTGACTCCAAGATATTTAGCTTCGTTCCGGAAATGTATTGGTTGATTGTGTAGTGTTAGCGGTCGACAGTGTTCGTGAATGCGTTTTTGCTTAGGTCTTCGTGTAAATAGGAGTGCCTCGCATTTAGCTACGTTGACTTTAATTCGCCATCGTGTGAGCCAAGGTTCGACTACATTAAGCGTGGTCTTGGCGATGGTTTACTTGGTTGCGGGCCTGGCTCATAGTAAGCCATCGCCGAGGCCACGCGGACATATATATAAGGAAGAGCGGCACCCGAACCATCTCAGTATATGTGGGTCAGCCGACCATTACAGATGTCTCTACACCTGAAGAATACGGCAGAGCCAGCCGTCGAAATATTGTGTTTCAACAACACTATCCGGCGGTACACCCGTGAAGACTACATTGCAGTAATACGTCGGGAAAGTCTTCGTTCTTACATTATGAATAGATACTGCAGGTATCATAAAGCAATTAGAGCTCCTGAAGTGGGGGAAAGCACCGGGCCCAGATGGAATTCCAGTAAGAATATTTTCAGAATATGCGGCGGAAATCGGCACATTTCTGTCTGATATATTCAGTAAATCATTAGAAGAGCGAAAAGTACCTTTAGACTGGAAAATCACGCAAGTAACTCCGATTTTCAAGAAAGGTGATCGAAGTGATCCTGGAAACTATCGTCCCATATCTATAACATTTGTTTGTAGTAGAGTTATGGAGCATATTATATGCTCGAACTTTATGAAATTTCTAGAAGAAAATAATTTGCTTACAACAAATCAACATGGATTTCGGAAGAAAAGATCATGTGAAACAGCTGACCCTATTTACACACAACGTAATAAAAGTTATTAATGCAGGTTCACAAGTAGATGCAATTATTTTAGATTTTCAGAAAGCCATTGACTCTGTGCCACACAACCGCCTTTTAGCGAAGCTTCAAGTGAACGGTATATCGAATCAGCTTTGTGAAAGGATAAAGGATTTTCTAACTGGTCGGTCGCAGTATGTAGTCGTTGAAGGAGAAAGTTCTTCTAGTCTAGATGTTACTTCGGGGGTACCTCAAGGAAGTGTAATTGGACCACTTCCTTTTTTAATTTTTATAAACGATCTCGGAGACAAAGTGAAAAGCCTTTTTAGATTGTTTGCTGATGATGCGGTTATTTATAGGGAAGTAAGGAATTTGGCCGATTGCTTAGAAATTCAGCGTGATCTGCATATTATTTTGGCATGGTGCGCTGAGTGGCAACTTACGCTAAATTGTAAAAAGTGCAAGACAATGAGCATAACTAAAAAAAAGAATCAAATTGTTCAGAAATACGAGTTAAACAATTCAGTTATTGATATGGTAGATTCTATGAAACATTTGGGAGTAACAGTACAAAGGAACATGAAATGGGACTTACACATTAATTCGTTGGTAGGTAGAGCTAATTCTAGGCTGCGATTCATAGGTCGAATCTTGGAAAATTGTAATGAACAAACAAAGAAGATAGCGTACAAATCCCTTGTGCGTCCACATTTGGACTATTGTTGTGCCATTTGGGATCCGTTTCGTAAGGGGTTGATCGAAAGTATAGAGAAAGTACAGAGAAGAGCCGCTCGATTCATGACCGCTTGCTACAGTCCTTATGAAAGCGTCACAGAACTGATTAGTACACTAGGCTGGGAGTCTCTGGTAGATAGACGACGCACGTTTCGTTTAAACTTATTGGTAAACATGCGTACTCTCACTTTCACTCACGAGTGTAGTGAAATACTTCGTCCACCAACCTATTTGAGCCGGAATGACAGGATAGATAAGATTAGAGAAATAAGGCGCCGGGGTGATTCTTATATGAATTCTTTTTTCCCTCGTACCATTAGGGATTGGAATGCTCAACAAAGGGATTAGCTTTGGTGCTAAGCACCTTCTGCCACCCACAATTTTGTGAATTGCAGAGTATATATGCAGATGTAAATGTAGATGTAGACATCTGTTGGGTCAACTATTATAAAGTAATTTTATTATAAACATGTTTCTTGGCGTATTGTCTGCTTTTTTCTACAAAAATTATGTCTTTATTCCTGGTGGTTTATTCTTGGGTCTATCAGTAGGTACTTCACCATGAAGCAGTGGGAAAATCTAGCAATGGTATCAATATGAGAGAACACTGTGAACAGCTGCAGAGTGACCTCAACAGTGTATCCTTATGGGTAGGTCATCATGGAATGAAGAAAAATGAAAAATCCAAAGAAGGTTCAGCTTATTAGGCATGAAAGGGTAACATTAGCATTATAGAGTTGGCATGGAATTGCTGATTGAATACTTAAAATGTAAATATCTTTCCTTAATATTTGATAGAAACTTAACTTGCATGACACATTAGACAGTTGGTAGCAAAAGGTTTCAAAATCCTTCATTCATCGGAAAGAGTGATTAGACTATGTACTACAGAGGTAAGGGATTTGGGTTGCTTGTATATGGTGGTGTAGTATTGATTAACATTTTGATATCAAATACAGGAGCCGGAGGGGCTACAAAGACGGAGTGTTATATATATCTCTGGAAACAATTGATGAACAGAATGAGTAACTGATATGATAAAGAAGCTGGAATGGGATTCATTGTAAGGCAGGAGGATGGTGAATAGAGCTGTGGAAGTGCAACAGGTGATATTGCACGGAAATAAACAGGCTGAAATTAAAATCACAGCACCCAGATGGAATTGTGACAAATGAATGAGATTGGGCCACAAGTATCCCCACATGAATAGTATTAAATGATAAAAATTGAAAGCTTTATATATAATAGTATCAAAATTACTGGGACTTTTATCATGAAAAATTTCTATATTTTTTTTAGCTTAGTAGAAGATCCATGCGAAAATTTCGCTAATATAATACAATGAATTATGTGAGGTTGAATGCTTGTAATATAATAAAATGTAGAACTTCACTTACGTTGCAAATATTTATTTGTTTTGTGTAATAGGTACGCATCAAAATACTTACAACATTTTACGAAACAGTTAGTAAAATTTAAAACATAATGTATGTATGACAAACGGTCACTGATCTTAACAGAATACAACCAACCTGAACAAAATGAACACAGCATATCAACATCTCTATGATATGTGTTGCTGTTTGAAGAAAATGTTTACATTGAAATTGTATAGCAAAACAAAAATGTTTCTGTGATAGAAAATAATATCCGAAAAGCTACTTAAGTAAATGTCTGAAGAGAGTTCTGACCACAATAGAACTGATTAAAAAGCCATTACCCATTTCCGGTTTCCGCATGAATGCACATTAACAACTTCCGCCCGCCTCCCCATAAGGGAAGCATTTAGCGTCCCCATTACACATCCCACCGCACTGCACGTGTTATTCCCTTCACGCAAGAGTGGTTTCCGCATGACTGCACATTAACGGCTTCCACCCACCTCTCCCAAGCCATTAGTATTCCCATTACGTACCCCACCCCAGTGCATGCGTCACCACACGTGGTGCCCCTATGACTCACCCCTATGGTGCCCGCAGCTGCCGCTCGTATGAGTCACCCCAATATGAGTCACCAATCACGTGTTCTGAAGAGTCCCCTCACCCCAGCGTTCAAGTTGCCGCTATGACTCACCACTTTGGCGCCTGCAGTGCTGTGTTCCTAGATCAATATTTGGAGGGACCAATAGTATAATGGCAGGATTCAAACTCACCTCCTTCCCAGTTATGTCAGCAGTTGATGCAACATGAAAGTTAAAACAGATAAAGTGGGAAACAAGGAATGGGAAGGGAGAAGGGACATACAGTTAATGTTAGGATAAAAATTCTCGTCTGTTTTGTGCTTTTATTTTCTTCAGATGTTCTTGTATTAACAATGAAATTAATTTTCATTTTCTTGAACCTAAACGACCCCTAACACATTTTATTATAAAAGTAGTACTATACAAACTAGCCGTATGGGTGCTTGTATTTTGACAAAGCCTATTAACCAAAGTTTAAATAACTTTATACCTTGCTTAGGAAAAAGTAAATCTAAATAGACAACATTTTAAATTACTTTCATTGAAATTTTGACATTAATTAGTTATTTTTGGATTCGGTGCCAGCTGTCACATCGCGAAGATCGAATTACAGAACTTCTTTTGGTGTTAGAGGCGAAACGGGGAGTTCGAACAAAAATTTTCAATATTTTACAGCATGTCGTGAGGCAGATAGTGTTATTGTGGGAGACAGCTTAGGGAAACAAATTAACAGTATTTTAATATGTGGCTTGGCCTTATTGGTCATCCAGGCATATCTCTGGCGCTACAGTGTCAGTTGGTAGGTTGCATTATGCAGTAAACGTTTTACAGAGAATAATATCGGTATATCATCTGTATGTTTCAGTTTTGTTCAAACATGTTTCTAGCATTAATTGTAGGTAAGCAGTAACATGATTTTTGATGTATTATTGTTATTCCTTATTGTTTTTATCTTTTTGTTTCTCTTGCTTTCGCTGGCACCGACTCCAAAAATAACTAATTAATGTCAAAATTTCAATGAAAGTAATGTAAAATGTTGTCTATTTAGATTTACTTTTTCCTAAGCAAGGTATAAAGTTATTTTAAAATTTTTAGTGATTTTTTTAAGGCGATTTTTATGTTTTTTTAAACAATTATTTTATTTTTAAATTTTTAGTGGTATTTTAAATATGCCGCAGCAGTTCCCATTTTGCGAACTTCCTGGTAGCTAAGAGATTAAAGCGCTTGATTCAAAGAAGAACTCTGTCTTTATATACCACAACCACTTCCAGAACGGGGTGAATTGGGCGTTGTGTTAAGGAATGTCAGGCTATGTTTTGATCTTATCATAACATCTGCTAAAGCTGCTACTCGATAACCGAAACATGTAACATCTGGGCATTAATACATACCACATACAGAAATCTCTCTGGAATATATCTGTTTCCTCTGGCATCACACAAAAAATATAGATTTTTAATTTGTTTTCACTACGTGAAAGCTTGGGATCAGAGTTGAAATCTGAAGTACATGTTGAGACATAACGACACATTTATTTTATAAATATTATGCCATGACTTAAAAATAGCTTAACTGATTTTGACTGGATATAAAACTGTGGATTTTTGTAAAGATCATTGGAAGTTAAAAGTGGTGAGGGTAAAGGGGAAGAGGGATTCAGCTTTAGTATACCAAATGTAGACTGCCTTTTCTGATTGATTTAAAGTATACGTGTGTAAATTTCTATTGATATCAGATAAAACTTTAGGTACGTATAAAAAAACAATTAAGGGGTGTGGAGACGAAGAGTAGTTTGGTTTTAGTAAAGCTAGTATGGGCAGTATTTTTCTCTTTGTTTTAAAGTATACACGTGCAAATTTCCATCGAAACCAGATAAAAACTGTAGCTTTGTGTAAAGAACATTTGCCAAAATTAAATGGGGTAAGGGAGTGAGTGGTAGGGTTTTGTAAACAGAATGTAGACACTATTTTTCTGGGGTTTTTTTTGTTTTTTTTTAAGTATACATGTTCAGTGGTCCATGGAAATCTGATAAAACTGTGGGTATCTATAAAGATCATTGGAAATTAGGAGGGGTGAGGGTAGAAGTGAAGAGGGGTTGGGCTTCAACAACCTAATTTCAACACAATTGTTCTGTATGTTTTAAAGTATACGTGTGCAAATTTCCTTCATAATCAGATAGAAACTGTAGATTAAAGGATGGAAAGGAAGGAGCTGTGTTTGGACTCTCGAAACCAAATGTAGACAGTATATTTCTGTTTGTTTTGCAGTTTTCATGTGCATACTTCCTTCAAAATCAGAAATAAACGGTAGCTTCGTATAAAGAACATTAACAGTAATTAATGGGGTAGAAAGGGGGATAGGGTTTGCATTTTTGTGAAAGTTATGTGGACAGTATTTTTCTTTTTCTATTTCTTTTAAAGTATACGCATGCGAAGTTCCACCGAATCGAATCAAAATGTGGGTTTTGTACAAATATTAAGGGAATGGGAGCTAGGGTAGTTTTTTTATTTTTTGGTCAGAGATCTTATCCATAAAAAATTGCATATACATTAATAAAGATGGGTCAATGGTGTTGACTGTAGCTTTCTAAAAAGAAATTGACAAAAACCAAGGGAGTGGAAAAGGGGAGAGGGGTTCACTTTTTGCAAACCAAGAGTTGGCATCATTTTTCTCTTTGTTTTATAGTAAAAATTTGCTATGTTCTGTCTAAACCGGATAAAAGCTGTGGTTCTGTATAAAAATTAAGCGTTTTCATGGGGAGAGGGGAAAGTTTTTGGATTCTTTGGTCAGAAACCTTCTTCGTGAAAAAATACATATAAGCACCAACTTTCATGGTAATCGGTCAAACGATTGTGACAGTAGCTTTTTATAAAGAACATTGACAAAAGTTAATGGGGTTGAAGGAGGAAAGGGGTTGAGCATTGGCAAACCAAATATTGACAGGATTTTTCTCTTTGTTTTAAAGTATACATGGGCAAAGTTCAATAAAAATCAGACAAAAAATGTAGATTTCTATAAAATTAAGGGGTATAAAGGGAGACATGGGGTGGTTAATTTATTTATTTAATTTTTTTTGGTCAGAAACCTTCTCCATGAAAAATTACATGTAAGAACGAAGGCTTTCACGGCGTATCGATGAAATATAGTCTTCGCGGGTTTTCCGCCGTATGTTGTTGAAGAGAGACAACGAGCTTTCGGCGGCTGGCTCTGCCGCCATCTTCAGGTTAGATGTGTGCTGCAGGGAGTACCGGCGCTGCACTGACAGTGTCTGGCCTCCACGCACCCTTTTAAGGCCTGGCCACTCCACTCCCCTCGCTCCGTCCCGCGGCTGCCGTCTTGCGCTCGTCGTTCATTGGCTGGTGGAGCGTCGGTCCCGGCCAACCCCGGCGGGCCGTAAACATTTCCCGTCGGCGCCCCCCTACCTCTCTGATCGCAGGGTGAATATTTCAGAAGGGACAGAGCCGGCTTACACGCATCACTGAGCCATAAACCCGTGTCCCTGTTGTTGTTCAGCCATATTTCTATTGCTTCCTTGATGACTGACTCCTAATATAAGGAACACTTGGCCAGCACCTTTACGTTGCCGAAGTCCATCTTGTAGCCGTTTTCAATAACATGCTGGGCGACCGCTGATTTATCTATCTGGAACATGCGGATGTTGCGTTCATGTTCTGCCACCCGAGCCTTGATGGTCCGGATCGTATGACCAATGTAATTCTTGCCGCACTGGCAAGGTATGCTGTAAACCCCTGGAGTCGTCAAACCCAAGTCATCCTTCACAGGCCGGAGGTAGTCCCGAATCTTGGGAGGGAGACGAAATACGCTCTTAATTCCATGCCGGGCCAAAATCCTGCCTATTTTTCCCGAGATGTTGCCTGAGTATGGAATAAAGGCAGGGGCTGCGGGCTGAACATCTGGGTCAACTGGGCGTTTGTGTGCCTTTCTTCTAATCGACCGCTCTACTTCACGTTCGGAATAACCATTCCTCCTGAAAGTATTGCGACGGCAGGGATTCCGCGTCGGAAATTTTCCTGGCCCTGTGCACCAAGGTCTGCAGCACTGTGGTCTTCTGTGCTGGGTGGTGGAAGCTCGTAGCGTGTAAATAGCGGTCTGTGTGTGTAGGTTTTCGGTACACGCTATGTGAAAGGCTTCCATCTGGCCTCCGTCGAATCAAGATGTCCAAGAAGGGCAGGCTGCCATCCTTCTCCAGCTCCAGCGTGAACTGGATGTTTGGGTGAATTTCGTTCAGATGTTCTAGGAATTCGTAAAGACTGTGAATGCCATGTGGCCAAATAACAAACGTGTCGTCCACATAGCGATAGAAGCAAGTCGGCTTAAGGCTGAAACTTTCGATCGCCTTATCTTCGAAATCTTCCATGAATAGATCGGTGACCACCGGCGACAATGGTGACCCCATTGCTACGCCTTCTATCTGTTCATAGAAACTCCCGCCATAGGTGAAGTAGGTGAAGTCAAGACCAGCTGGAATGATGTGTGGTTCGAAGAGACGGCGCAACAGCTGTAGAGTGTCAGCAACAGGAACCTTGGTGAACAAGGAGACAACATCAAAACTAACCATGATGTCAGTGTCAGAAAGCCGAAACTCTTGAAGGGTATCCACGAACTGTGCCGAGTTCTTCACGTGGTGGGGGCATTTCCCCACAAACGGGTTGAGCATTCCCGTCAGGTACTTAGCCACAGTGTATGTTGGACTACCTATGGCGCTTACAATAGGCCGTAGAGGGATGTCTGCCTTGTGTATCTTGGGGAGGCCATAGAGTCTGGGTGGTCTCGAGGCACGAGAACGAAGGCTCCTGAAGACGTCAGGTGTGAATCTGGCTTTTTTCAGAAGGGCCGTCGTCTTTCTCTCAATCCTCGTAGTTCCTAGAACATTTGAACGGAATTCACCCAAACATCCAGTTCACGATGGAGCTGGAGAAGGATGGCAGCCTGCCCTTCTTGGACATCTTGATTCGACGGAGGCCAGATGGAAGCCTTTCACATAGTGTGTACCGAAAACCTACACACACAGACCGCTATTTACACGCTACGAGCTTCCACCACCCAGCACAGAAGACCACAGTGCTGCAGACTTTGGTGCACAGGGCCAGGAAAATTTCCGACGCGGAATCCCTGCCGTCTGAGCTCGAACATCTTCGCAATACTTTCAGGAGGAATGGTTATTCCGAACGTGAAATAGAGCGGTCGATTAGAAGAAAGGCACACAAACGCCCAGTTGACCCAGATGTTCAGCCCGCAGCCCTGGCCTTTATTCCATACTCAGGCAACATCTCGGGAAAAATAGGCAGGATTTTGGCCCGGCATGGAATCAAGAGCGTATTTCGCCCCCCTCCCAAGATTCGGGACTACCTCCGGCCTGTGAAGGATGACTTGGGTTTGACGACTCCATGGGTTTACAGCATACCTTGCCAGTGCGGCAAGAATTACATTGGTCAGACGATCCGGACCATCAAGGCTCGGGTGGCAGAACTTGAACGCAACATCCGCATGTTCCAGATAGATAAATCAGCGGTCGCCCAGCATGTTATTGAAAACGGCCACTAGATGGACTTCGGCAACGTAAAGGTGCTGGCCAAGTGTTCCTTATACTGGGAGTCAGTCATCAAGGAAGCAATAGAAATACATCTGAACAACAACAGGGACACGGGTTTATGGCCCAGTGATGCGTGGAAGCCGGCTCTGTCCCTTCTGAAACATTCACCCTGCGATCAGAGAGGTAGGGGGGCGCCGACGGGAAATGTTTACGGCCCGCCGGGGTTGGCCGGGACCGACGCTCCACCAGCCAATCAACGACGAGCGCAAGACGGCAGCCGCGGGACGGAGGGAGGGGAGGGGAGTGGCCAGGCCTTAAAAGGGTGCGCGTAGGCCAGACACTGTCAGTGCAGCGCCGGTACTCACTGCAGCACACATCTAACCTGAAGATGGCGGCAGAGCCAGCCCCCGAAAGCTCGTTGTCTCTCTTCAACAACATACGACGGAAAACCGGCGAAGACTATATTTCAAATTACATGTATATGCCAACTTTAATGCATACTAGTTAAATGTGTTGACTGTAGCTTTTTAAATTGGTAAAAATTGAGGGGGAGAGTGCTTCAGTTTTTTTCAAACCAAAAGTTGACAGTATTTTTCTCTTTATTTTTTACTATACATGTCCAAAGTTTCATCAAAATCGGATAAAAAATGTGGATTTGCATAAAAATTAAAGGTTGTAAAGGGGAGAGAGGTGGTTTTTTATTTATTTATGAAAAATTACATGTATATGCCAACTTTGATGATAATCGGTCAAACGTTGTCGAGTGTAGCTTTTTATGAAGAACATTGACAATAATTAAAGGGGTGGAAGAGGGGGGGGGTTGAACTTTGGTAGACCAAATATTGACACGATTTTTCTCTTTGTTTTATAGTATACATGGGCAAAGTTCAGTAAAAATCAGATAAGGAATGTAGGTTTCTAAAAAATTAAGGGGTGTAAATGTGAGAGGGGTGGTTTTTTATTTTGATATTTTTGGTCAGAATCCTTCTCCATGAAAAACTACATGTAATTACCAACTTTAATGGAGATCAGTTAAATGGTGTCGACTGTAGCTTTGAATAAAGAAAATTGACAAAAATTAAGGGGGTGGATCGGGGGAGAGAGGCTCAGTTTTTTTAAACCAAAAGTTGACAGTATTTTTCTCTTTATTTTTGGTTATATATGTCCAAAGTTTCATCAAGATTGAATAAAAAATGTGGATTTGTATAAAAATTAGGGGGCGGAAGGGGGTAGAAGGGGTGGTTTCTCAATGAAATTCATGTGGGACCACTTTGGAGGTATACCCTATCACTAAAAAAATTTAATTTAAATCGGTTCAAAATTGGTGAAGATATCGCTGGTCATACAAAAAAAAAAAAAAAAAAAAAAAAAAAAAAAAAAAAAAAAAACAGACGATTTGAGAACCTCCTCCTTTTTTTGAAGTCGGTTAAAAACCGATGAATATTTCAATGACCAGGCAAAAATCTGATATTTTCAGGATATGAGATTGCATTGTTACTATAATAAATTTGTTTCCAATTGATATCACAGAGAGCAGCATTCTTTTGAGGATTAAATTATTTACCATTTGCGAGTGGCTATAAGCTCTTATGTAGGGAAATTGTTTCACACGGTGACTGCAGTATATGTGATGGTAACATTGATGTCTAGGTCATTAGAGGTGGGAAAGTACAGGAGGAAGGAAGAAATGGGAAGGATTTCGACTATGGCTGTTTTGTAGGAACCAGTCGCCTGGAATGATTTTGGTGTACCATGGAAAATCCAAATCTGGATGACCAGACGGGGTTTTGAACCCATGTACACCTGAATACAAAACTAGAGTGCTACCTCCACCCACCCCCATCAGTCGCTGGCGCTATCCTGTTTTATGTCAGCTTCCGCACCACACCAGTTACAGGTACATATTCTATAACATATTCTATCTTGCAGGATCAGACAGTATCCAGATATGTACGAAGGAAAATTTTCACGCCTATCAAATTCCATACATATATCTACAGGTACAGTCTTAACTGTTTCGTTTTGTTGCGAACAGTCAATTACAACTGGAGGTGCAGTTGCATCAAATTCTTCATTTTTTAGTAGTGATGTTGGACGAATCATGTTCATATTAAGACTGCTTGAGTCTTGCATACTTTTCATACAGCACAGTTGTTCTGTTTTTCTTAAAATATATATTCTATGTTCTCTTACGGGGAAGTTACTTAATTTTGGAACACTTTAGCATTATGAAGACTGCACTTTTTTTCCACTTCTGTAAGTTTTCGCATAAAGTCAGATATAACGTAGAATTTTTTGATTTTAACTATGTGAATAGTTTCTCTCAATGAAAAAGTGGTTGCAGCTGGATTAATGAGAGTATTAAGTGGTCAGATCAAAACGTCTCCATACAACTTTTACATATTTATCTCCTGCAGGGAAACACATTTTCTACATCATTCTAGTCAGATGTTCATCTGTACAGTTATCCACAACTATTTATTCTGTTCATGAATCAAACGCTTGCACTTTACATAAACTGAAAAGGTATGGTATAATGTTAATACTTTTACTCAGATTGCATATGAAGACAAATGTTCACTCTGCAAAATTTGAAGAATTCATGTTTTCTTGGAAAGCATCACTTGATCTTTTTTTTTATTGAGGATTTGGTCATAGTGTCTGTAATGGCCAAGGAACTTATTGCAGATTCCAGATTATTAAATAATTGAGCAACTCTGAAGAAATGAATTACCCGATTTGGTAACACATTTGGTCTGATGTCCACTTTGAAGAGTCAGCTTATTAGATACAGAAATAAAAAACAAAAGCTTAATTATCAATATAAGGCAGGGAAAGAATTGCTTGCTGAAGACTTGAAATGTAAATATCTTGGCATTACATTTGATAACAAGCTTAACTGGTCAGACCATTGCTCGAATATGGTAGTGTAGTATGGGACCCACATTTTGAGTATGAAATACAGGAGTTGGAGAGGGTGCAAAAAAAAGCTGCTAGATTTGTTTCTGATAATTGTAGAAGAATGCAATCAGTGATGGATATGATAAAGGAGCTGAAATGGGATTCATTGCAAGACAGGAGGAGGATGAGGAGGGTTATGGGAGTGTACAGGGCGTATACTGGCGATGAGGCATGGAAAGATATTGGAGCAGGTATGGAAAGTAGTGCATGGAAGGGATGAGATGACCATGACCACAAGAGTGTGGGAATATTCTCTTTTTTAGGTAAGGGTGTCTGGGATTGGAATGAGTTACCAAGAGAAATGATGAATAATTTTCCGAAAATGTTGAAAGAATTTAAAGATAATATTTGTAAATGGTAAATGTAGGTGGGTGCAGGATAGAGGAAAGATGGGGATGTAGGGAAATTGCCACTGGAGCCTGTGCTCCATTGCAATTAAATTAAATTAAAACTCATGTACAGCGAACGAACAAAAACCATTTACAAAATGGGTCAGTAAAACACGTAAAAAGCAAATAACTGTAATGTATAAACTTTGGTAACTCAGCAACATTAGAGCAACATTGATTAAATTGAAATTTAGCCTATACCGGAATGACAATTGGCATTCATGGTTACAGCAGGGACCATAAGTAATTTAAGTTTTCTTTTATGTTGCTTTCATTAGTGACAGATAACTGAAAAGCATTTTCATGCATTTTCAGTCATAAAATTTATCGATATTATTTTTAACCGTGAATTGCTATGAACTTAATTAATGCATTATGGCAATCAGTTTGGTATCAGTTGCTTAGTTATTAAATTGTGGACATAACCTCGAAATTCTTCTAATGATATCTCTGGTCGCTGTTAATTTGCAACCGAAGGCTGGGCTGCGGCGTCACAGTTTCTCAGCCAATAGCTATCAAGGTGAGTGAGTGAGTGAGCTTAGGAAGTTGTACAGTAGTCATGGACTGTACGCAATGAACAAATCACGGGCAAAAAATGTCATACATAAATTTCGGTAGAAACTGCTTGTAAATCAGTACTTTTCTAACAATAGCCTTTAGCTATGACTCAGTTGGCATGAGCTGATAGCTTTTTAATATAACCTTAACCTAATTCTGAATACTGTTCATCCTTAATATTTTTCATTGAATTGGCCTCTGTTAGAAACCCCTAATTTTCATCTTCTTATCGTGATTATCAAAATATATCCCATCTCATTACTTCCTCACCTTTCAATGAAACAAACCCCTATTTTAGTAATCAGTAACTGTGATTTTCCATTTCCTTCCTTATATTCAAAATGTTTATTATTTTATTTGTAAGTATAACTATCTGACAATTTTTTGGTATTTATCTCCACTCCATTTTGACATATACTACATCTGTAAAGATTCCTTGTAGCTGTACAAAATACTCTCCTGTTTAAATCCTGTAATATAAAATTATATAATCTGTAAACAATTTGTAATCTGACTGTAAAATATTAGCACGAATGGTCATAGTATACTACCCTTGTCACTTTATTTGATTAGTATTTTACAATATACATTCCTCATGGAAGCTGTATACTCATAGAATGCTCTATCAATTTATTTTTTCTGCAGCTTTAATTGCAATGGTTTATATGAATATTGAATTTGAATACAAATTAAAAGTGGAGATGATTTACAAGTTGTTATTAGAACAACAGTGTGTTATGAGTTATGTATTTTGCATTCAGAAATGAAGTAAACATTTTGGTAGATTAAGCAATAAATTTTTAATTATTAATCTTTTGTTATAGCCTGCTGCAAACCTGAATAACCAAACTTATGTTTTTATTGTTGAGAATGGTCTTTATTTCATAATTTTTAATCAAACACTCCATGTTCAACATTCCAGATAAAACTCTTGGAGAGAGTGATGATGATGATGTTCTCAAAGAAAAACAAAATGTTAATCAAATATATTCAGAATCTAAATTAATGGAATACAACCTTGTTCTGAGGTAAACATAAATTTTAAATGTTTTTTATAGAGTAAATAACTTAGGCTTTTCTCTCTTTATGGAAGGAAGAAAGAAGAGGCATTGAAACTGAAATAACAGGAGAATAAAATAAAAGAGTGGTGGTCCTAAGAGAAGGGGAACATGGGAATTTAGAATCATGAGGAAAAACAAAACAGGGAAAACTAAAGTCAGTATCGCTGAGCCAGGAATCAAATCACTGTTCCAGGCTTGGATGAATCCACTGTGCTCTTTGACTGGATTTTGATTTGTTTATCTGATAAAATATTTCCTTTAATTTTTTACCTCTACTAATCGAATGGTGGATTTATTCAGTGCCATATCCATAAACACGAAACATGCATTCCAAGTGTTGCAGCTCTTCTAGTAGATGTTCAGCATTGGAGAATACCTTTGCTCCATGGATCACTCTACACTTCTTAGCAATGTAGTGGTGACTCGATCATTGATGTAGCGATCAGCATGTTTTGGTTTCCTATTTACGTTGCCCCAATTATCAGTTCTCCTTCCGTCACACTAGGATATCTATTAACTCTTTAACTGCTTGGTATTTTTTTTTTTTTTTTTTTTTATTTATTTAGCACACATTTTTACAGCCTAGTATCTAGAAACTAAAATAGGCCTTAATTTAACACAACAGTTTTACATTTGATATTTCAACAGATAATTTCACAATGAATAATTTCAATTTTTGTTTTGTACGGCTTTGGCAATATCTGTACAGTCTTTTCTTGTTGGCACGATACATACGATTGTTCCGCTGTTAACATATATTATAACTTTCTAAACTTGCTGCATTTTGTCATAATTGATTTACTATAGTGTTCTAGTTTTGTATGGTGTCTGCAGTTTCCTGTCCACTTTATGGTTAGAATTTTTAATATTTCACTATGTCACTTCGTACGTCTACCACTACTACTATTACTAAACTATTACTACTATCTACTACTCTACCATCTAAGAAAGCATTTTCCAGCATTGGTATCAGTGCGGTAATCCGAATTCCAAATCTCCCGGAATAGCGCACGTTCTCAGTCTCTCTGGCAGCCAAAGTGACCGAGAAGGCCGCCCATCGGGAGACTGGCCACCTCCAACACTGGTTGTGAGAACTAATTTCCAATGAAATATATGTAATTGCAGAAGTAAGGAGTCTTTAATATCCGGCTAGTAGGTTGTTCGTTTCACAGGTGAACTAGATTAGTTTAACATCTACTGCCGGTATTTGTTATTTTCAATATTTGAACAAATTCCTATTTTAAGATTATTGGCTACATAATTTACAACTTTTACTCTTAACTAACTATTAACATTTATACATATTTTAAGAGATAACAATGTTTTACTTCAGAAGCGGCTCGAGACTGCAACTATTATCTATTATTTGTGTTATTGCAATTTCAGACCACATTTTATGCATCGGACTATAGTTCATGTGAGCACTAGTAAAGAACTTATACATACACTATATACTTTTATACGTGTTGCTTCAGCAAGTTCTTGTTTGTAGGTAGAATCTCCAGTGGTGTTGCTGCGAAATGGTCCATTTAAAGTCTTTAATTTGGTTTAAACACTCCTCTCCGCAGACCAGCTGGTTGCATTTTCAGCACGATATATGATTCGCTGATTGAGTGCTTAGACACGCATTCGCTTTTGGCAGCTCTCGGGTGTTACTCTGTGACGTCATAGTCGGCTTGACTTGGCCTTCCTCTTGCTGTAGCTAAACTTTGCATGAATCTCTCCTTTTGCAGTTTGGATATATTCTGCGTCACTTCGTCTAGTTTGCGCCAAAGTTGCTCATTTTTTAGTATGTCTTCCGTTTTCATGTTTCTTAGTTCATGAAATCCTTCGTTTCTGGCTTCTGCCATTTGTGTGCAATCCCAGACGATGTGTTCGGGTGTACCCTCTTCCCCGCACTCACACAAGCTTGTGTCTTTTAGTCCTCTTTTATGTAGTAGGCTGGGATATGGCCCGTGTCCAGTGATGTAATGAACAAGTCCGGTTGACGGATCTAGGTGGCGAAGGTTTAATCTCTCTTGAATTGTTGGCCAAATATTGTAGGTTCTCCTGCCAGTTGTACTACGCGACCACTGTTGTTGCCATTCTTCCATCAAGACTGTTGTTATCTCCCGTGCTTCTGTAACCGGTCTTCCTAAAATTTGTTCTACTTTGTCGGCATCACCGGTTCGTAGCCAATAGTGTGCTCCTCTCTTTCTAACTTCTAGGTCAAGTGGCCAAACGCCCAACGCAACCAGCAGAGAGTCGGTCGCTGTTGTCCTATATGCACCACTTAATCTTATCAGTATGCTTCTTTGTACGCTTCTTAGTGCCTGGCGAGGTTTAACTTGTCGTAACTTATGCGCCCAACTGCTAGCAGCATATCCCACAATCGAGGATAATATAGTCGTGATACCTCCTTATTATGGACGTTGGAAGATTAAATCTTCTTTGCCCAATGCTGATCAGTTTGTTCATCACTATTTTGGCACGACTGCACACCTCCGTTATTTTTTTTTGCTGTCGTCAGTCTTTAGACTGGTTTGATGCAATCCTCCATCCCTTCCTATCCTGTGCTAACCTCTTCATTTCTACATACCCGTTACAACCCACGTCCTCAATTATCTGCTTCATATATTCTAATCTCTGTCTACCTCTACAGTTCTTACCTTCAACTGTTCCCTCCACTAACAAATTAACCAATCCAGCATGTCTCAAAATATGACCTACCAGCCTGTCTCTTCTTTCCGTAAGCTTCTTCCATAAACTTCTTTTCTCACCCATCATTTCCAAAACTCTTCATTTCTTACTTTGTCTGTCCACCTAATTTTCAGCATTCTTCTGTAGCACCACATTTCAAATGCTTCAAGTTTCTTTCTTTCCGGTATTCCTAAAGTCCATGTTTCGCTACCGTAAAGTGCTGTGCTGCACACATAGAGTTTTAAGAAGTTCTTTCTAATTCCTAGATCAATATTTGAAACTAAAAGGTTTCTCTTTTTCATGAAGGCTCTTTTTGCTAGTGCTATTCTGCTTTTAACATCATTCCTGCTTCGGCCATCGGTTGTAATTTTGCTTCCCAAGTAACAGAACTCACTCACTTCTCCTATTGCATCAGATCCTATTTTTATATTTAATCTGCTAGTATTGGTATCATTTCTGCTACATTTCATCACTTTGTTTTACTTTGATTTATATTCAGTCCAAAGTCTTCCTTCAGTATTTTGTTCATGCCATTCAATAACTTCTCAATATCCTCAGCCTCTCTGCTAATAAGACAATGTCATCAGCAAATCGTAGCATACTGATTTTTTCTCCCTGAAAACTTATGCCACATGGAAATTTTTCTTTGACTTTCTTCATTGCTTCTTCTACATACAAGTTGAATATTAACGGGGGATAGACTACAACACTTGTCTCACACCCTTTTTAACTGATGCATGTCTCTCGTGATTCTCTACTTTTATTACAGCCACTTGATTGTTATATAGTTTATAGAGTATTCTTCTATCTCGATACTTTAGAGCCTGACTTCTTTAAAATTTTGAACATCTTGTCCCACCTAACATTATCAAAAGCTTTTTCTAAATCAACAAATGCCATAAAAGTATCTTTGTTTTTCTTGATCCGCCCTTCAAGTATTAATCTTAAAGACAGAATTGCTTCCCTTGTACCGCGATTTTCCTAAACCCAAACTGATCTTCACCTACTATCTCTTCTACTACCCTTTTCCATCCTTCTGTATATTATTCTGGTCAGTAATTTTGAAGCATGTGATGTTAGACTAATGGTGCGATAATTCTCACATTTGTCGGCTTGTGCTTTCTTTGGAAGTGTGAAGATGATATTTTTATTAAAATCAGTAGGAATTTCTCCTGTTTCATAACTTTTGATATCAGCTTGAATAATCTTTCGATTCCTTCCTTCCTAGAGATTTAAGAAGTTCTGCAGGGATCTCATCAATTCAACTGCCTTATTTGCTTCAAAGTCATTCAGAGCTTTATTAAATTCTGTCCCTCAAAACAGGATCTCCTAAGTCATCAATGTCGATATCCGCCTTCCTTTTCCAATACACTACTGTTCAAGTCGTCCCCATTCATACAGTTTTCTCAATGTATTCCTTCCATCTGCTAGCTCTATCTCTGACCTTAAAAAGAGGTTTCCCATCGGCAGTTTTAATGTTCATACCTCTTTTCTTCATTTCTCCAAAATTCTGTTTGATCTTTCTATAGCAACATCTACTTTTCCTACGACCATTTCCTTTTCTACTTCTTCACACTTTTCTTGTAGCCATTTTTCTTTTACTATTTTGCATTTCCTATTTATTTGATTTCTAAATTGCCTGTACTGCTCTCTTCCTGCTTCATCCTGAGCATGTTTGTACCTTCTTCTCTGATCCATCAGCTGCAAAATTTCTTCTGTGATCCAAGGTTTTCGGGCAGCTTGTTCCCTAAAGCCTAAGGTTTTCTTTGCCAGCTTTCATTATTTCGGTCTTTAATGCATTCCAATCATCCTCGGTTGAGCTCCTTTCACAGTTAATTCTTAGACCTAAGTCTACCATTTCTGCAAATTTTTCTCTTGTGCTAGATTGTTTCAGTTTATTCACTTCCAGTCTGTTCTGCTTATACTGCTTCCTTATTCGCTTGAATTTCAGCCTGCACTTCATTACTATCAAATTGTGGTCCGAGTCTATGTCTGCTCCTGGGTACGCTTTACAGTCTAGAACTTGATTCCTGAATCTCTGTTTGACCATGATATAATCTAGCTGATATCTGCCTGTATCCCCAGGACGTTTCCAGGTGTATATTCTTCTTGCATGGTTCTTAAACAGTGTGTTCGCCACTACTAGCTTATATCTTTCACAAAATTCTAGCAACCTGCTTCCTCGCTCATTTCTTTCTCCTAGACCAAAACTTCCTACAGTATTCTCCTCTTTTCCTTCTCCCACTATTGCATTCCAATCACCCATGATTATTAGATTTTCCTCCCCTTTCACATATTGGATTAATTCTTCAATTTCAGCGTATATTTTTTCTATTTCTTCGTCATCTTCCCTGTGACGTTGGCATATATACTTGTACTAATGTGGTTGGGACGGGCTTAGTTTCTAACCTCATCAAAATAATCCTGTCACTAAATTGTTCATAATAACTCACCCGTTTCCCTACTTTCTTGTTCATTACAAATCCTATACCAGTGACTCCATTGACAGCTTGTGTGCTAATTATCCTGTGTTCCCCAGACCAGAAATCCTGTGCGTCCTTCCATTTAATCTCACTAATCCCAACAACATCTAACTTAAGTAGTTCCATCTCCCTTTTTAAGTTTTCTAACCTTCCTGCCCTATTCAGACTTCTACATTCCACGCTCCGACTCGTAGAATGTTTCTATCCATTCTGATGACTCCTCCCTGAGCAGTCCCCACCCGGAGATCCGATTGGGGGACTATTTACCTCCGGAATATTTTACCCAGGAAGAAGCCATCATGATATATGTAATTTGAGAGGATTACATGTCCTCGGGATACCCTTTGGGTCTTTAATGCAGTGGTTTCCCGTTGCCTTCTGCATCCCCATGCCGTTGATCATTTCTGAT
Source organism: Vandiemenella viatica (assembly GCA_031002005.1). Lineage (NCBI taxonomy): Eukaryota > Metazoa > Arthropoda > Insecta > Orthoptera > Morabidae > Vandiemenella > Vandiemenella viatica. Next base: position 311,842,091 of record JARYHS010008074.1, on the reverse strand, counting down.
TCATCCGCCTTTAGGGGCCGTTTCCAACCCCAAGGGCAAGAGGGTGCCCTGAACCGCTCCCCGCTCTTCTGCCCTCCTTTCGGAGGCCGTTGGAAAGCAGTGGGTGACTCCTTATACTGGGAATCTTTCAGTCGCCAGAGCCTCGTCCGTGCAAACGGGGTGCACCACGTGAAGGAGAGGTTGACATTTGGTTGGAAAAGACTAGTATAGTCTCTCCCAAACCCTTACACCCCACCTCCGTTATATGGTCAGTAAAATTTAGTCGCTCGTCTAGCGTGACTCCCAGGTATTTACAAGTTCTAACTCTTTTTATGGAGACGTCGTTAACTTTTATTATTGGATTTCGCTTTGGGGCGGCCACTGAGAACCAAGAATTGAGTCTTGTGTGGTGCAAGGGTTAATTTCACTTTGGAGCACCAGTTTTGTAAATGTCTTAATGCCATTCTGCTTCTAGTCTCTACTTCGTCCCTTGTTCCGCCTTGTATCAGCAGTAGAAGGTCATCCGCGAAGGCAACAAGCCCCAGGAGTCCTTCTTGCCCAATCATGCTTTCTATGGCCATTTCGAATGTTACGTCCCAGAACACTGGTCCACACACCGATCCTTGCGGACAGCCTTTAGTTAATTTTTTCTCTATAGTCACTCGTTGACATCTCAGTTTGGCAAATCGGTTTTTACAGTAGTCGCGTAACGTTCCATAGAGGTTACTAGGAATTCCTATCTTCTCGCAGGCGGCTAAAAAGAGCCGGCCACCATAAGTTATCGAATGCTCCAGCAATGTCGACGGCGATAGCTATTACATACTTGCTATTACTACTTTTCACTAGATGTCACGGCCTTATTTATGGCATCGTCGGTCGACCTACCCGCTCTGAAACCAAACTGATGTACACTCATACCATACTTTTTCCTGTGTTCCTGTAGTTTCCATACTAAAATTTTTTCCTGCACTTTTCCAAGCACATTTAGCAGACAGATCGGCCGATAGGATTTAGGATTTAATGGATCCTTGTCGTTCCCCTTACTTTAGGAATCACCACTTCACTCTGCTTCCAGATATTTGGAACCCTGCCTTGCTGAAGGCATTTATTAAACAGTATGCAGAGTGGTGAAGTCAACTGGACCACTAATGCCTGGAGCACTTCAGCAGCGATTCCGTCCGGTCCAGGTGTCTTTTTCCGCGACATGGCGTTAATCGCTTTAATTACTTCGTCTGGTGTCACATCATCCGCTAAAGTAGCTGAGGTATAAATTTCATTGTGACCTTTACGGAGATTTTCTTGCTCTAAACTTTCACCTACTGCCTCATCGTCGGGTAATAGTACTTTTAACAGTTCCTCAGCTGTTGCGCTCCAATTGGCCGTCATGGTCCCGTCTGCCCTTCTTACGGTTGATAGTGTAGTCGGTGGTCTCAATTTGCTAGCTGCGATCTTGTAGGGGACGCCCCAGGGATCTGACTTTAAATTAGCGTTTACATAAGCCTCCCAACTCTGCTGCTTTGTTTTTATTAGCAGCTCTTTAAAGGCAGTCTTCCTTTCCCTGTATCTATCGAGAAGCAAGCACCTATCGGCAGCAATCATGCACCGTTGGTACTCTTTTCTCGCCTTCCTCATCTCCGATCGTAGTTTTTGCAGTCGGTCGCTCCACGGTATGTCTGTAGTATTCGCTGGTCTTTTGAGGGGAATGGCCATTTTCATTACGCGCTGAATTTCACGCGTGATCCCTCTTGCTATGACATCTACATCATTACCTTCCAATAGATCCACTGGTAGACGGAATTCATCTCTTAGTTTTGCCCAATCTGCCCTACGTAAGTTATATTTTTTCCTTGTGTCGTTAATTTCATTGATTTGCAACCTACCTTTGGCCAGATCAAACAGAATCAAGTTGTGGTCACTTGTAGTTTCGTTTTCAACCACCCTCCAGTTTCTGGCTAGGTTTCCTGCCAGCTGATTGGTCAGCGTTACATCGATATTCGATTTTGCACCGGCTCTATTACTAAACGTTGGAGCATTATTAGGGACAGTTCCTGACTTCCAGGCATAACTCATTTAACAGTTCCTCTACCATTAAGCCTCGTTCATCCGTTGTATCACTGTACCAGAGCGGGGAGTGTGCATTTATATCTGCTGTTATAATTATCCTTTGATCTTGTAACTCAGTGCAAATTTTTCTTATTTTATTTAGATAAGCATCTATAGGGTCCTTATATTGGCAGTACATCGATACCAAAGTAACGCTACACCACCCGGTATCGATCTCTGCACATGCTGTGTGCTCATCACAGTATTGCGATATTTTGGTTACAGTTAGTTCTTTGTTTAGTACAATGATTCCTGCCATAGGTTTAGGTCCACTTACTATGGTTTGTGAGGATACTGGCATGTGTGGTATTTGTCCGCCCTTAGAGTAAGGCTCTTGCACACAGATAACATCCCAGTCATGTTGCGCAGCAAGATTCCTTAGCTCATGCAGGACCATATTTGTCCGTCTTGCATTAATTTGTGCAACTTTGATTGTACCTTTCATCTATGGGTGTTTAGTGTAAACATTACTCTGAGGCCATGGAAGTTTCGCGTCGAAAACTATCCTTCCATGAGTCATCACAAATTGTTTATATATTTGGTCCGGGTCAAAAATCTCATTTCTGTTGTTGAATAATTTTTTAACTAGCGTCAACAACTGGGCTGGATCCGTGGGTAAGTTGCTGGCCTTGAGTTGTATTCTGTCCACTGCTTCAAGTTGGGGAAAGGTGACTGTTTTCCCTGCTGGGTGCAGCATCCTAGTGAGGTGCCTAAGCGCCATTGCCAACACATGCTCTTGTTCTAATCTGCTAATTTTTACCGTGTTCTCAAGGTCTATGTATATTTTTGTGGGATCTACCGCAGCTCTTTTTTCAAACTTTGTTTGCAGTGATATATTGGGGGTGTAGATTGCGCTGTCGTCGGGCTTGCATCGACCAAGTTAGGCCCTTTACACCAACCAAGTCCTGCCCTTCTTCCTGGGTAAGGAGGAGTGTAACAGTTTGTGTGATTGTATCCTTCAGTCTGGTTTTTATTTTTGCGTATTCTTCGATCTGAACTGCAGTGTCTTTCGCTATGTGTTTCGTCTCTACGTATTCTTCAGTCTGAACTGTAGCATCTTTCGTTGTGTTTTGTGTCTCTGCGAATTCTTCCGTCTGTACTGCTGAGTCTATCATTTTTGGTGCTAAGTCTCGGCCTTGTTTTTTACTTCTAAAGTTTGCCGCTCGTTCTGCATCCCTACGCTTCCGTGACGGATTTTTATTTTTTCTCTTGTTTGTTATTACTATCCCATGTTTATCATACATAAGGGTTTTTCAATCCCTTTTGCTGTTTTAACTGGCTTATCCATAATCTATTCGGCTGATCATACGCTGAAGGAGCATCTGATAGGTTAGACACTCCTTCCTTTCTTTTTGCACGTTTTACCTCTCTTCGCACATGGGATGCATACAGGAGCAATGTTTTTATTTTCGCATTGGTCTTTCTTGTGTCCAGTCGCACCGCAGTGGCTGCATGTTGAGTCAGCTTGCTGACAGTGCTTGCTGACATGACCCCAATCACAGCACTTTACACAGTTCGGTACTGTAATGTAATCCTTAGCCGTCACAGCTGAAAATTCAATGAATATTTTTTTCTGTTCCAACAACATATTTCTAACTTTTCCACTAACTTCCACTACATGATGGACGGTAGCCTTATTTCTCGGACCTGTTTTAAATCTTGGTTTGAAACCTTCTACGAAATCAGTTCTGGCTGCTTTGTCTTCAAAATTTTGCTCATAAACAATATCTCTCAATTTCTGTGTATCGATGGAGACTGGTATATCATATAGAATGACTAACGGCTTCCGCTTCCTGGGTAATTCGCATCTCATGTCAGTATTAAGTGTCTGGTTGTCTAGAATTTTCTTTGCATCCTGCGCGGTGTTTGTCTCAACAATTACAGCTTGCTTTGTTGTCCTGACTCTGTTTATTTTTATTTTATCTTTCTGCGGCCTTAGTATCGTAGTGACCTTCTCCGCCACTTGTATAGGCGTCTCCCCTTTTTTAGAAGAAATGAACACTGCACAAGTCGCTGTTGGGGTTATCATACTTTTTGGTGTGTGCCTTACACCAGTAGCTGCGACAGTAGCATAGCTATGTGTGGGTTGCACACCCCCGCTTTCCTTAATTTCTTGTCTTAGTCTATTATTTTCGTTGATTAACTCCTTCAGTCTTCCCTCCATATGAGATACTGCTTGGTATTGCCCAGCAGAACCCTCGCTGGGTGCTCCTTTGTTATCCTCTGAGCCATCTACCTGTGCTGAGAGGCCACGATCGGCTGATACCGGCGCTACTGAGTCTGGCACACAGCCCGGACTGCTCTGTGGTGAATATTTCTGAGGCGTTGTGTGCGACAGACTTCAATTTTCGCTTTGCGTTTTGAAACCCCAGATACAAAATAAATGCAGTTACTCTGACATCTAATTTTTTCAATTTAAAGCTCCTCAAAAACTGAAGGTCCGCATAGACAAACATACAGGTAATTCATATGATAAAAAGATATTACAGAAACTGAAATGTATTTGGTATTATTGTTTGTTAGCACAGTAATTCATCAGGAGAAAAATTTCAAAGTTAAGTGTTCGAATACCTTTCACAAATTCTGCATATATTTTCCATCCTTCTTTTCGTTCTGGGCTTTTTAACGTCACTGGCAAAGTTAAAAATATTTTTCTTTTTCAATTTTTTGTATTTCACTTAGTGTTAGAGGCGTATAAATGTAATGTAATTGTTACAGTGTAGTTACCCATGGTTAATAAATGTTTTTCATGTAACAAGCCTCCAAACGTGGCACAACACACAGTATTACTGTACATTGCACGTTCTGTGTTTGTACCTGGTTTTTGGACGCACTTTGTGCACTGGTGTGCTCTTCTTTGAATTTTTAATGTGAATAATATTTATAAATGTCTCGCAGTAAATCCTTCAACCTTGAAAATATAGAGTGAACTGATTCTGGCGTAATTGTCTTGGTATATAAAAAAAAATTCTATAGGTTCCTTCAGCAATAGATTTCATAAGATCTTCTGTTAAAAATATTCCGAAAAATGACAGAATGCTGGAATTTCGACCTAATCTATATTTGTGTCCTGCAGCTGAATCTGAATTGTCTAACACATGCATAAAAGGACGAGAATCTCTATTCTTCCAGTCAAAGTTGTCACTAAAGCGTCCTCTTTTTCCACACATTTAGCTTTCACTATATGAAGCTTCAGATACTGAAAATGTTTACCTCTTGTGGAGACAGAAAGTTGTTTTCCACTGGCAGATGTACTATGCTTAGGACTATTACGTTGAGATCCTATTGAAGTGTCTTCACTACCATCCATATCAAAGAGATCATTCTCACTGTTGTTTCTATTAAGAATCTCAATGATTTCTTCTTTTGTACAAATACGATGGAGATTCATGCAGGGCATGCGTTAACATATCCAGAGCACCTGGGTGCAGTAGAATCCCCGCACGTTAACGCGTCTAGAGCAGTCAAAGGGTTAAAATAAATATTCCATCATTCTTGTTCATATGATCATAAATTCTGCCCCTTAAAATAATTTAAAAAGACTTAAAGGGGGCATGTTAAAAGCAATTTGTACAAAATGCACCAAATAGAAGTTATGTACTGACAGAGAGAACCCTTAGCTACACCTTCCATATATTCATGGTATATACAATCGTACATGAATTATGTGGAGAATTAATGAGGTGAGATGCACATTGATCAGCTAATAGACTTAATAGATGTGTGTAACATCTGGTCTACCTGTCTGTTGATGAACTTGTATCACTGACTATAGGCCCTCTCAGAACATGTCCTTTATGTATTTTCGATAGGCCATAAACTCACGTAAAGTTTTTGGCCATTTGTTCACTATTCCAATGTCCCTTGTAGGCTGTTTGTCTTTCTGTAACCCTTTCCAAGGGATCACATGGTATCAAATGATTTGCTTAATCAACTAACATTATACATACTGTATCTTCCAGTAATAGTCCGCACTGGTTATGGTTACAGACGTATTTCCTTTGTGTCCCATCAAAACCATAATTTCACTTTATCCTCATAAAATCTGTAACCTAACTCATTCTGCTCTTGCCATAGAGGGTTAGGTGGTCTGATACTCAGCAAGATACACTTTGTCTTCATGCATACTTCTTCTACTGTGTCTGTTGAAATAAAGCACACTGCCTTTTCTACTGCGCTGATGATGTTCATATCTGGTAAGGAACTTGGGGCCAATGTGAATTTCAATCTTTTCTTTGGGGCTGAGATTACAACTTCGTCAATTTCTTTCTTCAATATGTTGAACATGTTTTGCTTATTTTACGTTTGTGGAAATTTGTATCATTCACGTGACTGGCGATTGAATTTGCAGCACTGCTTGGTGTGATCATCCTCCATGTACAATTTTGCTGTCCTCTGATGAATCCACTACCAACCTGGTGGCAAATTTACAATTGAGTAAGCAGAACAATAGCCTGTATTATTTGCTTTTAGTCATGTTGAATTATACCTCACTGTAGAAGACAAAAAGGCTGGCGAGCAAACATGAGCACCACCTCTCTCTTAGCATAACTGTGAAACTCACCTGCATCAGATGGTGGTTGGATTAAATATAAACCAAAACAAGACAAAAATGATGAGACATAGCAGAAATGATTAAAAAATTAGCAGATTAAATATAAAAGTAAATCTAGGTGTAATAGGTGAAGTAAGTGATCTATTATATAGGATGTAAAATTACAACTGATGGTAAAAGCATGAAAGATGTTAAAAGCTCAGATCAATTACAAAAATATCTCTCTTGAAAAAAAAAAAATTCTTTGGATTTCTAATATTGATCTAGGAACCAGAAAGAACATTTTAAAACTCTGTTTGTTGAACACAGTACTTTATGGTAGGGAAGCATGGATTTTTTTGAATACCAGAAAGAAGGGAAATTGAAGCCTTTTGAAATGTGTTGCTATAGAAGGATGCTGTAAATGAAGTGGACAGATAAAGTACAAAATGAGCATTTTTTTGGAGATAGGCGAAAAGATAAGGTTGTGGCAGCATCTTACAGAAAGAAGAGACTAGATGGTAGGTCACATTTCAACTCATGCAGGATTGGTAAAGATTGGTAAATTTGTTAGTGGAGGGAACACTAGAAGGAAAGAACTGTCTAGATAGACAAAGATTTGAATATCTGAAGCCGATAATTGAGGTTGTAGGTTGTTAGGGAAATGATGAAGGTGTTAGTGCAAGATAGGAAGATATGAAGGATTGCATCAAATCAGCTGAAAGACTGATGACAGCAAATCTTCCAGTAAGGTCTTTCAGTAACCCGCCTTATATACACTGAAGAACCAAAGAATCTGGTATAGGCATGTGTATGCAAATGCAGAGAAACACTCAGAGTAGGGCACTGCGGTCGGCAACACCTATATAAGACAACAGGTGTCTGGCGCAGGCATTAGATTGGTTACTGCTGCTACAATGGCTGGTTATCATGATTTAAGTAAATTTGAATGTGGTGTTATAGTTAGCACACGAGAGATGGGACACAGCATCTCCGAGGTAGTGATGAGATGAGGATTTTCCCATACAACCATTTCACGAGTGCACCGTAAATATCGGGAATCCGGTAAAACATCATATCTCCGACATCGTTGCAGCCTGAAAAAGACCCTGCAAAAATGGGACCAACAACGACTGAAGAGAATCATTCAACAATCATTCCACAAATTGCTGCGCATTTCAATGCTGGGCCATCAACAAGTATGAGCGTGCAAACCATTTGGAGCCGAGGATCCACTCATGTACCTTCACTGAGTGTATGACTCAAAGCTTTATGCCTCGCCTGGGCCTGTCAACACCGACTTTTGACTGTTGATGATTGGAAACATGTTGCCTGGCCTGACGAGTCTCGTTTCGAATTGTATTGAGTGGATGGACTTGTATGTGTATGGAGACAACCTCATGAATTCATGGACCCTGCATGTCAGCATGTAGGCTCTGTAATTGTATTGGGCTTGTGCAGTTGGAGTGACATGGGACTCATGATACATCTAGATACAACTCTGACAGGTGACGCATACATACGCATCCTGGCTGATTACCTGCATGCATTCATGTCCATTGTGCATTCCAATGCACTTGGGCAATTTCAGCAATGCAACACCCCGCACATTCATAATTGCTACATAGTGGCTCCAGGAACACTCTTAAACACTTCTGCTGGCCACCAAACCCCCCAGGCATGAACTTTATTGAGCATATCTGGGATTCCTTGCAGCGTGCCATTCAGAAGAGATCTCCACTACCTCATACTCTTTTGGATTTATCGACAGCCCTGCAGGATGCATAGTGTTAATTCCCTCCAGCACTACTTTAGACATTAGTCGGGTCCATGCCATGTCATGTTGTGGCACTTCTGCGTGCTCACGGGGCCCCTACAGGATATTAGGTAGGTATACTAGTTTTTTGGTTCTTCAGTGTATTTGAGATTTCAACAGCTATATAATATGTGAGCCAGAACATGGTAGTGTTACTGCTTCCAATAACTATATATAAATTAATTATCCTCACTTTCTACATACCATGATGCTTAGGATTCAACTATGTACAACTTATTTAAAAGGCAAAATGATTACTCTTCCAACCTATGTATAATATCCACACACATACATAATCAACTATATAATTTTTCCTCCACATCTAACATATACCAGTTTTCATTCACAATGGTACAGAAATTCCATAAACTACTCAAACTTCATTAAAGTTGCAACCTGCAAAATGGTATTTGTTTAAAATGATAGTATGAGGAAATCATAAAATCAAATACCAATAAGCTCTTCTGACATGATTTCTGGATAGACCCAGAGGAACAGAATTTGATACTGGCTGATAAATTAGGGATAGGTCTTAATGGATGAGAAAATTGTTACCACCCAATTGACAAGCATTTGCTGTAGACGCGTTAACGCACGGTGATTCTATTGCACCCAGGTGCTCCAGACATGTTAACGCGTGACCTTGGTCCTTCCCTCAGGTGTTGTGGATGTGTATACACTTTGCCGCCCTGTCTGTGCTCTGCACGTGTTAAGACGTCCGACAGCTTGGGTCCCTGTGTGCTCTGGACGCGTTAACGCACAAGCCACTTAGTGACCAGGTCAGGTAGCCGTATTCCCATGCCAGCTGGTTAAATGCTTTCCAATGTACGACCCGTGAGTGTCTGCAGTTGCGATCTTATTTGAGTTGCTATTTTCATTGTAGTTTTACCTGAGAAAATGGATCGCCGTCGTGCTTGTACAAAGAAAGAAATCATTGAGATTATTACTAGAAATGACAGTGAGAATGATCTCTTTGATATGGATGATAGTGAAGACCCTTCAATAGGGTCTTGAAATAATAGTCCTAAGTCTTGTACATCTGCTAGTGGAATACTACCATATGTCTCCACAAGAGGTAAACATTTTCAGTATCTGAAGCTTCATATAGTGAAAGCTAAATGTGCAGAAAAAGAGGACGCTTTAGTGACAACATTGACTGGAAGAATAGAGATTTTCGTCCTTTTATGCATGTGTTAGACAATTCAGATTCAGCTGCAGGACACAAATATAGATTAGGTCAAAATTCCAGCATTCTGTCATTTTTCGGAATATTTTTAACAGAAGATCTTATGAAATCTATTGCTGAAGGAACCTATAGATTTTATTTATATTCCATGAAAAATATGCCAGAATCAGTCCACTCTAGATTTTCAAGGTGGAAGGATTTACTGGGAGACATTTTCGAAATATTATTCACATTAAAAATTCAAAGGAGAGCTTGCCAACGCATATATGTGCAGGATGTTTAGAACAGAAAGTGCTTCAAGAATCCAGGTACAAACACAGAACATGCAATGTACAGTAATACTGTGTGTTGTGCCATGTTTGGAGGCTTGTTACATGAAAATCATTTATTAACCATGGGTAACTACACTGTAACAATTACATTACATTTATACGCCTCTAAAACTAAGTGAATTACAAAAAATTGAAAAAAAAAAATATTTTTAACTTTGCCAGTGATGGTAAAAAGCCCAGAACCAAAAGAAGGATGGAAAATATATGCAGAGTTTGTGAAAGGTCTTCGAACACTTAACTTCAAAATTTTCTCCTGATGAATTACTACGCTAACAAACAAAAATAACAAACAGATTTCAGTTTCTGTAATATCTATTTAGCATATGAAGTACCTGTATGTTTGTCTACGTGGACATTCACTTTTAGGGGAGCTTTAAATTGAAAAACCTTAGATGTCAGACTAACTACATTTATTTTGTATCTGGGGTTTCAAAACGCAAAGCGAAAACGGAAGGCCGTCACACACAACGCCTCACAAATATTCGGCACAGAGCAGTCCTGGCCACGTGCCGTACTCAGCAGGGCAGGTATCGGCCGATCGTGGCCTCTCAGCGCATATAGCTTATAGGATAATGAAGGAGCACACAACGAGGACTCTGCTGGGCAATATCTAGCAGGGTTAAAAGACAAGATTGAAAATGTTAATGTATGACCTTTAAGACACATGTAAAGAAATGCTGACCTGAACCACTGCCAGATTACTCATGAGATTTTTACACTGAGGTGCTCAACATAAACTTATTAATTATAAAATCAAATCAAGCTGCAAGCTTTTGGTATAGTGTGCCAAGAATTTTTTTTTTTTTAATAGCAATAGTGTGGCTGACTTATTTTATCAGTAAGATCATGAGAACTGGAAAATTACCTTGGTTATTTTTACAGGCAAACATAATTGTCACTGTGAATTTATTAAAACCCTAAATATCAGTGTAATCTGGATTTAAAATGAGACAAACTTGCTATTGTTTCTGGCCAATCTTACAGCATTTTATAAGGAAGGACTGGGAAAATAATACTTTACTTACTTTATGGAAAAGGAAATTCACCCAAAATCCCTGTTCTGCGTCCCTTAAAACTGATTGTAAACTAATATTCATCACTCAATTCTTTCCTGCTCTGAAATCAATTAAACAGACCTTTTGTCATGGGCATGACTTTCTTCGGTTCTTCAATGAAATGCATTTCCTTCTTCCCAAAATTCTACCCATTTGCACTAGCTTCATCGAGTCTCCTAATTTGAATATCATCTTGGTCCACAAGTCCTTACCTCTAGACTCTCCAAGACCTCCACAGGGATCTTTCTCTGTAATAGGGCAAAACATGCAGCATGCATTTAGCCACCACTACCTGCTCTAATCCCATCACAGAATTCTTTCCTATTATTGGACACATGACCTGTGCTCACCTTATTTACCAACTTACCTGTCTTCACTGCATTGCTTCCTACATTGGTCTCAACACTAAACAACTATCCTACAAGATGATTGGCCACTGGCAAAAAGTTTATACTTCCAACCCAGACCACCCAGTGGCAATTCATTTCAACTCATATGACTCAAACAAACTCAACACCTGTTTTGAGGGTAGAGCTGTCAGAGTTTTTCCAAATGCCACCACCTCTTGAGAACTCCATAGATAGGATCTTGCCTGTCAACATTTCTTAGACAGCAGACAAACCCCTGGCCTACACCTGCACTAAACCTTCCACTTACTATTTTGAAATTTTACAGTTTTATCATTTATTTTTAATCATATGTATATATTTTTAGGTTTATATATCTTTATATTGCTTATTTACCCTTACAACAGACCAGAATATTTATTTTTTCAAATCATTTTATTTTCCTTCTACTAATCATCACAGAGAATATTCTGCTCAATATTTATCATTGGTCAACTTCATCCCTCCACTGCTGGCTCAAATACCACCCTTTCACGTGTTCCGTCTTTGTTTCATTTATATGATGGGTTGGGATGTGATCACATGTATCCCCCTGCCACAAGTCTCACCTCCATCATGACTAAGGTTACTAACCAAAATATTGTTAAATTTGTTTGTGGTTTTTTACATGTTCATCTCATCCTCCTGCCTTCATTGTGGTAAGTGACTGGTTATTTTTCCGTATCCTATCTTATTTTTAATAATTTTTATCGAAATATTGTGAAAATGTGTGATGTTTTTGTTTCTGTCTTTGCTCTCCTGCCTCATCTGCAATAAATGATTAATATTTTCCTTATCCTTCTGTTTTTTAATTGGCTAACAGCAGTTTCATTGTCACTGTTATCGAATTAAAGCATTATATGACATATTGTTGGGAGTAGGGTAAGATGTTCAAGTTTACTAGGGCAATCTTCTGACAGTACCTTGAACTCTTAATAAATAATATGCTTTCTGTTAAACACTTATCAGTTTCTATGATCATAAAGGTTAACAGGTAAAAAAATCTGGCCTGTGTTATTGGTTGGTGTTTTGTGCCAGTTCTGTTTTTCAGTTTGTAATTCATGATAAGCCTGATAGCATAGTATTTTAGCTGTGTACAAAGAAAGCATGATGTTACCATTGATGGAGTCAGTGTTCCTATAACTTCTTACAAAATATCTAAGGACCACTCTTGATTAGTATTTGTCATTTAAGCAATACAGACAGCACTAACTTCTCTATGAAATTGAGCTAAAGAGTTATTTTCACTTAGAAACAAGAGGATGTGACACAAATACAAATATTCTATGCACTCCTCCATTTGATATTCTGCATTTGACTGTCAAACATTGTGCTCCTGCATCTGTAATATCATCCATGCAGCTAGAGTGATTGGTATGTATTCAAAGGAATCATTGTATCAGACCAATGCCTCTTTAGTGTGTGTAAACAAGATATGAAAAGAAAGCAACATAAGTTATAAATTCTAAAGAATATAATTTGCATGGAAACTCACTTCCATACACTTCTTGACATTAACTAGTGGTACTTAAATTGCCAACACTTGTCTACATCTTTTAATACCACATCCCAAAGAAGGAAATGCAGTAATAATCAAGATCGCACTAATACACATCTGATTCAGAAGCCAACAAGTATGGATGATGAATTCTATTCCCTATCTCAAATGGTAGAAACAATATTGCTTCAGAACAAGAAAGAGCTAGTTGGTTTCAATCTGGAAAAAGTGGGGTTTTCACCAAAATGCTACCCTGAATATTGTCCAGGGGTACAGGATACATTATATCACAGAGTACTGACCATTTTGAGCATGTTAAAACTCTGTATAAAGTAACTTCAAGTAGTGTGGACTTGTTGCCAAACCTAGATAAACCATTCAATAATGATAACAATAGCAATAAAAAGTACAAGTGGTTGAAAAATGTACATCTATACTATTATAAATATGTAAGTAAGTTACCAAAGCAACTACCCCAGGCCTTAGTGAGTGTACTAGGTTTTCTTGTTCATTGTATTCTGGTGAACCGAGAACCATGCAGAAATGTATTGGAGCTTCCCAAGCCTCTTCACCCAAAATGCAAATATTTTCTTGATACTTTGAACATCAATACACTTCTTAAAGAATGAAAACTTAATGAACTAACAGAAACAGTAGGCAAATTCAACATCTTAATCCTAGACCTTCAACATACAAGATGTACAGATGAAAATCACTGTCAGTTAGAAAATTGCAGAATCTACAAAGGCAAAACAGCACTCTAAATTCCAAATAAGCCCACACAATTTGACACTGGGTTTGTACTGTCAGAAGAAATATTAGAAACTCAAAACTAAATTCAACATCACCTTCTAAAAGAATTTCAATACTGTCAATCAATAGGAAATAAGACCAATTCAATAAAAAACGCAGATGCACCTACAAACCACTATAATCAAAAAGACCCTAAAAAGTAGAGTACTTCTGGAAACTATTAGATAGATAGATAGATAGATATGTTCAGTTTGTTCCCATGTGAGAACAGTCTTGGGGATTATTAATAATATTATTAACTATACCAATTATATAACCAGAAATTAATAACAAGTTAACTACACTCCTGGAAATTGAAATAAGAACACATTGACGCCGGTGTGTAAGACCCAACATACTTGCTCCGGACACTACGAGAGGGCTGTACAAGCAATGATCAAATGCACGGCACAGCGGACACACCAGGAACAGCAGTGTTGGCCGTCGAAGGACGCTAGCTGCGCAGCGGTTGAGCACCGTCGCAGTCAGTGTCAGCCAGTTTGGCATGGCATATGGAGCTCCATCTCAGTCTTTAACACTGGTAGCATGCCGCGACAGTGTGTACGTGAACTGTATGTGCAGTTGACGGACCTTGAGCGAGGGCGTATAGTGGGCATGAGGGAGGCCGGGTGGACGTACTGCCGAATTGCTCAATATGTGGGGCGCGAGGTCTCCACAGTACATCGATGTTGTCGCCAGTGGTCGGCGGAAGGTGCACGTGCCCGTCGACCTGGGTCCAGACAGCAGCGACGCACGCCAAGACCGTCACATCCTACGCAGTGCCGTAGGGGACCGCACCGCCACTTCCCGGCAAATTAGGGACACTGTTGCTCCTGGGGTATCAGAGAGGACCATTTGCAACCATCTCCATGAAGCTGGGCTACGGTCTCGCGCACCGTTAGGTCGTCTTCCGGTCACGCCCCAACATCATGCAGCCCGCCTCCAGTGGTGTCGCGACAGGTGTGTATGGAGGGACGAATGGAGACGTGTCGTCTTCAGTGATGAGAGTCGCTTCTGCCTTGGTGCCAATGATGGTCGTATGCATGTTTGGCGCCATGCAGGTGAGCGCCACAATCAGGACTGCATACGACCGAGGCACACAGGGCCAACACCCGGCATCATGGTGTGGGGAGCGATCTCCTACACTGGCCGTACACCTCTGGTGATCATCGAGGGGACACTGAACAGTGCACGGTACATTCAAACCATCATCGAACCCATCGTTCTACCATTCCTAGACCGGCAAGGGATCATGCTGTTCCAACAGGACAATGCACGTCCACATGTATCCCGTGCCACCCAACGTGCTCTAGAAGGTGTAAGTCAACTACCCTGGCCAGCGAGATCTCCAGATCTGTCCCCCATTGAGCATGTTTGGGACTGGATGAAACGTTGTCTCACGCAGTCTGCACGTCCAGCACGAACGCTGGTCCAGCTGAGGCGCCAGGTGGAAATGGCTTGGCATGCCGTTCCACAGGACTACATCCAGCACCTCTACAATCGTCTCCATGGGTGAATTGCAGCCTGCATTGCTGCGAAAGGAGGATATGCACGGTACTAGTGCCGACATTGTGCATGCTCTGTTGCCTGTGGTCTATGTGCCTATGGTTCTGTCTGTGTGATCATGTATTGTATCTGACCCCAGGAATGTGTATATAAAGTTTCCCATTCCTGGGACAATGAATTCACGGTGTTCTTATTTCAATTTCCAGGAGTGTACTTAACAACCAATTAGTATAATCAATATCCACTGTAATTTGGGAATACAGCCCCATGTTAGTTACTACATATGTGGAACAGTGCATATACTTATTACCAGCATTTAATAACCAGTTAATTTCTTACAGATCAATTAGCATAACAGGTTTCCACTGTAATCTACAACTACATATTATATCATGTTAGTTACTATATATATGTGCAACAGTACATAAACTTATTAACAATATCAATTATATTAACAACAACTGATAACCAGTTAATTACTTAAAACTTGCTAGTATGAAAATTTTCCACTGTAATTTGTAAATACACACTGTCCTATGTTAGTTACTACATATGAGTGAATTTTGCAAACAGTGTAATTATTTCATTTGTTAATAGTTTGGATTTAAAGTAGTTAGGTTTTCATAGATAGCATTATATCTGGTAAGACATTGAATAAGGAAGCTCCAGTAAATGTTATTCCTTTGAGGACAGTTAACAATCATTTGCAATCATTGTGAATGTTATATTCATACCTAGTATTATGGTTATGTATGTCAGCATTAAGATTGATGTGTTATGGATTTTTCCACTTCAAATGATAGTAGGGTATATACATGCTGTGCTGGCATTGTAAGTACAACTAGATTTGTAAATAGATTTCTGCACAACGTCCATGGGCTTGCACCAGAAATAATTCTTGCAGCATGCTTTTGTGATTTAAATACCCTCTGAGCTAGTGAAGAGTTTCCCCAGAATGAGATGCCATAAGTGAGCAGGGAGTGAAAATATGCAATATATACTTTTTTATTTCTAATTAGCTATTCTAGATATTACCCTCCATAGGAAATGACAAACAAAGTTTCATTGTATCAAATTCTGATAGGAGATTTCAAAGCACAAATTGGGTAGTTGACTAAATTTGAAAAATAGGTTAATACTTCACCTTATTATCTATTTTACTCAAAAAACATCTTATTTTGTAAATAATCGAACATTTACATTATGTATTTTGCATTTGTAAAAGCTAATTTAAATTTAGCTCAAAAACGCTCTAGACTGTCATGGCGTCTTGGATGACGTCATAGCGTCTGATATGAATGTAAACAGCCGTGTACGTATATGGCAGGTATAGATTTTCTTTAGTTAAACATGAGTTCCTCGTTTTATAAGTACTGCGTAGTGCCGATGTGTAGAAGCACAACAATAAAAACACCAGATAAGTTATTTATATATGTTCCAAACAATGAAAAAATACGGAGAAAGTGGTTAAAACTTGCAAGGAGGGAGGATGCTTACAGTTTACCTGCAGACAGAAGTATCTATTTTTGTGAAGACCATTTTGATGTAAGTGTTTGTGCATAATATATTTCTAAATCCAAAGCAAAAATGATGAATTTTGCAGAACCACTACATTTCAAGTAATGATAATGGAATAAGGTATGAGTTGAGTTTGTTTTGGTTTTATGTGATAAAATCTTTCTTTAGTGCTATTTTTCATAGAATAAACATCATTAAGTGGCGCCACAATCTGGTGATAGATTCTTAAGCAGCTTGACGAAACAATTCGAAAATAAAGAATAATTGTTTTTAATTTCTCTCTTGGTTCTCGAGATATCGTAACTGAAAGATGATGATGTTAGGCTGATATGAAGCTTACTTAGAGCAGTCTGGAAACTGGCAGTGCCATACCTTTAAAATTTACCACACCTGTTTTTGAGGATATATTTTTCTAGAAAAGGTTTATATATAAAAAAAAAAAACATATCTTAGGCGTGATGCAGCTGAAAAGTTAAGACACAACACAGAAATAATAGTACCGAAAAAAGAACTATAACTCATTTTTAACGTGCTATATCTCGAAAACGAAGCAAGATATCAAAAAACATTATTCTTTATTTACGATTTGTTTCGTCGAATTCTACAAGAATTCGTTATCAGATTGCGACGTCACGGTAATTATAGAACTCCCTAACAGTTGCTTATACTTCGCAAAAGTAACATCAAAACCATATCAATTAACTTATAAACGTACGTCTAAGCAATAGATTATTGTTTACGAAACTGATTTCAGCTTATAATATATATTTGACACTTGTATATATTTACGTGGAAGTTTTTACATTGCGGAATTCCGACGAGCAGAAGTCTATGTTTGAGGCGAAAAATCTTCCAACGGCTACAGCGTCAATTTTGGGCAAATTACAACTGGTTGCTTTGCTAAAACCTTGTTCCATAATGAATTAGACTTCTCTTTCACCAAATAATTAACAATAACTAAATTAGCAACACAGAAGTTGCTACAAACGAAAAATTTACTACGCAAGGTGTTCTATTACATGTAAATGTCATCCACTTCTGTGGCGCAAGGGACGCTATGACGTAATGCTTTCTCATTGGCGTTCGCGGTCACGTGTCACTATGGCTGATTTTGTAGATTTTATTTTCTATAAATAATTATAATCTTTATCTTTTATATTAAATAAGGTTGTTTTTTGTTATCTCCTTAGCATGATTAATCATTAAAAACTACTATACGCCTGATTTATTCTTAGTGGAAACAAGCCAATTGGCAGAGAAAAGTCAGAGCCATTTTAGGACTCTATCCTGTTCATAATACAATCAATAAATATGGCAAGCATCTAATTGCCTTCTGTGACAATTTCAGTTTAAAACTAATATCAACACATTTTCTGGTGCTTTTACATAAGAGAAAAACAGGGAGATCAACAAATTATCATTTAGGAGATTTTGAACTAGATCATGTAGCAATTTCCAAGAAAAACAAAAAAGAAATTATAAATGTTAAAATAAAAAATGTGTAAATGACTATGATCAGTATTTATCTCTAATTAAAGTAAAGTTTCAACCAAATCAATTCAAACCAGAATATGTCATAATGCGTGAATCCAAACCTCCAGAAACAAATCATAGTTCAGTCCTGGTTACACAATACTTCCATGGCTTTGAATCCATCAATAGAATCCTTTGGCAGGGTTACGATTTCCTACTAACCTACCCAAAAATGAGATCCATTCTTCCAAACATCCTCCCTGCCCATCCCAGAACTTGTTTCAGCAGGCCTTCCAACCTCAGCAACTCCAAGTCCACAAACACAGTCTTCCTCACCCCATCAGACAGCCCCAAGAATCTTTACCATGTAATAGACCCCCCCTGTAAGATGTGCAAACATACACCATGCCTCCACCACTTTCGCCAACCCTATCACTGGCCAGAGCTTTCCTATTATAGGACATGCCACCTGTGAAAACTCCCATGTGATATACCAGCAAACCTGCAAAGACTGCCTGGCTTCCTCTATAGGTATGACTACCAATCCATTAGCCATAAGAATGACTGGCCACCGACAGACAGTTTACACTTGGAATCCAAAATATCCAGTTGCTATCCATGCCATCTCCCATGACACAATTAATTTTAATTCTTGTTTCACAGTCCATGCTATGAGAGTACTTCCAAACAACAGCAGCTCCGTAGGTGGTAGCTTGCCTACCAATACAAACTAGGCACAAGGCAATCTCCAAGTCTCAATTTGAGATAGTACCCAGTCAGTACTTTTCCTTCCTTCTATCCACTCCTTGCCTCCATGCCCACTGTCTATATTGAACCACTACATACCAGAGGTGATGTTTTACTGCATACATTCTTTTTTTATTATTAATTTTTATTTTATTTTATTTAATTATTTTCTTTTACTTTCTCAAATTTATGTTATGAACCTTTTAATGTATTATTCTGCACTTTTTGCAACATTTTGCATTGTTCAATTACTAGCACCAATTCACTGTTGCCCTCTCTCTGTCCTCTGTTTTCCCCAACATGTTCCTGACTAACACTCATCCCTTCATAGTGTTCTCCTGTTGACGAAGGGCCAAGTCCCCAAATATTCATTGTTTTCCCTGTGCTTTTTTATGTGTTCACCCCTTGAAACCATCATCTAAGGTAAGTTGTGGTTGATTTCGCTATCTTATATCTGTGTGTGTATGTGTGTGACCTTATATTTCACTCTGTGGCCAGAACTATTTAGTGCAGACCATTGGTATTTTTATATGGTTGTAACCTCGAGTCTTTCATTGTGCACTATGCTAGTTGCATGTCAGCAGATGTACGCGTGTAGGAGATATTGTGGTTGAAAGTAGTCCACTAAGCGCATTTTCATTTTCAACCAAAGTGTTCCAAAAAATCTTTGGACTCTTCTAGAATATTCTTGAATGCATTAAAACCATTCTAGAACACTATTGCATAATTTTCTAGAATATGACAAATTTTTTAACTTTTTCATCTATTAACAAATAATTTAAATAATTTTTATGGAACATTTTTAATGTGTGAACCGATTTAGATGGGACTTCACTGGCAGGTTGTTGATTTGGTAGCTGTTAACACAGGCTAAAAATAATTAAGGTTTAGTGCAAAAACACAAAATGTTCAATATTCTTGACAAACAGGAACAATGTCACAGGTACCAGCTAGTTCAGTTATATTTGGTGGTCATAACGAGCAAATATTCTTAAATTATATCATCCAAATAACATTTAAACAAATTTTCATACCATAGAACATTTTGTTCCACGGTGATCCATTCGAATTACGGCTTCTTCTTTTCCATTTTGCATCTATGGATCACATAGTTCTTTACACTGGTGAGCTTTCTTTTTTGCCCAATATTCTTTCATCCTTGCACTGTGGTTGTCTTTTCTTTCTTGAATCAATTTCACCCCAGATCTAGGGCATAGTGTTTTGGCTGTTAGTGTCTGGAGAAAATCTGATGCTTCAATCAATGTTCTGTACTTATCTCTGTTGTAAAAGTCATTTGGGTCAATTTTCAGTTGCACAAAATCTTTCCTGACTGGCCGTGTCCATTTTGCGTTAGTCGCTTTACCTCTAGAGGTGGTGTTGAAGATTTTGGAGGTGAGTCTATGATTGTTCATTCAAACTATGTAACCATAGAATGTTAAACTCCTTTTTCTCATGGCTGTTGTAATGCTCTGCAGTTGTTGGTATAGGTCCTAATTATACCTGAGTCTGTTTTTTCATTCTTCTTTAACAGGATGTATGATTTTTCTCAAGACTTTATGTTCTTCTACTTCCAGTTTTCTGAGTTGTCACTTTCTAACCATATTGAAGCACTCTGATGCATACAGGTTAAACTACAGTATTATATTGCCTAAGTTTGAGGTTAAGGGATATACAACAAATGAATGTTCTCTCCTGTCTGGCACATCTGCTATTCGTGGCTAACTCCTCATTGATGTTTGGGCTATCCATTCTCCAAGATTTTTGAGGGCATTAGGCCTTCTTATCAGTATATTCCCAACTAGGATTGATTAACTCAGTTTTGTTTATGGATATTTTTAACCTTACATTAGCTGCAATGTTGTTGTGAGAGGATAGTTGGTGAATAGCTTCCTCCATACTAGCTGCTAGGAGAGGAGGTCATCTGCGAAGGCCAAGCATTTTGCTAATAGTTTGACCTTTCTGTAACCAATTCTCGACCCAGACCCATCTGTTATTGTGTTCGTCCATTCATGAATGATTTTTTCCAAAAGAGAGTTAAAGAAGATTCGCAACAATCTGTCCCCTTTTCTAACATCTATTCTAATTTTGAAGTACTATGATAGTTCCCCTTAACTTTAGATATAGTGTTAGTTATGGTCGCTTTCACAAGTTTCAAAGTTTTGCTGCTAAGTCTGAGTTCAGTGACCATTTGAAAGAGGGCTTTCCTATCCATGGAGTCATAGGCTTTCTGATAGTAAACAAATTTTGCCATGTTATGGTGAGGCACTGTGGTTCTTGTAGATTTGAAATTTAGGATCTGTTCAGCACATAACCTTGTTTTCTGGAACCGAGCTTGGTATTCTCATATACAAGAATCTAAGTTAGCATCTACTCATGTGAGTAGTGCCTTAGAAAGGATCTTGTATGACACACATAGAAGGAAGATCCCTTGTTTATGTCTGACATATCTCCCTTCATGTGGAGTGGATGGATGATAGCAGGGGTCCAATTAGTAGGTAGTTTTCCTGTAATACAGATTTGAGATATGATCTTATATATACTTTGGACTGACTCATCATCAGCGTGTTTCCAAAATCCTGCAAAGATCCCATCTTCGCCTGTTGCTTTGTTGCATTTGAGTTCAAAATGATTTTTTGGTTGGTAGGAGGGAGTTCAGTTTATTGACAGTTTTTGGTTCAAATTTTAGTTCATTTTTTGGTTTCTCGGCATTGAGGAGGTTTTTAAAGTAGCCTTCCAGAGCTGTGTTGCAGTCCTTATTGTTTAGTTTCAACCTCCCATCCAGACCCCATAATTAAATGTCAGAGCTGAGTAGGAAACTATTTGTAAATTGAAAGTCCAGAAGAAATCTCTGGTGTTGTTCTTCTGAAAATCTTTCTCAGCTTAGTCAATGATGTCCTTTTTATGTTGCCTTTTGGTAGTTCTAATAGTTCTAGCAGTATTTTTCCTTGTTATGAAGAACTCGTGGTTTTCTATGCTCTTGTTACAGTTCCATTTGAACCATGCTCATCTTCTCTCTTCAATAGCCTTGTCACACACTGTTTTCCACCACAGATGTTTGTACCTATTGATAGCAGTTGATAGTTTCTGTCCCTGCATTATGAATTTGAATTCTTTAGTTGTGGCCAATTCTTTTTGTCCCCTGTTGTTCTCTAGATTCTTGGTGAACGTCTTGTCATCTCTTTAGCTGTGGCTGATTCTTTTTGTCCCCTGTTGTTCGCTTGATTCTTGATGACTGTCTTGTCATCTCTCAGCATGGTCAGATTGAACCTCTGACCTTTCATCTTGTTGCAAGTATTAACTCTGTTTTTGTTAATGTGATATAATTCTTTTTGACTGATGAAAGGTAATGGTCGTAGTTGATGTTGGCACCTCTCAGAACTCTCACATTTAGTATTTCCTTACCTTTTTTATTTTTTACTAATGGCCACATGGTCGAGCTGGAACTCTCCTAGCATAGTGTTAGGACATCTCCATGTTTTGACTTTCCTGTGAAGGTTTTTGAAAGCTGCAGATTTTGAAAACAAAGTGATAGTTTCAGCATCGTTCAATCAGTCACTCTCCATTCCTATTAGTTCTTTTGTGTGCTGAATATTTTCTACAATTATGCACTTAAATCTTCATTCTTTTCCAATCTGTGCTTTAAATACCTGACTAGCATTGCTCTGTGGTAATTAGGGATCTTGTCCATTATCTCCTCTTATTCACTAAAAAATGTTCTATACTTTCAATATCTTTTCTGTCAGACTCCCAAGGAGGTGGTATATTTATAGCTGTTAGTAAGTACCTCCCATGTAGCGAAATAGATGTCCATACTGTCTGCGAAATCATATGGATCAAGCTCAACGTAGCTAGGACAAAACTTGTGATAGGCTCCGTCTATCTTCCAACCGATGCAAGCAGTAAATATTGCCGAGGCCTTAAGAAATAATGTAAATAATATAGCACTGCAATTTCTGGACCATACAATAATGCTAGGAGGTGACTTTAACTTGCCAGATATCGACTGGACTAATTACGTTCACGTTACTTGGTGCGGGATAAAGCAGCTTGCGAAATCATTCTAGACCTCTTCTCAGATCACAATCTTGAATAGTTCATAATTGAACCAACGTGATGCCTCAATGGTAACGAAAATATTTTAGATATAGGTGTTACAAATAGGCCTGAATTATTCACGGATATTTCTACCACTGCAGGAATAAGTGATCACAAAGCTGTAATTGCTACAGTAAAACCAACAACCACGCGCAGAAAGAGAAAAGAGAGGATTGTTTACAGATTCGAAAAGGCTTCAAAACAGTGTTTTAGAGTATATTTGAGGCATAATTACCACACCGTCTTAGTAGCAGGAGACACCGTTGAAGAGAGGTGGTATCGATTCCTACATATAGTCGGGGAAGGTATGAACATCCATATACCGAAAGGGACAATCAGCAAAGAGAACGATCCCCCATGGTAAACACGGGAGGTTAAAAGGTTACTCAAGAAGCAAAGGAAGATACATGCGTGATCAAAAAGGACGATGCATCGGACTGATTTAGATAAGTTAGAGGAGATAAGGGGACGTGTTAAGAATGTGATGCGTGGGGCCTTAAAGAACTTTCATGACAATTCTCTCTCTAAGAGCCTCACTGAAAACCCTAAGAAATTTTGGTCGTATGTAAAAAAAGTTAGTTGTAGTGGGAACAATAAGCCAGCTCTAATAAAAGACGGACGGAAAGTTGAAGACAGCCACGACAAGGCTACCGTATTTAACACCGAATTCAAAAATTCATTCACACTGAGAAAACATGGAAAACATCCCCACTTTACCACACCGTGTGGAATTAGAGATGGATCTGATAAAAATTGATAGCGTAGGTATTATAAAGCAATTAAAACTCCTGAAGTGGGTAAAGCGCCGGGTCCCGATGGTATACCGGTAAGAGTATTTTCTGAATACGCGGAGGATATTGAACCATTTCTGTCAGATATATTCCGTAAATCACTAGAAGAGAGAAAATTACCTTCTAGCTGGAAAATAGCCCAGGTAATTCCCATTTTTTGGAAAGGAGATCGGAGTGATCCTAGGAATTATCGACCCATATCTCTAACATCGTTCTGCAGCAGAATTCTGGAACATGTCATATGCTCAAACGTTATGAAGTTTCTAGATGAGAACGAGTTACTTACACCATGTCAACACGGATTTTGGAAGAAGAGATCATGTGAAACACAATTTGCCCTATTTTCCCACAACATAATGAAAGTTATCGATGCAGGTTCGCAAGTTGATGCAGTTTTTTTGGATTTTCAGAAAGCTTTAGATTCTGTGCCACACAACCGACTTTTAGAGAAGATTTGAGCTTACAGTATTTCGGCTCAGATTTGTGAGTGTATAAGTGATTTTCTGACTGGTCGATCACAGTATAGTCGTGTTGACAGGGAAGCCTCTTCTAAGATAAATGTTACTTCGGGCGTTCCTCAAGGAAATGTAATAGGTCCACTTCTTTTCTTAATATTTATAAACGATCTAGGTGACAATGTCAAATGCTGGTTGCGATTGTTTGCTGACGATGCGGTTATCTATAGGGAAATAAGGTGCTCCAATGAATTGCTTAGAAATTCAGCACGATTTGGATGCTATTTTCGATTGGTGCCGTAAATGGCAGCTTACACTTAATTGCAAAAAGTGCAAGGCAATGCGGATTAGTAACAAGAAGAATCAGTTTGTTCACGAGTACAAAATAAACAATTCAGTTGTTGACATGGTTGATTCCGTGAAGTATCTGAGGGTGATAGTGCAAAGCAACATGAAATGGGACATGCACATAACTTCCGTCGTAGGCAAGGCTAATTCTAAATTATGATTCATTGGTCGTATTTTGAGGAATTGTAATGCTCACACAAAGGAGATAGTGTATAAAACAGTAGTGCGTCCGCGTCTGGATTACTGTTGTGGGGTTTGGGATCTGTATCGCAAGGTTCTGATTGACTCAGTTGAGAGGGTGCAGAGGAGAGCCGCTAGATTCGTGACTTGTTGTTACAGCCCTTATGAAAGTGTCACAGAATTGATACATAGATTGGGCTGGGATAGTTTGGAAGAAAGAAGACGTAGCTTGCATTCGAATTTATTGGAGAATATGCGAAACAAAATTAAATTTCGAGTGCAATGAAATACTTCTTCTGCCAACCTATTTAGGTTGCAATGACCGGAGGAATAAGATTGGAGAAATAAGATGCCGTACTGATGCTTATATATATTCCTTCTTTCCTTGCACTATTTGGGAGTGGAATGGGTGGGTTTAGGATTGCTGTTTAGCACCCTCTGCCACCCACAATGTTTGTGATTTGCAGAGTATGAATGTAGCTGTAGATATTGCTGTGGATGCTATGATTGGCATCAAAGATATGTTTAAAAAAGGCCACTGGTTGTACTGCTAACACTATCCCATAATGTTAATTTCAAGTGGAATTTTGTCCAAGGTACATTTCTTTTTACTTTGATTAAAACTTTTTCTCAAAAGATATGTCCTCAGAAACGTGGAAAATTTTTGACAGTTGCTTCTCAGTACGCCCTTATTGTGCGAATAATGTTTCACTTCAATCTGATATCTTATATTTCCTATATTATATTGTGTTAAAATATAAGATAAACACACAAAAATCTTCCGCCAAATTTTAGATGAAATTTACAATATTTGCTTCTCCATGTTAATATCTACTAATAGAATAAAAAGGTTAAACCATTTTTACACACACCAGGGCCCACATGTGCGAAGCAGTGGTCAATTAATAGTTTAGTAATTAAAAAATCTTGGTTCCTAGTCAGTTAAATTATATTTTAAAAGTTTAAATAATTTAATAGTGACCTAACATGAAAATTAACATTATTTTCAAGATTATAAACAACTTGTATTTATTGCTTATTTACCTATACTAGTAATAAGACTTACATGAGGCATTTCAAAGCAGAGTCTGTTTATTACCTACAACATTTATTTCACCACTCCACGTTTCCAAACTCACTGTTACACTTTGTCTTACTTTCTTCTCACTTCATAGTCTTTTATATCAATATAGCTGAAAGGTACAATTGAACTCCTACACTACTCTCCAATCAGATCAGGATTTTGCATGAAGAACTCAGGGATGTGGTACAGTAGCAACATAATACTGTGTAAAATTTGATCAACACAAAATGCAATGCACAATGATACATTTGTCTACACATTTACATTGTCAAAACTACTATAAGTGTACTAACACAATGAAATAAAATAATAACATTAAACTTAACACAAAAAAGAGCTGGAAAACTTGATTTTCTACCAGAACAGGAAGTTGATGCTAGGTGTTCCGATCTTGAAAGTTCTTCATTGGTCACTATGACATAAGCTGTTGCAGTGACATTTCGGAATATGGTAGAGATGCAACAGAAAAGTAATTGGTTTGCCATCTAGTGCCAGGAGATAATCAGATTTAAGTCAATCAATGGACATGTTTACCCATGATGATCAGGGTAAGAGTTTTTTATTCTTTTGATTCACAGAAAAGGCCCATCATAAGGATTTGACAGTGGTTTCCTCTCTGTCATTTCGCAAAATAACATTATTGCATGTATTTAAGTGTTTATGGACAATTACACCGCTGTTGCTTTTATGTCGGGTCAGAATTGGTTTTAGTAGTTCCATCTGTTTTGAAAATTAGACACAAATTTATCTGGGTCAGTTATTGCTGCTAGCTTTTCAAAAAGAACTACCCAGATAGCCTAATAGTCTTCCCATACACCTTTTGGCTATAGAATGATCAGAATTGTCTCTTCTAGCAGCAAACAATCCCAGAACCACTGTAGACAGAATATGTTTATTTATGAGAATCATGTGACTTGATAACAGGTTTTAAGATCCTATGAAGCATTCAATTCTCCCATTCCATTCTGGATGTATCCTGTGATATGTTTGAGTTTGACACCAAACAACGCTGCTAACTTCCTGAGCAGTTCTGACTCATATTATGACCCTTGAACTGTGATGACAATGCATGGCATTCCAAATCACACCACCCAGTGAGAGTTAAATGATTTCACAATTGAGTAAGCTGTGATATTTTAATTGGGAACAACTTCCATTCAGGAGGTATAACAGTCAATGCATGTGAGATGTTTCAATAACAGCAACATGTACAATCCTAAATTTTTCCTCCGGCTCTTGAAATGAGGATAATGGACTCTGTGTGTGTCTTGTTACTTTGTTGTTTTGGCATTGGATACACTCTTGGGCTCATTTTCAAACATTAGGTTTTACATTCGCCCACTTGAACCTAGTTGTTATCTGTTTTGCTAAAGATTTTTTACCAGGATGCTATAAGTTAAGGACCTTTTGGAACATCTGCATTCAGAAAGACTTTGGAATATAAGTTCATACGTTGTTCATGGAAATGTCAAACCACAATACATTCCCTGATGATAACATGAATTCCTTGAATTTCAATAACTTCTCTTTTTCAATCAATTTTTTGAGTTCTTTATGCAGAGAGTGTTGTTTTACACATATTTTTTTTTTTTTTTTAATACAATCAACCAGAGAAATCTCTTCCATCTGCACAATGTGGAATCTATAATATTGTATTTTTCAAATAGCATGCTGAATTTTGATAGTGAATTTGTAGATATAATGAATGTGTCACATTTGTCTT
Organism: Vandiemenella viatica; assembly: GCA_031002005.1. Lineage (NCBI taxonomy): Eukaryota > Metazoa > Arthropoda > Insecta > Orthoptera > Morabidae > Vandiemenella > Vandiemenella viatica. The sequence continues at coordinate 311,814,490 of JARYHS010008074.1, read as the reverse complement.
GATGCTTTCTCGTTCCTCTGAAGAAATGCACATGTTAATGACTTATGATCTGTGAATTTTGTAAAATTCTATCTTCAAGAAGGTTTTAGAACTGCTTTTCTGACATATAAATGCCTAAGAGTTCTCTGCCATATGTGCTGTAAGCTTACTGAGTATCATTGAGTTTTTCTGAATAAAGTGCAATGGGGTTCCACCCATCTTATTTTTACTATTATAAAACTGATCAAATGGCAGTTTTGGAAGCATCCGTCAACAAGGATAGTGAAAAATCTGGGTTAGGAATGAGTAGAAGTGTCACAGATGACAAATCTATTTACATTTTACAAACATCTGCTTCGCTTTCTCACCCAATGGGATTTTTCTTGTTCCTTTTTTGCATATTTTAAATAACCGTGCAGCACCACTTGTGTTTTGGCAGCACCCTGCAGATAACAGTGATGAAAATTAACTATGCTGAAAAAGTTCATGTTTTGTTTATAACAGTTTGTAATTCAGAATGGCCTGAACGTTTTCAGCAGAAGACTTGTACCCTCTGCTGATTTTGTGGTGTTAATACGGGTATCGAACTTATTTACTCTACCCAAAACCAATTTAAGATGGTTTTTAAGTTCATCTAACGAATTAACTGCCACTAAAATGTCGTCCAGATATGAAAATGTGAAGTCCACACCCTGGATAATTCATTGATTAATCTCTGGAAGGTGGACAGAGCATTCCTTAGTCCAAAGCTGACATAATATTCAAACAGTCCAAAATGTGTAATTATTGCAATCTTCTTCAGCAATGGGAATTTAATAACAAGCCTTAAATAGGTAATTTTAAAAAAATTCTTTGTCTTTATAATTTGTTGGAAATCTGTTCTTGGTATGAGATAGCATTTCTTTTAATTGTCAGCAGCCATCACAAAGTCTTAAGAAATCATTCTTTTTACTTCCATCTGCAGAACTGTAATCATTATTATTTAGCAATCTGAAGTCTCTTGGGATCTAAGTGCCTGGCTTTAGAAAAGACTGGTTACTCTTCAGTGACAATATCATGCTTCACACCATGTTTTCTCACATTAGGTACCCAATTTGGTACTTTTAATCTATGGTATTGGGAAAGTATAATTTAAAGTTTTCATTCATGGAACTAAATACATTGCTTTCTGTGATGACTGTAACATCACTTTTAATACAATTCTTAAGCCATCAATCAAATGTTTGTTATGTTGTTCCACAAGCAAGTGAAACTGTGCTCCAACTATACCTTTGTTTATTTTGGCAACAACAAATGGCCACTGAAATTTTCGTATGAGTAACTATTTCAGAGTGGAAATTTTAATACCACTAGTTGATGTTTCTGTATTAATAGCAGCATACAATTTATAGTAGTTGTCTACTATGTCACGTTTTGTTGTGTGCCAGAATGAGACATCCGTTCCACTGTCTGCAAGGAACTGCACACCTGTTTATTTGCCTTTTATACATAATTGAGATCTGCGACATGTTTTGTAACATTCCCCAACAGAGTATGCCAGTAATTCTGCTGCTGTTTCGAGTTTTCAGATTTACAACTGCACGTCCTTCTGCATTTAGCAGGATACTATTTTAGTCAAATATAAAATTAAAGTAACAAAGTTTCCCAGCTGGACGAAACATTCTACCACCATGCTGTGACTTCTACTTTAACCGGGGATTCATTGTGTTGTCTGTGAGTGCCAATCTCCCATTGATATAGCAGCAATCTGCTGTTCCAAGGCTGTAATCTTCATTAGTAGATCATCCAATGTGACACTGTTCACTCTAGGGTATTAATCTGATTTTTGTGGAAAAACAGATTTTACTATGCGGATCATTTCCACAATTTTTATCAGCCATAATTGCGACGTTCTACAAATCTTCATCACACAGTAACACTTTCTTAATCGACTCTGGATTTTTTTCTAACCATAGCTTATGTAAGGCTTTGTTTGATTTATTTGTGCTTTTGGCATAGCAGTTTGCTTGGCATTAAGTTGCCTATGTCAATGCCTGTCATTAACCACTTTATTCTCTTATCTTCAATTTTCCTTGACATTGTTGAGAAACCTTTCCTTTTCAGCAGTTTATTTATTGGCCTTACTACTTTTGATAATGCCCCAAACGTTTTTGAGATATTTTGGTTCTGGTTAAGACACTAAATAATTGAATTTGGTCTCTTTGGATGTTATTATACTTATTGAAATCTGCGCCTTTATTTAATAAAACCAAACTTTGTGTTTATCAGCCTATAAAGTTGGGATTTTGATAGAAATTTTGCTAATCTCTGTATTGATACAATGGCATAATTAAAATTTACAGAGATACTTCTTTTGGCCATTTTAAATTCATCAAAAATTGTATGTAGCAATAAGACTCACCCAAGATGTTTTAAGCAGCCCATTTATTACAGCCAACATTTATTTCAGCAACATAAACTAACAACTCACTGTTACATTCCATCTTCCTTTCTGCTCACTTCATTGCCTTTTGTATCAATATTGTTCAAAGATACTCCTACATGCCCTCATCTTGAATTACATTTCCATTACCTATTACAAATTCCAACACATTTTTCCTTTTCTTGTTTGATTCTGCTATCTCAGGTTTTGTGTCTTTATCTTTTGCTTTTCGTTGATACACTTTCATCTACTAGTACTTCTCATAATTTACTGTATTTTCTCATCAAGTTTAAATATTTACTGAATCTGAGGTATTTTTCATAGCATTGTTGCTTCAGTGATTCAGTTCTCAAGCCAATTTCTTTGTCTTTTAAATACATAGGTGCATGGGCGCCGGAAGGATTGTTTCTAGGGGGGTGCACCCGGGATCCAGGGGGGTGCACCAGGGCCGTAATTGGTGCTCCCCACCCCCTATCGGCCCAAATTTACGGGCGACCCGGGATGCCAGGGGGGTGCAAGTGCACCCCCTTGCACCCCCTTGCACCCCCCCTCCCGGCGCCCATGCATAGGTGGGCACAGTTATCCAGTTAATCTGGTACTTAAAAAAGTTAACCTCAATAATTGTTGATATGTAACAATTTTGCAAATTTAATGTTAGTTATAGTTATTCATTAAAACTTAACCATCCAAAATTTGTGCTGATGTTTAAGTATTATAATAGGTATTATTGTACGGTATACCAAGGAGTTATGTACCATTAAGCATGATGCAATTGGGGATTTATTTATGGAAACTAAAATCCATCGTAATGACAAAGTTGGTTTTATGCCCTCTATTATGTCTTCATTGAAATTGAGAGTTCCTCATCACAGCCCTCGAAAATTGTCCTAACATAACAGCTGTACAATCTTTGACTTTATTTCTGGCCGCCGCTGAAAAATTCTATCACTCTAATTTTGCACAATCTGGCATCAATGTAATCCCAGGCAACAGTAACGCAAAACTGGCTCCGCCTCTTCGCAATTACATTGGTGGATATTTTATTCAGAGCCATCTATACTGCAGATTTTTCATTTCCTTAAGTCAAAGCAGGAAACAATGGCTAACAGGTAGGAATTAATCTCCTCCCACTGACTATTCTTATTGGCAGAACAGTTCATCATCAACCTTCCATTACATTTCTATAATTATTATTATTATTATTATTGCAGCTATATCAATCCTTTTTTCAGGATGTAGCCTCTTTAAGCCTAATGAGCTATATATTAGAATTTAATTCTACATAGTGTTGCTGTAGTTCTTTCCAGGCCGATCGATCCTGAGCTGCCCTCTTCCAGTTCATGCCTGTAACTCGACGTATATCCTTTTCCCAGCGATCCGGGGATCTTCCTCTTGCTCTTTTCAGGTTTCTCGGTATCCAGTCCAGCACTACCGTAGTCCATCTTTCATCTCTTTTGCGAACAACATGACCAGCCCATTGCCATTTTTGGGTCAGGACTCTTTTTAAGATGTCTGTTACTTTACCAAAATTCAGATCTTGAAACGTATCCCAAAAGTTGTAATGAACAGGATTGCATTAAAGTGAGGCAGGAAACAGGCTCAATGCTATATATTACTATGGTTGATTAGCATAAAACTATAATGATATGATAGTTATACTCATTTTGATAATTCCTTCAGATAATATTTCACTCATAATTCTGGTCAGTCTACAAACCAAGGGATAATCATATTCCATGAGGTAGAAATTTTAGTACTACAAAACTACAGATACAAGAAATTATTTCGGAAGTGTCTCTCACCAAGATGGATTGAATGAAATATTCTTACTTCGCTGCGTTGTATACACCTATACGAGGGAAGGTAGCACTGAGCGTGCAGTGGTCCTATGGTTAGCGTTCTGGGTTGCTTAGCAATGGGTTCCGAGTTCAAATCCAAGCAGTTCTTATTTTTTATTTTTATTTTTTATTTAGAAATTTATCTTTACTTGTATTTTCTTTCTAAGCGTACCGAAACTGCACATCGCTTATGAGTATAAGGTATCCATGATTCTATCCTAACTGCGTCAGGAAATAAGATAAACATCTGCGAAACTACCCAATGTTTCGTAACTAATTGCCGACGTAAGAATCAAAGATTTCTGGCGGCAGAACTGACGAAAATCTACATGGGATTCAAGCCGCCCCAAAATCATATCATCAGTCCCTTTTCAAACGACACACATGTTTCCAAAATAATTATTTCACAGTAGAACGATCATAGCATTTCAGAAAGAAATAATTTACATGAGGAATTATTGCTCCCTTTGTAGGTTCACTATATAAATAAATGAGAGTTAATCGCGTAGAGCTAAATATTACCACAGCAACAAATCAAACGACCATTGTCACTAAAAAATTTACAACCAGATTATTATCGTAGGACAAAAATAAATTCTTTTATAACTGGTATAAGTAATTAAAGTTAATTGAGAATCGGGCTTAAAGACAGGGAGTTCATAAATTACCGTTTTTCCCGTTTTCTACAATCCTGTTAGTTGTTTCTGACACTATTACTTCATGATCTCTACAGCATTGGGATTTATTTAATACTGGGGCTAAATGCTCACTACTTAACAAGGCGTGAAATTACCTGCATTATTCTTTGTTTGGAATAACATAAATAAATACAAGCATTTGGCGAATGGGGATGTCGCCGTTCGCGTGATTGTTCTTTAGTCACTGGTATAAAGTAGAACCCTCAAGATTTGTCACCCGTCACCCGTCATAATCGACTCCATAATCGCCTAGGTCTCTAAGATTCAAACAAACACAGTCTACCGGGAAAGTAAGGTTGATAATGACTAAAGACCGGAAGACCGAGCGTGGCGTGTGAGCGGAAACACTCTGGCTCCAGGCAAATGCTGGGATGATTCTTATAGAATAAATTCGACATCAATGAAACGTAAAGCAAAATAATAATAATAATAATAATAAGGATAGGGAGGAGGTATTGTTAACAGATTTCAAGTCAGCTGCGACCTCCTAAATAAATTTAGCCAGTTCTTTTTTTTTATGATTTTACGCCTCGTCGACATAGAGGTGATTATTGGCTGGATAGGAGTAGTGGCAAGGAGTTTGGCCATGCCCTTGTAAAGAACCCATTACGGTATTTATATGGAGTGATTTGGGGAAACCTAGGAAAGCACAAATCTGCATGGCCGAACTTGGATTCGAACCTATGTCCTCCCAAATAAGAGACCAGAACGTAAACGATTTTTTAGACGACGCGTAATCATTTACAGTACTGACAAACGCGTGTTCCGAAATGGTAATGATGTAGAAAAATAGATATTTGTTCAACCTCTAAAACGGTAAATAATTTGATTCTTTATCTATGAATGCTTGGGAGACGTTACTTTTTGTATTGCCCTCATGCAATTAACATGAAGTCCCCCCATATTTTCAATTACCAGCTGTAAGTTGGATAATTGTGAAACCAACAAAAACTTTTGCCCAATTTACTGCTCGTGTATTTTTTACGCGTTATAAAGGTATGGCAAGGATTTCAACCATGCCCTTGTAAAGAACCCATTCCGGTATTCATATGGAGTGAATTGGGGAAACCTTGAAAACCACACATCTGCATGGCCGAACTTGGATTCGAACATATGTCCTCCCGAATAAGAGACCAGAACGTAAACGATTTTTTAGACAACGCATAATTATTCATAGCACTGACAAACGCATGTTCCGAAATGGTAATGATGTAGAAAAATAGATATTTGTTCAACCTCTAAAACGGTAAATAATTTGATTCTTTATCTATAAATGGCTTGTGAGACGTTACTTTTTGTATTGCCTCATGCAATTAATATGGATTCCCACCATATTTTCAGTTACCAGCTGTAAGTTGGATAGTTGTTAAACCAACAAAAACTTTTGCCAAATGTGCTGCTCGTGTTAAATTATTACGTGTATTATTTACGCGTTATAAAGGTATTCTTCCTTGCCGAAGGAAGTAGGAAAGTTAAGACTATTTCCTGGTAAGCGTTGTCATATTTACTTTCTGCGATGTTGCCACGATGTTCTGCCTAGTAGTAGCGCTGTAGTAATTTCGCTATATAAGAAATAGTGTCTCATAGCTGGACCCACACATCGGCGATATGAAAAATTATTTATGTTAGAGTCTCATCTAGAATATTTTCATTTAACTGATTACTTCTCTTGTAACAGTTCTATTCTTTATACAGATTAATATTAAATCACGGAATGTTGTATCAATATGTATATTTTTGCTTTGGTCATATAATTGATGAGTCACTAGATTCTGTAAGTCCAGGTGTTTGAGTGGTAACGCGCTGGGCATGTCAACGTGCTAATTCTCTGTTCAAGGCCACGTGCTGTCAATTTTTTTTTTTTCATTCCTTATCTCCTTTTCATTTGTTGCAAAATACATATCATATAAGTAAGTTTATATATGTTTCGTGGTCAATCTGAACAGTGGAAAAGAATCATAAAATTAATGTTTTGGCTGAAATGAGAAAGTGTCAATGCATCATGCGTCAGTAGGAACTGAAAGCCAGTTTTCCGATAAATTTAATTTAACCATTACGATTTGTGCCACTCAACATTACCAATTTTTTTCTAGTGCTGATGGCAAAGGCGGGAGATTGATGATTGGGGTAATGATGGCTGTTTAAAAATAAACAAGTACCTAAATCAAACTAATGTGCGGTTTTTGTAGCTAATGTTCCTGTTGAACACAGTGGTATTAGCAAGCAAATCAGAATTAAAAATGTGAGTACTTATTCTTACGAAAGCAAAAAATCATCATTGACGAATAACATGCTAATGCGAGGTTCCATATTTAACAAAATGCTGCTCCTACTAGTGATCAGTAATGATATAATTGATGTATATCCTCAATATAATGAAATGATAACCTTATTTCCGAAATGTGAAATTGCAAGAAAGAAACAGGAAATTTGAGGAAGGAGGAAAGATAATGCCAGGCTGGTTATAAGTTGATGTTAACTTAGCTTCTGTCTCTGGTAATCCAGAGTGGCTCAGATTCGCGGATGCCATGCTAATCCCGGAATCTAGTGCGTTGTCTCGCGGTTCCACGGTTCGTGTCAGGCCGCGGGCAAAAGTGGTTTTATGAGCGTTATGTTTTTCTTGTGTTGCTTGTACACGGGACATTGAAAACATATTATATACTTAACGAGAAGGAAAAGCTACACATGTCTGCATTTTCGTTTTTATTCTTTTAGTAAAGCCATTATTAATGCAATTGCTCGGAAAAGTTTAGTTTTTAATCAACGTAAAAAAAAAAAAAAAAAAAAAACGCCCTCGGTCTTAGACAAGGGGATATTACACATTCCTACATTCCTTTGAGCAATTTCGTAATTTTTTCTATTTAAACAGAAATTTTGATGAGTGGATCGTGAATGTGAATTGACTACTGTCTAATATCACTGCTAAACTTTACCCTTCATCCAATTCATTCGGCTATGAATTAATTTGAATATATGGTTTGAAATTGCGTCTCAACATTACTGACAAATATTTTTAACAGTGAGGCTCAAAATTTTTTGAATTTAATAAATCAGTCAAACATCCGTATAATTCAATCAATGAAACAATACAGTTTCTAATCAATCATTCAATCAAATTATTATTGGATTAATTTCCTATTCGTTTGCTAAATAGTAACGCAATCAAGATTTAATTTAGAACTACTGGTATCTGTATGTATTGACATATGAACCTGTTGTACGCTGAAGTGATGCTAAAGTCAAACACAATCCGTTTCAGAATACTGAAATGAGTAACAATCCAGGCTTACAGTACAAATCAGGATACTGTATGTAAATTCTTTTAGCCAAAGATTCAAGCAAGTAGTTTGTTTCCTTATAGTTGTAGAAGAATGATAGTCAGGATATCGACGTCGTAACATCCACGTGAAAGAGGAGTGGTTTTATAAATATCCTACATTTCATTTATTCTAAGATATCAGTTTCTAAATTTCTGAACGATTTTGTCCCAAGATAAAAATCATAAAATAACATATAGAAATAGTGACACTTATTTTGCGTAGCGTTTTGGTAACAGATAAACTACTATGTTGTTAGGTAAAAATTACGTGTCAGCTGATAGATGAAGTTAGCACTATCTAGAGCAGTGTTTCCCAACCTTTTTTGGATCACGTCCCACTTTCAACATTTTTTTGCCCCTCATACATAATTTTTAATAAAAAAAATTATTTGTTATTAAAGAAACTGATATAAGATGGTTTTTGAAAGAAAACACTTTAATATTATCATAAAACACAGTAAGTAAAATTAAAAAACATATAATGAAATACTAAAATTCAAATTCAAAAGATTTATAATAAACATTTATTATGGCAATTTAGTGTGATCCTTTTAAGAATTTGCTTTTTTGCTATATTTTGTAACCATATTTGGCACTGAGTTTAAATAACCTAAAGAGAAAGCGGTAAAGTCGTATCAAGTCAATTTATAAATTGCTCCCCTAAAAAAACCAAATTGCCCCCCTATGGGGCGTGGGCCACACGTTGGGAAACACTGATCTAGAGCCACACTGTTATTAATTATAAGGATTTATAATTTATCTCTGTTACACTCTGCAAGTGATATGTAGTAGGATCAATTCTTTTTCTGAAACACTGTATTTTCAACCTCACCATTTCAGAAGACTAGTTATTGGGTAGATCCACCGATTTGTTTGGAATTCATTGGCTGCAGATTGCAGCCCACCCATATCACTCTAAACTAATAATTACAAGGATCTTTAACGCTTCGAATAATTAAATTCTGACGGTTCGATTAAACTGCTATAGCTTTTTTTAAGTCCATCATTTGCTCGGATTCACAGCAGAATTGACGTTTGTGTCTGGATTAAAAGAAATTTGGGTTCATTTTTATTTTCTCTAACTCAATGAATGCTCGTATAGAATGAACGGAGGAATTTTATAAATAATCTAGACAACAGTCTTTACTAAAGAATAGCAACGAAAATGCAGACATGTGTAGCTTTTGCTTCTCATTAAGTATATAATATGTTTTCAATGTCCCGTGTACAAGCAACACAAGAAAAACATTATAAATGAATGTAATTTCTCTCGGCGTTGTTTATTTATAAACGTTTCTCGGGCAACAAACCGAGTAATATTATTGTTAATACACAATATTTCGGCGACTTTATACTCCGTCGCCATCTTCAGGTGCAGTTGTCAGTGTCTTGAAGTCTACCTTGAAGTCAGCCTTTAGCGTGTTGTTTGAAAACTGGCATGGCAACGACAGATGTTGTTCTGTTGCCTAGCAGCATCTCAGATGTCATTAGACGCCCGCGGAACACAAAAAGTAGAGCGTTGGTGACGAGCAGCCTCGATAACAGGATTCCATGCGTCACTTATCTGGAACTCACAATCCCTGTTAACCAAATCAGACGCGAGGCGAATTTCAAATGCTTCTTTGATGACGCTGTCCCAGAAGCCTCTCGCATGTGTCAGTACCTTAGTCGCTTCGAAATCAAAACCATGTCCTTCTGTCAAACTATGTTCTGCCACTGCGGATTTGTCTTTTTGCCCCAGGCGAACATGTCGGGCGTGTTCCAAACACCGTTGTTGTACGCACCGTATGGTCTGGCCGATGTATTTCTTCCCACATTCACACGGGATGCAGTAAACTCCGGGTGTACGAAGGGCAAGGTCATCTTTTGGAGAGCGCAAAATGTTTCTCAATTTCGGTGGTGGTAGGAAAATGGTCTTAATGCCATTTCTTGCCAGGACTCTTCCGACCCTAGATGTTGTGGCGCCAGAGTACGGCAAGAAGGCTAATTTATCGTGTGGACCATTATCGTGTTCATTAGGCCTGCGTTTCATTTCCCGGAATGCCAACTGTATCTGATGTTCATTGTACCCATTCTTCCTGAAGGTATCACGTAGATGTTTTAACTCACTAGGAAGGCTGTCTTTATCACATATTGCTTCGCGCTCTGTGGACAAGAGTAGTTAGTACTGTCTTGCGCTGTGCCGGATGATGATAACTGTGCGCGTTTAGGTACAGGTCCGTGTGCGTTGGCTTCCTGTACACCGTGTGTCCCAAAGTTCCATCAGCTTTCTTTATAATCAGAATGTCCAAAAAGGGCAGGCGACCTTCCTTTTCAACCTCCATCGTGAATTGGATGTTTTTGTTGACACTGTTCAAGTGAAGGAGAAACTTATCTAGGTTGTCTCTACCATGGGGCCAAACAACAAATGTGTCATCCACGTACCGAAAGAAGGCACTGGGCTTCATGGGGGCACTTTCCAACGCTTTCTCCTCAAAATGTTCCATATAGAAATCAGCTATAACAGGTGACAGGGGACTGCCCATGGCAACTCCCTCGATCTGTTCATAGTAGTGCCCGTTAAACAAGAAGTACGATGATTGTAATGTGTGGCAGAACAGCTCGACTAACCTGGGCTCGAAGTGCTGTTGTAGTAGAGCCATCGTATCAGCCAGAGGAACCCTGGTGAAGAGGGAAACCACATCGAAGCTCACCATCAAATCCTGTTGACGCAGGTGAAGTTCTTTAACAATATTAATAAATTCGGTCGAGTTTTTCACATGGTGAACACATTTTCCCACAAATGGTGATAATAGGCCGGTCAAGTACCGAGCCAGATTATAAGTGGCCGATCCAATAGTACTCACTATTGGCCGTAATGGTGTTCCTTGTTTATGGATTTTTGGTAATCCATAAAGTCTGGGTGGAACAGCTGCGCGGGGTTGTAACTGTTTAATAGTGTCTTCTGGTAGCCCCGAACATTTCAGCAGAGCTGTTGTTTTCTTCGCCACCGCATTGGTTGGATCTTTCGACACTTTCCGGTAAGCCGCGTCCACCAAAAGTTCTTCCACTTTCCGTTGATAATCTGCCATCGTAAGAACCACCGAAGCGTTTCCCTTGTCTGCTGGTAGGACGATAATATCTTGGTTGTGACGCAAAGACCAAAGTGCTTTACGTTCAGCAGCTGTGGTGTTGGGCCGAGGCGGTTTGGCCTTGCTTAATATTCGGCTGGTTTCTCGCCTTATCTCTTCAGCAGCGCTCACAGGCAAACCACGAACTGCTAACTCGACGCCAGTGAGAATTTCCCTGTATGGAATGGTCTTGGGTACTGGCGCAAAATTTAACCCTTTAGATAGAACTGAAAAGGTGGCAGTATCTAATTCAGCACCACTCAGATTAATTACTGTCCTTCTATCAGGATGCAGAAGAGGTATTAACTTTGTGGGCAAGTCGGGCAAATTTTCCGCATTGCCGTGCCGTCGCACGGCGTTGAACTCTGTGACTTTCAGCGACGGTACAGCTGTCTACCCACTCCCAGGCGTCACGGTGCAGATAGTTAGACAAAAACATGTGGCAAGCAAGAAGAGACTGAGAAACAGAGTCTAACTCACGCCTGGTGTATTGAATCCTCTCCCTCACCAGAGACAAACTCGCTTTCCGTAGAATTTTCTTCGCCGCAAAAGATTCAATCGGGTGACGAATCTCGGCAAAACGAGGTACAATGTTTTGGTCCCGGCATCGTTGGAGAAAAGCGAGAGCACTAAGAAGTCTTGACCTCTTCTTGCGAAGCTTCTCCAGTCGCTTAACGCGACGATATATATCCTCCCCGTAGAGGTAAGTTATAAATGAATGTAATTTCTCTCGGCGTTGTTTATTTATAAACGTTTCTCGGGCAACAAACCGAGTAATATTATTGTTAATACACAATATTTCGGCGACTTTATTACTCCGTCGCCATCTTCAGGTGCAGTTGTCAGTGTCTTGAAGTCTACCTTGAAGTCAGCCTTTAGCGTGTTGTTTGAAAACTGGCATGGCAACGACAGATGTTGTTCTGTTGCCTAGCAGCATCTCAGATGTCATTAGACGCCCGCGGAACACAAAAAGTAGAGCGTTGGTGACGAGCAGCCTCGATAACAGGATTCCATGCGTCACTTATCTGGAACCCACAATCCCTGTTAACCAAATCAGACGCGAGGCGAATTTCAAATGCTTCTTTGATGACGCTGTCCCAGAAGCCTCTCGCATGTGTCAGTACCTTAGTCGCTTCGAAATCAAAACCATGTCCTTCTGTCAAACTATGTTCTGCCACTGCGGATTTGTCTTTTTGCCCCAGGCGAACATGTCGGGCGTGTTCCAAACACCGTTGTTGTACGCACCGTATGGTCTGGCCGATGTATTTCTTCCCACATTCACACGGGATGCAGTAAACTCCGGGTGTACGAAGGGCAAGGTCATCTTTTGGAGAGCGCAAAATGTTTCTCAATTTCGGTGGTGGTAGGAAAATGGTCTTAATGCCATTTCTTGCCAGGACTCTTCCGACCCTAGATGTTGTGGCGCCAGAGTACGGCAAGAAGGCTAATTTATCGTGTGGACCATTATCGTGTTCATTAGGCCTGCGTTTCATTTCCCGGAATGCCAACTGTATCTGATGTTCATTGTACCCATTCTTCCTGAAGGTATCACGTAGATGTTTTAACTCACTAGGAAGGCTGTCTTTATCACATATTGCTCGCGCTCTGTGGACAAGAGTAGTTAGTACTGTCTTGCGCTGTGCCGGATGATGATAACTGTGCGCGTTTAGGTACAGGTCCGTGTGCGTTGGCTTCCTGTACACCGTGTGTCCCAAAGTTCCATCAGCTTTCTTTATAATCAGAATGTCCATAAAGGGCAGGCGACCTTCCTTTTCAACCTCCATCGTGAATTGGATGTTTTTGTTGACACTGTTCAAGTGAAGGAGAAACTTATCTAGGTTGTCTCTACCATGGGGCCAAACAACAAATGTGTCATCCACGTACCGAAAGAAGGCACTGGGCTTCATGGGGGCACTTTCCAACGCTTTCTCCTCAAAATGTTCCATATAGAAATCAGCTATAACAGGTGACAGGGGACTGCCCATGGCAACTCCCTCGGTCTGTTCATAGTAGTGCCCGTTAAACAAGAAGTACGATGATTGTAATGTGTGGCAGAACAGCTCGACTAACCTGGGCTCGAAGTGCTGTTGTAGTAGAGCCATCGTATCAGCCAGAGGAACCCTGGTGAAGAGGGAAACCACATCGAAGCTCACCATCAAATCCTGTTGACGCAGGTGAAGTTCTTTAACAATATTAATAAATTCGGTCGAGTTTTTCACATGGTGAACACATTTTCCCACAAATGGTGATAATAGGCCGGTCAAGTACCGAGCCAGATTATAAGTGGCCGATCCAATAGTACTCACTATTGGCCGTAATGGTGTTCCTTGTTTATGGATTTTTGGTAATCCATAAAGTCTGGGTGGAACAGCTGCGCGGGGTTGTAACTGTTTAATAGTGTCTTCTGGTAGCCCCGAACATTTCAGCAGAGCTGTTGTTTTCTTCGCCACCGCATTGGTTGGATCTTTCGACACTTTCCGGTAAGCCGCGTCCACCAAAAGTTCTTCCACTTTCCGTTGATAATCTGCCATCGTAAGAACCACCGAAGCGTTTCCCTTGTCTGCTGGTAGGACGATAATATCTTGGTTGTGACGCAAAGACCAAAGTGCTTTACGTTCAGCAGCTGTGGTGTTGGGCCGAGGCGGTTTGGCCTTGCTTAATATTCGGCTGGTTTCTCGCCTTATCTCTTCAGCAGCGCTCACAGGCAAACCACGAACTGCTAATTCGACGCCAGTGAGAATTTCCCTGTATGGAATGGTCTTGGGTACTGGCGCAAAATTTAACCCTTTAGATAGAACTGAAAAGGTGGCAGTATCTAATTCAGCACCACTCAGATTAATTACTGTCCTTCTATCAGGTGCAGAAGAGGTATTAACTTTGTGGGCAAGTCGGGCAAATTTTCGGCCAGACCATACGGTGCGTACAACAACGGTGTTTGGAACACGCCCGACATGTTCGCCTGGGGCAAAAAGACAAATCCGCAGTGGCAGAACATAGTTTGACAGAAGGACATGGTTTTGATTTCGAAGCGACTAAGGTACTGACACATGCGAGAGGCTTCTGGGACAGCGTCATCAAAGAAGCATTTGAAATTCGCCTCGCGTCTGATTTGGTTAACAGGGATTGTGGGTTCCAGATAAGTGACGCATGGAATCCTGTTATCGAGGCTGCTCGTCACCAACGCTCTACTTTTTGTGTTCCGCGGGCGTCTAATGACATCTGAGATGCTGCTAGGCAACAGAACAACATCTGTCGTTGCCATGCCAGTTTTCAAACAACACACTAAAGGCTGACTTCAAGGTAGACTTCAAGACACTGACAACTGCACCTGAAGATGGCGACGGAGTATAAAGTCGCCGAAATATTGTGTATTAACAATAATATTACTCGGTTTGTTGCCCGAGAAACGTTTATAAAGAAAAACATTACGCTCATAAAAACACTTTTGCCCGCGGCCTGACACGAACCGTGGAAATTTTTTTTTAATTAATTTAATTTAATTGCAATGGAGCACAGGCTCCGGTGGCAACTTCCCTACACACCCATCTTCCCCCTATCCTGCACCCACCGCGAGACAACGCACTAGATTCCAGGATCAGCATGGCATCGGCAAATCTGAGCCACTCTGGATTACCAGAGACAGAAGCTAAGGTAGCATCAACTTATAACCAGCCTGGCATTATCTTTCCTCCTTCCTCAAATTTCCTGTTTCTTTCTTGCAATTTCAGATTTCGGAAATAAGGTTATCATTTCGTTATATTGAGGATATACATCAATTATATCATTACTGATCACTAGTAGGAGCAGCATTTTGTTAAATACGGAACCTCGCATTAGCATGTTATTCGTCAATGATGATTTTTTGTTTTCGTAAGCATAAGTACTCACATTTTTAATTCTGATTTGCTTGCTAATACCACTGTGTTCAACAGGAACATTAGCCACAAAAACTGCACTTTAGTTTGATTTAGGTCCTTTTTATTTTTAAACAGCCATCATTACCCCAATCATCAATCTCCCGCCTTTGCCATCAGCACTAGAAAAAAATTGGTAATGTTGAGTGGCACAAATCGTAATGGTTAAATTAAATTTATCGGAAAACTGGCTTTCAGTTCCTACTGACGCATGATGCGTTGACACTTTCTCATTTCAGCCAAAACATTAATTTTATGATTCTTTTCCACTGTTCAGATTGACCACGAAACATATATAAACTTACTTATATGATATGTATTTTGCAACAAATGAAAAGGAGATAAGGAATGAAAAAAAAAATTGACAGCACGTCGCCTTGAACAGAGAATTAGCTCGTTGACACGCCCAGCGCGTTACCACTCAAACAGCTGGACTTACAGAATCTAGTGACTCATCAATTATATGACCAAAGCAAAAATATACATATTGATACAACATTCCATGATTTAATATTAATCTGTATAAAGAATAGAACTGTTACAAGAGAAGTAATCAGTTAAATGAAAATATTCTAGATGAGACTCTAACATAAATAATTTTTCTTTTCACCGATGTGTGTGTCCAGCTATGAGACACTATTTCTTGTATAGCGAAATTACTACAGCGCTACTACTAGGCAGAACATCGTGGCAACATCGCAGAAAGTAGATATGACAACGCATACCAGGAAATAGTCTTAACTTTCCTACTTCCTTCGGCAAGGAAGAATACCTTTATAACGCGTAAATAATACACGTAATAATTTAACACGAGCAGCACATTTGGCAAAAGTTTTTGTTGGTTTAACAACTATCCAACTTACAGCTGGTAACTGAAAATATGGTGGGAATCCATGTTAATTGCATGAGGCAATACAAAAAGTAACGTCTCACAAGCCATTTATAGATAAAGAATCAAATTATTTACCGTTTTAGAGGTTGAACAAATATCTATTTTTCTACATCATTACCATTTCGGAACACGCGTTTGTCAGTGCTATGAATAATTATGCGTTGTCTAAAAAATCGTTTACGTTCTGGTCTCTTATTCAGGAGGACATATGTTCGAATCCAAGTTCGGCCATGCAGATGTGTGGTTTTCAATGTTTCCCCAATTCACTCCACATGAATACCGGAATGGGTTCTTTACAAGGGCATGGTCGAAATCCTTGCCACTACTCCTATCCAGCCAATAATCACCTCTATGTCGACGAGGCGTAAAATCATTAAAAAAAATAACTGGCTAAATTTATTGAGGAGGTCGTAGCTGGCTTAAAATCTGTTAACAATACCTCCTCCCTATCCTTATTATTATTATTATTATTTTTTTGCTTTATGTTTCATCGATGTTGAATTTATTAAAGAAGGGAACGGTCATGGCCTTCTATAAGAATCATCCCAGCATTTGCCTGGAGCCAGAGCGCTTCCGCTCACACGCCACGCTCAGTCTTCCGGTCTTCAGTCATTATCAACCTTACTTTACCGGTAGACTGTGTTTGTTTGAATCCTTGGGACCCTGGGGATTTTGGAGTCGATTATGACGGGTGACGGGTGACAAAACTTGAACGTTCCACTTTATACCGGAGACTAAAGAACAATCACGCGAACGGCGACATCCTCATTCGCCAAATGCTTGTATTTATTTATGTTATTCTTAAACAAAGAATAACGCAGGTAATTTCACGCCCTGTTAAGTAGTGAGCATTTAGCCCCAGTATTTAATAAATCCCAATGCTGTAAAGATCATGAAGTAATAGTGTCAGAAACAACTAACAGGATTGTAGAAAACGGGAAAAATGGTAATTTATGAACTCCCTGTCTTTAAGCCCGATTCGCAATTAACTTTAATTACTTATACCAGTTATAAAATAATTTATTTTTGTCCTACGATAATAATCTGGTTGTAATTTTTTTAGTGACAATGGTCGTTTGATTGGTTGCTGTGCTAATATTTAGTTCTACGCGATTAACTCTCATATATTTATATAGTGCATTATCATTATCGTCCACCTACAAAGAGAGCAATAATTCCTCATGTAAATTATTTCTTTCTGAAACGCGATGATCGTTCTACTGTGAAATAATTATTTTGGAAACATGTGTGTCGTTTGAAAAGGGACAGATGATATGATTTTGGTGCGGCTTGAAACCCGTGTAGATTTTGTCAATTCTGCCGCCACAAATCTTTGATTCTTACGTCGGCTATTAGTTACGAAACATCGGATAGTTTCGCAGATGTTTATCTTATTACCTGACGCAATTAGGATAGAATCATGGATACCTTTTACTCATAAGCAATGTGCAGTTTCGGTCCGTTTAGAATGAAAATACAAGTAAAGATAAATTTCTAAATTTAAAAAAAAAATTACAACTTCCTGGATTTGAACTCGGAACCGCTCGCTCAGCAACCCTGAACGCTAACCATACGATCACTGCATGCTCGGTGCTACTTTCCTCGAATAGACGTATACAACGCAGCGAAGGAAGACTATTTCATTCAATCCATCTTGGAGAGAGACTCTTCCGAAATAATTTCTTGTATCTGTAGTTTCGTAATACTAAAATTTCTACCTCATGGAACATGATTATCCCTTGGTTTGTATACTGACCAGATATATTAGTGAAATATTATCCGAAGGAATTATCAAAATGAGTATAACAATCTTATCGTTATAGTTTTATGCTAATCAACTGTAGTAATATATAGCATTGAGCCTGTTTCCTGCCTCACTTTAATGCAATCCCATTAATTACAACTTTTGGAATACGTTTCAAGATCTGTATTTTGGTAAAGTATTATAGAAATGTAATGGAAAGTTGATGATGAACTGTTCTGCCAGTAAGAATCGTCAGTGGGAGGAGCTTAATTCCTACCTGTTAGCCAATTGTTTCCTGCATTGACATAAGGAAATGAAAAATCTGCAGTATAGATGGCTCTGAATAAAATATCTACCAATGAAATTGCGAGGAGGCGGAGCCAGTATTGCGTTACTGTTGCCTGGGATGAATTTGATGCCAGATTGTGCAAAATAAGAGTGATAGAATTTTTCAGCGGCGGCCAGAAATAAAGTCAAAGACTTTACATGCACCACACTCGCAATTCCAATTACCTAGTTATTTAACCATTCAACTAGCTGAACATATGAGTGTGGCGTGGAGCACAATTCATATAAATGTTATGATATCAACAACTAATTTAATGTACTAAAGTTAATGGAAACTCAGTTTAACAGAAGTTAAGATGGCCGATAATGATTTTTTATATTAACTTAAAAGCTACATTTTTTCAATTGTGTTAAGTTTGTTAATTAGCAGATTATTGGCTTTCTGCCCAGCCTTGCTTAGAATGTATCATAAGTTTGTAATAATTTTAGAATTATGTGGCTTACAGCATGTACAACAAAAATCTGAATACTTTGTGAAGTGCAAATAATGTGAGAGTATTCTAATGTCCCATTTTATTTAAACTTCAAGTTATATCCAATGTTTGTCACTGCAATATGATACAAAACTTTATACTCAAAATTTCCATAAATTGTGTATTTCAGGAATCTTAGAAAATTCTATGGAAGTTTCTTAGCAGTTGGTGGAATATCTGCAGCTGTATCAGGAAAAGAATGTTTTGGTCTCTTGGGGTTAAATGGTGCTGGAAAGTCAACAACATTTAAAATGTTAATAGGAGATGAAAAAATCTCATATGGAGATGCTTATGTCAAGGGTCTCAGCATAAAATCGAAGATGAGAAAGGTAGAGTAGTATCTGTAACAGAAACTTCAGCTACTTCTATTGAACAAAATTTGTTATTGTTTTAAATTATTTTAACTTAGAAATTATTATACAGAGAAAAATAACAGAGTTACAAGGAAAAGTTTCTGATTTCTTAATTTTGGAAACAAAATATTAACTTAAAACATATTATCTAATGTTATACATTGTTTTTAGCATGTAATATATCATGATGATATATTACATATTAATATGATATCTGTGCAAATGCAAAGAGTGTATGAAACTTTTTAATGTTCTCTGAGGGAAAAAAAGGGCCCCTTCTATCACATGCGAAATGTGACCAGAATTTTTAGCAAATTGAAGACGGTTGCTGCCGCCATGTTAGGGGCAAGTACTTGCGGGAACATTGTGGCCCAAGTATAGTCATATAACAAACCACTGTAGAATGGAGAATTTTATACTGTTGAGGGTCTGCACTTGGTCAAAGAAGATCGAATAACGTTAACCACAAACTAATGACAGAATTTCCACATTAACGTTCATACTTGATTTCTACACTCTGAGGAATGTTAAGATTTTCCTCCTTTAAGCTGGCTAATGAAAAAATTCTGGAAAGATGTTAACGTTTCAATAATAGAAACCCATTTGCCAAGGCCAACAAAATATATTAAAATGCATTTTTCATGTTATATACTAATTGAAAGCAAGTGCACCCCCTGGTTCGAAATTATAACCTTGGATATTAAATTCACTTCCCATTCTATTTTTTCTCCACTTTTTGTATAGTCCAGAGACTACCACTAGTTTAGTTGGCAAGGTGCCAGTATCCACATTAATTTTATAAAATCATAAATTCAATATCTGGAAAATATAATTACAAAATTAATAACAATCATATCATCCATATGAGAATATAAGGGAGGTAAATAAAAGAGATAACTTTTATACTTCTTTTATGCATTATAAAACAACACCATTTTTTTAATTTCTGTCTGATTAAAATTTCTGCTTTTCACTGTGCATTTTGCAACTTAATACATTCTCACACTGACAAACATATCAATAATTTTCTTTGAAAGTAGGATAACATGATTGTCAGGATAAACATTTTCAAACATATGATCACTAAGTTCAGTAAACAAACTATTAAAATTATATCCCTGCAAAATAGCTATTTTTATTTTTTGCTTTAATTACCTTTCATTACTTTCAAATCACAATGAATTAATTAATTTATTATGCATTTTTTCAGAAATTCTGTATATATGTACAACACTTACTGACAGATAATACAGTGTACCATTATCCTTAGCAGTAATAAGAGGTAGAGGAAAAATTGTTTTCTGTGAACAGAGATGTACAAATGTTGCAAGAGAAAGTGTTTGCAACTTTCATGGCAACAAATTCTGCAATATAAACAATTACATTTTCAATATAACAGTAGCCTAATTGGAGAAATTATCTGAAAGGGTATATTCTGAAAACAATTCCTGATCAGTCATAGTTGACAAAATTTCCAGGCAAATGTTTTTAGGTTGTTGCTGTAACTGTATTTAAACCAGATTTTGAAAGGATTAAATTAAATTAATTAAAGAAAAACCAACTTTAAAAAAATCTCTAAAATATGGCTCACATCTCCAGTAATTTGTCACTTTTCTTTCAACTGCCACATACATTCGATTTTCTTGCACTTTGTTATGTTCCTTGTAACTTCCTATTCATATTTGTTCTTGTACTTTGTAATGCTGGTTTTTTTCAATCTATTACTGCTTCATATCTCACACATTTTACAGATTTTTCAATGTCATGTGTATGGTCATGCTCCACATAGTACCGTTGTTTTCTGACTTCCTCGTAAATACTTAAGAACTGGCATATTTCTTTCCTTTGAAAGAGGTCGAGCAATTGTTTCTGAAAGATATTACATACTGTTAATAGTATACATTTCACATATCATGGTGGTAATTTAGAAAACAAGGAAC
Organism: Vandiemenella viatica; assembly: GCA_031002005.1. NCBI lineage: Eukaryota > Metazoa > Arthropoda > Insecta > Orthoptera > Morabidae > Vandiemenella > Vandiemenella viatica. Next base: position 311,793,460 of record JARYHS010008074.1, on the reverse strand, counting down.
AATTTCCTCAAATATTTATTAACAAATAGTGTAATGCTTCTACATTTGGCGTAGCTAAAATAATAAAGCTTTGATTCTAAGAATATTACAGCATATACATTATTGCAAATCTTGTAGTCCTTACCTTCGATATATTGTCTAGAAAGCGGAAAATTGTTGGTACTGCATAAGGTTTCAGAATCTTTTTATTTTTCCAGAAACATTCTTTCTCGAAATGTTGGGAACATATAACACGATGTTCCCTGAGAGTAAAACTGTCCCGACATGTTTTAGCTAACCACTCCCTCAATTTATTAAAATCTTGGAGCAGAAATCTGTATCTAAAGAAAATATTAAACATATGATCCACACGGTTAGATCTTATCCAGGGGTTAAGATAATAGACGATTCTGAACTTATTTAAATGTGTACTTCCTTGTGAAACGATAAATTTGTGCTTCTTGTAGCATGGTTCGTGCAGTTATATGCTGTGCAATACTTACTAACCATGGTAGAAAACACCTGTAAGCCAAAAGAAATACGAGCACTCAATCACTTCGACATGTCTCAACTGCACAAAAGTATACACTGAAAGCTACCGGTTGCCCCCAATATGGCGGCGAGTGCATCGTTCAATTTGCCAAGGAACACTAGCGCTGTTGCTCCTTCTAGTGTATAATATTCAGCCTCCTACCTATCATTCGGGAGGACAGGGGTCAAACCTCATTCGCCCATCCTGACTGAGGTGTTCCGTGGTTTTTTTCAGTCACTCTAGTCGAATGCCGGGAATGGTACCCTACAAGGCCACGGCCGACTTCCATCCCCCTTCCCTCCCATTTAGATTTAAGTAGGCTGAAAAGAGTACACGTTGCTCTACAACAGCGCGCCTCCCAATCTTTGATTGGGAGGAATGAATTTAAAAAAAAAAAAAAAAATCATACAGAGATAAGTGTGGAGAAACCATCGCAAGATTAAGTGATTGAGGAATCTACATTTTGAATATTATTGGTGTGTGCAGGACGACTTGGCAATGGAATTATGACTTGCACAAGAAACGGTATGATTTCAATGGATTTTTTATTTGTGTGTGTGTGGTTTTTCTTTATATATATATATATATATATAATCCTGAGTCCTCCTGAGACTTTATGCTCTGTAGCAAGATGTTGAAGATTGTTGTTGAAAACTTGCTCAGAATAATATATCTGTGACTTGTCAATGTATATATCTTATACTATTGTGATACACAAAGCAATATCGTTCCTTCACTTATAATTAAATAAATTATATAGTTAAGTAATATTAAATTTTAAAAAAGGTACAATTAACTGGTACACTTCATTTGGTGCTAACCAATGTGAAGCACGAAAATCACATATATTATTTCTATAAGGTATTTTTTTGTCACAAGCCTGTATCTTCCTCCATACTTAACCGAAATGATGAATGAGGTGTCACTTTAAAGCATACGGTCTCCACTTTGGTCACATCATATTTTAAGAAATGAAGTTTTCCGAATTCGACCCTTAAAGGGCAAAAATGTTAATATTTCTAAAATTCAGTTTTCTGTGTTGCGAGTCATTTATCTCCCTGGATACCTACCTGAAATCGTTTAATGAAGTATCATTTTAAAGATTAAAATCTCCGCTTTAGTGGCGTTATATATTAAGACAGAAATTTTTCGGAATTCAACCCTTAAAGGGCAAAATTATCAATATTTTTGCAATGCGTTTTTGTGTCATGAGCAATTTATCTCCCTTAATATCTACCAGATATAGAAAAATTAGGTATCATATTAAAGAATAAGGTCTCCGCCGTGGTAACATTATATTTTAAGAAAGGAATTTTTCGTAATTCGACCCGTAAAGGGCGAAAACGTCAATTTTTCTAAAATGCGTGTTTTGTATCTCGAGCCATTTATCTCCCATGACAATTAAATAAAATTGATAAACGAGGTATGATTTAAAAGATCTTCCTGGATATCTAAACAAAATCGATAAATGAAGTTGTATTATGAAGAGTAATGTCTCTGCTTTGCGACATCATATTTTAAGAAAGAATGTTTTTGGAATTCAACCCTTAAAGGGAAAAAGTAGAAATTTTTCTATAACGCATTTTTGTGTCACGAGCCATTTATCTCCCTTGATATCTAACCGATACAGATAAATGAGGTATCATACTGAAGACAAAGGTCTCCGCCGTGGTAACATTATATTTTAAGAAAGGAATTTTTCGTAATTCGACCCGTAAAGGGCGAAAATGTCAATTTTTCTCAAATCCATTTTTTGTGTCTCGAGCCACTTATCTCCTTGGATATCTATGTAAAATCGATAAATCAAGTAAGATTATGAGGAATTTTGTCTCAGCTTTAGTGACATCATATTTTAGGAAAGAACTTTTTGGAATTCAACCCTTAAAGGGAAAAAGTATAAATTTTTCTACAACGCATTTTTTTGTCACGAGCCATTTATCTCCATTCATATCTATCCGATATAGATAAATGATATATCATATTAAAGACTAAGGTCTTGGCCGTGGTAACATCATATTTCATGAAAGGAATTTTTTGTATTTCGAACCTTAAAGGGCAAAAATGTCCATTTATCTCCCATGACAATTAAATAAAATTGATAAACGAGGTATGATTTAAAAGATTGAGGTCTCAGTAATGCCTTCGGTTCCATTACCACATTTTAAGAAAGAAATTTTTAAAAATTCTAACCCCTAGAGTGAAAAAGTATCAATATTTTTACAACGCATTTTTCTGTCACCAGCTATTTACTTCCCTTGATACCTAACCGAAATCAATAAATGAGGTATCGATTTAAATATTAAATTATCCGCTATGGTCATATCATATTTTAGAAAAAACTTTGAGACCAAATTCAACCCTTAAGGAGCAAAGATATCATTTCTCAAAACTTTTTTTTTTACCTCACTTGATAACTAATCAAAATCGATAAATGAGGCATCATTTTAAAGACCAAGGTGGCTGCTTTGGTCACACCACATTCTTTTTTTTTTTTTTTTTTTTTTTTTTTGGAATTCGACTCTTAAATGGAAAAATTATCAATATTATTTATACAACGTGTTTTTTTCTATTACAAGCCATTTATCTTCTTCGATATGTAGCCGAAATCGATAAATGACAGATCGTTTTAAAAATTTAGGTCTCCAGCAATTTATAGAATCATAAATTAAAAAAGAATTTTTCGAAATTTGGTGCTTAAAGTTGTAGCTTGTATGAGACTGTTCTGAGCCAAGTCTCTAGATTGCAGCAGCGGATATCACAGAGCTGTCAATAAACTTTTTTATATAAAAAGCAGCTTTTTGGATATTTTTTTCTTCTTCTGTTACGAAACACTGTTGTTTTGCTGTACAATTCCAATGTAAACATATTATTGGCACAGCAACAAATATTCCAGAGATATTGTGTGTATTTTGTCAGGTTGGTTTTATTCTGTTAAGATCAGTGACAGTTTGTCATAAATATAGTGTGTATTAAATTTTCCTAACTTTTTCGTAATATGTTGCGAGTATTTTGATGCGTACCTATTACACTAAAAAAATATTTGCTACAATAATACGGTTCTACTTTTCATTATATTACAAGCATTCAACCGCACTATTCATCGCATTTTATTCGAGAAATTTTCGCACGGGTCGCCTAGTTAATTATTTAAGACACTATATTTGTAATGAACATAATTTTCCCTTATGTTTTCTTGTATTATGATGATTTGCACTAGTGTCTAGAGGAGCGAGAGCAGTGTGTGCTTGTGTACTATACATATAATATGTATATGTACTTAGCATAATTAAGATTATATTACTAGTCAGAACAAATTTTGAAATACATCGGTGGGTTGCGAATTTAAAATCATTTTAATTCAACGAGGAATAGTTTAATACTTTCATTCATTCAATAGTGGTGCAATAATTTGTTAAGAGTACATTGTATTAAATTATGCTCTGGCAAAGAATTAAGTTATGTTAGAGATAGTGAAGTCATGGGGTTCAATTTGTAAAATTTTTCGGGAGAACAGAATGTTGGAGAGTAATATCACTGAAGTGGGTGATGAAGCCCAACAAATAATGGAAAATAATACTGAAAATGATTTAATAAACATACCGAAATCAATTATTCCAGAGTGCAGTAACCTGCAAACAGAACAAATAGGAGATGACTATATAGACATGAGTTTAGACAAACCTATTGTCATCTTACTACAGCAAATGTCTGTACAAATGTCCACCATTTCTTCTTCGAATATTATTCTGTGAAAACAGAGATTAATTTTGATTTATCCTCTATAAAGGAAAGCATCAATTACCCGTTTTGATCTATGCGAGAATGTGTCGATTGCTTGGAAAAGGTGTAAAACGGTATAAGTGTCAAATTAAATGATTCAGTGTCTAAATTTTGGGACCAAATGGACGCTAAGTTGGAAGATGTGCAGGCAAGCAACCATGAGGAAACAAGAACAAATTGCGAATGCATTCATAATGAACAAAATCAGTTGGAGGGCATAACAACGTGTACGAAAGGGGCATGTTGCGGTTTCGTGGGTCGTCCACCCACATCAGCTACCACAATGTTTTACTTTCAATCTCGCTCAGTGAAATATAATGTGCATAGTTTAAACTCTTACCGCAAGTTCCTTCTAAAGATACAGATTCTCTTGACCGGCCGCCACTCAGTTTCCAACTGAGAACATTTAAAGACTACTTAATGAATAAACAGTTATTTCACAAAACTAATTTTAATTCATTGCCTTCATTTTTTCCAACACCACCAATGTTATAAACTTATCGGACTTCTATCACTCCAAAGTTGCAGATCCAGTTAAAGTAGAATAGCTATTTGTACACATTTTACTCACATTCACACGTTTACACCTTTCAACATAATCAACTTTGCTTTAAGACCAACCACACTTGTCCACATTCTGCGACCGACTGCCCACCTTGTGCCTACCTCAGCACTCACCATGTGGCCCCCGGGGCTCACCCTTCCATGGCCACGGACATGGTGCCGATGACGTCACAAACCGGCGCTACTTTCAAACACAAAGTGGTACCGCTACAGGCAATTTTGAGTTTGTGACTCGAAGCCACAAATAAGCATAAATACTTGTCTGAGGATATTCATGCAGTAGAAATAAAAACAATTTTCAATATGTTGGGAACAAATTAGGTTAAATGGATGTATTTGGGAAGTTAATGCAGGATTTTATCGGAAGACACAAAACAAACACCGCCTACCTGGTTCCTCAGTTGGAAGTAATACCAGGAGAACTTATGGATAATGGGTTCAAGGTGAATGCAGTTAAATTCACATTATAATCACAAGATGTAAAACCCCTAGAGATACAGGACAAATTAGCACTGCAGAAACTATATACAATAGGAGAATTGTACAAAGAGACACAAACCAACTTTCTCAGGAAGAAGAAAGTGAAGATGAAAATTGTCTCAAAAATCCATTACTTGATGAAGAAAAAAGTGAAAAAACCAAAGGTCAGCTAAACAGGTTCTGGAGAGTATCAACGGGGTTGGAAATTATAATAATGTACAAAAGAAGAAAAAATACATTACCGTTGTCAAGATATGTAGCAATAAACGAAGACATGAGGATGATAAAGACATTGAGAAAATATTAGCAGAGCAGGAAATTGAATATTCAAGAATGAAAGAGATACAGAATGATTCTGATAAACAACATACAGTAAAAATCAAAAGGAAATAGGAGGTAATGAAGTTTGTAGTAATACAGAAGATATTGCCGCAAGTGACAAATCAATTGAATAATTAAAATGTTGCTAAGGAATAAAAATAAGTGTTTGAGGATTAAAAGTGCTAAAAATAAAGTTGAATTAAACAATACAAGGAAGTAAATTTAGGTGGCATTATGATGTAGAAGCATATCACGGAGGTTAACACTATACGATTTTCAAAATCCAGGTTCCTTTTCCTTGTGAGTATTGACAGAATTTTGTTAATTGTTTTGGTAATTGATGGTAAAGAATGTTGGTTTATGAAGTATAAGATAAAAAATTTTGAGTAGAATATTCTGGAGTTTTGTGTATTACAGTGTGTAAAAGTTTATCCAATTATGTAAAAGATAAGTACTTGATATTGTACATGGAAGTGCACATGCATATTATATTTAAGGTGGATTCCATGTCATTCTAAATTATAATGCAAGTATTCACATTTAGAAAAGGAAACGGGATGTACTTTGTGTAAGTAGCTTTAATACTTAGCTTCCTGTTAATAATGTATACGCCGTATGGACTTAAATGAAAAGGACTAGTGTTCTTGGAGCCACCTACTCCCTCATCAGGAGTTTCCTCCTGGAATCAGAGCAGGCTGCCCCCTGTGCCCTGAAGAAGGTGGCTCTGGCATCCTGAGGTACTGAATTGAGTATTTGCCATCTTTCTGATGCAGGCACCAACTTAGTCATGGGCAGCGCTTGTGGTCACCTTTGGGTATTTCTTTCCTTTCGAATTTCTTCCTCTCCTTCCCTTCTTTCTGTTTCTGATGCCGTTTGCTTGCGGCATCTTCTACGCTCTGCTAATTTCAATTCAAATCTTGCCTTCTCGTACAGCAATTACCAGGGCTCGGTATCACGCAGTATGTCATATATTCTTAATATATTCTTAATATATTTTTGGTTACATTATTTATCTTATAGTAGATGACCCGTGCAAAATTTCGCGAATATAATTCGATGAATAGTGAGGTTGAATACTTGTAATATACTAAAGAGTAGAACCGTACTTTTGTAGCATATATATATATATATATATATATAGCGTAATAAGTATGCAACAAAATACTTACAACACATTACGAAATAGTTAGAAAAATATAAAACACTCTTTATTTACAACAAACTGTCACAGATTTTAACAGAATACAACCAACCTGAACAAAATTCACGCAACATCTCTGTGATATTTGTTGCTGTACGAATAAAATATTTCCATTGGAATTGCATGGCAAAACAAAAGTGTTTCCACAACAGAAAAAAATTCCTAAAAGCTACTTATTGAATTAAAAAAAGTTTATTGACATCTCTGTGATATCTGTGGAATCTAGGGACTTGGCTCTGAACTGTCTCATACGCGCTCCCACTTTAAGCACCAAATTCAGAAAAATTCTTTCTTAATTTATGATTTTACCTAATTGGAGACCTTAACCTTTAAAACAATATGATATTTATCGATTTCGGCCAGGTATCAAAGAAGATAAATCGCTTGTAATTTAAAAAAAAAAAACATGATATAGAAATAATATTGATACTTTTGTCCCTTAAGGGTCGAATTCCAAAAAATTCCTTTTTTAAAATATGGTGCGACCAAAGCAGCTACCTTGGTCTTTAAAATAATACCTCATTTACCGATTTCGGTTAGTTATCAAGTCAGGTAAACAAAAGGTTTAGAAATGATGATATTTTTCCCCAGTTAGGGGAAAGCGGATAATTAAATATTTAAAACGATACCTCATTTATTAATTTCGGTTAGTTATCAAAGGAAATATGTAGCTCAAGACAGAATAATGCGTTGTAGAAAATTTATACTTTTGCCCTAAAAGGGTAGAATTTTAAATAATTTCTTTCTTAAAATGTGGTTTAACGGAACCGACCTTACGAAGACAAAAATCTGTAAAATGATACCTCGTTTATCAATTTCGTTTAATTATCAATGGTGATAAATTACTCGAGGCACAATAAAACTATTTTAGAAATACTGATATTTATGCCTTTTAAGGGTAGAATGCCGAAAAAAAATCATGTCTTAAAATAAAATGTGACCATGGCGGAGACCTTAATCTTTAATATGATACCTCATTTATCTATATCGGTTAGAAATCAAGAGAGATAAATGGCTCGTGACACAAAAATCCGTTGTAAAAAAATTATACTTTTTTCCTTTAAAGGTTGAATTCCAAAACCATTCTTTCTTAAAATATGATGTCACATAGCTGAGACATTACTCCTCATAGTCCTACTTCTTTTATCGATTTCGGTTAGATATCCAGGGAGATAAATGGCTCGAGTTACAAAAAACGCAGTTTAGACAAATTGACATTTTTGCTCTTTAAGGGCCGAATTTCGAAAAATTCCTTTCTTAAAATATAATGTTACTACGGCGAAGACCTTAGTCTTTAATACAATACCTCATTTATTTCTGTTAGATATGAAGGAAGATAAATGGGTCGTGACACACGCATTGTAAAAGTATTGATACTTCTGCCCTTTAAGGGTCGAATTCCGAAAACTTCCTTTCTTAAAATATGATGTGACTAAAGTGGAGACCATAAGTTTCCAAATGAAACCTCATTGATTTCGGTCAAGTATGAAGGAAGATACAGGGTTGTGACAGAAAATTACCTTATAGAAATAATATATATGATTAGACGACCCGTGCGAAAATTTCGCGATGAATTGTAATATAATTAAAAGTAGAACCGTACTTTTGTAGAAAATATTTTTCTTTTTTTTTAGTGTAATAGGTACACATCAAAATACTTACAATATATTACGAAACAGTTAGGAAAATTTAAAACACTCTGTATTTACGACAAATTGTCACTGACCTTAACAGAATACCACCAACCTGAACAAAATGAACACAACATATCAACATCTCTGTGATATTTGTTGCTGTGCGAATAAAATATTTACATTGGAATTGTATAGCAAAACGAAAATGTCTTCATAACAGAAAAAATATCTGAAAAGCTACTTATTGAGTAAAAAAAAATTTCTTGACATCTTTGTGATTCCTGCTGCTGCTATCTAGCGACTTGACTCTGAACTTTCTCATACGCGCTACGACTTAGAGCACCAAATTCCGAAAAATTCTTTCTTAGTTTATGATTTTACAAAACTGGAGACCTTAATCTTTAAAACGATATGATATTTAACTATTTCGGCTAGGTATCGAAGAAGATAAATGGCTTGTACTAATAACAATAATAATAAAACATGCTGTAGAAATAATATTGATACTTTTGCCAAAAAATTTCTTTTACAAAATACGGTGTGACCAAAGCAACCACCTTGGTCGTTAAAATGATACATCATTTATCAATTTCGGTTAGTTATCAAGCGATGTAAAAAATAAATTTAAAAAAGTTCTAGAAATGATGATATTTTTGCCCCTTAAGGGTTGAATTTGGAGAAAGTTTTTTCTTAAAATATGATGTGACCAAAGCGGATAATTTAATATTTAAAACGATGCCTGATTTATCAATTTCGGTTAGGTATCAAGGGAAATAAACAGCTCGTGCCAGAAAAATGTGTTGTAGAAATATTAATACTTTTTCCCTCTAAGGTTAGAATTTTGAAAAATTTCTTACATAAAATGTGATTTAACGTTACCTAAGACCTTAGGATGACCTCAGTTTTTAAAAATGATAGCTCGTTTATCAATTTTGTTGAATTACCAAAGGACATAAACGACTCGAGACACAAAAAACACATTTTAGAAATACTAGTATTTATGCCCTTTAAGAGTTCAATTCAGAAATTTCCTTTCTCAAAATGTGATGTTGCCACAGCAGAAAACTTAATTTTTAGAATGATACCACATTTATCTATTTCGGTTAGATGTTGATGTAGATAAATGGCTCGTGACACAAAAATGCGTTGTAGATCCACTTATACTTTTTCCCATTAAGGGTTTAATTCAAAAAAAAAAAAAATCTTTCTTAATACATAATGGAACCAAAGTTGAATCATTACTCTTCACACTCCTACTTCATTTATTGATTTTGGTTAGATATCCATGGAGATAAATGGATAAACGCATTTTAGAAATACTGACATTTTTGCCCTTTAAGGGTCGAATTACGAAAAATTCCTTTCTTAAAATATAATGTAACCACGGCGTAGACCTTAGTCTTTAATATGATATTTCATTTATCTATATCGGCTAGATATCAAGGGAGATAAATAGCTCGTGACACAAAAATGCGTTGTAGAACCATTTATACTTTTTCCCTTTAAGGGTTCAATACCAAATATCTTCTTTCTTAAAACATTATGACAAAAGCTGAGACATTACTCCTCTTAATCTTACTTGATTTATCGGTTCTGGTTAGATATCCAAGCAGATAAATGACTCAAGGCACAAAAAACGCATTTAAAAAAAATTAACATTTTTGTCCTTTAAGGGTCAAATTACGAAACAGTCCTTTCTTAAAATATAATGTTATCACGGCAGAGACCTTAGTCATTAATATGATACCTCATTTGTCTATATTGATTAGATATCAAGGGAGATAAATAGCTCGTGACACAAAAATGCGTTGTAGAAAAATTTATGCTTTATTCCCTTTAAGGGTTGAATACAAAAAAAAAAAATTCTTTCTTAAAATATTATGTTACATAGCTGAGACATTAGTCCTCATAATCCTACTTCAACTATCGATTTTGATTAGATATTGAGGGAAATAAACGGCTCGAGACACAAAAAACGCATTTCAGAAAAATTGACATTTTTGCCCTTTAAGGGTCGAATTACAAAGAAATCCTTTCATAAAATATAATGTTACCACGGCGGAGACCTTAGTCTTTAATATGATACCTTATTTATCCATATCGGTTAGATATCGAGGGAGATAAACAGCTCGTGACACAAAAATGCGTTGTAGAAGCATTAATACTTTTTCCTGTTAAGGGTTGAATTCCAAATATCTTCTTTCTTAAAATATTATGTCAAAAGCTGAAACATTACTCCTCATAATCGTACTTGATTTATCGGTTTTGGTTAGATATCCAAGGAGATAAATGACTCAAGACACAAAAAACGCATTTTAGAAAAATTGACATTTTTGCCCTTTAAGGGTCAAATTGCGAAACATTCCTTTCTTAAAATATAATGTTACCACGTCGGAGACCTTAGTCTTTAATATGATGCCTCATATATCTGTATAGGTTAAATATGAAGTGAGGTAAATGGCCCGTGATACAAAAACGCATTGCAAAAATATTGATACTATAGCCCTTTAAGGGTCGAATTCTGAATAAATTTTGTCTTTGTATATGACGTAACTAAAGCGAAGATCTTAATCTTTAAAATGATACTTCATTAAACGATTTCAGATAGGTATCCAGGGAGATAAGTGACTTGTAACACAGAAAACAACATTTTAGACATATTGACATTTTTTACCTTTAAGGGTCGAAATCCGAAAACTTTCTTTCTATGATGTGACCAGAGTGGAGACCATAAGCTTTAAAATGACACCTCGTTCATTGATTTCGGTTAAGTATGAAGGAAGATATAGGTTTGTGACAAAAAAATAACTTTAGAAATAATATATATGATTATCAGTTGTATTAACATGTATATATAATTATAATATGTATATGACGAAATCTATTTCAATATTGTATTGACTAATGGTGAATAAAATGATATGATATATATAGTCTTCTTTTTCTCTTGTCTTGGCGAGTGAAAAGTTGCTGATGCTTTTTCTGGCGGTTGTGGTACGTTCCTGACTTCCCTAGTGAAGGCTGGAAGTTTAATTTCATCGCTTTTGAATTGAGAGGTTCTGGGACCTCTGAGTCGATCGCGGGCCATATTGTATGGGATGCAGCCTCTGTGACTGGCTCCGTTGTTTACTCCACAGTTGCTACATTTGGCAGCATCGCGGCACTTCTGGGTGATGCAGTCATTGAAGTTAAGGGCTCCTGCGCATTTGACACAAACAGGCTTCATATTGCAGTGCCTGGCTACATGTCAGAACAACTGGCATTTGTAATACTGAGCTGGCCCTGAGGTCGCCCCTAGTGTCTCAGTTGAGATCTTTTGGTGGCATAAGTATCCTGTATCAGAAAAGTCTCTGGTGTATCAGGTGCAACAAGCAAAAACAGTGAAATGGTTACATTTGTTCCTTGTCTCATATATTGTGCTACAGTCTGCATGTCGAATCCCAAATCCAGGAGTTCCTTTTTGAGATCGCTTGTTGAAGGAGCATGGTACATCTCTGAGAACGACCTTCAGTAGCTTTACTGCCCATGTGGGGAAGGTATAATAGGGGATGTTGTTGTCTGTGAGTAAATTGATAACATTGGAGTAGTCTTCAGCCGTCGTGAAAGTGAATTTTGTTTTATCTCCTCCTCAAGTCTTTGCTATAAAGGCATTTTCACGACATTGCCCACGCAGTCGCATAGTTTTTTGTAGCTATCGTCAAATTGTACAACGATTGGTGGCTAAGTTGTTATTTTTGACAGTAGGATCGCACTTTGTAGTGGCTGAAACATTTTTGACAATTCAATGGTTTGGTCCTGGTCTAGAAATGGAGAACTTTTAGCAGTTCAGCGCGGGTGAATGAAGCCTTCTGCGTCAGGTACGTTGTGTGCCAGACAGTTTCATTCATTTTCCGGCCCGGTATTGCTTTCGCCATTTTCTGTGGCAGAGGTTGCTTCAGTTACGTCGTCATGTCTGGGAGAATTAATTCGGCTAAAAGTAAATCGGATGTGTGTAGCCGGGAATGATGTAGCAGCACGGATCATTGGCTGATTTTTCTTCTTTTTGTTTGTCATTTTGACGAGCGCTGTGACCTGCCTCTTCAATTGTTCTTGTAACTATCTTGCGGAAGACTGCCGATTCCTGCGGTGACGTCAGATTGTCTTCTACTTCAGGATAGTCTTCATCTACGTTTCTAAAACCCCAATTTGGTCTTGATCGTTGTCGGTAGTCTGGCTGCCATTAGAACAGTTAGCATTCCCCAAGCCCAAGAAGTCGCTGCTGGAGCTGATGGCTGTCATCTTAGCGTCAGGAGGGGAGGGGGAGTGTCGGTCTTGGGACACAGTTATCAGAGCTAGGTATAAAGCGCAAGAGCAACCCTAACTTTCATTCGGGGGTTCCACTCCCGCAGGAGTGGTCGAGGAGTGGTAAACCTCTCGTAATGCCTCGGGAGGAAGGTCCGGAGTAATCCCCAAAGAAGAAGAAACGAGAAACCTAACACAATCCCCTTCGCTAAGCAAGAGAGCAGAATCCGCATACACGAGCACACACAACGGCGTTATATAGCATTTTTTCACGCACATACAAGAACGCTGACCCTTAACTGTCACAAATAATATGAATGAAAAGCTACGTGTCTTTTCTCGGATCGCCCTCCACCACTTAACCTTACGTAGCTTTCTACCCAACCGCTTCAGACCTGACAAGTAGTTAATGGACGCTCGCTTACCAAACTCTGACTGATAGCATCAATAGCTAAGTTTTCTACTCAAATTCCTTAAAATCTTTAAATTATTGAGAAATTGTTGGAATTATTGTTAGCGCGAAGAATTATTCATATTTACCTATAAAAATAAGTTTTAAATTCGTATCATTGTTCTAAGATAACAAAATTCATTGATTTACAAATTGCTGAAAGCTTGGTGGTTATTTTATTAAGAATCCTATAATATAGGTAAACATTGTGCTATAAGTTATTTAACAATTCTAATTTCTTATATACAGTATCTCAGTAAATCTGTAATTTGAATTCCGATTGTTGAGTTTACTGTCTTACCACACGCTCTGTTCCTTTTAAAATATGACAGTTTTGTAATTTAATTAATTCTGAAACATTAAAATAACAACTTGTCAATAATAAATAATAATAACAGTAATTCATAAATAAATGTTCGCGTTACTCTCGGTAAGATAATACAGTATATATATTTTAATTTTCACAGTAGGTAAAGTTCTCAAATTCTTAAGCATAAGTTAAATTCCTTGGCCTGAAGTATTATTGTTGTTTAATTATTTTTTTAAACATTAAAACAATGATTTCCTAATTTTTAAGAATATATTTTTGTAAATATATGATTTGCTATTATTCACAGTAGCACTAAAATAGTATCGACCTGTGAATTTCCATTTTTAGGTTAATAGGGTATTTGACTACTTCTTGAAAATGTTTTAAATTGTTTATTGGTACACCTTATTCACCGAGTGAAGAGATTTTTTGACAAAAGTGCATTATTTTGCGAAAAATTCAAAGTTAAAATTTAAAGAATTTAAAAGCCCGCCAAAACGCTCATTTGCTGCCTGGCGCGTGCAACGGCAGTCGTGACGTCACTCGTCTGTAAACGCTGCCGCTGGGAATGGAGCGTTTCCTATTACCCAAGTGTTCAACTATTTTTTATTGTTTGTTGCTGGTTATTTCTTGTTATTAATGAAGGTTCGTTTTGAATATAAAATCGAAAACAATTTGGAAAAGCCTACAGCGGAAAAATATTGAAAGTAGACGCCTTATTTGTGGGGCTAGCTATAGAAACAACCACTGAGTTTTATTCTGTGGAGCTTAAAAATGTAACAACTTCATTTTGATATTGCAACAAAGTCACTTACGATTTTCTGTGAATCTCATTTACACCGCAATTTCGTAGAGTAAATGTAATACGTTGTTTAAGGAGAGAATTATTAGGGTTGGTCCTGAGGTTCGATCCTCGCTTCGGAATATTTTCAGTTGGTTTTCTTTTGTCATTTTCTTTGGATACTAGTTGCTGTTGGTTGCATTGCATAATAATTTTTTCCCTAAAATCCACCAGAAAATCAATTTAATTTTTCTTTTCTTTTTTCTGAAGGCTTCACAAATTTTTGGATAACAAGCGAAACAACCAAAGAAGATTTCAAAAAAGAAATTGGACGTTACTTGTACACCGAAAAAAAGTTTTTTTTATGGAAATGACTTGCACATTAAAAGTAAATATCGCCTAATAGACGCAGTTATGTCAGGAAGGTAGCCTACAGTTGTATCGTCACGTAAAAATTCCAACGAAAATCACAAGCGTTCCGGAACTGTTGCAAGATTAGCATGAAATTTCTACATGTGATGTCACTTCTAAAATAAATTCCATTGTTCACGGCCGTGCACCTGTATTTTTTGCATGATATTCTCTCTCTGGTAAGTTTAAAAACAAAAACTTTTCATGTATGGTAGCAATTTGTTTCAAACACTTGCATGACGCTTAGTAACTATTATGAATTCTTCGAATAAAAACATGGTAGTGCAAAAAACAGTAAACAAATACCGAAAAAAATTCAAACAAAAAATATTATCCCAACCAAAGTTCTTCGAACGTAGGACGTTCTGAATTCCATTACCACTCTTCAATCCCGCAGCTATCCTGACACTACTTCTTAATTGCTTCTCTTTGTGTTAATAGTGAACACTTCACAGTTTCTTCAAGTGCGATGAAGTGAAACGAGGTAGGTAAATGAATAAACAAACAAATTCAGTTTTATTGACAAAAAAAAATATAATTTATCTATAAGTCTTAATCTGCAATTAAGAAAAATGGCCCACAACATCCAGTTGCTCCGAGCGTGGTGAGTGAGCGGTTAACGCTCTGGCCTCGCGTATATCCGGGATATTTTCTAAATCTAGAGGGACAAAAGTCAGTTTTGATAATTGTCTACGCAGGCAAAATAGTTATTTATATTCAAAGTTGATGAACCATACTACTCGGAACAAAGGTTTATTTTCAACGAATTCACGCCTAACAATAGAAAAAATAATTTGAACAATGGGCTTCCTGTGATCCACCGAACAAGCCCTCCAGTCGGCCGCGATAATCCATTGAGTTTAGTCGATGATTACGCTGTATTTCTGTTAGTAGTGATTTGTGTGTTGCTAATTTCTATTGCTTTTCGCGAGCTTCAAGGTAAGTTTACGCACGATTTTTCCGTGATACAATAGCACCATTAAAACAGAACGAGATTATTTTTAATTAAAAAAAAACTACTGAGCCAGTTTCATGTTGAGTTTTAGTTCATTATACCACATTATACCGATCTCACTATATTTATTTGAAAGAGCTGCTTATCAGCTACAAGAAATACCTTAATTTGTTTGCGCATATTTGCGACACCCATACAACTTTTCTTTATTTTCAGCATGACTGCACAAATTTCGCGTACAGAATTTTTCGACGTATGGTTTGCTAACGCAAAACAATCAATCTGTAACTTTCAATTTAAATATAAATGAATCTCAAATATAAGCTGTTACATTTTTAAGCTCAGTAGAATAAAAGTCAGTTTTTTTTTCTATAGCCAGCCCCACAAATAAGGCGTCTATTTTCGTTATTTTTCCGCTGTAGGCTATTACATAATGTTCTCGATTTTGTATTCAAAATAAAATTTCATTAATAACAAGAAATGACCAGCAACAAACAATAAAAATAGTTGAAAACTTGGATAATAGGAAACGCTCCATTCCTAGCCGCAGCGTTTACAGACGTGTGACGTCACTCAAGCGACCACCAATCCTAGAGCGTTTTCTGTCACGTGACCAGAGGTAAGAAAAGTATAATTTTTATTTCGCTTTTTTATTAAAAATAATCCACTTTTCTTTTTAAAATTGAAAAAATTAGCTTCCTGAAGCATTAATCTACGAGAAGAGTTCAATTTATAATATTCTTTTAATATTGTCAAATAGCCTATTTTGACGTTTCCAAGCATACGTTTTATTGGATTTTAAGTGCTTTTCACCTAGTTATTACTTACAGTAAAGCGACTGAAGATTAATGCTTCAATCAAAAAATCAGTTAATGGCAGTGTAATTTTCTTTTCTTTTACTAGACTATCAAATTTAAGATATACAGGATATCGTAATTAAATACTTAAGGTTCTTTTAAAAGCTAGGAGTAGTTTTTAAGTGCACCTTAGGCGATGTTTGGATGTGGGTAAATCAATGAGTTCGCGACTTCCCGTTAGAGGTGGGCAAAGTGACTCATTAAAAAGAGCGGCGCTCTTTGGTCACTAAATGAAAAGAACTGGTTCACTTTAAATAAAAATAAAGAATCCTTATTCCGTTTTGAGAGTACTATCTATTCGTATGATTTACATTTAGATTCATTTCGTGCGTTAATCTCACAGGCGGAAAATTTCATTTATTTTTCTATTTATCCTGAAATATCCCCCCACCCCTTCCCTCAAATTATTTTCACGTAGAAAAGGCCGTTTCAAAGCCTCAATGAAATACCTTTTGGATTGCTGGAAATTTTTGAGAGGGTAGTTTGATAATAATAAAGAATGGTTAGTTATACATTCATTCATTTATTTATAGGAAGAAACACAAAGTACTACCACTTTCGCAAATCTTTTTGCCTTAAATCGAATGCAAGTTACAGTTCAGAAATAATATTTGAGGCTTTTTTACGCCAGAAACCTACATCCTTTTTCTGTGCAAATTTGCCCAGCTTTGGAAGACCGGTTCACTCACAAATGACTCATCTTTAACGCAAAACAATGAAAAATATAAAAAAAAACATCGCATAACGATTATGTTTAAACGTGTAGAGTGGTCATTTAAATAGATCTCAGCCATAATTTAGATTAAAAACGTAATGGAACTTATAGCACAATACAAGAGAGAGAGAGAGAGAACGAGAAGCAGAGCGGTACGCCACTCAGATTCGAATGAACTCGCTCACCACTGTCACTATTCCGCTGAGCAATGGAACAGAGAGTGACTCACACGTCACCATAAAGAAAAGAGCGAACAACAAACGAACGAACGAACTAGTTCTTTTCGATCTTTAGAGCAGAGAGTGGAGCGGATAAACAATGACCGGTGTGGCGGTGTAGAATAGAGAGCGAACAGGGGCGGAGGGAACAGCTGTGGGGCGGTGCGTGACGGTCAGTGAAAATTCCAGACGAAACTTACTGCTGGCGCTTATTTGATTGAAGTTAGTTCAGAAGAGACCGTGTGCCGTTACACACTCGGCCAAACAAACGGCTCAGAGGCTCCAAGAAGAATTGCCGTTTACTTTTAGTGAGTGACAGGTCACTCGCCCTTTCTAAAGAACTGTTCAAAAGAACTGGTTCACAACTGGTGAACAACAAATATCTACTTCCCGTCACTGACGATTTACGAAGTTTAGCGCTGGATGCTTTCTGGAAGCGTAAAATCTTATGAGTTTGTGTCAACATAACACAATATCTGCATCTAAATCTACATATATACTCTGCAATTCACAAAATTGTGGGTGGCAGAGGGTGCTCAGCACCAATGCTAATCTCTTTGTTGTGAATTCCAATCCCTAATGGTATGAGGGAAAAAACAATTCATATAGAATCATTCCGGCACCTTATTTCTCTAATTTTATCTTTCCTGTCCTTCCAACTCAAATAGGTTGGTGGAAGAAGTATTTCACTACACTCAAAAGTGAAAGTGGGAGTACGCATGTTTTCCAATAAGTTTAAACGAAACGTGCGTCGTCTATCTACTAGAGACTCCAAACCTAATCTACTAATCAGTTCTGTGACGCTTTCATAAGGACTGTAGCATGCGTTCACGAATCGAGCGGCTCTTCTCTATACTTTCTCTATACTTTCGATCAATCCCTTACGAAACGGGTCCCAAATAGCACAACAATAATCCAAATGTGGACGCACAAGAGATTTGTACGCTATCTCCTTTGTTTGTTCATTACAATTTTTCAAGATTCGACCTATGAATCGCAGCCAAGAATGAGCTCTATCTACTAACGAATTAATGTGTATGTCCCATTTCATGTTCCTTTGTACTGTTACTCCCAAATATTTCATAGAATCGACCATATCAATAACTGAACTGTTTACCTCGACTTTCTGAACAATCGGATTCTTTTTGTTAGTTATGCTCATTGTCTTGCACTTTTTACAATTTAGAGTAAATTGCCACTCCGCACACCAAGCCAAAATAACATCCAGATCGCGCTGAATTTCTAAGCAATCAGCCAAATTTCTTACTTCCCTATAAATAATCGCATTATCAGCAAACAATGTAAAAAGGCTTTTCACTTTGTCTCCGAGATCGTTTATAAAAATTAAGAAAAGAAGTGGTCCTATTACACTTCCTTGAGGTACACCCAATGTAACATCTAGATTAGAAGAACTTTCTCCTTCAACGACAACATACTGCGACCGACCAGTTAGAAAATCCTTTATCCATTCACAAAGCTGATCCGATATACCATACGCTCGAAGCTTCGCTAAAAGGCAGTTGTGTGGCACAGAGTCAAAGGCTTTCTGGAAATCTAAAAAAATTGCATCTACTTGTGAACCTGCATCGATAACTTTCATTTCGTCGTGTGTAAATAGGGCCAGCTGTGTTTCACATGATCTTTTCTTCCGAAATCCGTGTTGATTTGTTGTAAGCAAATTATTATCATCTAGAAAATTCATAATGTTCGAGCATATAATATGCTCCATAACTCTACTACAAACAGATGTTATAGATATGGGACTATAGTTCCCAGGATCACTTCGATCACCTTTTTTGAAAATCGGAGTTACTTGCGCGATATTCCAGTCTGAAGGTATTTTTCACTCTTCTAATTATTTACTGAATGTATCAGACAGAAATGGCCCGATTTCCGCCGCATAATCGGAAAATACTCTTACTGGAATTCCATCCGGGCCCGGTGCTTTCCCCCACTTCAGGAGCTCTAATTGCTTAACGATACCTTCCATCACCGACTCGCCACGGCGTGGGAAAACGGGAATACTATCCTTATGTTCATTTGTAAATGAATTTTTGAATACAGTATTTAGTACGTTAGCTTTATCGCGGCTTTCATTAACCTCGGAACCTTCACGAATTAGTGCTGGAATATTACTGTTGGTACAATTAACTTTTCGTACATACGACGAAAATTTCTTTGGGTTTTCTGTGAGACTCTTAGAGAGAGAGTTGGATTGAAAATCGTTAAAGGCCTCGCGCATTACATTCTTAATACGTCCTCTTAAATCAGCTAAGGTTTCTAAATCGCTGCGACACCCCTTCCTACTTGAGCGTGCGTGTATTTTCCTTTGTTTTTTGAGTAATCTTTTGACTTCGCATGTGTACGACGGTGGATCATTCTCCCCCTTTATTGTCCGCTTTGGCATTTGTATTTCCATTCCTTCCCTGACTATATGTATAAAACGATGCCACATCTCTTCAACGGTGTCCTTTGTTGACTCGAAGTTATCGTAATTATTCCTCAGGTAGGTTCTAAAACACTCCTTTGAGGCCTTACCGAATCTATATACAATCCGCCCTTTGTTCCTTTTTCGCTTGGTCATTAGTTTGATAGTCGCAATTACCGCTTTGTGATCGCTTATTCCTGTGGTCGTTGAAATGTCGGTAAATAATTCTGGCCTGTTGGTAACCAGTAAGTCTAAAATGTTTTCGCTACCGTTATGACACCGCGTAGGTTCATTAACTAGCTGCTCGAGATGATTATCTGACAACAACTCGAGAATTACTTCAGAAGCTGCCTTATCCCTGTTACCTGCGATGTGAACGTAATTACGCCAGTCAATATATGGCAGATTGAAGTCGCATCCTAGAATCATAGCATGATCCTTAAAACGGCTAGCTATACTATTTACATTATTTCTTAATTCCTCGACGATAGCTATGTTGGAATCGGGTGGACGGTAGAAGGCGCCTATGATGAGTTTTGACCCAGCCACGTTGAGTTTATTCCATATGATTTCACACATCGTATCGACGTCTATTTCATTAAATGGGAGAAATTTACTCACAGCTATAAATACCCCACCTCCATGAGAATGTAAGCTGTCTTTACGAAAAACGTTCATGCTATCTTTAAAAGTTTCGGCGGAACTTATTTCCGGTTTCAACCAACTTTCTGTACCGATAACGATATCCGCTTCTGTACTACAAATAACGCTTTCAAGTTCCGGTTGTCTGTTACAAACGCTTCTACAGTTAATTACGAGAACTTTTAACTGATCGAGATTCTTTTACGTTGCTCCTACATTCCGGTGTTGCATCTGAATGGGTTGCCCGTAACTGAATTTCGTGTTTCGGGTCTTCCTCCCTCAGCCTAAAAAACCACCCAGTGCATTCCACACGGCCCCTGCCACCCGTGTAGCCGATTCACGTGTGTAGTGCACACCTGACCTATTAAGGGGAACCCTACAAGACTCGACCCTATGGCGAAGATCGAGAAATCTGTAGCCAATATCATCACAGAAACGTCGTAGTCTCTGGTTCAGCCCCTAAATACGGCTCTGAACCAGAGGTCCACAATCAACTCTGTCTACGATGCTACAGATGGTTAGCTCCGCCGATATCTTGCGGTCACTGGCCACAGAGTTAACCCTTTCAGCCAGCCGCCGGAAGGAAGGGAGGATAACCTCCGACCCAAGGCGGCAAGCATCATTGGTGCCGACATGAGCCACAATCTGTAGTTGGCTACACCCCGTCCCTTCTGTGGCATCCGGAATGGCCTGTTCCACATCTCGGATCAGGCCACCCGGAATACACACTGAATGGCCGTTGGATTTCTTCCCCGAGGAATCCGCCATTTCCGTAAGGGGCTCTAATAACCGCCTAACATTAGAGCTCCTTACTACCAGAATGCCCTTCTGCGTTTGCTCTAGACCTGGCCGGCTGGGAGGCCGTCAACTCGCAGGATGACAGTTGTGGGACTGAGTCAGCCTCCGAAAATACGTCAAACTTGTTGGACAGTCGAACAAGTTCAGCGTCTTGGCCTTTAAGCCTGTTCGACTGCCCCCGTGTGCGGCTTCGAAGTCTAGAAGCCTTACGCCAGTCACCAACTGGCGACTGCGGCACAGCATCCAACACTTCAGCCTGGGTTGCAGGTACGACGGTCGATATGGGAGAATCTGTGATAGGCATGGCTATATCAGTTTCCCCAACATAACATCTGCTGCAGCCTTTTACAGCAGCTTCCAGCTGTGTAACTTTCGCTAACACAGCTGCAAGCTGAGCGTGCAGATCAGCCACCTCAGCTCTGTAGCTACAAGTATGACGTGTTGCGCTAGGACAGCATTGAAAGTATAGATTATACTTGTATCTTCTAATACATAAAAATTAAATTTTTATTTATTTTTTGCCAAAGTTCTTTATACAAACACACAGTTTCTATCCGATTTTGATGGAACTTTGCATACGTATTGTAACGCCTACGATGTAGCCGAGGGTTAAGTCAGGAGTTCTACACTAATTATTGTTCTGATTGCCACAGTCACAGACGCTAGCCAGGATTAACATGTGGTAGGCCGGAGGTAACAATTAGACTTACTTGTTGAAATACAGTCGCCGTACATCTACATCTATACTCTGCAATTCAAAATTACTGTGGGTGGCAGAGGGTGCTAAGCACCAATCCTAATTTAGTGCATTCCAATCCTGAACAGAACGAGGAAAGAAAGAATACATAAATTTATCAGTACGGCATCTTATTTCTTGAATCTTATCCCTCCTGTCATTGCGACCTAAATAGGTTGTCGGAAGAAGTGTTTCGTTGTACTCGTAAATTAAAGATTTTCGCATATTCTCCAACAAATTCAAACGAAAACGACGTAGTCTGTCCGCCAAACAATCCCAGCCCAACCCACGTATCAGTTCTGTGACACTTATATAAGGACTCTAACTAGCGGTCACGAATCGAGCGGCTCTCCTCTGTACTTTCTGTAACGTATCAATCAATCCCTTGCGATACGGATCCCAAATTCCACAACAGTATTCCAAATACGGACGAACTAGTGTTTTGTATGCTATTTCCTTTGTATGAGCATTACAGCTTCTCAAAATACGACCTATAAAACGTAATTTATAATTAGCTTTGCCTACGACGGAGTTATGTGCAAGTCCCATTTCATGTTGTTTTGTATTGTTACGCCTAGATACGTCAGGGAGTCTACCGTGTCAACAACTGAATTGTTAACTTTGTACTCGTGAGAAAACGGGGTCTTTTTATTACTTATTTGCATTGCCTTGCACTTTTTTCAGTTAAGTGTAAGCTGCCATTTACGGCACCATTCCGAAATAACATCCAGATTGCGCTGAATTTCTAAGCAATCGTCAGAGCACCTCACTTCCCTATAAATAAGTGCATCATCAGCAAAAAATCGCATCCTGGAATTAACTTTGTCACCGAGATCGTTTAAAAAAATTAAGAAAAGAAGTGGCCCTATTACACTTCCTCGAGGAACCCCCGAAGTAACATCTAGTACTGCAGCTCCACGTCCTCAGTCCTCCAGATATCGGATTCTGTAATGTTAGTACCTCAGCTCTGACTTACTCTAACCGTTAGACCAGGCGGGTTGGGTTATTACAATGATTCAGATGAACAGTCAATCCATTTATTGCATCTAAGCTGTGCCAAGTTAGAACCTCGGGTTCTTCGAGCAGAGTCCACGGCAGGTGTTACCCAATCAATTAGAAGTTAACTTACAGACAAGCTGCGGCGGCTGGCTGACGGAGGCCAGCAGGGTGAGACGCCGGGCAGGAGCAGTGGTGGCGCACTATGCTGTTGAACTCGGAATTCGGGGTTTATATAGGACCCAGTCACGTTTGCGGCGCATGTGAGCAGGGTCGTCACGCGCGATTTTTCCAGAACGTTCGCGGCGGCATTGTCTTGCCGGCGTGAAGTATGTCACAAAATAGCTGACGCGTTGCAATGACCCCAGTCCAGCTCTCGTGCTAATCGTCGGACAGTCACGCTCCTCGGAACGTGACTTGAAATTTACCAGAATCCTACTATTTCAAAAGCGACCTCTACAGTATACTTTGAAACAAATATAAAAATACTGTTAACATTTGAATTACAAAAACCTACACCCTCTCCTCCTTTCCCCCCTTTCAATTATGTTCACACAAACCCACAGCTTTTATGCGATTTCGATAGTGCTTAGACTCGTATACTTCAAGACAAATTGGTCTGGTAGCTCAACGGTTAAGGCAGTTACTACCGAAAGTTTCTCTCTCCGGTCGTGGGTTGAAATCCCGCGTGAGCAGGAATTTTTAGGAGTGATATTTGACTATATGAGCTATGCTGGGTCGTACCATGGTTCTGACTACATATTAAAAGGGCCCCTGAGGAGAGGAATTGCTCTTTCTGCCTCTGACACAATAGTTTGATACATACTCTTCTAGAAGATTCGATCAACCTTTGGGTTAAGTACTAAGTTAGACTTTTAGCTTTTGAAGTTAAAACTTCTTTAGGCGCGTTGGGCGATTTTTGGATGGTTAAAACCTTATGAGTTCGCGTCACCGCCATGCTGATGTTAACAGTATACCTGTAGTCGCTTGGTGGCTCAGTAGTTTAAGGTGTCTGACCGAGGAACTAAAGGTCCCTTGTTCGAATCCCTGTCTCGGCGGGGATTTCCATAGACACCTCTGTCACAGCTTGCTGTCTAATTTGAAGTACGCCAGAACGCCCGTGGTTTGGATTTCACATTAAACTGTAGGTCTTCTTTATCTGGTAGCACTACTGGGTTAGGTTAAGGTGCCGAAGACAGGTGCGGAAAGTGAAACCCATAGAAACCCTGTCACCAGTTCATTACAACCATATAGAATTATTATTATAATTATCTGTTGCTATAAGTACGACACGTTGTGCGTATGATGTTCGTAATTTTAAGTTTTCACTTTTGTGGCAGATCCCAGTAACTGTCAATAGGTTGTTTTTTTTGGGGGGGGGGGGAGATTGGAAATCAAGCCTGGAAAGCAGACCTGTGGAGAATGGTTTGCATTGCAGTGGATGTAAAAAGAGGTTACACTGGAAATGTATAGCAGAGGAAAAAAAGGGAATTAAATGAAGCTCTTGCATGGTATTTTTCTCTCTATTTTAGGCATAGGAAACTTTTAGAGCGAGATCGGAAAATTTCAGATCAGGACGATAAATTCAGGTACATGGGTGAAATGATTAGGGAATTGTGTGAAAGGGTCAAGATCCTTGACGCTATGCCTATGGATGTTTAGCCTGTGGGGGCTCAGCCTATAGGGACACAGCCTGCAATAGCTCCGTCTGTGCATGCTCTGCTTGTGGAGAATCAGCCAGTGGGTGTTCAGCCTGTGAGGGCCCAGCCTGGGGAGGCTCATGTTATAGAGGCAGAATGTAGAGATGGTGATTTTAGTGAGGAGGGTGTGAAGCATGGTTGGGAGCGAAATATGGTTAACAGGATGAAGATACTAGACACTTTTGAAATTGTGAGGAGGCAGAAATATGTTTGACCTGTTACCAGAGTCAGATAGGGAAAAGTCTCGTGTAGATGTGGGAATATAAAGGGCAGCAAGACTTTAGGAACAGTGGTGTGGCAGGAAAAAAATAGCGACGAAAATGATCATCTGATAGGTAGTAGCCACAAGATCAGCTAGGCACAGGCTCAAGGTCACAAGCTTTTTCAAATCCAGTGCAACATTAGGGCAGATAAAAGAGGATATAGAATCACTTTGTAGGAAATTCACTAAGGATGATAGTGGGAGACGTGGCAAATAGTATTGATTGGAACACAAGTTACAGTATAGAGAAGAGACCTGAGGAAGGTAGTGAAAGGAACACAGCATTCAGCATATATGAATAGACATGTATATTTTTATACTAGGTCGACTACTTTGAACAACCATATCTCACACATCTCCACAGCTACCGACATAAAGCACAACAGTGCAGCGATGGAATCTCGAGTCTATTACCTAGTGTTGTAAAAAAACGGTTTTTTTTCTGGCTTGAAAAAAAAAACATGAAAAAAAAACTTTGAAAAAAAACATGTTTTTTTTCTGGAACATGTACTTTTTCACAACTACTAAATCTCAAATTTGTAAGGCAGTTATCGTTTAAAATGACTGTTTTAGAGTTTATTCTGGTTCAGTAGGGAAAAAAAATTACAAAAATATTGGCATGGGCGCCGGCAGGATTACTCTAAGTGAGGTGCATCTGTATCTTTTTTTATATATATATAACACTTATTAATTAAGGAAACAGAATTTATTGACAAGGTATTGAACAAATTTGGACAACAAGCTAGGCGCCTAAAGTTATTATTCAAAATGTGAATTTAATAATAAACAAATTTTCTTAATCTTTTCTGCGTTTTTTCTCTCATAGTAGGGGGGTGCAAGTGCACCCCCTTGCACCCCCCCTCCCGGCGCCCATGAATATCGGCAAAATTGACTGAAATTTTCTTTATGAACGGGGATTTCCCGAAGAGACTAGGTTGCGCGAGAAGGAATCCCCATTCCCCATTGTTTGGATTGATACTTGCTATTTAAAATAGTGCTGCCAGCCCTACAAAATTACCTACAGATCTTTTAAAAAAATTAGGAATTTAAAATTTATCCACGGTTTTTTGCCTTATTGGGCTTTCCTTATATTCGTATACTTGTTAACTCTCAGAGTATAGTGGTACTGACTCATTAAATTGTCAGTAAGGGAGCGTGCATAAACTACATAGCTCCATTTTGGCCTCCTGTGAACCCCCACGTAGCCCTACGCGACTTTTGCCTCCCCCCCCCCCCCCCCCCCGCTCACGAAGCACGTAGCTTTCTTCCGTTTTGATTCCAGAAGACATGTTGTTCTGTTTTCTCTTGTCAGACTATTGTAAATTACTTACGGATATAATTAACTGAGGGAAATAAATACTCATATGCTGTTGTGAGTTCAGTTCCTCATTTCAACTGTGAAAACTGTTACGAAAGGAAAGTTACGTGGCCTGGCTCGGAACCCCCACCCCCTCCATCTCCCACGTAGCCCAACGTTGCCTTCCAGCTAACCCCTCCTCCCTCTGGACCGAGCCACGTGGTTTGTGCACGGTCCCTAATCATGAATCGTTTCCTTGCAACCGTTGGTGTAAACAAACGATTGAAAAGAAGTAAAGCTCCTATTTTGTATGATAATAGATTTTAATTCAAACTTAAAAGACCGTAATACAGAACTGTCCGCGCAGTCTTTATGCACAGTGTGTACTTTGCTCACAATTTAAAAGTGCAATCTCAAAATCTTTTGCGTACAATACAAGAACAACCAGTAAAAGAAAATTTAACTATTTCTGAAGTTACGGATCTAGAGGAGACAGAAGAAGAGACAGAAAATTCCGACACCGACCGATACTAGTGAATGTGGTACTGACATAGAGGATGAATAAAATTATGTTACCTATATAGATACACTTATGAAACATTATGTGAGACATTATATGATTCAGTAAGACTTAAAACACACTTGTAAAATAGAAGTTCCTTAAATAAAACAATAATTTATCAAATATATTGTTTTCTGAAAAAAAAAATAGAAAAAAAACACGGGTGCAAGGTTTTTTTTCACAAAGCTGAAAAAAAAACACTTTTTTTTTTCAGTTTGCAACACTACTATTACCACTCCTTAATATCAGTGGTGTGCGCTAGGTTGTTGTGGCTGCAAGGTGGATTATAGGGACACACACGTCTAATTTTATAGATAGATAGATAGATATGTTCACTTTGATCCCATGTGAGAATAATCTCGGGGATGTGGAACAGTACATACACTTATTAGTAATGTCAATATTACTATATAATTGATAATATTAAATATTGACAAGAAGTTAGTTACGACCCATTAGTGTAACCAATATTTCCTGTAATCTACAAATACAATCCCTAGTTAGTAAATACTTATTATGTGGAATAGTGTATAAACTTGTTACCAGCATCTAACAACCAGTTATTTTCTTACCAACCAGTTACCACAACTCGTAAGCAGTCAATTACTTAAAAACCTGTTAGTATCATAATTTTTTACAGCAGTTTTTGAGTGCATGCTATCCCATGTTAGTTACTATATATGAGTGAAATTTTGTAAACACTGTAATTACTTCATTTGTCAAAAGTTTCAACAGAAAGAAAAACCATATATCATTGTAGTAATTGTGGACAACTTTGTCACCTTGTCACATTACAGTAGGCTTGCCCCCTTCAGTAATTAACTTATTTTAATTATTATATTTATTCTATGCCAAGTACCGAATGCTATGAGTATCTGTGACTTGCGAGACTGACAGTTGAGTAGGTCAGAGAGTGTGTGGAGTCGTGCAGAGAACGTCTTGCGTATCGTTCCTCTGTTTTTTGTGAAAGTGATTGAAAGAATTGTTTTTACACTCTGAAGAACCTGCATCTTAGGATTATATAGTCACTACCAGTAATTTTACTTGTATGTGCTTTAATTACTTTTTTCCATTGGTGGCCGGGTACATTTGTGCAGTACAAAACTGTGAATAAATCTTTGGTTTGTGTTCTGCATACAAGTGGAGTTATTTGAAGAAACTTTTCATTATATAGGTATTGATTTGTACCCTAACCAGCTAATGGTGGCGGCCGAGATTAATTTAATTAACGAAGTCTGATCGTCCTTACATTAGGTGGTCGAAACTAATAATATAGGGGACTAATTTGTGAGTCGGAAGGAACTGCTATTATCTATCCCGGCACACTATTTCAATATGTTCTCCGACAACCTTCCCCTTCCATACACCATATATACTATTTTATCAGTCATTCTTAGTTACCAAATTCCAAGAAGAAAATTCTTTCACAGAGTGAAATGGATTCTGAAGCAGAAACTCTTTCAGTTTGGACTTAAAGTAGTTGGGTTTTTGTAGATAACATTTAATTTCTGTTGGTAAGACATTGAATAAGGAAGCTCCAGTAAATGTTAACCCTTTCTATACAATTGACAGTGATTTGTAATCCTTGTGGATATTATATATATTCCTAGTATTATGGCTATGTATGTCAGCATTAAGATTGAAGTGTTCAGGATTTTCCACTACAAATGATAGTACAGAGTATACATACTGTGCTGGCATTGTTAGTACACCCAGGTTTTTAAATAGATTTCTGCACGACGTCTGTGGGCTTGCTCCGCAAATAGTTCTTATAACACGTTTTTGCAATTTAAATACCGTCTGTGCTTGTGACGAGTTTCCCCAGAATGAGATGCCATAAGTGAGCAGGGAATGAAAATATGCAAACTATACTAACTTTCTGGTTTCTATATTAGCTATTCTAGATATTACCCTAAGTGAAAATGTTGCAGAATTCAGTTTTTTAAGAAGTTGTTGATTATGCTGTTTCCAGTTCAATTTGTTATCTATACATACACCCTAAGTGAAAATGTTGCAGAATTCAGTTTTTTTAAGAAGTTGTTGAATATGCTGTTTCCAGTTCAATTTGTTATCTATACATACACCCAGGAATTTTGTGAAACTGCTTTCATTGATTGCTTTTCCTTCTGATATCACATTATAGCTGTCCTTTGTGTTATTTTTTGTAACAAACTGAAGT
This sequence comes from Vandiemenella viatica, assembly GCA_031002005.1. NCBI lineage: Eukaryota > Metazoa > Arthropoda > Insecta > Orthoptera > Morabidae > Vandiemenella > Vandiemenella viatica. Next base: position 311,764,390 of record JARYHS010008074.1, on the reverse strand, counting down.
ATCTGTCTCTTTTCTACATTAAACCACCTGTTAATTTTCTTTATAACATCATTTGCTGTGTTTTAGAGGTTTTGTGCTGATGGGTCTTTCAACGATATGCTGGAATCATCTGCAAAGAGCACCATGTGTTCATTATCACCTAGTATATATGGGAGATCATTTATATAGATTAAGAACAGCAGAGGGCCAAGAATTGAGCCCTGAGGCACACCACATTTAACTATACCCCATTCTGAGTTTATAACATTTCCTGTATTAACATCTTTCAGTGATATACTTTCTATTTTCCAGGTAAGATTTAAACCAAAGTCCTGGCTTACCACTAACTCCATAGTGGTCTAATTTACCTAGTAGAATCTCATGATCAACACAGTCAAAAGCCTTAGCAAGATCACAGAATATACCTAGGGAATTTAATTTTTTATGCATTGATTCCAGTATGTTGTTTACAAAAGCAAAAATTGCTGAATCTGTTGAAACGCCTTGTCTAAAACCAAACTGTACTTTACTGAGTAGGTCATTTTTTTGTAGATGTGCATACACCCTTTTGTACATTGCTTTTTCAAAGATTTTTGAAAATGCTGGTAGAAGTGAAATGGGTCTGTAATTCTCAATTTTTGAGGTATCACCCTTTTTATAAAGCGGTTTGATTATTGACTTCTTGAGTGAGTCAGGGAAGATACCTTCTTCAAAGAACTATTACAAATATGACTAATATATATTAGGTCGACACCTTTTAACTACCATTTCTCACATACCCACACTGCTAACGACATACAAGCACCATACTACAAGATGGGAGACTCAAGGCTACTACCACTTACAAACACCAGTGGCCTTCACTAGGTAGTAGAAGCTGCAAGGTAAAATATGACACACACGTCTTTGATCGAAATAAGAAAATGCTATTGTTAGGCCACTTTCAACCACCATACATTCAAAAAACCCACAGCTACCAACATGCATCCACCACAGTGCTCTATGAAAAATTCTAAGCTACTTCGATACACTAACACCAGTTGTCTGCACTAGGTAGTTGTGTCTACAAAGTGAAATATAAATACACTCACGTCTGTGGTCGAAATAAAAAAATGCCCTCAGTCGACCATTTTCTGCCACCATATCTCATACACTCTCACTGCTACTGACATGCAACCACCATAGTGAGCTATCGAAAACTTGGGACTACTACGACGCATTAACACTATAGGTCTGCGCTAGGTAGTTGTGGCTGCAAGGTGAAATATAGTGTCACATATGTCGTTGGTCGAAATTTGGAAATGCCCTCGATAGACCACTTTTAACCACCATATCTCCCACGATGGGAGACTCGATATTACTAACACACGGAAAGACCTGAGGACTGCGGTAGGTAATTGCGGCTGCAAAGTGAAATACAGAAACACACACGTCTTTGGTCGAGAAAAGAGAATGCTCTCGGTTGACCAATTTCAACCAACCACCATACCTCCCACACCTCCACAGATACTGAAATGCAACCACCATAGAGCACGATGGAAGACTCTAAGCTACTATCAACACAAACATCAGTGGCCTGCGCTAGTTTGATGTGGCTGCATAGTGAAATTGTAGGGACACACACATACATATATATATATAAGATTAGGAATAAATTCTGACAGTATTATGAGGTAAAAGTAGGGTAAAAAGAGATAAGATGTCCAGATAAACCATGTTGCTGTAGATGTATAAAGATACATTACTACTACCATTACTTAAAATATTGTTTAGGTTGAATCTGGATATTTGCTACCAAGCATAGAACTGAGAGAATCCCATATTAGTAAGAGTTAATATAGGAGTGAATATTAATAGAGTTTAAAATTGTTATAGACTGATTAGTTTGATGCCAATGGCAAATAAGCTGATAGAAACATTGAAATGCAACGAAATCAGAAATATGTGGGAAGAAAGTAACTCCTTTGTGTATGAGCAACATAGTATTAGGAGAGCAGATTTATTTGAATATCATATAGTGGGTTAAATGATAGACACGGGAATACAACAAACAACGAAAGCAAAGATGATAGTGTATCTCTGGTATCTTTCAGGTAATTCATTTCACAAAATGAGATCAACTCCCGTACAGCTGGTGCGGATTCTTTGCATTTAATACAGCAACGACTGATTTTCACCTAGTGCATCAACCATGGAGGAAGGAATATATAGAGACGAAGCAAGGGACCTTCACCACGCATTGGATTGAAGCTGTGTAGAGATAAGTGGGGTGGGGAGGCCGCAATATTGGTCGGCCGTAGAAACAAGGGAAATAGGCACAAAAACCTCAAGGGAATCATAAGACAACCTTGGCACCGCGATTTGTTGATGAATTATTATCTAACTCGACGAGACAGTTCAAAACTGAATAATTTTTTGATATCCTGCTTAGTTCTCGAGATATACTGTCTCAAAAGTGAGGAGTTTTGGGTTGAAATTTAGAAGAAAAATTTCCCGACAAATTTAATGATAGATTCTTATATAACACGATGAGCTAACTCGATAGTGAAGAATATATATTTTCGATATCTCGCTTAGTTCTCGAGATATGCTGTCTCCAAATTGGGGTGGTTAGGTTAAGTAAATGTTTAGAACTTTTTTTTTTAAATTGAACCCTTCAAAATACCTGATAGCTTCTGAGTTTACTCAGAAGATATTTTAATGTTAGTGGCCTATGTAACTTTGCTAGCAACATCAGTGCATTTATCTTCTTACCATACATCAGAAGTCAGAAACTTAGATGGGAGTAGTTTACATCGGGACACACGTTGTGTCGCTGGCATGGTGTTATTGAAATTAGAACAACTAATACTAATAAATTGTTTGTACCCTTCTTGTACACACCGCATTTCAACCTACCCACATTTCCATTAATATTGCCACTACAAAATCAAACTATGTGGACAGATCTAACACATGAAATGCATCGTGAACTACGTTTCGGGTAACAACAACGTTTGCTTCATCAAGTTTAATAGTTCACATAGCACAAATTATCACAATTAATTTCATCATACACTTCCAGTGTAAACTGAAACTGGACTAAAGCATGCTCATTTACTGTATCGCCATGTAAACTTGACCTGCTTAAATTAGACTTTCAACACTTTTTACAATAAGGCTATCCTTTTAGGTGCAAAGTAGTAACATATGACGATTGTCTACACTACACCAACAAACATTTGAGAACGATATCATCCTATTGAGAGCAATGAATAAATTTATAGCGATAGGCTCTAATCTTGCAGCTATCTACTAAACAAGAACAATAATTACAATGTGATTTAGTTACGAAACGTTATTCCAGGTTGTTTCTTATCTTATCTGTTTTTGTAACAGTATGGAACACAACTTGGCATTATGAAAAACTTTGAAACTTTTAGAAAATGAAATGTTCACGGCAGCAAACACACTGCAGACAGCACAATGTTTTGGGGTGATTCTATGGCCCCCGCGCATACGCAGTAGGAGACGAGTTTTTATATGAGGTTTCACAGAGTTAGTGTTATTTTGTCTCCATATATTCCTTCCTCCATGGCATCAACGACCTCCATGATGTTCTCATGGTTTTCTGCGAAACACAAAAATGAAAAGATAAAAACTATTGGTGTAAGTAAAAAAGTGACTTGCTGGTTAGATAAATTCTGAAAAGGCAGGAGACAAAGAGTTAGGGTAGAAAACGCAGTACAAATGAGGTAAAATGAAAACAGGATCCCGCAATGAGTGTATTGGCACCAGTGTTGTTAGTTATTGTAATGATACTATTAATTTTTTGTTCTAATGGCTTTACGCCTCGTCGACTTTAGCGCTCACCCACCACGCTCCGTTCATTGTAATGAATGATTTTGTTGATGGTTTGCATTCTGATTAAGGAATTTACACATTTTAAAAGGAAATAAGATTTAAAACACGCAATATGTACTGCTATTGTGTTAAAACCGTTGTAATTTTATAATAAATTGTCAAGTATTCCTTTAAAACTGCTAGCTTTACATTGCTCTTTCACATTAAAACAAATGACATAAGCCACTGTTATGTTCGAAACATGTGTCTTTTTTGTGGACTGTAAACCACTCACTTGAAACTTCTAATATCACACAGCACACTGAAATGTTTTGACAGATTTTTGGGTGTAAGCCCTCTTCTCACTTCCTTAAAAAATTCTTTTGAATGTGCTAAAACTACGTTCCACGTCCCATGAAGTAAGTGGTGCGAAATTTATATCAGCGATTTCCTTAGGATTCCAAGGTAATATTTCTTATTCAATTAGTGCACAGAATTTACGGCCTATTTGTTCAATCCTCTTGATCTGTACTGCGCCTGAAACAGCCTCCAGTTTCTTGGCTACAGTCACCTCAACTGGTCCAGGAGCCCATCTTCAATGATTTGAAGTGCTTTCGCCATCGGAAGAGTGGCTTCTTCTAACTGGTTGATTGAAAATTCTAGGTTGTATCAATTAGTCTTTATATAGATTAACTCCTGTAGAACTGGTGCGGAATATTTTCATTTAATATAGCAACAGCTGACTTTAATCTAGTGCATCAACGTCTCCATGATGTTCTCATGGTTTTCTGCCTAATATATTACTACTGGTTCGTGAGGGAAGGTTACTGATGGATTCGACTTGCCGCCTTAGATCATTTTGGACCATAACATAAAAATTAGGTTCTACTAGGTCCTATTAAATTTACGAATATTATCTGTTTATACAAAATAAGGAAAAGAAAATTAAAATTTCGAGAATATTGGGGTAGGAACAAAATGGTCTCAACCCTAAGAATCCGGGCCTTAGTAATGACATCGGTCAACATGGAGTGAAAATAAGAGCAACAAAGTGTGAGTTTGTGTGAATGAAGCCTTACTCAGCGTATAATATTCATGGTATCGCCATCAAACCCGCGAAGATTATAATTAACTGTCAGCGTATTAGGTACACAAATAGATAAGTAAAGGTTTAATGTGACTGTAAGAGGAAGATTCGCCTTTTGAAGACATAAAGTGTAAACATCTTGACATTTGTTGATATACGCACATATGAGTGTATAGCCTACGTGTTAAATAATTTTGTGCTACCTAGTTTAGCTATAGGCTAATATAGTGTTTTAAAACTAATTACCGAGCACTTAGCTGTTTCGAAACAGAAAAAAACTGAAAAAAAACAATCCGGTTATAAAAATAAGGTGAATTAATAATATTACTTATAAATGAAATATGAATGATTTCACTCGATAACTAATCCCAGCACTTCACTTGAAATTTTCAAATTCTAAACTAATTTACTGAACAAAATTAATCCAATTGTAGAATAAATCATATTTTTTAGTATTGTTGCTTAATTGTTTTATTCTTTTTATGGTTCCGTGCATTCTGAATGAATAAAAGGAACCCTTATGGATTCAATCATTCGTTGATCTGTCCAACCATCTGTTACATCCATGTTAGTTCTGAACCCTTTTAGTCAGAAATTCATATTTGTGAACTACTTTATTTGTAACCAACCTTAACAAAATTATAAAATCCACAAAAATCATGAGGGAGTGAATAGGTATGAGAATTATGAATGGGTGACTAGAGGGCGAGAGAGACGTAGAACAGATTTCCTTTAGATAATCATCGGAAGTATCAAGTTAAAGCTTGCCCCTTGCCATCTCTCAAAATGTATGGAATTTCTTTTTAGTTTCATAGTTTTGGAGGCTGTTGCTGAAAATCCATAACAATCATCCATTCCTTGTCTTTCTTTCCGAAATTTCGGTTCCGTAAACGATTTCATAGTGATATTTAGCCTGCTAATTTTTACAGGAAAACAATTGTGATCATCCTGGAGTTCATGATTTTCACAAGATAACCAGATAAATCATTTTGGCAAATTTTATTCTACAGCGCGTTATTTTTTTTTTTTTTTTTCTAGAAACTTACATTTGTTGAAGAATTGATTAATAGTATTTCATGAAAATATTTATCTTGAAATATTTATAAAATTTTCAAGATTTACAATAACTTTTTCAACTGAACTTTGTGTGTGTGTTTTTTATATAACATCTAGAAGACAATTTCACAAAATGTATAATTCACTTTTTTTAAATGACTTATTATTAATTTTTAATGAATTCATTTTAAAACAAAATTTGGTGCGCAAAAATAGCTCCGCTTCACACTGCTAGTTCGTCCCTTGAAAATATATATATATATCAGCAGCACAATGTGTTTCAGTAGTGGGCAAAAAGTTTGAGTACATATTTTTAACAATTACAATTTTACAAACAAAGTTAATTTTTTTTTTCATTACCCGTTTGTATTTTTCAGGTACATCAGCATATTGGCTATTGCCCACAGTTTGATGCTCTACTTGATGAACTGACAGGATATGAAACTCTCAAGATATTTTGTCTCATTAGAGGTATACAAAATTTCCAAAGTTGTATACAAAAATGGGGAGAGAAAATGTTATTTACAGAACACATACATAAGAGAGTTAAAGAGTATAGGTAATTATACAAATTATTAAAACTCAGACATTTCTATTTATTTTCATCACACATTGATACATAAGTAATGATGAGAAATAATATAAAGGAAAATTTAAATTGTAACCCACGTTACATTAGTAGTGATTTATGGGGCCATTAATTTTATTTTATTGGCGACTTTTGCATTTTTTATTGCTATTTGTGGCTTGCATGTGGCCCACTGACCTTACCTAGAGCCCAAGCCATTAATATGCTAATTAGGTAACCTTCCCGCAGCCGGACGATTATTTTTGCCGGTATGTACCCGCTTCTCCCATCCTCAGCTCAGGACTTAAAAGTTGTCGCTCCGCCGTTCACAGTCCTTTCATTCGAGCTTGCCACTGAAATGAATGAAGTAAATGCTAACGGAAGTCTTGCATTACGTTCAGAAGCTCAACTTGCCAATTATCCAATAGGGGCCGACCCCGGCAGCGTAAGGGTAGCGTGCTTGCTTCTCGTTGCAGGGGTCGCCGGTTAGAGTCCGGTCTAGGGCATGGGTGGTTTTAATTAAATGTTGTGTTTGTCTTGTGTCGTCCTTACACAAGAGAGAAAATAATTACACTTATAAGAAATCTGTACATTGTAAGAGAAACAATCACACTGAGCTGGCTGTATGACTAACACGGCCGAATGCCATTAAAAAAAAAAATAATAATAATAATTGCGATGGACCCAATGCTAAACACTGTAGGAGTAACACAACATTCCAAAAAGTTACATTTATATCACACGCAACCACGCAGATAATGCTACAATGTAAGCCTTGTGGTATCCGATGACCAAATAAACGCAACAAAAATCATAAGATCGCTAAATGTAAACCTAACTTTGAGAATAAAATACATACTGTCAAACAGGAAACTGGGGATCGAGTGCGAGTACAGACAGCGGTATTTGCAATATAAAATAGCGATCAGAATATGAAGTAGGTTTGCCAGTACGCTAGTGATTTTATAAAAATTTCGCGACCAAGCATTATAAATCAAATTATTTCATCCATGTTGGAAGCTGTTGCGCAAATTAGTTAGATTATTCAGCCACCATTAAAACTATATACACCCACAAAGAAACAGCAGAATGTTTTCGCCTCGTAAATATAACTACAATTTTAAAGTTGTACATGACTATTAATAATTATTTAACACGTAAACTTTGTGTCTTCTGGAGAGGTTGACAAATATGAGAGGCAATTAATTGGCCGTGATTTTACGATACAGCATAGAGCTATTAGTAATAATTATAAAAACAAAGCCGTTTACATCAGAGTTCTCTATATACCTTTGTTGTTAAGACGGGAAAAGAATTCCACATATCAGGCAACTAGGTTAGTAAATGCCACAACGCAACCACAGAACAAGGAATTTTCATGCCACAATACCGCAATTAGTAATAATTATCAAAACAAAGCCGTTTACATCAGAGTTCTCTATATACCTTTGTTGTTAAGACGGGAAAAGAATTCCACATATCAGGAAAATAGGTTAGTAAATGCCACAGCGCAACCACAGAACAAGGAATTTTCATGCCGAAATACCACAATAGGCTATTTGACAGTATTAAAAAAAATATTATAAATTGAACTCATTCTCGTAGATTAATGCTTCAGGAAGCTAATTTTTAATTTTAAAAAAAAGTGGATTTTTTTTTTTTTAAACTCGAAATAAAAATTATACTTTTCTTGCCTCTGGTCACGTGACAGAAAACGCTCTAGGATTGGTGACCTCTGTAAACGCTGCGACTGGGAATGGAGCGTTTCCTATTATTCAAGTTTTCAAATAAGTTTATTGTTTGTTGCTGGTCATTTCTTGTTATTAATGAAATTTTATTTTGAATACAAAATCGAGGACAATTTGTAAAAGCCTACAGCGGAAAAATATTGGAAATAGACTCCTTATTTGTGGGGCTAGCTATAGAAAAAAAACCTGACTTAATCTGCTGAGCTTAAAAATCTAACAGCTTCAATTTGAGACTAATTTATATTTAAATTGAAAGTTATAAATTGATTGTTTTGCGTTAGCAAACCATACGTCGAAAAATTCTGTACGCAAAATTTGTGCAGTCATGCTGAAAATAAAGAAAAGTTGTATGGGTGTCGCAAATATGCGCAAACAAATGAAGGTATTTCTTGTAGCTAATAAGGAACTCTTTCAAATATATATAGTAAGAGATCGGTACAATGTGGTATAATGAACTAAAACTCAATATGAAATTGGCTCAGTAGGGTTTTTTTTAATTAAAAATAATCTCGCTCTGTTTTAATGATGCTAATGTATCACGGAAAAATTATGCGTAAACTTACCTTGAGGCTCGCCAAAAGCAATAGCTACACACAAATCACTACTAACACTCAGAAACACAGCGCAATCATCGATCAATCTCAGTGGAATGGCGTGGCCGACTGGAGCGCTTGATCAGTGAATCAAAAGAATCCCATTGTTCAAACTGTTTTTCCTATGGTTAGGCGCGAATTCGTGGAAAATAAACCTTTATTCCGAGTAATATGGTTTATCTACTTTGAATATAAATAACTATTTTGCCTACCTAGACTATTATCAAAGCTGATTTTCGTCCCTCTAGATTTACAAAATATCACACTGTGCGGCGTCCTCCCTGATGCGTGGCCAGAGCGTTAACCGCTCACTCAACACGCTCCGAACAATTGCATGTTGTGGGCCATTTTACTTAATTGCAGATTAAAGATTATGGATAAATGATATTTTACTGTCAATAAAACTGGATTTGTTTGTTTATTCATTTACCTACTTCGTTTCACTTTTCGTGTCTCACGAAAAAAATGTGAAGTGTTTACTATTAGCATAAAGAGAAGTAATTAAGATGTAGTGCACGGGTAGCTGCGTGACAAGAGTGGTAATGGGATTCAGAACGTCTCACATTCGAACGTTGGTTGTGATAATATTTTTTGCGTGCATTTTTCCGTTTTTGTTTGCTGTGTTTTTCACTTTCATGTTTTTATTTGGAGAATTCATAATAGTTGCTAAGCGTCATACAAACGTTTGAAACAAATTGCTACCATACATGAAAACTTTTAATTTTTAAGCTTACCAGAGATAGAATATCATGTAAAAAATACAGGTTACGGCGGTGAATAATGGAATTTATTTTAGAAATGACATCACTTGTAGAAATTTCATGCTAATCTTGCAACAGTTCGAAAACGCTTTGTGTCCTTTTCGTTGGAAGTTTACGTGACGATACAACTGCAGGTTACCTTCCTGACAATAAATGCGTCTATTACGCGGCATTTACTTTTAATGTTAGAGTAATTAAAAAAAACTGTTTCTCGGTGTGCAAGTAACGTCCAATTTCCATTTTAATGTCTTCTTTTGTTGTTTCAGATGGTTGTAATTCTCTTGTTAGCCTTCAGAAAAAAGAAAAATTAAATTGATATTTTGGTGATTTTCGGGAGAAAATGATTATGCGATGCAACCAACAGCAACTAGTTGAGCCGTGCTCGACTCGTATTGTGTGTTTTTCTTCTCTTCTGTCTCTAGTTCTTGCTGAGCCCGCGTGCTCGTTTCTCCGTTAGAGAGCGCTGTGGCTCCTTGCTGCCCTCTATCGGCCGATAGAGTGTATATAATTGGGGACACGGAACCGGGAAGGCAGTCATGGTGATCACAGTTCCTAGTGAACAGCGATAGCGAGTGTTACGGTGCTATAAAGTATATAGTGAAGATTGGTTTGTTGACGACGTGGGTGTTTATACCGGACAGTGCTTTGGATTTGTGATTCTTCGGCGATATAGTGGACATCAACTTGTTGACGACGCAGCGTGTTTGTACTGGACATCGATTTGATCTGTGCTCTGGACTTGTGTATGCGGAAGTGACTAATAGTGGACGACGCGGCATCTTGTTACTGGTTATCGATTTGGTTTAAAATGTGGACTGGTGGACGTGAAAGTGAGCGGCGGCTCGGTAATTATCTGGCATATCGACAGATAATTGCGTAGGTAATTTTGGTGACAACTATGGCTAGGAGAAAGGAAACATCAACCAGCGAACGAAACGTCTCTGACGAAGAAGACTCCAACGATGACACACTGGATATGCCTGATTTCTTAATGGACGAATCTAACTTACCGGAGGATGGACAAGACATGAAGAATCTTTCAAACCGAGAGATATTCAGATTTGATGGGGCAAGCTTCTGTACCGGAAGAGACGACTCTGATGCTCAACTATTTGAGACTGTGACAGACAAAAGAAGAAGGGCAGAGGGAAGACAAAAACAAATGCAAAACGTGAGACAAGAGGCAAGAAACCAGATTAAACTGACAAATAGATTCACTCCTCTAAATACCGATGAAAATGAAGAAAACAAACAAACCAGAAATGACGACGAAATGATATGTCAAGAAATCCAGCCAACCCAAAAACAACATATACCTCCAATTGTAAGCTACAAAACGGGAAACTTATTTAACCTAAATCAAGAAATAAAAAAGCAAATAACTGGAAATTTGAAAGTAGTATTCAGAGGAGATAGTGTAAAATACCACATGGAAACCATGGAAGACTATTTTAAAGTAAAAAACTACTTACATCAACGGAAGATAGGTTTCTACACCCATCAAACGCCAGACAAGAAACCGTTAAAAGTGGTAATTAAAGGACTACCAGAAAATGTCGACGGCAAAGAAATAGTAGAAATACTTTCGTCGAGGGGATACCCAATAGAGAACATTCATCAATTCAAAACCAGGGATCCAAATACAAAAGAACTGAAACTACTTCCTATATATTGTATAACATTAACGCCAAGTAAAAAATCTGAAGAAATATACTATGAAAAAGATATCAATTACTGTTAAAATTCACGTGGAACGATATAGAGAGAAGGAAGGCCCATCTCAGTGCAAAAGATGCCAACGCATTGGACACACGGCCAACTATTGCACGCTACCTAGCCGCTGTGTCAAATGCTCAGGGCTACATGAGACTAGGAACTGCCCTTTAACGCGAGATACAGCAGCCAAATGTATAAACTGCAACGGTGACCATCCTGCCTCTTGGCGAGGATGCCCAGCTTACCAGCAAGCACTATCAATTAAAATGAATAGGGCAACATTAAGAAATCAAAAATTGGCAAACTCCGATGAGAAAAACAATTCCAAAGAAGACAAGAATTCGACAAATAATTTTCCCCCACTATCGACAGATATAAACAAGCAGTTACTAATAAAAAATAACCAACAACAAAGTTACGCCGACGCTATAAGAAGACAGCAAACAACCAAACTGAAACTCAAAACTCACAACAAGAAAAGACCCAGGACGACAACTTGGAAGACATTTTTTCACTAAGAAATATTAGCAAAACAATTGAGGTAATCAAAATTACACTAAGAAAATTTAGCCAAGCACAGGATATCTGGGAAAAACTGGAAGCTATCTTAAAAGGTGTTTAGGCTTTATTCCAGTAATGGCTAGAACATCACAGACTCCAAAACGTGACATCAATGTCGTAATATGGAACGCTAATGGCGTACTTCAAAAGAAAAATGAACTATCCACATTCCAACAACAACACAACCTGGATGTGATATTACTAACTGAAACTCACCTAAAGCCACATCAAAAGTTCAAAATAAGAAATATGACAACGTACAGGACAGATAGAACAGGATGAAAGAGGTGGAGGTACAGCCATACTAATCAAAACGTCCTTAACTCACTCACCAATTACGATAAATAACCTACAAAACATAGAAGCCACAGGAATCCAAACGCAGACAAAGGAAGGCATCACTACAATAGTTGCAGCATATCTGAGACCTAGCCGAGACCTACTATATGATGACATTAATAAAATAATGAGCGTGGGACCAAAAGTACTTGTGGGAGGTGACTTAAACGCGAAACATCCAATATGGAACTCAAAGACGGAAAACCCACATGGAAACCAACTGTTAAAAATCGCTGAAAAAATGAACATCAGCATCGTGGGACCGAAAATACCAACGCACATACCATCACACCAGTACCATAGACCGGATGTTATAGACATAGTCATAACAAAAAATGTAAGCCGTATGATTGAACCAATTACAATAAATGATCTATCATCTGATCATAACCCAGTCTTCTTGAAGATATATAACTGGATGAATACAACTATATCCACAAAAATCATGAAACAAACGGACTGGCAACAATTTAAAAAACATCTTCACAACTGAGTGGAAACTACATTTCCAGTGGACACGGCGGAACAGATCAATAAAGCTATAAATCACCTAACAAAAGCCATTTTACAAGCAGAATATAAATCGTCAGTAAGCAATCACTACCAACCAAACGACGATGGAACTGACCTACCCAAAAACCTGTCTGATCTAAAACATCTCAAAAACCACTACCATAAAAAATGGCAGGAACAACGCGACCCTCAAGACAAAAGACAAATGAATCAATACAAAAGAGAAATGCAAAAAAGGCTACAAGAATGGAAAACAAATGAATGGGAAAACAAAATGGAAACGCTTACACTACAACATAGAGAAGCATGGGGACTGGAGAGAGCATTGAAGTCACCCAGACAGCCAGCAGCACCAATAACAACACAAAATAGAACAATATACCAGCCACTAAGTCAAGCTGAGGCACTGGCAGAATACTTTGAATGAACAATACTCATCCCAGAGCCTGCAACAAACAGAGACAGAAAAGGAGGAAGAAGAAACAATGAGAGAAACAATAAACAGATTCATGGAAGATGGAATAGGTGACTACAAAGAACTGACCACGCCAAGTGAAGTAAAAAACATCATAAGACGGCTTAAGACAAACAAGGCAACTGGAGTGGACAGAAATTCAAATAGACATTTAAAACAACTACCAAAAAAGGGACTGGTTCTTCTAACAAGGATTATCAATAGCTGTCTGGTGAAGGCTTACTATCCCGAACAGTGGAAACAGTCAAAAATAATCGCAATTCCAAAACCAGGAAAAAACCCTTCACTACCAGCAAACAATAGACCGATTAGTCTTTTTAGCTCAATGGCAAAAGTACTGGAAAGAGTTATCTTAACACGAATGCAGCGCAGATTAAGTGAGGCGAACACGATAAGGCAAGAGCAATATGGATTCCAACCACGAATGTCTGCAACCCTACAACTATTGCACTTAGTGGAAGACATCAGTAAAGGGTTCAATTGGAGTAAATCCACTGCCGCGGTGTTCCTAGACATCCACAAAGCTTATGACAAGGTGTGGCACTCAAAACTGATATACAAATTAATCACGCAGACCACAATTGACACAGACGATAATATGCCTGATCATCAGCTTCCTAAACAACAGAAGCTTTTATGTTGAGAGGCAAGGAAAGCGCTCTTCCATCCACTATATGAAAACAGGAGTACCACAGGGCTCAGTACTAGCACCTACGCTTTTTAACATCTACATAAATGATCTGCCCATAATTGCCAACGTTCAACTCGCTCAATTTGCAGATGACACCACGATATACTCCAGTGGGTGGAAACCCAAAGAAACTATAAAGAGACTGCAGCGCCAACTTAATGAAATAGAAAAATGGAGTAGAAAAAATAGAATAACCATAAACTCAAGCAAATCAGCAGCAGTATTTTTCACAAAAAGAAGACCTCCATCAAACGAGCACCTGAGAATATTTGCTGAAGACATACCATGGAAGAAAGAACACAAATACTTAGGAGTAACCCTGGATGAAAAACTTATATTTAAGCAACATATTCAGGAGAAGAAAAGAAATATAACAGGATTAATCATGAATCTATACCCCATACTAATAAGCAACAAGATGAACCTCAAAACCAAACTACAGCTCTACAGATCTACTATATTACCAACAATTACCTACGGCTGTCAAATATGGGGAATGTCAAGTAGAACAAACTTATCATCTCTCCAAGTGCTCCAAAACAAATGCCTACGATTAATTCTAAATGCAGACAGAAGAACTAGAATAACGGAATTACACGAAGTAACAGGATTAGAAACAATAGCAGAAACAGTAAAAAGATTAACACAAACTTTCTACCAGAAACTGAATGCCACACGCCACGAAAACCCCAAACTGGAAAAAATTGGAACGATAGCCCAACAGAGGTGGCACAAATATAAAACACCCCTGTCCATAATACAAGACCCCTCAAATTAAAAGCAGATAAACAAATAGAATAACGCACACCATAAAGCCGTTCAAAAAGACCTCCAAGGAGGCCAAAGTAACGGCTAAATATGTACAAAAGAGAGGGAAGGCAGCGAGGTCTGGTGGTTTGACCGGGCGGCCAGGAAGTGCTACATCTGGTGGATTTGTGTGTCCACCGCGACCGTTCCTCGTTCGCTTGAATCGAGGGAATTTCTCCGATAAGCTCTTGTCCGAGAGCGGTGTCCCGTAGACTCGGGAGGACTGTGGCGACCGACGCTGGTGGTGACTTAGATTTGATACTTGCCATTTTCTTGCCCTATTGGGTATTGGAGGTAGTGTGCCTGACAACTCCAACTACAAAGTGCGTCGCCTACTGCTTCTTGGTTAGTTGTGTTTGGGGAATGGACAAATTCAACGGTCTGTGGTGTTAATCATTACCGCCCCCTTATCAGTCGGTGTGGATGGTAAGGACTTATGCGATGGCATGCACACACTACAGTGTGTCAAGACCTTTGGTAAGAACTTCATTCTTAAGGTTAATTTGATGGACGCTGAGGTACTCCGATACCTCTTCGTTTGAAAAGATTGCCGTAATTTGGCTCTGTACAAATTGTGTTTGGTATTACTTGCAGATTTGTCACATGCTGGTAAATTAGTGAGAGCCAGTCTTGTTATTTGATATAAGTGGAATTATTTGTGGTTACAGGATTTATTCAAATCATAATCTGCAAGATCAAAGTTTCTTATGTATTATATTGTATCATATTATTGGTGATTACGGGATTTATTAAGATCTTAATCTGCAATATCGAAGCTTTGTGTTATTTGGTATTATATTTGTGATATTCTCTGTAAGTTTAATCATTGTCCTTGATTATTGTAATAAAATGCTCAAACAAGGCTTGGACTTTATAACCATGCTCCCACATGCTTCCCACGGAGTCCTTTGTGGCTAATAACAACTACTATCACTTCACTAGTATCCAAAGAAAACGACAAAAGAAAATAATTAGAACATATTCCGAAGCGAGGATCGAATCTTAGGACTCTAACACTAATAATTCTCGACTTAAACAATGTACTACGTTTAACTCTACGAAATTGCGGTGTAAATGAGCTTCACAGAAAATCGTAAGTGACTTTGTCGCTATATCAAATTGAAGTTGTTGCATTTTAAGCTCCACAGAATAAAACTCAGTGGTTGTTTCAATAGCTAGCCTCACAAATAAGGCGTCTACTTTCAATATTTTTCGGCTATAGGCTTTTACAAATTGTTTTCGATTTTATATTCAAAACGAACTTTCATTAATAACAAGAAATAACCAGCAACAAACAATGAAAATAGTTGAAAACTTGGGTAATAGGAAACGCTCCATTAGCAGCCGCAGTTTTTACAGACGTGTGATGTCACGAGTGTCGTTGCCGCGCCAGGCAGCAAAGGAGCGTGTTGGCGGGCTTTTGAAGTCTCTAAATTTTAATTTTGAATTTTACGCAAAATAAGGCACGTTCGTCAAAAAATCTCTTCACTCGGTGAGTAAGGCGTACCAATAAACAATTTAAAACCATTTTCAAGAAGTAGTCAAATACCCTATTTCAAAATAAGCTAGTAAGGGTTCAAAAACGTCAGTCCTGATGTCAGAATCCAAATTGAAGTAGTATCAATCCTATTATGAAAACAAGAAAAAAGGAAACTGAATTCTGTTGAACAACATTCGAATCAAAACCATACCATGAGCAGTCACCTGACGCCTCACAGCTGATTCATCACGTGTCACGTTCTGTTGCTAAACAAACGGATCATATGACGCCCCACCTGTCCACAACAAAGCCAAACGCTAGCTTGCAGAGAGATGATTTGAAATTTGACCATTTAAATCCAGAGGAGAATACTGTAGAGGGGAGATGGGTAGAGTTCAGAGAGATTAACAGAAGGATAAATACTTCTGGGAGTGGAACAGTTTTTTGCGTCTTTTCAATCGGTGAGGTCCCTTTATCTTCAGACACAAATGCAAAAATCAATAAGATTAGAAACGGCTAAACGTAGGGCCATCATAGAACAGTGTCTGTAAGAGGGCGTATATCTGCTACGTGTACGCAGAGTCAACAGGGTGTTCGTAAGGCATTGTATAAGTCGTACATAACATGCAATAGATAAATCTCGTAAAAGCTTGTCTACATTGAAGGAGGATTTTCACGCAAAAACGGTTGTGATTGAACTATAAATATACTACGGCATATATTTAAGGGAAGAACGCTTCGGATTCTGATTTATAATTAAGTTCACGATTAATTATTAATTTACTATCACCTTATCGCAACGTTTATAGAATTATAATAGAAAAAAGATTGTTCAGATGTTACCAGCTGATACCCGCGACTTCTTACGCGTGGATTAAAAATTTCTTTGCCAGAATTCAATATAGAAAGTTGTTGGTAACGAAGGATTGGTCCCAAACAACACCGAGTAGGCATAATATGACAGGAAAGCCATCACTGTATCATTCTACCGTCGAACCTGTCTCTTGAAGACAATCAATTTCCAACATATTTAAAAACAGAAAAACAAACGAAGGTGGGGGGATGTGGGCGGGAGGGGGGGGGGATGTTAACTAAGGACAGCTTTATTTTAGTTTGGTATTTTATTTTTCCTTCAGCATGAGCACCCGATTCTAGCTGCT
This sequence comes from Vandiemenella viatica, assembly GCA_031002005.1. Classification (NCBI taxonomy): domain Eukaryota; kingdom Metazoa; phylum Arthropoda; class Insecta; order Orthoptera; family Morabidae; genus Vandiemenella; species Vandiemenella viatica. The sequence continues at coordinate 311,747,034 of JARYHS010008074.1, read as the reverse complement.
CGCGTTCTGGCCTCGCATTCCGGAGGACGGCGGTTCGAATCCCCGTCCGGGCATCCAGATTTGGGTTTTTCCATGGTTTCCCAAATCACTCCAGGCAAATGCCGGGATGCTTCCTTCAAAAGGCTATGGCCGAATTGCTTCCCATTCCTTGCCCCCCATCCTTTCCAGTCTCTAAAGACCTCGCTGTTAGAGAGACGTTAAGCAGATAAAAAAAAAAAAAAAAAAATGTAGCTGCTCGTGCTCTGCTTGTGCTAAAACTTATGCCAGTTTACGCACGCAAGGCATGTCAAAAAAGAAGGCAAAATAAACTGGTGCCAGAAACATTTAAGCAGACACAAAGTAATAGGACAGAGAAAATCGACATCTATACTAAATAATACATTTTTTCTCTAAAATTTATTAACAAATTATACACTAACATAATGCGCGAGAAGCATAGCTTGAGCAACCAACGTAACATTACAGACTAACGCACACATCCGTCTCTCTGTCACCATTCGATAAGTTCTCAAAATTTCGAGACTACAACTGTTAATCGTACAGAAAAAAATGTCCTACGCCCTCCCTACAGATTTTCTTGTCAAAATGCATCGATATCAATATAGGAATTTAGTCGTCAAAACGTAACAAAAAGACAGAGACTTACTTCCGCATTTTTAGTATTATTACTGCAAATCACACACACACTGACTGCGAATCACCCCTGAGGGATCAATATAACGTAAAAAAGTGTACAACTACAATGTAGGTCCTACATCATTGCAAGACTACCTACGATTTGTCTCTCACTGCACTCCTAAATTTGTGATAGCTATAGTTTAACATTCAATCCGAATAACCGAAGGTCCAGGCGTGACACTTACGATCAAAAACAAGTTTTAAAAATCTTTGCCTCCAGGGAGATTTGAACCGGTGACCACGATCCAAACATTAGTAAGCATCTCATTAACCACTGAGCTACCTGACCGCTATATGGAAAGGCAGTACACGTCCAACGCGTCTGTCTATCGCCGTTCAATAATTTTTCGAAATTATAAGACAACATGTGTTATTTACACAGATAATTTTTCAACCAAATGTGGACAGTATTTTCTCTTTGTTTCAAAGGATAAGTGTGCAAAATTTCATCGAGATCGGATGAAAACTGGATTTATATGAAGAACGAACAAGCAAACAAACATATATATATATATATATATATATATATATCTGTCAAATCTTTCGGTGATTCCTTGAAAATTCGAAGTGGGCAATCAAAGGTCACGTAACGAATGGTTTGTTATTCCTCACCACATTCGCAATTCTGATAATCTCTCATTCTCCATGTGTAAAGAGCTAAAGTAGATCTGCCATGGCTAGACCTAACTCTGTTGAGAGCTGCCCAGGTCTTGCGGAGGAGGTCGAGTTCCTTTAGTGCCTGTTGACCGTTAAACAGGGAGTGGGGCTGAGGATATTCACTCGGATATCCATGCTTCTCTCCAGTTAAATTTGTAAGATATGAAATGTTTTGCAGTTTTTACGCCTGGATTTATCGATTTTAGGCTCTGATATTTTTATATCCACGCCGTTGTGGATGGGGAGGCCCAAATTATGACAGAACTTATTATATTATGCAATTAGGCCATTGCGCCGTCTTATTGTAGGCGGTTCGATGTTACTGAAAACGGGTAGCCAGTGCAGTGGAGTGGACTTGATACATCCACTAATAATTCGCATTGCCTGGTTCAAAACCATGTCGATCTTTTTGGAGTGGGAGCTATTAATCCAGACAGATGAGCAGAACTCAGCTGCACAATACACAACTCAGTGCTGATGTGGAGGTGGATGCTCACCAGGAGGTACCAGTTAGCTTCTGAAGAATATTATTTCTAATTTTTCGGTTTGCTGCAAGGTTGGTCGAATGTTTATTGTATGACAAGGTGCGATCTATTACGACTCCCAAATATTTCGGAAGGGGGTTGTGTTGGAGGTGAGAACCATCAAAAAGAACGCCAAGTGAGAGATTTGCCACCCAACGGATAAGATGGAAAACACTATTTTCCGTCTTGCTGGTACTGAGTCCGAGACGCCATTACCTAAAATAGTTGCTCAGAATTTTGAGGTCTGCTGTTAAACTATTTTAAATTTGCTGAATGTTATCGGATTGTTGTACTAGTGGCAGATCGTCAGCAAGGAGAATTGTCTGGATTCTGTTTGAGGAATGTCAGAAATATATCCATTAAAAAGAAGTGGGGCAAGAACTGAGCCTTGAGGCTGACCGTTATTTACTCTTCTTACTTTTCTCATCTTGTTATCTGAGACAACCTGGAAAGTTCGGTTAGCTAGAATGGTGTAGATCAGACAAGTGATTTTTCTGCACTTCAGGATATTCAGCGGTTTATACACCACGCCCTCTCGCCATACCATATCGCAGGATGCGGTAAGGTGAACAAATACTGCCCCAGTCTTCAATCGTCTCTCGAATCCTGCTTCTATTTGGTTTGCCAAGGCCGAGATCTGATCCTCACAGTTTCCTCAGTTCTAAAACCTGCCTGTTCAACCCTGAGATTTTCGAAGATAATTGGGTTGATTATATTGTAGATGATCCTTTCAAATAACTTGCAAGGGGTACTTAGCGGTGAAATAGGTCTAAAATTCTCTGAAACATCAGGGCTTTTCCAGGCTTCAGAATGGCTATGATCTTTTCCCGTTTAAATTCCGAAGGGATGATACGTGTCTGTAGTATGTTAGTAAAGAAGGGGACAACAAGTTTTTCGTATTTTTTCTACAGTGGGTGAGGACTCCAATTGAACTTCGTCAAACCCCAAAGCCTTCACATTCTTAATTGATGGCCTTTGCTACCTCTATATCAGTGATAGGGGTGAGAGGTTTTTAGGAGCAGAGTACTTCCTTTTTAAACGAGACAATTGTTTTGTCACTCTAGGTATGATCTTTATCGGCACTCGCTCTATACAGGTTGGAAAGTGGGCTTGTTACTTGGTCTGGAGTGACCTGATGCTTTGCTTGAGGGTTATGTGGGGTTCCACCGAGTTCTAGGATCTCTGGCTGGACTTCTTGAAATTCAAGGATTGCACCGTGTCATTCCATTTGAGTTTACAGGCGTTATCCAGGTACTGCAGCAGTTTGTCGGCTACTTCTGTACGCCCATTCTGTTGGAAATCCTCATATAGCATTCCGCATGTTTCGTATCAGCCTGAGATATATTGTTGCGTTATGCTGTTTACCAAACTTATTGTGACCCTTTTAATGTTTCCGCGCACTCACTAGGCTCTGATTCTTTCTCTGACTGCCGACAACCAACATTAAGTTGGTAAATAAAATGAAAATGCACCTTCGTATTTGCAACAAATGCATTTAATAGTTAATAAGATAATCTCACTCCAACTCCCAATCTTTATGAATGTTCGTTATCGGTACTTCGCTCCTTTAAGATTACAAGTATGTCTCCGAACGCACGCACACACTCTTTTCATTCATACATCCACACCCTTACTAGTCCTCCGACCATACCTATGGCTAACCACGAAAACAATTCATATAAGATTCTGCAAATACTTGTTTCATTACTAAAGTTCCTTCATATCACCAAAGAAATCACCTTCTACGAAATTAATGCTTCATCATAATGACTGAGCGCGAACACGCGATCTCGTCGACTCAACTGACTATTCACTTTCACAACGGACTCACCTACTCCACGGCCAACGGCAGACCGTCCGCCCAGAAGCCTAGATGCATCTTTTTTCCTAGTGCACCATGCTCCTGAATGTGGGGTTTACACCCCCCGCCCACACACTCGGCAGATGCTGACGTCACCAGATGACGACCAGATTCAACCCATGCTTTAAAACTGGGTTCTACCTCCCTAAACCCACGGACTTGGTGGATACTGACGTCACCAGACGACAACGTCAACCGCCACAATTTAAAACTTCTCAAATTATCTTCCAAAGTAATGGGGAAATGCTATTAACCCGTTACAATATTCTTTTCTAGTATTCTTGGAATAGACTTTTCGGTTGTTGCTATGGTTAATCTGACGAATCTAATGTAATTTTTTTCTAATGGAGGTATCCATCTTAGTTTTTTGTCCAAGTTGACTGCAAATTCTTCCAACTTTGATTTCCCAAAGTTCCATCTTAACAAAGGTGAGGATTCAATTATGGGAATTGTTAGACCAACGTCTAGCAAGACTGGTCGGTGTTGACTATGTGGATAGGCTTGTAGGATACCTTGGAGGATAGCTTTAATCGTCACGTGAGACAAAACATAGTAACGGTTTGGATTCGATGTTCCATTTTCCTGATTTAAAACTACCTGCATCTTTCGGGTTAAAAACTAAGTTCATGTTATTTGCTGGCACCCATTGCTGTAGCCTGATTAAATTATGGTTGTTGTCTGTGTACTTCCAATCTGTGTGATGGCTGTTGAAGTCGCCAATATACATAATACGATGTTGAGACTCTCGCATAACGTCACTCGGCCATGAGACAGAAGGGGTCTTATACACATTGATAAGTCTAATGTTGTTCAGCACCACGGTAATGATGTGGATGTTATTTTCGCTGTATGCTGAGATGATGCAGGAATTGGTAATAGTTTTAGCACACATGATACGCATTCACAAATTTGATGATGTGTTGTACCTAAGATTTTGTAGCCCTGTATTTTTCCCCTTAGCTGCAAATCATCCTACGTGTGGGTTTCTTGGAATCAGGCAATGTCGACGTTGTGGTCAAAAAATAACTTTGAAAGGCAATCGCTTTTTGATCGGCTTATTCCTTCCCTTAACGATGGCCCAAAGGTTTTTGCCTTTTGGTCCTGATAAGAACCGTTAGGTGACATGAGGATTAATGTGCTCTGGTTGCCAGGAGATCCTACAGGATTGTTTGACAGCTCGGCTGTGTATACTGTTTAGCTGTGCAAGCACGTTGCCCAGGGTGTGCCACGAGGAGACTAATCTACATCACACCTTATCATTGTAGTATAGTCCGGAATTCGCCTTTTACTTGCTTGGAGACCCATTGAGATAAATCCGACTTTTTTAAATCGGAGATCAAGAAGCGTTATCCCTCTTGCTATAGAGTGAGAAGTGTATGGGAATAAGCGTGACGATGATCAATTTTTTACTGCAACAAAATCCTCGCGGGTGTACAGCCGGATGGTGGATTAAAAACACGACGTTTCGACAGTTGACTCTGCTTTCTTCATCAGGTATCTCGTGGTTCTTCTCAGCTGACTGTACACCTGGACACCCGAGAGGATTTTGTTGCATCGATAAGCCGGGAAAGTCTCCACTCACACATCAATTTTTTACTCCTTTAGTGGTCTTTTTATACGCCAAGAAATTATAAATAATAATTAGGTCTTACATTCTTGGAATGACATGTGACAGCACAAAAGGTCTTTCCAGATAAGGCATTGCGTCAAAGAGTTTCAAAATTGTTCATTTATAGTCCTCCATCCTGCATCAACATAAATCAAAATCTCTATTAAAACGTTTTAACTAATATTATAAGCAAGATAATGATGCTGAGGTTATTTAAAGGTGATGCACAAGCAATTAGTCACTGTTAAATTTAAGACACGAGCTACGCAGCACATGTGACGTAGGTTTAACTTCCAAACTGCAGAAATCAGGAAAGCTAACAGTGATCCGGCCTGCTAATCGGCGAGTTGCCTACGATTTACACCATCACACCATAAATTATCCGTCAGTAGTCAGGACATAAAGAGCTCCGCATCCACAATTAAGGAATTTCTGCATGAAATCCTATCAACGCTTCCGCAACTTTTAATGTGGAAGTAATGCGGAGGTTTCGTTTACATTGCAATATATATAGAATCGTCGGTTAGTTAACAACAACGTGGCTGTTTTTTTTTTGTTTTTTTTACGATACTGTAATTAAAGAAACAATGATCTGAACTGTGTTATTACCTAAACATGAATTTACAAGTTATAACTTGCATGTAAAGCAAAGCGACCTATTCACGGGCCAACTTGTAGGACCACCGTGTAGAACTACCATAGGATGCGCTCACCCATTCACGCTACTACGAAGGATCCAAGGAGTCTTTTCCACACGTGCTATCTGGCGGCACAGCAGTGTCCTTGTCGCAAACTTGTAGGGTTCCTCTAGTCGTGAATAAACGGCATAGCTTGTTGGAACACAGGGATCCATGTTGGTTGTCTGGGTGCCCAAACACATCCAACACGTTCTACATGTAGTACTGCAACCCCTTTCACGGTCCAACAGGAGTCCTACACCGGATCAAAATGAAATACGAGTGGGCCGCTAGAGCGGTGAAATGGGCGTGATCTCGTGTTTGGCGCTTGAATTTGTCTAATTCTGCAAAGTTTATATGACAAAGATTGTTCTGTTGAAGCCCGCGTAGTTATGTAAATAATTTAATTCACTTGTCAAATCATCCCACATTTTTTATTTTACCCCGAAACAAAAAAGGAAGGAAACTGCGGAAGGTTGGTAGAAAGAACAAAACAGAGTTCAGAGATACCAAGGCAATGGAGAATTTTTTTAAATAATTAAGGAAACACTTAAGTAGTGAAGTTAGAAGTTAAGATGAAGAAAACAAGTTTAAGTCGTTGAAAAACGATTGCAGTCAATTAATCAGTCCTGCCAAAGATGCCTACTTAACACATGAACACTGACAAATAAACAATGGCAAACTTTGAATTATTGACTGGTAACATGACAGAACATACAATCTTGTGTCTAAAAATGACTGACCAATAAATTTACTATCAAAATTCGTCCAAATAAATTTTTCATCACTCACAACTAATTAGAAATCCTCATTCACAAGTACAACTCCGGCTTTAAGGAAGGTACTGCATCGTGAGTTCCCTATTGTCGCATACTTCGTTTGAGCTATCAATTTCAACTGTGAGGTCACTAACCCTGGTAGAAGAAGAATGTAAAAACTTGTATGAAACTCACAATCTCAGTACTGAATATATTACTCAAATTAACTGAAATTTTTTGTATTTTTCAGGGTCTCTAGTCACGCTTTCGGGAAAATTAGTGTTGTCACAATCAATTTTTACATATACACTGATACTATTAATTGTACCATTGCGTACCTTACTTTCAAAATGATTACTTATACATACATCACTTAAAATCATTTAATTACTCTCAATATCACTAGTCAAGAACTTATCATCTTTTCAGTTTTCAACCCTTTCTGTGTATATCGCGTTAAAATCTTTTAATTCGCATTATCAGTATGTTCAATGTGTGGTACTAGGTCGCCTGTGGGTATCATTCTCGCAGGAAACTCAAATTGACGCCACAGGGTAATATACTGGTACCATTACTGTTCAATATTCTAATTAATGATTCTCTTGTTGATCACAGGGTAGTCTGGTGGCAGTTGCCATAATGGTGTATTACATCGAGAGAGGATTGTGAGCAAATACGACGGGATATAGACAGGACATCTAGTTGGGCAGGTAGACATGGAACAAATATAAATGCAAATAATAGTCAATTTTACACAAATAAAAAACTGAAGGCTTTTTATGATTATTCAGGGGAAAGGAAATTGCTTGTTGAATGAATAAAATGTATACCTTTAAATATCAGTTGACAGTAAATTAAACTAAGGAGGGCACATTGGTGAGATTGTAGGTAAAAGGTTCACAGCATTGCATCTTTTGGAGACGATAATGAAGGGGTGTATCAGGAAGTAAGAACGATAGGTTACAAAACTTTGGTCAGGCAATTGCTAGAGTAATGTGGCATGATATGGGACCCACATTAGGAGTATCAAATACTGAAGTTGGATGGGTGGCAAAGGAGTTCGGCAAATTGCCAAATGATGCACTCAAAAATTGAAATGATAAAATAAATTTTGGAGTTATTGCATGGCGGAAGGCGAGAGAAAAGAATTGTGCGCATTTACAAGGCATATGCTGGTGATGAGACATGGATAAATATTGCTGGAAGATTTATAAACAGTGTGTAGAAGGAAAGAGAGGACCATCACAATAAATAACAGATTTGAGACATTAGGGAGGGTGAAAATTTTTATTTATAAGTAGAGGAGTGAGGAACTGGAACAAATTTTCGAAGGATTAATTTCGTGTAATGATATGGGACCTACATTATAAGTATCAAATACTTAAGCTGGAGTGGGTGTTAAGGATTTCGAGAACATTTTCCTGTTGAAATTTTCAAAGGATGCATTCAGTTACTGAAATGAAAAA
>JARYHS010008074.1:311496483-311737804 GCA_031002005.1 Vandiemenella viatica | reverse complement strand
AGGCGGTGGTAGCTCGTTCAACGATTCTCAAGATCTGTTGCGGGGCGGAGTGCTTGCGCTGAAATTCAAACTGGTAGTCAGGTATCAGCCTATCGTTCTGAATGTGGGTGGTTATTCTCTTGAGTAATAGTCTCTCAAAGACCTTACTTAGAGCTGGCAGCAAGCTAATCGGTCGATAGTTCTGCGGGAATGTGCTGTCCTTGCCAGGCTTATGGACGGCTATAACAATAGCTTCCTTCCAGCATCTCGGAAACTTTTGTGTCTGCAGTACTGAGTTGAACAAGCGCGCCAGGTAGGAGATAGCTTCAGGTGGTAGGTTCTTCAAGATCTGGTTCTGAAGCTTATCTTTGCCTGGAGCTTTACGTGGATGCAGCTGTGCGGTGATGCGCCGGATTTCCTCTTCAGTGATCTCTTCAATTTGGTAAACGTCGTCAGCGGCTAGGAATCTGGTTAGGCGTCGACGCACTTCAGTGGTGTGATCTTCATCGTCGTCGTCCGCAGGTCTAAACTGCCTCTCGAAGTGGTCTGCAACGCATTGGCTTTGTCAACATCCTTGTAGACAAGATCCCTTTCGCCATGCAGAGGGGGTATAGGAGCGCGTCTTTTGTTGAACCTCCTTGTTTCAGTCCATAGGCTGCCATCGTTGGTATCTAAGGAGGCGAGTCTAGATGACCATTCCTTGTTCCGATGTTCTATCAGGGATACTTTGAGCTCGCGTTGGAGCCTGTTTAGAAGTCGCCTTGTTTGAGGTTGCCGGGTGAGTTTCCATTCTTTGGACACTCTATTTTTATGCCTGATTTGCGCAACAAGTTAAGGCGGCAATTGTCTAGATTGTTGTCTAGGGCCAGATGGAGGCGTAGAGTTTTTGTCAGCCAGGACAGCAGCGGTAGAGAGGTTTTAATTTCGGTATCGGCATTGATAACATTTGGTTGGTTTGGCATGGAAGCTTTAACGATTTCTCTAAATGTGTCCCAATTTGTTTTCCTGAGGTTGAGACAGTTTTCTGGTTGATGTTGCCACGTGCCGATATCAATGTGCAGCATAACCGGTGAATGGTCAGAGGACAGTCTGTTAATGGTACTGGCAGTTACAAAGCCTGTGATGCCTCTTGTGATCGCGATGTCCAGCACATCAGCACGTTTGCCGTTCCATGGGTGGTGAGTTGGCTCATCTGGTCCCCATACTTGAAGGTTGTGCCTGAGGGAGAGGCGTTGAAGCTGATTTCCAGCAGCGTTTCGTGCTCTGGATTTCCAATCAGAGTGTTTAGCATTTAGATCCCCGCCAACTAGGATCTTGCCCCTGATGGTAAGCAGGTTCATGATGTCATCTTCCACTAAGCGGTGGCGTGGTGGTCTGTATGCAGATATTACTGTGATGGGTCCTACCGTTGTGCCGATTTCGATTGCACAGATTTCTAGTTGCTGCATTGGAGGTGTTTGGATTATATGGTGAGGAATGCCTCGTTTTATAAATATGGAAACTCCTCCTCCGGCTGTTTGCCTATCATTACGGTAGCAGTTGTAGTTTGCTACTGGTGCTCTTAGGTCAGGCTTTAGATGTGTTTCGGCAACGAGACATATATCTACGTTTTCTGCCGGAACTCACAGAGTTGCTGGTAGATTGCCACATGCGTTTCAGACGCATAGTGTAAGGTTCTCAATGTGAGTTCTGTACATGATTGGTTTGAGAATGCATGGGTTGATCGGCCCTACTTGCCGGCGTTACTGCAGCCTTAATGTCAGCTGCGAGCTGCTCAAATTTTGCTAATAGGGACGTCAGCATGTTGAGCAAGGTCCCAACAATGTTGAAAAGTCTCTCCATTGAGTCACCATTATTTGTCAGTTCAGGTCTTTGGCAGGGCTGGCAGTTTTGTTGACATTGTCGGTGATTTGTGTCTTGATGTTCCACTGAGGAGGATGGAGTAGTTGCTTGAGGCTGTGGTGTTGTCCCATTTACTGCATCCGAGTATGCAGTTGGAGAATTACTTCTAGGTGGAGGCAAGGCCACATTTTTCTTCCTCAGGCCTGGTGGTTTCTCCTCCTGGAGCTGTCTTTTGGCAGCTTGCCGCGGAGGTCTGTTTGGACCAGGGGCAATCGTCTTCTTGTTGTTCCTTGGTTGGTTTTGGCTTTCAATTTGTGTCTGACTATTCTGGATGCTTTCAGAGGGTCCCTGGGATTCCCCGGAGTTTGGATTCTTCTTTGCGTCTCGCTTTTCCTGTGCTTCAGCTGCCTGCCTAGCAGCTATGCCGCGTTGCCGGTCCCGAGCCAGCTTAAATGCTGCGCAGCCTTTATAACTGGCTACATGTTGGCCATCACAGTTTGCACATTTGGGGGTATTTTCCCCTTTGATCAGAGTGCAGTCATTGGACAGGTGTGGTCCTGCACATTTTACACACACAGAAGGCATGTTGCAGTGCCTTGCGACATGGCCCAGGGTCTGGCAGTTGAAGCATTGTGTCGGCCCGCTTGATGACCTTAGTTTTTTCCACTGAGATGCGGAGTGACATCAGAGAAGTGAGTGTGAATATCTTCTTGTTTTGTGGTCGATCAGGCATTACGACCAGGAACAGTGGCATGAGATCAGAGCTACCAGGTCTCTTTAATTGAGCAACCGTGCGAACGTCAAAGCCCTCTTCTTCCAACTCTTCTTTTATGTCAGCTGTGGGCATGTTGGAAGGGATTCCGCGTAGAACAGCTTTGAGCTGTTTCTCTGCAGCAGAGGGGAAAGTGTAGTATGGTATATTTTTCCTCTGCAGAGCAGCAGTGACATTGAGATAATCTTCTGTGCTGTGGAACGACAGTTTAATCTTGTCACCACCGGCCGATTTTGCATGAAATGGTTGGCTTTTTAGGGCCGCTTTAAACATTTGGTACAGTTCTTTGTATGAATTTTGAAACTGGACCACTATTGGTGGTAACTGCAGTCTTTGCTGGGGTTGTTGCTGTTCTGTTTGTTGTGGCGGCTGCTGCTGTGTCTGCTGTTCAGGTTGATCCTGATCCATTTCGTCACTGAGAGCACTGTACTGGTTAGAGGTCTCTATTTCAGCATCCTGCTGAGGATTATTTAGTGTTGGCCGGGATGTTTTCCTGGCTGTTTCGAATTCGTCCGCTCTGGGCGGATTTACCAATGTAGCGGTGTTTTGAATGGCTTCATTTAGCATGTCAGCATTTGCCATCGTAGCTAGATGTGGTAATTGCTTCTTATCAGGCTTTTTCTGTGGTATTGGACCAGGTTTGTTTTTGTCCGTGTGTTTCTTGATTTTGGAGCCAATTGAAACTGGAGGGCCCAATACTTTGCTACCTCTCTTCTTGAATGAATTATATACCATTTTGTCCACTTCACGACTTATTCCCATGACGTTCTGGACTATTATTGGCGCGTTGACGGCCCATGCTGTAGTGGTAGAAGTGCTGGAACATGCTGCTGCACTGACTGTCGAATTATCGGCGATAAATCCATTTTCAGGCGCTGGGGGAATTTTCCTGAAGGATTTCTGTATTCCAAGTATATCTGTGGTGACGTTGCAGGCGCCGTCCACCGAAGATCCAACTCCAGAACAATGTTTTTCAGCATCCATCTGTTATGGTAGAGGCCTCAGGGGTGCCAAGTGGGACGTTTGTTGTCACCGTAAGGTATTCCCACGTCCCAAATGGCCCTAACTCTCACGTGCGCGGGTTACTGCACAGTGTGCAGGCCCTGATACGTTGTTTCCCTAAACCTCGGAGGGCAGGGGAGGATGCCCCTCTAATATAAAGAGTGCCACGAGAGCACAAATCCTGCAGAAACGCTGTCTAGAAGTCGGACGGCTTCATATCAGGCCCGTCCCGAGCCGCCGGTAGACAGAAGATCCTATATCTGACGACTCCGCTGCCGGACGAGCTCCCGCCTGACGACAAAATTTGCACAAGGTGGTGGTCTAGTGGAAAAAGGTGTGGATGCCAGGATAGGAGTAGGAAGAGTCCTCGTGGTGGCGAGGCGCCGCCGGAGAATGTTTTCGGCTTGCTGGGTTGGCTAGGACAATCGCACCGCCAGCCAATCAACGAAGTGCGCAAGACGGCAGCCGCGGGAGGGAGCGAGGGGAGGGGAGAGGCCAGGCCTTATAAGGGCGCGCGGAGGCCAGACATCGCCAGTGCAGCGCTGTTTCTCCCTGCACAACATTCAACCTGAAGATGGCGGCAGAGTCAGCCGCCGAAAGCTCGTTGTCGCATTTCAACAACATATGGCGGAAAACCCGTGAAGACTACATTTCATGATAGTTCTTGCTGTTAATCGGATGCCACCAGATTGGTTAACCTCAACCAGGAAAGGTATGAAGAAATTAAAGTCACTGCTGCTATTGATTAATAATCACTATACTATTGATATAAATATTGTTCTCGGGTGATTAGCCGAGTCAACAACGATTGAGAGCGCCGAAATATTGTGTAATTATAACACTCCTATAACTCGGCTAGTCACCCGAGAACAATACTTATATTCTCAACGCCGAGAAAAACTACGTAATTATGAATCACTATACTCTTCAGAAAAAATTTACAAGTTCCAAGAACAATTGTTTAAGCTTCGGAATTCTTCACCAAATTAAATGATTGTAAGTATCGATAAATGATTCCAGTTAGGCGATCACCCGTGACTAGCCGCTTGGTGGAAATAAAACCTACTAGAAATATTCTTCTCGTCTGAACTATAGAAGCATGCGGTACGCATAATAATTTCATAGTGATCATATTTGCACTGTAATGTTCAATAGAAAGCACCAAAATTATATTAACTGCGAGTTAAAGTACTTCCCGACTTTATGATTTCACTAACAAGATACGCCCTTCCGCCTGTGGCACACGCTCTGCAAAACTGTTGACCAATGATAGACGAGACTATCACCGAACACGTGAAGCTGTTAGGATCAATTTGATAGCTGACAGTGATGCTGGTTTGATGCCTGATTTTCTGAATCATGGTAATTGCTTAAATTCAAACTTGATACAATTTCATGTCGATTATCGGTGCACTGTTGACAATAAGCATGCTTTCCTTATGGCAGTTAAAAAATAACTAATTTGGATAACTCAAAATGTTTAAAATTTATCCAACTTACATTTCCTCTCTATAACTACACAAACTGTAAGCTGATTAATTCAAAGGTATGAATCATAGAAAATACTTCAAAGAATGTGTGAATCTTTGGTTGGAAGTTAAATACACTAGGAAGATTTAGAAAAAAAAAAAAAAAAAACACAGCTTGTTTAGAATGAATTTCGTGCCACACGTAAAATACTTGAAGTTTATTCATGATCGGACTATGGAAATGAAAGTCAAGACTGTGCGTGTTCCGACATTTGGATTTTTTTTTTTTTAGTTTCAGAATAAATCACATTTTTCTTTAAATAATTACAATTAACTATCCACTTATATTGATTTTGGCAATTTTAGATTTATTTCCTTTAATTTCAAGACTTCCTCACTTCTTACACTAATTCTCTAAAAAAAAAAACTTGCATTATAGTCACCGCCGCTTCTAACAAATCAAATAACCATGACGAATGGCAAGTACAGCTATTCATGGTGATTATTATAGCCATACGGTGACACTATCTTTATTTAAGTGTTCAATGTTAATAATTAAATTGTAATGAAAGCTCACAGCGCAATGGATTGCTATATCAATATTTTTCTTTTTTTGAGTAAAGAACGCTTCTCAATTAGAAATAAATAAAATTGAAGAAACAGTGGTTATTCACTTCTTTTAGTGTAAAAATAAACTCAAATTGAAGCTAAATAGTAACAACCCAAAAAGAAAAAAAAAAGCAAACAGTAAAGCAAGATATTTGTTTAAAACAATAAATGTTGATTGGGTCTGACAGCAAATGATACTGGAAGTCTATCAACAACAACAACAAAATTTTGTAGTCTTATTGGGGACTATTTATTTTCTTGTAAAGTAGGTGTCACCCCCAGCGTCCACCTCTAGCTGTCCCACTGTTGAGAATTTTGTGGTTTTGGCATCTCCATTATCAGCAGTATACATTGATATAGTTCTTTCTGAAATCAGTTTAATGTAAAGGTGTAAGTCTACTACAATTTATTATACAGTATAAGTTGTTGAACTTCTGTCATTTACATTCTGTTTAAGATAACCAATTCATTTAAAAAAGAAAAAATCTTATATTTTGTCAGCACTGATGTCACTAACTTGCAGTTATGGTTACTTCAATTCTGTTTTTTTTTTTTTTTAGCAGTTGTGGAACTTTATTTAATTTAATCACATGTGTAAAAAGTTCTGGTTCAAATGATGACTTTATGTTCAATTTTAATAAATAATTAAACAAATAATAACACATTATATAACACTCACTGAAATATTTTTTGATGTCTAGTGGTGGCAATAAACGAAAATTAAGTACAGCTATTGCTATGATTGGTGATCCAGCTGTAGTTTTGTTGGATGAGCCAACAGCGGGGATGGATCCAGTTGCACGAAGACATGTATGGAATGTCATTTCAAGTGTAAGGGATCAAGGAGCAAGCATAATTCTCACCTCACATAGGTAAGTTATATGAGCAAAAATTTCTATTGCTTTTGTCTCCAACTTATTGCAAAACGATCTCTGTTAATTCATATGAACAATAAATGTTGTTTTATTTCATTGATAGTATATAAGGTAGTCAGACCAATGAATGAACAGTTTAGAGTTTAAAATTGTTTTAAAGAATTGGTAAACCTTTTCAAGTTGACCATATTCAACATGCTGTATTTGGTTGAAAACATTTTGTTGTGAAAAATTCAAGGGAAATTTAAAACATATGAATTGTTAAAAATTAATATAAATCTGAAATAACTTATAAATGAACACAGTTATTCCAGTAAATAAACTATATTTAAAGGGAACTAAAAAATACAAAAGTCTGATTTTGTGATTTAGTATACCGGTACCTTATGAGATAATCCAGATTATTAATAATATCATCAGAGTTTGCATCTCCATCTTCTGTCAGTGTATCTTCTCCCTCCTCTAGTTTTCTTCCCCACTTTTTAACAATTTTTTTTCTCAAATTTTCACCAATCTACTTTTTCTTGTCTTCTCTTCCTTTTTTGTTTGTTTCATTAAAGTTTCTTTCAACTCTTTCTGCTTCATGTATTTCTTTCATGTAATGGTGAAAGGCATTTTATTTTTGATTGTTTTTCTTGAATGGTTTCCTTGTTCTCGAGAAATATCAGGCCAAGAAAGGCGTTCTTTTCAAATATTCTCTGGATTTTGAGCTTTTTATGAAATGTTGGGTGATGTTAGATCTACTATTACTATTACTCTGCGATTCACTAAAAGTGTGTGGCAGAGGGTGCAATGCACCTATCCAAAAGGGTAATAGTTTGGAAGGGATATACGGGATATGGTAGGAGGGGCCCATGGGCTATTATGAGGAACCATCCCAGCATTCGCGTGGAATCATCTGGGAAAACTATGGAAAACCCAGATCAGGATGGCCAGAGAGCTTAATCGAAAGCTACTCCTGTCGGAAATTAATTTTACTCACTTGGTAAATCCTTTCTATTCCATTCCCTAATCGCTCGTGGAAAGAATCGGTGCGGGCTCTGATTTCTCTTATCTTATTTTCACGGTCATTCCGAGATACGAATGTTGCTGGTAGCAATTTTTCTTTGCTGTCATTCTGAAATATGTCAGTCGTGATTTTTATTATTATTATTAATGAATTTGTAAGCATAAGTCAGGTTATGAAAATCAAATGCGTAAACGCTCACTTATTGCATTTTTGCAGTTAGATTCTGCCAGTAAATGTTTTAGTTTTTAAACGTTCAAGAAGTTTACTTAATTTCCTTTCAAAGATGCAATGATAAACCCTGTTGTTACTTTTGTTTACATCAATTATTATCCTTGGATTTTTCGAAGTCTTGGCAACAGTTTCAGCAAGGCGGTTAGCTGCAAAGAGCTGAGTGTATGAGACTGACCTACGATTGTTAGTGGGACTCCTGATCCAGTCGTCTTCCTCCAGCACTTCCACCAGTACAACATAAGATGCATGGTAGAATAGGGGGCCTTGCTAGTACAGTAAGAAGTCTCCGCCATACTTCATCCCTGGTTTTACTATGCATCCCTTTGCTCGGATCTGTTGAAGTTAGGGAATTTGTTGAAGTACCAGTAGTCTGGAACTTGTTGAATACAGTGAAGTAGGCCTACTATGTTTTAATCAGTGTTGTTCATAATAAAATTGGTTCATTGTAAGGCTGAAGTTCATTATCATGATGCAAGTTTATAGTTTGATCATAAGACTCAGTTTGAACAGAAGGAATTAAGTTATCATCATTGTTGGCTGGATGAAGATCAATTTCAAAAATAACTTTGGGACTGGCAGCAGGGTTGTTTTCAGTGTTATTCATCTCCATTTCATTTGTTGTGTTCCCAAGTGCCCTTCAATATTTAAAAAAAAAAAATAATAACAGCTTTTTTTCTGAAGATTTTGGTGCAGTATTCCTCCATTCTTTATGCGTATTTTTCATGTACTTGTTACAGTCAACTTTCTCATCAAATGGAAAAATGCCACTTTTCTTGAATGCATTTTGAATTTTCACAGCATCAAGTTAACTTAGCTTAAAGATTTAGCATTTCAATTCTTATGTTTCCACTTTTGAACTGAACATTTCCAAACAGATTTAAAGGTCTGAAAATACCAACATCGCATGACTGACAAATCTTCATGAATTTGTCAATGGCACATTGTTGAAACAGAACAATAAAATATTCAGAATTAGCTTATTAAATAATAACAACTGTAATGATAAAATGAGAAAATTTTGCATTTAAAATTTTAATCATAGTCAACATTAAACACACAAAATTAGAGAGGATATTTAACAAGTAAAATCAATAAAAATGATTTTTTTTAACATTCTTCAGGAACTCTTCCAGAGAGTAGAAAGGGTTCTTAGTCAACCAGTCATGAAATAACTTTTAAAATTATTGGAACTCTACTGATTTAGTACTAATCAAAAGCATATTGAAAAAGTGCACACCCCTACTAATCCAACTGTTCTTGCTTATTTGCAACCTAGAGTTAGGCAAATCAAGAGTTTAACTATTCCTAGTAGTATAATAATGATCTTCTCACCTTTTGATACATGTATACAAGTTCTATTTAGGTTATACAATTGCTTGTATAACCTATATGTATGCTGGAATAAGTAAAGAGAAATAATGTATTCTTTTATTGGAAATTTTTTTACCAGTGATGGAACACTGACATTTATTGCTGTTCATTTATTGGTTTACAGTCAACAGTTTGTTCATTCAGTGAATAACATGTCATGGAAAAATCCTAGTGAAGGAACACCATTGCATTTAGTGGTTTGAGGTAGATTTCAGATCCACTAAATGAACACCTCTCCTTACCTCTAAACAAAGCCATGCTGCAAAAGATGAGTATATATACATATACCTAGATCTTTCTTAATTATAGTTGTGTTAAATGCACCATATGAACACCAACAATAAAAAAATAATAAAAATTAAGAGAGGAACTCTGCCTTCCTTACTATTTTAGCACTTGAACCACAGTCTGCATGAACAATAACACTACCATTTTGCCATCAAATGGTAACATGACTTAAACATCCAATCAAGTGAAGTTAAGTTACAAAATGAAGTAGGAAGCCAGTAATACCAAACTAAAGGTTGGACATAAAGAAGTTACCTTATTTTTTCAGGCTTTTCATTCATTGGAACCTGTTCACTCACTGTCAGGTTACCCTAGTTAGTGTTATGCCATAATACTTTTGTGCATTTTTTTATATTTTCTACTACATCTAAAGCCTGGAGATATTTGAAGTGCCCATTACCTATTAAAATTATTGAGAATAATACTTAGCCCTAAAGTATCATACATATTCACTGACCCTGTATCCTGCTAGGGATGGTTTCCCAACTTTCCGCTGGCTTGCTCAGTTTAGCAATGGAACAATTGAGAGGCGATTGTAGGAGTCAAACTCTGGATGGATGGAGAGGATTAGTTACAATGCATACTCAGTGGAATGGAATATAAACTGCTTTTTCATATAATATCCTTTATTAAATTCCACACTCTACAAAAAAGGAAATGCCTTTGGCATTGATTATTAAATACAGAGTTATTTTCATATTCACATTTGCTGTTGGTAACACTTAATAACTGACACAGCACTTCTTTGAATCACACTTAGCATGATGGGTAGTAATGCTCTGGCCTCGCATTTGGAAGGATTCAGGTTCAAATCCCCGTCCAGGTATCCAGATATTCATTTTCCATGGTTTCCCTAGATCACTCCAGGCGAATGCTGTGATACTTTCTTTAAATGGCCATGGCTGAATTTCTTCCTGTTCCTTTTCTCCAGACCATTCACACCTTTAATGACCTCAATGTCAATGAGGCATAAAATCACAAGCAAAAGAATTCTTTGAGTCAACTCAATAATTACTTTTAGGAAAAGTTCTCTCATATACAAGTGATAATTATGAATCTTTTGAATGGCTTTCTGTGGTACTAATAGTAGTATTTTAATATTTTTTTGTCCTCTAAACAACGGGGGGGAGGAGGGGGGCAGGCAAGAAAAAACTGATAATATGCGTCCTACAAAAAAAAATATTAATGGAATACATATAAATTAATTTATTTATTTATTAATGGACCCATTAATATAAATATATGTATATAAAATTACACTAATAGTAATTTTCGAGCTACTTCATCTGCAATTTTATCACAATTTTCTTATAAAAATTTTCTGTGTTAACTAGCATTGTTGACCTCATTGGAGAGAAGCACTCTCTGTGTTGCTTGTTGCACAAGGCTGAGCCAAGGAAATTAGTATTGTGTTTTTTGCCGCAGAAAATGATATTTTCGCTTCATTTAACTCTTTCGTAAGGTCTAGTTCTCAAAGATTTTCTGTTCTCATACCCTTGTCCTTCCATATTTTATCCATAGTTCGATTTCATAATCAATAAAAAAAATTAAGTTACAGTATTGGATGAAGCTTTGTGATTTTTTTTTAAGTAGCCAATGACATACTTATACTTTTACTGGGATGTAGCTAGCAATACGGGAACGAACATCATTTGGCAGTCTGGCGGATCTAGCACAAACATTAAATGGATCCGCAATCCGTAAACTGGGATGAAAACATATTTCAGCCTTCTTCACCTTGTCTCCCTGTCATCACTTTCCGGTCCGACTCGTTCTTTACCGGCTGTAATGTCCTGTTTACCTGTACCCGTCATGTTGACATTTGACTCACGGCAACAAATGTGTGTTTATGTCATCCTTCGTGATCGTCAGTAAATAGATTCACTTTAAAATTTTATAAGATTTCCAGTTTGTATTTGTTGTGTATATTACTGTAAATTGAGTTATGCCATTCTATTGAAAAACTAGCTTCCAGATCTTATACACAAAAAAGATACAATTAGAGTTGTTTCTGAGGAGAAAGTAGAAACGATACAAAAAGAAGGTTACAAATATTGACAGCTATTTCAAAATCTATTGAATTAATGAAGTGTTAAAATGTTTTTGTTATAAATTGTACTTTATCGTATTTGAGATATTTCTTTTCAAAAATTCTGCTAATTCTATAAGATATATAATAACAAAGTTTTCAAATACCGTAAAGGTTGACATAATTGTTCAGTTTAAGTATTTCCAGAAACAATGGTAAAGATTTTCATTCAGTTTTTGATGAGTGGACATCACAAAAAATCACCCATATTTGTACGTTTATGTTCACTGCAAAGAAACACATTTTAATATCAGCTTGCTTGGAATACGCGGTTCTTGCGCCAAGAAACATTGCATCAGTTTGGTCAATGAACGCCTTACAAGCTTTGCTGTTGCTGATGAAACTGATGTCATCAGCAAAAGATCTGATGGGATAAGCATCATGGAAAACATTCTGTCTTGGTACCTGCAACTGTACTTTTCACACATAACACAATTGGCAGTTGTCGATGTTGAAAGCCCCCTCCCCCCCCCCCAAAAAAAAAAAAACTACTGAAAGAAATTGAACGCACAGAAACAACTTTGACTCGGATATAGACCACGAAGACCTGGACACCACAATTGAAGTACACAGCGTAACCGTAGTTTCAGTGCTAATTAGATAAATAAATTATTTTTCGAACTAGCTTGATTTACTGTGAGGCATGTAATGTGTTCTTAAACTGAATAGTTACCACAATTGATTTTTTACTAGTGTTATATTTAAAACAAAACAAGTAAAAGCACAACATATAATCTGAAAACATTGCTCCAGAGAAGCTATCCTAGGAATTTAAATAAGGTATGAATACAGATTCTTTTCAAAAATCGTATAGAGACTAAGCAGGGTGATTGGAACGACGTTGTTGGGCAGATACAATGCGCCGGACTTTCAAATCAGTTCCAATGGCAGCTGCAGTTCTGGTAGATGTGTTTAAAATATTTTAGTTCTTTGTGTCCGCATTGCTGTGATGATCTTTTATGACTGACATTACTCTATTAATATGATCCATGCATGTATACATGTCGATCACCTTTGATTGTAATGCAGTGACAACAGGTTCCAATAATCCTGAGTATTCAATCCAACGCATATAATGAAATCTGACTAATTAGCAGCGCACTGAAACTGGTAAGCAGGTTTTCTCGCCGCATCATTCCCTTCTCTAGAAACATTCAAAAGTCCATTGAAAATGTCTTCAAAATACTAGTTAAAAATAGCAAAAAACGTATATTTATGAGACCAGTGGGTCTCATATAAAGCTGAAATATTTGGCACGCACTTTCTCCGTGTAAAAAGGTTTCATGTAAAAAGTTTATGATGTACTCTACGGTGCTAATTGTGTTCCTTATTTTTGCAAATTGATTTAAATTATTTATAACCAAGTTAAGTCTGTGGCTTGCACAATGAAAATACAAGGCTTTTTTTATATATATCTTTAAAAAAAATGGACTCCACCAATATCATGCGCCAATGTAAAACACCCTCCATACCCTTGGCTAACACACCTATAAGGTCCATCTCCTTCGCTTTCAAAAATGTTGATTTCTGATGCTATAATTTGTCATTCAACATCATCAGTTCTACATTTCGAGAAATTTTTTGGAAATTGTATTTTCATCTTCGTCATAAAAACATTTTTGTGGAAAACTGTTCTTTCCGAGTTATGTCACACGACACATCTGCCAATACAATACAAGCATAAGCCTTCTTTGTGGCCTGCATAATTTCACTTTTAATGGCCAAGCCGCACAGGGCAATGAGTTTGTTTTGAATCTGTAGGGAGATATACACAACATTTTTCTTAACGTTTTCAGTATACTGTTTCAAAATTAGAACACTTGAATCAATTCTTAGTTTCAGCAGGTCTTCAAGAACACCTTGATGTTGCTCTTTACTTCTTAAAGGCAAGTCATTTGTATGGTGTACTACCGAAAATAATCGAAGATATTGTAGTAGATGACCGATTTGTCGATTGTCTTCTACTTACTTCTGGTGAGCAGTATTCATCATTACAGCGGCCGGTATTTTTCCGAGAAGTTCTTAGAATCGTTAGCTCCTGATTTATGATAATGTGTAGAAATATTTTTTGCTGTATTCATGGATATTTTTAAAGTGACAGAAAGTTCTAGTAACAAATTAATTAGAATATATTAGCCTAGGAATGTAAGTCTGTATGCAACCATGATTAATTTTTTTATTTCAAATTAGTGGCTTTAGCATCTACAGAAAAGTTGCAATTTTCAGGAAGGTACACAGCAGCGTTTTAGCATTTCTCTCCAACACCGTTGTACTTAATTCATAAGACAGATATTAATATGAAGCTGCTCCTTTGGGCAGTAACACCGTATGTAGCAGTATCGACATTACCACAGAATGAGTGAAACAACTTGACCGTTGGAGCGACCCAACTTTTATCCGGGCAAAGCAGGGCACCTGGGACTGTAAATTCAAGAGTAATTAATATTTTATCACAAATTAGCTCTTACACTATTGACTTTTTAACCAACGCTTAGTGGTAGTAAAGATATATAAAATACAAACGAATGTAGCTAATTACAGTTATTACATAAAAGTCATACTTTTTGTAGGTACTGTATGTAATATTATTAAATGTTGTCGTTAGCCTTATGGTAAAAACAAATTAATTACTTTAAAAAAACTTCCTTACATCCATTGTTATTAGCTCAGGTGATGTCACAATATAAACGATCAGATGTGTTGTTGGCGGGTCGAGTTAGCCTGCAGCCTATCCATATTTAGGCACACGGCAAAGGCCCTCAATAATTGGCTCTCGCGCGTTTAAGACGAATGTGTCTTTCTTCAAGTTGGCTCTTCGGGGACGGTGAGGCAAGGCGCCTTTCGCCACCCCTTATGGTGTAACCGCGTAGAGGCGGCGCCCGCCACGAACCAGGCCCAAGACTCTTCCAAAACATGGCCGAATACTATAAACCTCTATGTGGTTTCTACGCGCAACACCCGGCCCCACCCGAACCCCGTAGGGTGGGTGGAAGCCGTAGCGACCAAGCGCCACACGGGAATGCCTCTTCGCATGATCCACCACGCCAACCGACCGAACATATCGTCACTGAATACGCGGCTTCCCACACTAGGGCATGCTCCTAGAGCACTTCCCCCACACCCGCTCGACACTCGTGTCCAGTTTGAGCACGGGTTCCCACGCACTCGACCAAGCTCCACAGAGCACCGTCGTAGCGAACGATCCCACTGCAGAGGCCCGAAGGTCCCCACAATGTTCACAGTGTGAATGCTGCCCCACCCTAGGTAAAACCCATGCACTACAAGTCCACACTTATATAGTGGACCAACAATGGCAACATTAGAGATGGTTCCCACCAGCAGGGATGCTACCCCTGAACCCCAGGGGCCGAACCGCAACCAAGCACAGCCCCCAAGATCGTGGTCATTCGACTCCAAGGATTATGCTGCACTGGCAGCAGAGGTGCACTAAGCCTCTGGGTTGTTTGGTCTTCGTTCACCAGGACACCCCCAACACTGGAGCAGTCAGGACAAGGTTGCTCAGTGTCTTGATCTGTGTCCAACACCGTAGTGCCCAAGATGCATTTTGACTACCCAAAAGCCTTCCGTCCAGCAGGGTTTGCGATCCCTTCGGAACCCCCAGCCCGAAGACCAGGAGCGACGGGACTGTGGACGCTGGGGCAGGGGACGGCAGAGGTGGTAACAATGCGGCCCCTACAACCACCCCCTGCCAGGACCCAATTCCGATGCCCAGCAATATCCCCTCTGTTGGTAGACGCAATAAGTACCAGCAGGTTTCAAATTTTGCCAATCATCAGAAGTCAGAAGGGCATTATAACAAATACCTCCACCTCAACCAACCTACCACATCCCTCCAGAGGGAGAAAGATTTTCCCCCAACGCCTTAACTTGCACCTATAAAGATACAAGAAAGCATCGGGGGGGGGGGAGACTCCCAGGTGCGCCAGACCCCTGAGAGGGAGGTGGTAAAGCGACAGTTTCTTATCATGGATTACGAAAACTGTCGCCTTTTGATACAATTGTACAGAGCCAAAAAAAAAAAAAATGTGTAATAGAAAATGTGCAGCCTGATCACACTCCGATGGTATCACCTCTATCACCACCACAACTGTCACTTGAAACTCTAATCAACGAATCTATAGAATCGCTAAATGACAGGATTAACTCAATAGATATTACCTAAGTAAGTTCTCCTTTAGAATGGCAACAGATAATTGAATAGCAATAAAAAAAATTAGTAAAAAATGGGTGCTATTACCTTATCTTTGCCCAGCTTCTTTCAGTAACTGAAATCGCCTACCAAAATTGAGTGTTTACTGGCGCAATTAATGATTTTAGGATCTCTACCGATTTCATTCTCGTAAAATTTGTTTATTGTATCCTCGATGGCTTCATATCTCATGTCTTCCAAGAGTTTCTCACCATACTGTATTCTATTCAAATACAATTTCAATATCCACCCAATCACTTTTCATTTAGGTTTCTAGTATATACAGTATGGTGCATCACAGTGAATATTGCAGCTAGTCGTGCACGTGAAATGTCCACGGTGGCTTTACGAAAAGACAGTGCCAGGGCCGAATTTAAGCATGTGCTACATAGGCTGTGGCCTAGGGTCCCTTACCACGAAGGGGGGCCTCACCACAAAGAGGGGACCCACACCAAAATCCTGGATTCCCCGTCTGGGCCAGTAGTAGAGCTAAAAAAGAAGGTCCCCCATAAATTTTTTGGGCCGAATTTCGAAAATTAAGCATCTATAGCCCCGGAGGCAGCTGGACCACTGCCGACAAGGGGGCCTGCACCACATGTATAGTCTAAGAGCCCACAGAACCTAAATGTGGCCCTAGACAGTGCATGGCCGGGTTGCGTTGGCATGCGCGGCAGCCGCGCTCGACAGCAGAAATGGTTCGCGCTGCAAATAACCGGTTTGGCATGCTTGAACATGGCCCGCACGGCAACCGCACATAGTCGATATGCAGCTAACCCCCATCAGCATCGGGCGTGGCGCTTTGTGCCGCCTCGCTCTCGCTAACATCTGTTTCCCGCAGATAGCAGTAGCAAGCAGGTTTAAATCGCGTGAATTGAACTAATTTTCGAAAGTTGCTTAACACTGTTTACGCTTCGGTTTGGCAGAACTCCAATCAGCGCATACCCACTTCCTACTAGGGGGCAGGGCAGCTGTCCGTCCCTGCCCGTACCTTGCTATGCCCTTACCTCTAAATCATCATACATACTGCTATCAAACATGTCATTTATAAATTAAGATATTTGCATTAAATTATTTCAGTTATTACATTTCAAATATTCTTCTACAGAGTAAAATGAGTGGTATTGAAGATATGACATCAACAATTGCTCAAAATGTCTCATTTTCAATGTTGCTTTCATGTTATGGGGTAATTTATTGAAAAGCTTAATCATTAAGTGAAATGTTTTATTTTGATAGTTTTTTGTTTTTGTATGTGCAAATCTAATTTTTTCCTTGTGAAGGGTACATGTACCTCATTATTTGTTTTTAGAGCTGTATCTTTACCTATGGCATTATTTCTAAAAATTAGAATGGTTTCAAAGATATAGATGCTTGTAAGCAAGAGAATATTCATATATTTAAATAATGGTCTAGAAGATTCCTATGTTTTTTGATTTGTGATTATTCTTATTGGTCTCTTCTGAATTTAAAAGGTACATAGAACGACTGATGATAAACCCCAGAATATAATTCCATACTTTATTTGCCAATGAAAATGGATTTTTCAAAGTTTCCTCATAAGTGGTTGATTTTAAAATATGTAATGTATAACAGGTTTCATTACATTAGAGTTCAAACATTGAATATATCTATTCCATTTAAGATCTGATTGAATCCATAAACCTAAAAATTTTGAGTCTAACTTGTTTGCTAAAGTCTGATTGTTTAAAATAATACATGGGTTGTCAGGGTTCCCGTTTTGAGCAGTATGGAAATTTACTGCAATTATTTTATGACAATTTATTATTAAATGGCTGTTTTTGGACCATGCAGATAGCTGTTTAGTAGTTTTGTTAATAATTTGCTGAAGAACTTCCTCAGTTACACCTTTCATTAAAAGTGTTGTGTAATCTGCATATAAAATATTATCATGTGACTCAATATTTTCATTTATGTCATTGATATACAAAAGAAACAGGATGGGTCCAAGAACCAAACTCTATGGAATACCATATTTTATACTTCTAATGACTGATACATGCTCTCTGATTATTTCACTTTCTGTGTCCTTACATTTTAAGGTGACAAACTGTTTCCTTCCATCAAGGTATGACTTGAACCATTTGTATGCTACACCCCCGATAAGATAATGATTAAGCTTAGACAGGATGATTTTATGATCTACCACATCAAAGTACTGTTAATGCAAGCATAAATAGCTGTCTGGGTTAATTTCCCCATTCTAAATCCATGTTGTGAATCAGATAATATATTATTTTTGTTAATGAAGCTTACTAACTTTTTATACATAATTTTATCCAGTATTTTTGAGATTGCAGATGGGATGGTAAAAGTTTGATAGTTATCTAGTTTATCTGTTTCTCCATTCTTGTGTATTGGGATAACTTTTGATAGCTTTAGTATTTCTGGGAAAGTAGTAGATTGTAATGAACTATTACATAAATGTGTTAGTTGTCAAATTATATAGAATATTTCTTTAGGATTGTGTTGGTAAATCCATCAATTCCTGTACAGGCAGTGGCAATTTCTTCTACTTGGATATTATCAATAAAAAGTGATCCACCACATGTTCTTATCTTACTATCCCCTATTTTTTAATTATATTTAAATTTTTTAAATATTTCTTCAGGAATACTAGTAAAATAATCATTTAAATTATTTGTTACCGCAGTTAGGTCACTAATTACATCATATTTTAATTAAAAATTTTAGTATATTTTTTAGTTTTACCTGTTTCCTTTCATATTACAATCCACATAACTTTGCTTTTGTTAGTGGAGTTATAAATAAATCTATCATCTTGCAATTTCTTGGCTTGGTTTAAAACTTTGTTTAATATAGTGGAGTATTTTTTATATTAGGCCTCAAATTCAGGCACTGTGTGGTTCTGTTTATATACTTTGTGATGCAGTCTCATTTTTTTTTTTTTTTTTTTTTTTTTTTTTTACATGAATTTTTCATTCCTGCTGTTATCCAGGAGTTATTAGATGCATTGTTTTTTTAAATTATTTTTTGTTTTAGAGGAAATTCTATATCCAAATAATATTTCAATAGCTTAATAAACAAACTGAATTTGACATTTAAATCTTCTAATCGAAAAATATCTGTCCATGGTTCCTTACTTAATAAATAATTGTAGCTTGCAATGTTTTCTTCGCTAAATTACCTGGTTTTTATTTTCTTTGTGGCATTGTGTATATTTTTTTATTTTAAATACATATTTCATATCTGAACCAAGTGATCACTGAAAACTGGATTATATACTTCAACTAAGAAACTATGTTTGTCTTTTTTTATGAAAATTTTATCAAGAACTGTCTTACTGAATTCTGTGACTCTTGTTGGATTATTTACTATTTGGTGTAAACTATATGAATTGGGGAGTTGTGTTAACATGTCTCAGCAGCAGGAGAGCAACATTGCTGCCAATGCCAGAGGCGTTGGCTATGTTCTTGTTGCTTGTTATATAGTCCACATTGAACCCTCCACATATTACTAAATCAAAATTTTGTTTGTTAATATTGTTTAAGAGTGATTCTAATCTTTGCAAGAATAAGTCAAAATTTCCATCAGGAAATCTATACACACAAACCAATATCTTTTTTTAAATTTGGGAAGTTTAATTGCTGTGAATTCAAAGTTGTTTTCTGATATCAAGTGATTATTATATAACAAGGATTCATATTCTGCATTGTTTCTAAGAAAAATGCATACTCCCCCTTTTTGGTTATGAGATCTACAGTAATTATTAGCCAATCCTATGGTTGTTCTTTTACTCAAGAGAATTCGATAAATAATTCCTCTGAACCATACATTTTGTAGTGATAAAGACATGAAAGGAAATAAACATTTTATTTCAATTCATATTAAACATTTAAATGTAAAGCAACATTAAGTAAAATGTAATTGGTCATTTAAATTTTCAACATACTCCCACAAACTCAGATTACATACATGGCTTCAAAAAGTTTATTTGCTTTAATCGAACAAATAATACAGTTGTGTATTAAAATAATCTTAAAAAAAGATTAGATTGCCTCACAATATTGATCACAAAAATCAAAACATCTTGCTAGAGCAATATAGGTATATCATAGATACAGTTGCAAAATAGAATGGAACACAAATGTTTGTGAAATATTTGGGATAAAAAGTTGGGTGTAATGTGATTGAATAAATATCATACATACATAAATACTATCATGCATCCCATTCTGATTCATAAATAAGAATTTGCATCAACTTGTTGTGGAGTGTGATAGATTTTGTTTGTTAAAAGCATTCCTCCTGCCTTCAGCTGTACCTTTGCTTTAAAACAAATTTAATTCTGGGGTTACAGTCATCTCTTCGCTTCCACATACTACTCCTAATTCTATCAATATCCAACTAAGCTTCATCACCAAAATATGCTTTGTACAATCCCAGCACTCTATTCACACATCTCCCAACCTAGCCACTTTATTATAACAGTTTTGATGGTGTCCAGTGATTTCTACAAAGAAAATTCCATACTTGTAGTGGACATAAGTATATTTAAGGCTTTACGGTAAATGTATGCTATGTTGAAGGCTTAGTAGCACTGTAGAAGTGGAACATCGTGATAAAATTTTACTCAGTAGTAGATGTCTTACAAGGTAGATTAAATTAATTTTTAATAACATTAATAATTTGAATATGTGATGATCAGTTTCAGATAGATATTATGGTAAGAATAAAATGTTCTATTGTCAGACATAATTAATTTTTTGTATAATGTCCATCCACTATGTTTTAAAGATGACCTTTCTTTCAGTATGAATGCAGAGGTAATATGAATGGAAACAAGGAAACTTGCGTTCCAGCTACCTGAGGGATAACACTGTACTTAATTTCATTTATAAATATGCAGTTATAACTTAGTTTGATCATTTCATAGGTATTAAAACAGGAAAAACTTTTCATTATGAAAGTAACAGGAATATCATATACACTATCTAAGGGTTTAATATAAGATCAGTTCATATAATTTTTAATTTACTTGATCCACACAATTCAAACCATAATTTTCAGTCTAATCAACTGGTAATTTTGTTGAAACACACATTAATGTAGCTGCTGAGTGAGTGTCACTGGTGATATCGTTCAGTTGCATTAGTTCTATTGGTTTCTTTCTTTTCAAGAATGAATAAAACCAACTGCTTGATGAAAGAATCACCAACAGGTGCTGCTGGAAGTGTAGGATACAAGGAAACCTATTTGGTTGATTTTTTTTGACAACACCACATTCTCAAATAAGTCCCCAATCTCCCTAAACTCAATGTAATCACCAAAATTCTAGGCATGGTGGATTTAGCCCAAACCAATCACATTCGTATTACTGTGCTACCTTCTCACAATTCCCAAAACTGTAACTACTTGTCAAAACAATCATGAGACTCATTAAAAATGCACTACAGTGAATTTATACATCAATTTATCACTTCAGATAAATGTATAGGACCATATACGAGGCATGTTTTTTAAGTAAGTACCGTTTTGAAATTAAAAAAAGACATGCAAATATATCTCAATAATTTTATTTTTACATGAAAGTCTGTACCTTACTCTACTTTTCTATATAATTCCCTTCAGTATTGAGGCACTTGTCATAACGTAGTACCAGTTTTTGAAAACCTTCCTCATAGAAGTCTGCCGCCTGACTTGTTAACCACTGCATCACAACAGTTTTGACTTCGTTATCGTCTTCAAGACGCTAACCGCCCATGTGTTTCTTTAAGTGCAGGAACAGATGGTAGTCATTGGGCGCCAGATCAGGGCTGCACGGAGGATGATCTAGAGTTACCCATCGAAAAGATGTGATGAGATCTTTGGTCTGATTAGCCACATGTGGACGGGCATTTTCATGCAGCAAAACGATGCCCTTGCTCAACTTGCTACGTCTTTTGTTCTGGATTGAACGGCGCAGATTCTTCAATATCTCACAATAAGCTGCTGCATTGATTGTCTCATTACAAGGCAGAAATTCCACAAGCAATAATCCTTTTCTGTCCCAAAAAACTGTGCACATGATTTTCCAGGCAGAAATCATTAGCTTGAACTTCACTTTTTTGGGTGAATCTGAATGCCTCCATTCCATGGACTGTTGCTTTGATTCAGGTGTGACGTAGGCCACCCATGTCTCATTAGGAAATTCATCATATAATGAGGAAATTGTAAAGCGTCTGTTTTCTCTCACCTTATTGTCCACTTTCTGCACCAAACTTTCATTAACGACCGAAGGACGCCCACTCCGTTGATCATCATGCACATTTGTGCGGCCATCTTTAAATACTCTCCCCCACTTTCTCACCATTCCATCACTCATAATGGTTTGTCCGTAAACTGCACAGATCTCACGATGAATATCGATCGGTTTTAGGCCTTTAGCACAAAGAAATCTTATAACAGCCCGTACTTCACAGTCGGCGGGACTCACTATTATCGGAGACATCTTAAACACTCAGTGAACAACGTAAACAAGGAAGAATTTGACTGTAATGGTGTCAGTGCATAGGCAAGAGATGCAGGTACCCAGTGCGCATGCGCGGAATGCCGACCATAGCGCTGCAGCCACGGTGTGACAAAATGGTACTTACTTAAAAAAATATGCCTCATAATAATGCAGAATTGTTTTGGAAGGTTTAATTTTAATGTACGGTAGAATATATGCAGTAAATGATTTCTGAACCATGGGCATTTGGACATTTAAGGCAATTATTTCTCATTTTTCAGATTTTACTGGAGCAAATATTACCCGTCGAAAATGACCACCTTCTTCCATATTAGTGTTGACTTCTACCACCATTCCTCATGATTCCTATGAGCCTACATTAGCATCACATGTTAGATTGCTGTCTGTTACTCATGCTTTGAAAGATGTTCTAAATCTTTCCATCTTATATTGGATCATCCTAACCTTCTTCATCCCATTGGCCTGCAGTTATGAAGTATGTTTGGGAGTTCTTACTACTCATCAATCATTTATTTAACTTGTGAATGTAAATTAGCATTGAAACAAAACTCTGCATCTGAATCAGCAAGTGCGAATATCTGTGTGTAACAGGAACTCCGCATTCGCAAGTTTTAAAGCAGGTTGTCGTAGCAGTGTATATATTACATAGATTATTAATTTCTTTTTATACAAAATTCAGCACATTGTTGATTAGCTAACAATGCTGTATATGTTCCTTTCTTACAGTACTGCCAGAACAATAATTGTTTGCACGGTGTTAGTAGCTCATCAACAAATTGCAAGTTTGATCATGAACCTATACGAGGAGTGGTTAGGCGGGTGGTGGGCACGGTGATGACAATAGTGTACCCTTGTTCTTTTTGCTCTAATTACTTAATTAAGCTGCAAACGCCGCAAAGTTCATTTTTCAAATATTGCTTTATTAGTGTGTGCGTAATTAGGTGTCTATTTTAATTTTCTGGTGAAATCATCATATGTTTCTATGTTAGAAGATGAAGGGAAAAAAAGAGATCAACCCAAAGTGGGCCAATTATCTGCAAATAAATGATTCTCACATAAAATGGAAATTTTTTAAAAAAATATACATAAGTTGATTTTTTGATAATATATGAAATTCTATTTTATATAAATCTGTATATTCACCTCCATGTCCACTAAACATTCTTCACGGCAAAGGAAATAGTGATTGTTTCTAAACAGTCAACCTTAAGGTTAAAAAGGTTTTGGATGATAATAAATTAATTAAAAGGAAAAACTAATATCTGAAACAAATGGTTTGTTGAAATTGGGAAAATTGCTTAGAATGGATAATAGGTGTACAACAACCAATTAGCTAAGAATTTAAGTGGTTTTTCATGGGCAATATGCTATAGAATTTAGTATGTTTGTATGTTTTGTTTTTAATCTCATTTTTGCTACATGGATTTTATTTTATTCAATACATTTACACTGCACCATTTCTATGAATCTGTGTTGGATTGGATGAGAAAGTGATTTGCTGGGTAGAAGAATTTTTAAAAGGTAAAAAACAGAAAGTTAGGGTAGGAAATGTAGTATCAAAAGAAGTAAAAGTAAAAATGGGTGTGCCACAGGGTAGTGTATTGGGACCATTGCTATTCATTATTCTAATGAATAATTGTGTTGATTGTTTACTATCTGATATTAGATTGTTTGCAGATGAAATAATGCTGTATAAAAGAATCAAAATGACAGAGGATTGTAAACAGTTGCAGGGTGATCTGGACAGGATATCTAGTTGGGTTGGTAAACATGGGATGAAGATAAATGCAAAGAAGAGTCAGCTTATTAGATACACAAATAAATAACAAAAGGTTAATTATGAATATAAGGTGGGGAAAGAATTGCTTGCTGAAGACTTGAAATGTAAATATCTTTGCATTACTTTTGATAACAAGCTTAACTGGGCTGGACACTTTGGACAGGTGGTAGGAAAAGGTTTCAAAGTTCTGCACTTGTTGGAGAGTAAAGGAATTGGGTTACAAAACTTTAGTGAGACCATTGCTTGAATATGGTAGTGTAGTATGGGAGCCTCATTTTACGTATCAAAGACAGGAGTTGAAAAGGGTGCAAGAAAGGGCTGCTAGATTTGTTTCTGGAAATTATCGCATAATGCAATCAGTGACGGATATGATAGAGGAGCTGAAATGGGATTCATTGTAAGACAGGAGGAGGATGAGGAGGGTCATGGGAGTGTACAGGGCGTATACTGGCAATGAGGCATGGAAAGATATTGGAGTAGGTATGAAAAGTAGTGCATGGAAGGGAAAAGATGACCATGACCACAAACTGGCACTCGATTTCAGGCACGAGGGTGTGGGAAGATTCTCTTTTTTGGTAAGGGTGTCAGGGATTGGAATGAGTTACCAAGAGAAATGATGAATAATTTACCAAAAACTTTGAAAGAATTTAAAGATAAAATTTGTAGAGGGCAAATGTAGGTAGGTGCAGGATAGGGGAAAAAATGGGTGTGTAGGGAAATTGCCACCAGAGCCTGTGCTCCATTGCAATTAATTTAATTAAATTAAATTAAATATAATTTGTATTATTTGTGT
Organism: Vandiemenella viatica; assembly: GCA_031002005.1. Lineage (NCBI taxonomy): Eukaryota > Metazoa > Arthropoda > Insecta > Orthoptera > Morabidae > Vandiemenella > Vandiemenella viatica. The sequence continues at coordinate 311,712,995 of JARYHS010008074.1, read as the reverse complement.
TTCATCTTGTGTGTTTATATTGCGTTGTTAGTAATGTTGTGGAAATTCTTCAACGATTTTATTGCTAGAACAGAATGGATAATATAGAAAATCATAATTGTTGTCTTGGCAGGAAGTCTTTTGCTTTTTTTGCCATGTTGCATGCAGAATAATCATAGAGCTTTCATTCAATTTGAAGGTAATTGTAAAGGGGAGAAGTTAATTAATTACAGTTCGGAAAAGAAAAATTTTGTAATAGTTTATGTAACAGCGTATAAGGAAACGGAATCTGTAATAGTAGTGCCTGTGATGAGTAGGAATAGAAGCAGAATGAACAAAAGTTTTGGTGACGGCATAAGAGGAAATGAAATTGTAGGCAATATACCTGCACCAACTGAACCAAGTAAAGTGGTGTGTTTGATGGTGCGCTCAGTGAAGGTATTTGCTCAGGCATTAAGCGCTCGCCTGCAAATACTTCCTGTTTCCTCAATACGCGTGTGACGTCAGCACTCTGGAATTCCGTTCGAGGTGAAAGGTTGTGAAATTAATACATTAAGTGTTCGCCTTGTGTAAATCTGCAAATACATTTCAGTTTTTCAATGCGACAACTACTTACCCAGCCATTAAGTGTTTCAGAAATATTTCGGTGTATGTTTGCTCTTATCGAAATTCATTAGTTGTCTGTTTCGAAAGTTTGCAGAAAAAGTGATGTATTCCAGACCTTGTTTGTGAGTGTCGAAAGCGTGCTGTTTCGAAAGAATAACGTGGAATGCCGCACTCGGCTGACGTCACAGTACTGCTGCTGGGTATAAAAAGTGCTGGCGAGTCAAGCTCACTCTCTGTGCCAGTCTGCCTATCATAGTGTGAGGTTCTCGCTGTGGAATCTTTTCTCTCGCTCGCTACAATTTCGCAGTTTCACTCTGATGCAGGTAATGTTTTATAACTTTAAACATTATTGAAAGTGTGTGTGTGTATTTTATTTTTTACTACTGACATTTTGTTTAGATCTTACGGTGCTTTCCGCCTCTGAGGTTGAAAAGTTTTTTAATAACCCTGGTAAGCGTTTATCATAATTTTCCTGTTTGCTCTAGATTTTTCAGGTGTGTGTTTGAAACTACATATTCATTTTTTGTAGATTTTCTAACGACTTCCAGTTATTGTAACAAGGGGGCAATGGATAAAACTAATGGTAAGTGTATAAAACTTAATATATTTTCATGTTTATGTGTGTCTGTGTTTAAAACTACAGATTCAATTTTTGTTGTTGTAGATTTTCCAACGGCTTCCAGATATTGGAAAGAGGGGGCAGTGGATACTACTAATGGTAAGTGTTTAAAACTTTGTAAATATTTTCATGTGTGTGTGTGTGTGTGTGTGTTTCAAACTACAGATTCTTTTTTTTTATTTTCAGCTCTTCCTATGACATCCAATTATTGGAACGAGGGGGCAATCTCTGCTGCTGTTACTAATGGTAAGTTTATAAAACTTTATATATTTTTCTGATGATATTTTCTTATGTGTGTCTGAAACTACGAATGTTTTTCTTTTGTTGTAAATATTTCTGTGCTCCTCGACAATGTTTTGAATGAGAGACCAGTCGTTATTGCTTTTGGTGAGTATTTAAAACATTATATAGCTTGCTGTGGATATTTTCTTGTTTGATGCTTCATTATTTTTTGTTGTAGATCTCCCTGTAACCACCACCACCACGACATCTAAGCTGGCACAGTATTTTGTGAATTGTAAGTTTATTTTTATTTTCTTAACTGAATTGCATTAAACATTAGCTATGTATTGAGACAGATTTTTTGCTGTTTCCACAGACTATCCTGAGCATATCGCTGATGATACAATGGAGGCCACTACAAGTAAGTTTTATTTATTTAAAATCTTCTCTGTGGTGTAGATATTTTCCCCACGTGCGTCTAATTCTATACTTTTGTTACACATATTACCGAACAGCCTCTACAAGATAAAATTTGCGTTGAGGAGCCTGTGAGTGCCACAACTGGTAAGTGTTAAATCTTATTTTTATTCTATCAATGTATAAGTATCTCTATCTGAAACTATCTTTGTTTGTTACGGATTTGCAGGATATTGCTCATAAAAGAAAGATTGTTTCAGATGGTGACCCACATAAAAGGATGAAAGTTACAAGTAATGTATTTTTTTCTTTTCTTTTCATTGATGACTGTCTTAGATTTGTAACCATGTATCTAAAAATTTTCTGTTTTTTTGCAGATGACTATAAACCATTTTCGCCGCCGGACCTGGAAGCGCTGTGGGGCATATCAGCTTTTGCAGTGAACATGTCTCAAGCAGACATGACAGCGTGGGCAGAAACACTGGACGACGATCTGCTGGTAACTCTGTCGCCGATTGAAACTCTCTGGACCACAAGTAAGCGCTTGTCCCAGTGGCTGCCCAACACGTCAGAGACCGGGTCGGGCGTTAATGCTAATGTGGGGCAAACAGTTAAGCCAGATGCTACGCGTCTAAAGCCAACTCTCAGGGCGAGTGCTTGCGGGAGTAGGTTACTACATATCAATGTTCAAAATTCTGAACATTTTAAATATCCACTCATAGTTATTATAGCATGTTTAGAGGTTTTTAAAGAGCATATTTCCGCGATTATTTCAAATCCTTCAATACCGGCTGTAAAATTCTAGGTGACAATTGGATTGCCTTTTCAAAATTCAGAGAAAAATGACATTAACTTCACGTGTAATTATTTATGCCCAAGATGAGCGAGCTCACATTAAGCACTTCCCTGAAAGAATGGAATTAAGTATATGTGTTTCAAGATATCAAGAAGAGATTTAGTGAATTCCAGGATTGAGATAGTGGTAAATGCCTCGAGCATATCATTGTAGATATATTAGAACCGCTGTATCGTGGCTCTTCATTTATAGTACTGCCATCCGATTACAACGCAAAGAAAGCAATTGTTAATATTCAAAACAGTGATGATCGTTGTTTTCTTTGGAGTATACTGGCATTTCATGAACAGGTGGACAAGAAAACACATTATGTTAAAGTATGTTCCAAGTACGAATTAGATTTTGCAGGCATTGACTTTCCTGTAAAATCGTCAGACATTTCTAAATTTGAGAGGCAAAATCCTGAATATTCGATCAATGCCTACGGCTTGGAACCGGAAGGTAGAAAACATAGAGTTGTAGGCCCCCTCCATCTTGCTGCAGTCAAAAGCGGTTTCCATATTAACATGTTGTTGATTACAGAGGGTAAAGATAAGTTTCACTACTGCTGGATCAAGTACTTATCACGGTTAGTTAGTTCTTCAGTATCAAAGCGTAATGGCTGTATTTCCATATGTGATAGATATCTGCAGCATTTTAGTCGCGAAGATCTCTTGAGCCATCATGAGGTTGATTGTGAAAAGGTGAGCACTGGAAGAGTCGACCACCCGACGACGAAGACAAAAGCTTAAAGTTTAAGGAATTTGTGCACCAACAGCGTGTACCATTCGTCGTTTACGCGGATTTTGAATGTTTGTTGCAACCCTTTGATTCTTGCAGACCTGACCCCAACGCCTTTCATACCACAGCAGTCTAGGAACACACCACTTTTGCTGTGGTATACCAGGTCGTTTGCGCATACCACCCTCAGCTGAACCGATTCCACTCATTCTTGGGGCAAAACCCTTTGACGTGGCTGGTGGAGCAACTCGTAAAACTGACCTTTGACGTTGATGAAATTTACAAAGGGATCACACCTCTTGTAATGTCGGCTGATATTGAAGCACAATTTACCAGTGCTACGGTATGTCACGTCTGTGGTGATGGCTTTGCACTGGAGGCCGTTAAGGTCTGAGATCATTGCCACATCACAGATGCCTTCAGAGGGGCTGCTCACTATAACTGTAATTTACAGTACAGGAATCAAAGATACATGCCCATCTTTTTCCATAAATTGTCTGGGTATGATGCGCACTTCATTACTAGGGCCTCAGCACACCTCGCTAATGATGGGATGGATGTCCTTCCCATCAATACTTAACGTTACATTTTGTTTTCTAAAAAGATTAGTTGTATGTCAATCACAGTGCGGTTTCATGCAGTCCTCATTAGATAAGCTGGTTGGAACCTTTGAGGACCGTTTCATGTACATTACCAGTGCGCATTTCACGGACTCCGAGTAGTTCCAACCAGTTAAGTGAAAAGGAATCTTCCCTTACAAATACATGGATTCGATGGAGAAGCTCAAAGAGATCATGCTTCCTCCAAAGCCAAAATTTTGCAGTTCGTTGTCGGAGTCTAAAATTTCGGACGATGACTACGAATGCGCGACACAAGTGTGGCGGACAATCCAGATCCAAAACTTGGGTGAATATGCAAGTCTGTACATGGGAACAGATGTACGGTTACTTGCGGATCTGTTGCAGGCTGTATGTTTAGAGAAGTACATCCTGGACCCCGCCCACTAGTTCACAGCTCCAGGCCTTTCGTGGCAGGTAATGTAAAAGAGAACGCGTGTCGGGCTTGATCTTCTGATAGTTGTCGACATGCTTCTCTTTTTCGAAAGTGGAATTTGTGATGGTATTTGTCAGTTTGTCCATAGGTACGCCAAGGCTAATAACCGGTACATGGCGGAGTACAACCACTACACACCTGAAAATTTCATCATGTATTTTGATGTAAACAATCTGTATGGCGGGGCCATGTCAGAGTATCTACCCTCTGGAGAGTTTCGATGGTTATCGGCCAAGCAGATTGCTAGCATAGACTTCATGAGCGTAACAGCCAACTCACCTAGCGGTTTCGTTTTAGAGGTAGATCTAACGATTCCCCAGGATGTACACGACTTTCTAGCAGATCTACCTCCATTTCCAGACCAATAAGCCGCCCCTGGATCTACTTTCCCCAAGCTGATGACTACGCTGGAAGATAAGGTTCGGTAAATTCTGCATTATCAAGTTCTCCAGGATTGGGGATGAAGTTGGGCACGGTACACCGGGTAATATTTTACCGTGGTTGAAAGAATTCATCTCTCTCAACACGTGTTCTCGTCAGTCAACCAATTCAGAATTTGAGAGAGATTTTTTCAAACTTATGAACAATTCAGTTTTCAGAAAAACAATGGAGAAAACACCGCAGCGTGAAATTGTGCACAGGTTAGCCGGGCCGCCGCGGTGCCCGGAAACACGTAGCTTCACCACAATTTAAGCGTATGGCTATTTTCGAGAAAGCCTTATTGGCTCTGGAGATGGCGAAAGCGCGGATACTTTTCAACAAGCCGCTCTACGTCGGGATATTCATTCTCGATCTTTCTAAACTGCGGATGTATCGATTTCACTATGTATTCGCCATTCCGCAGTTTATATGCCCAAAATTAATTTATATTGACACAGACAATTTCATCTATTGGGTGAAGGGCTGTGATCCGTATGAAGTAATGAAACACAACAGGAAGGAATTCGACACAATTTGGATATAAACCCAACAACCGTTTCGATATAGAACCCTATACCGAGAAAGTTGTTGTGGTTATGAAGGTTGAGGCGAATGGTTCCCTGATTGTAAAATTTGCGGGTCTAAGGTCGAAAATGTATTCATTCCGACTGGAATGCAACCAGACCTCAAGATGGGCCAAGGGTACCTTGGGGGCACAAATCCATATCTGAGTGAATGTGTGCGTGACTGTTTGTAAATATGTGTGAATGGAGATTAAATGTAGCGTTTATCGGTGTGTATATATTACAGTGCACTGGAGGTCCGTCTGGGAGGCTAAGCCAGTCCACACAGTGACTGCCAGCTATCGTTAGCCTGTAGACACCGGACACCTGATGAAGACAGCCGAGCTGGTTGTCGAAACGTTGTGTTTCCAAAAAACCATCTGGCTGCACACCCGTGAAGACTACATTACCACGTTTAGTTGTTGTTGGGTCCATATTTACACACCGATTGTAGCTTGTGGGTGCTCACTGTATTATTTTATATGTCATTTTTAATGTTGCTGTAAGTGGTTTGTGGGGTTAACCATTTAGAAATGCTGGGAAAAAACTAAGTTTGTCACCTCGCTTCACATCTAGTAATCTTGCATCTATAACCCAATTCAATCTTGCCTCAACCCTGTGCTGTTTTACTATTCAGAGGATTACACCATTGACAGGGATTTCATAATTATTAAGACTTGTCTCTAGTATATATGAGCGATCTTGAAGCATATCCTTTACCGCAATAGTTACAACCACAATCACTTCTGCCATCTTCAATTCTTCGATAAATTTTCCAAGTTTATCAACATATCGTTTGATAGCAGCATCATCTTCGTCGATGGGGTCAGCAACGTATTTCAGTATTCTACCCTACAATCGTAATTACACTCCTTTGTAAGAAGGATGTGTTGAGTTGGGTACACCAATACGCTCTTGTTCTGTGTCGCTGAAGTTCTCCCAAACTTGTCCATGCTTTTAATTATGTCAGTACTAGGGTGTTCGACTATTTATTCAAAAATGAATCAAATCCGTTGCGGTATCTTCCATTATACATGTCTTAATCTTTGTCGATAACCAAAAATCCATGATTACTCTCATTCCAGCAGTACCCACATAGGTTCTTAAAATCGTTGAACCTCGTGTCGGTGTTGACGTGTTCGGTGTAAATGTGTTTGAGATTCATATCATCCTGTTTAAAGATTACGATCAAGTTTTTTCTCTAAACAACTGTTTCGGTATCCGGTTATATGTCTGACACAAGTAAAAAGAATCAACTGATCTGTGCCTGCCCATGCAAAAGTAATCTCGTATATTATTATGCTTCTCGCACGAAACATCGTCAAATACAAACAGCCGAATTAGGTAGAGTTTCATTTGGAGGAGTTACACTTTGATTATCACTGAATGTCAAATACTGAATTTCTTTAATGGGTTCTAATATTTTCCCTAGTAACTGTACCTTGGATGGTACAACGACTTGGAAATAACGTATACATTTTCATATATTAGACCATTGGGGTGTTCCAGCAGGGAGAGCGCAAGAATGGTTTCGTCACAATTTGATGGGCCACACATTATTGCCCTCACTGTCTCAGGGATCAGAGATCCATTCTTCCGCTTAGTATTGGTGCCGGCAGCATCAACAATACTCACGGGTAATGTGTCTCTCTGTTTGACGAACTGCATTTTGACAAGTTTAGGTGGTTGCTCCGGCTATTTATAGGCGCTCGAACAAGTAAAGTATGTTAGTTGGTAACAATGCCTCCTACTAGGAAGAGGAAGGGTCATGGCTTTTTAAACAAGCTCATCGACAAGATTCCTTTTGAGGCACATATACCGTCAAAACAGTTTTCTGGCCCCGGTACTAAACGGGAAAACGGTTGGCGCTTGGGCAGAAGGGTAACAACCCACTAGATGCAGCCTGCAGCGAACACGACATTGCTTATGCACAAGGGACAGATTGAGCTGAAGCCGATCACATACTCGCCGAGAGAGCTGCAGATAGAATTAAGGCTAAAGGCATGTTTGGCGAACATGCTGCGTCATTCTTGATTAACAGGGCCATACACCCCAAGTTATGTTTTGGCCGGGGTATTAAGAAAAAGAAACTGAAGAAAAAGAAAATGAAGAAGGGGGGTATTCTTCCCTTATTACCATTATTTGCCGGCTTGTCAGCTGCCGGTGCTCTAGCAGGGGGTGTGGCAAATTTAGTCAAAGCTGTCAGAGCTGGTAAAGAAGCGAATACGCAGTTGGCTGAGGAGAAAGGACACAACGAGACGTTCGAGGCACTTGCAATGACGGGTATGGGCCTATATTTGAAGCCATAGCAGAAAGCTGAAAGATAGGTCTGGGTTAAAAAGACTCTTCAGCCGCTGACAGGTGAAGATATTCGTAGGCACATAAAGCGTTTGGGCATACCCCATTTTCGTGGTGTTTTCATGCGTGACCCATTACCTAAAAAAATTCTGAAAGTGAATGTGGAATTGTGAACTTGGATAGTGCTCAAAGTGCTGGAACGCATTGGGTTGCTTACATCATGTACAAAGATGGTCTAGATAAATACTTCGACAGTTTCAGTGACTTACCTCCTGCAATGGAGTTGCAGCGATACTGTGTAGGGAACAGAATGCTATACAATGTACAACAACACCAGAAATTTGGTACACATATATGCGGGCATTTTTGTTTAAAATTCTTGTATGAAAATGTATGACATCAGTCTTGAACGAACCTTGGTCAGGATAACACATGTCTTTGACACTCTGCTTTTCCGGCAACAGTTCAGTCTTGGGCTGTGATTACTTCCCACCGATAGATTTGAGCCAAGGCGATTACATGATCGGCTTGGTTGACCTTCAGATTTACAATTCGATTCCGAATATAGACAAATCGAATTGTAAATTTAATTAATCTAAGAATAAGGTAATTGACATACCCACAGGATTTTATGGTACTGACGATTTGGCAAATTATTTGATTGGGCACATTAAAAACAACAAGCTAGTAATTAGAGCAAACAACAATTAACTCAAGTGTGAGATACAAGCATCTGTGTAAATCACGAAACAAAACTCAATTGGATCATTGCTCGGATTTTCGAAACGTGTGTTAAAATCTGAATTTCATATCTCAGACTACACTGTGCAGATATTCGAAGTTAACGTGATATGAATAGAGTGCAACGTATGTACAGGAAATGACGTCAACGATAAGCTGGGACATACACTTCACCAGTTTTTCCCAACATTGCCACCAGGGTACAAGATTGAGGAAGTAGCGGCTAATGTCATCTATCTACCCAGAACAATGAAAACTCTCAACAACATCAGCATTGGGGTTGTTGACCAGGATGGAGATCTAATGGATTTTAGAGGAGAAACTATTACTCTGAGACTATATATAAAGAATGGGCGCTCGTTATAACAAGAAGCGTCATCCCACAAACTTGTCAGTCGTGAACCAACAGTGAAACGATTAACACCTGAGTACCTGCTCTTCCTAGAGTCGTTAGGCTGTACCGTTAAAAAACATGGATGAGGTGCTTGACATAACTTCCAGTATGGAATTTGATGGGTCGGTTATCCGCAAACAATATTTGAGCCATCAGCCACATACGCCAGACACATTTAACCCTTTAACTGCTACGGTTCGCCCGGCCGAGCTCTCGCTGAGTGCTGCTTTGTTTATGCCTAAGCTGTTTATCTGCGCTGGAATGCCGCGTTCGACCGGATCACTGTGTACTGAATACGCCTGGAGCGTTGTGTGTGACGTTCTTCTGCTGTTGCTCTGCGATTTGAAACGCCAGATACAAAATAAATGCTGTTAATATAACATCTAAAGTTTTTCAGTTTAAAGCACTTTTAAAAGTGAATGTCCGCGTAAGCAAACATGCGGTACTTCATATACTAAATAGATATTACAGCAACTGAAATGATTTTTGTTCGTGAGCCTAGTAATTTATCTGGAGAGAATACCTTTCCGAATACCTTTCACAAAATCTGCACATATTTTCTAACCTTTTTGACCCGGCTATGGACCGCCACTGGCAAGTTAAAATATGTTTTTATATTTTGTTTAGTTTTAGAGGCGTATAAATGTAATATAATTATTACTCTGCAGTTACCCATGGTTAATTATTCTTTTTGTGTGATAAGCCTTGAAAAATGGTACAACACACATTGGTACATTACATGTTCTGCATTGGTTTCTCGACACACTTTCTGTTTCGAACATATACGCATTGACGTGCTCTTTTTTGAATTTTTAATATGAATGACATTTGGAAAATGTCTCCCAGTAAATCTTTGACGATAATCTTTATCAGAGTGTCTTCCATTGCTAGGTTCGTTCTTGGTATATGCTTCAACAAGGGGCGTCCATAAATTACGTGAGGTGAAATAGAGGGAGGGGGGGGTTTCCGGCGAAATCTTACCAAGGGGGAGAGGGAGGTCTTGTTGGACTGTAGAGCTAAAAAAAAAAGGTCTTCAAATGACGCGAAAATAGATTTTAGGGGGGTATTTCCTCGAAAAGTGCAGCTTTGGAAGGTTGAGACCTAAAAAAATAAATGTCTCAAAAAGTTGTGAGGGCAATTTCTAGGGGCGGGAGGGGGGGGTGTGGTCTCACGCGAACCAGGTCTCACAAGAGGGGGGTCCAAAAATCCGAAAAAACACCTCACGTATTTTATGGATGCCCCTTACCAGAGACAGATGAAACTCTGCAACTGGCATTTTTCGTCCGGTTACTACTCGGCGAAGAGCGTGAGCATTTAAAATGCAGTATTCGAGAATGAGGAAAAAGAACTTTTTATACCATGTCATAGAGAAAATATAGTGTGAACTGATTCTCGCGTATCTGTAGGTCTCATCATCAATAAATATCATATGAACTTCTGTTAGAAATATCAGGAAAAAATAACAAACTGCTGGAATGTTAACCTAATCCACACTTGTATCCCGCAGCTTAATCGTCAAGCGCATGCGGTCAAACGTGTCATTAAAGCATTCTCTTATTCCACACATTTCGCTCTCACTATCTGTAGCTTCAAATTCTGAAGAATTTTCACTTGTGGAGACAAATGGTCATTTTCCACTAGCTGATATACACGTCCTAGTACTATTACTTCGACATCCTGTCGAAGGGTCATCACTGTGATCCATATCAATGACATCATATTCATTGTCGCTTCTAGTAAGAATCTCCATGATTTCTTTCCATTGTACAAACACGACGGCGTGCCATTTTCTCAGCGAAAACTAAAAGGAAAAGAGAAACACAAATTAGATCGCAGCTGCCAACGCTCAAGGGTCGAATAAGGAAAACAACCACCCTGGGTGGAAATATGGCTACATGACGAGGCCTCTAAGAGGCTAGTGAGTTAACGCGCGCAGAGCACACAGCGACCCGAGCGGCTGGACGCGTATACACGTCCAGAGCATAGGCAGGGCGACAAGGCGGCGCGTGTATACACGTCTGGAGCACAGACAGGGCGGCGAGGGTGCGCGTGTATACATGTCTAGAGCAGTCAAAGGGTTAACAACAATGATGAAATTCGGATACCTATTCAGAACCAAGATACATATACATTGCCGTACGAAAGTTACCTGCATGTTGAAGGAAGATTCCTTAAATCAGATGAGTTAGGGGCTACAAATTCAATTGTCACATCCAGTGCATTCGCGTTTGTGTTTGAGTAAATTCGGTACGAACGTAATGGAGCCGAAATTGACCGGAATAGAAACGTTGGTATCACAAGTACATTGAAAACGCTTATTTCTGCTTATCCTCAACAAGCTGGTGTGCTGAACAATGCAGGATGGGGCAACGCGATCTTGGAAATGGTTACTTTGATGTATGTACACCGTTGATTAGGCTTTTGGGTTTTTGCGAAGACTTTAAATGGATACTTGCAAATGTAAAACAAGAATTCGATCTAGGGACGATACAAATTCATAAGTAGAAGCAAATCCACATCCTCAGAAAAGTAAATTTACCATCAGTAAACTTGCATGGGTAATGCCTCATTTGGATGTAGGCGAAAGAGAGAAACTAGAGCTGCTGAAGATTGTAGACAATGGGATTACACTTCGAATTAATTTCAGAAGTTGTGATCTGTTGGAGTACCCGTTGCTTTCTTATAAGTATGGGTCAAATTTGATTTTTTTAAACATCAACGCAACTGGAGAAATCTAGGTTCGTAGTTCTGGGATTTCAAACAAACAGGAAACGATATGAGGAATTAAGTGCAACGCTGTTTGACCACTGCAATCTCGCCAGTGTCAGACTGTTCCTAAATGATGTGCGACAATGTGAATCTAGACTAACCACAGAGTTGTATGACATGTATGCAAGAGTCCAACAGTCTTAGTACAAACGAAATCATCCTTCGCCACTACTAAACCGTGAAGATTTTATCGAAACTGCACCTATCGCTGTAATTTACTGTTCACACCAACATAGATGTGTTAAAACGGGGCCTGTAGATATTCGACCGGAATTTGATAGCAGTGAGAATTTTCCTGCATTTACCTCTGAATACTGCCTGATCCTGCATGATCGGGTTGTAGAATACGTACCTCTAGCAAGTTGACATAAAATCAAGTAACACCCATAATTACCATTCATTACTATGCCGACCATCTTCCTGGATGCACAGGGATTCAAGAAAAAGGATGGTGTGTTTATTTTCAAAGAAGTTGCTGTGTGTGTAACACGATCTGACAATATTATCTCTACACATTGCATAAGTGTATCCTCGCCATCTCGTGGAGGTGATAACTCAGTAGTTAAGTGGTTGACACATAATTGCCCTGAAATACCTAGGAACGCTGATGGCGAACCTTCACCAAGATGTGCTATATTCTACATGCAATAATCAATGAAGATGATTCCATTATTTACGTTGAAGGACGAGAAAAGGCTCGATGGTTCCTGAAAATTATCAGCAAAAAAGTATGCTACAATATAGAAGATTTAGGATGTCCACCCCTTCGAGAACTCAAGAAAAATAATTTGAAAAAAAATTTGTAACTTACATATATTTTGTAATGATATGTGTGCTGCTGAAAATGTATTTTTAACTGCCAACTGGTGGCTGAAGTAAAAGAATGTTTAAACAAATATATACTATCTTATTATTTAATTACGATAAGTGAAATAAACAAAAGAAAAAATCGGGTAAAATGATTTTATTTGCATATTATCACATACATCAGTTCCTTCTAAATCTTCTTCAATTTTGCGCTTTACATTATCATACACTAACAGTTATTTATATGCCTTAATATCTAACTTTAAGCGTTGGTAGACTAGTGTTGAAGTGGAGATATATGATACTTCATTAACATGTACATTATCAAAATGAAAATCTATAAGACCTTGCACAGAACAACTGGGGTAGTCACGAATCACTTTCACTGATAATGTGTTCACAAACTCGTTGTAGTACTTGATAACTCCAGGGCTTCATGGTGTTGATGGCGCTGGTCACTGCTGGCAGGGCATCGACCTTTTTGTCCCATGTTGATTCGCCGAGAAAACACACTAATGGGTGGAACAGCACTGTTTGAAAACCATATACGAGGGTGTTTCAAATGAAAACCTTAAAAGTGCTATATTTTTTTTATTTGTGACAATGAACAAAAAACTTACATGTCATTTTTCGACGTAGTCTCCTTGACGTTGAATGCATGTATTCCATCGCTTCGGGAGTGCATAGATACCACGACGGAAGAATTCTTTTGGTCGTGTGTGTAGCCAGTCATGCACCGCGGCTTTCACCTCTTCGTCACTTCTGAAATGCCTGCCCCCTATTCCTTCTTTGAGTGCACCAAACAGGTGAAAGTCACTAGGGGCGAGGTCTGGTGAATAAGGAGGATGTACCAGACATTCAAATTTAATTTCCTGAATAGTCTCAACTGTCCTACGGGCTGTATGTGGTCGGGCGTTGTCATGCTGCAGCAAAACTCCTGAAGTCAGAAGTCCTCGTCGTTTACTCCTGATTGCAGGGCGGAGGTGATGTTTCAGCATGTTTGAATAGGAATTGCTGGTTACCGTAACCCCCTTATCCATGTAATGCTCCAAAATTATTCCATTTGCATCCCAGAAGACAGTGAGCATGACTTTTCCTGCAGACGGTTGAGTGCGGAATTTTTTTGGTTTCGGCGATGAGGTGTGGCGCCATTCCTTGCTTGACCTTTTCGTTTCTGGTTGGTGGTAGTGAACCCAAGTCTCATCACCTGTGACAATTTTGCTCAGAAAGGCATCACCTTCGGCGTGGAAACGACGCAAAAGTTCTTCACAGGCATCAATGCGACGGGCTTTCAATTCGGCAGTCAACTGACGTGGCACCCATCTTGCAGACACCTTATTGAAGTGCAGTACGTTGTGAACAATATTATGCGCTGAACCAATACTTATCTTCAAAATTGTGGCTATTTCGTTCAGAGTTATGCGTCTATTATCCTTTACAAGCTCCTCCACTAACGCAATGTTTTCGTCCGTCACTACGCGGTTCGCCTGCCCTGGTCTTGGGGCATCCTCCACAGACGTTACACCGCTTTTAAACTTCCTACACCACTCGTACACTTGCTGCAACGACAAACACGAATCACCATACTGTGCTATTATTCTGCGATGAATTTCAATTGGTTTGACCCCTTCACTACTCAAGAAACGTATCACTGAACGCTGCTCAATCGCGGTGCATGTTGACAGCGGGGCGGCCATCTTGTTATGTATTTCATCACCTTCTCTAGCGTTGTAACATCACTGTGCCGCCTGTCGGTCACTTTGTGAACTTCAAGGAACACTGCTGCCACCTACCAACTCCATCACGATACTTGTCGAAATTTTATTTAACTTTTAAGGTTTTCATTTGAAACACCCTCGTAGATTTCACTGCTCAGGACGATATGGTGTGGTTGCCAAGAAAGACACTTGTTTGCAGATGCTCACTGTTGTTGAAAAAGTCACCAATTCTACAGATCATCTGTCTCAGTAGATCCCATTCTTCATGTGTTAGCGTGACTTTATTGCACCCAGCTTTTTCGAGTACAACTACTGGATTAAATTACAATTTAAGAGACAAACCCACAGTGGGCCGCTTGGTATCATTCCTGTTTAACTTGTAGGATGTTGAGAACAGGAGAACCACATAAGCTATAGTGAACTACACTTGATGGGCGTCGACCAGGAACTGAGGGTGAACTGGCTGATGTGATGGCATTTTTTGTCGCACAGTAATGGCGTGCCAGGGTTCCTGTAGAAATTTGTCTGGGGCTGTGACGTCGCGCGAGCCAGACGTGTTCAAATTTGAGCACACCTGTTCCAACACTCCCGGAGCACTGCAATTCCCCAGTGTTAGACAAGGTTAGAAGAACTAGCTTTCTCTCTCGTGGTGAAGTTGAATTTCTCTGGCATCACTTTGGCCGGCGCATGCGCAGATTAAGGTTTCCGTGGCTCGGGGCAGCATATAGTGCCATGTAGTGGTGTGACATCATACGACCTTGGCCGCCATTGACCCACTCTATAGCCCACCAAGCCGCCATTGTTCCATTTTGAATCGCCCGCCAACCGAATGCGATGTCCCGAAGGGGAGGGGAAAAAGGGGAAGGGAGCCGCCATTTTGTATCACATGACCGGAAGTGCGGATGGGAGTGCTCTCTCCTCGTCCATCTACTGGGGACACACACGTCTTTGGTCGAAATGCTAAAGTGACCCCGGTCGACCATTTTCAAGAACCATATCTCATCCCCATTCCTACCGATATCTAACCACCATTGTACACGATAAGAGACTTGATACTACTACCACACACAAACATCAGCGATCTGCTCTATGGTAGGAAAGTGAAATATACGCACACATATGCCTTTGGTCGAAATACGAAAATATCCTTGATCGACCACCATACCTCACACACCCGAACAGAAATCGTAAATCGGCCAACGTTGTGCACGATCAGTGAATGTATGTTACTACCACACACAAACCCCCGTCATCTGCGCTGTATTAGTTTGGCTAAACAGTGGTAAACAGGGACTAACACGTGTTTGGTCAAAATGCGAAAGTTCCCCAGGTCAACCAATTTCAATCGCCATATCTCCCACACCCCCATAGCCCCCGGCATCTAACCACCATAGTGCACTATAGATTCGATGCTACTACTACACACAAACACTTGATCTGCGCTATGTAATTGCGGTGGCAATGTGAAATTTATGGATACATATGCCTTTGGTCAAAATACGAAAATGTCATTGATCGACAACTTTCAACCATCAATATCTCCCACACCCGCACAGATATCGAAAATCGGCCAACTTTTTGCACGATCGGTGTATGCTACCACCACATACAAACACCAATGACCTATGTTATGTAGTTGTGGCATGAAAGAGAAGTAAAGCGACACACAAGTCTATGGTAGAAATATCACATCGACCACCATTTACCGTCATACTTCTACCCCCCACAGCTAATGGCATTTAGCCAACGTCGGCCACAATATGGAACAGCATACAAACACCAGTTATCTCTGCTAGGTAGCGGTGGCTGAAAAGTGAAATATACAGAAACACATGTCTACTTTTATATACATATATAAGATATATATAAAATAGACGTGTGTTTCCCTATATTTCACTTTTCAACCGCCACTGCCTAGCTCAGATCACTCATGTTTGTATGTGCTACTAGCATGGAGTATCCTATCGTGCACAACGTTGACCGAATGCCTTTAAGCTCAGGGAGTTTGGGAGATACAGCAGTTAAAGTAGGTCGATGTAGGTCTTTTTCATATTTATACCATAGACTTCTGTGTCCCTATAATTCTCTTTCCTGCTACAACTACATAGCGTACACCATTGGTGTTTGTGTGTGGTACTACCATCGAGTCTCCCAATGTGCACTATATTGGTTGCATATTGTTAGCTACGCGGGAGTTGGAAATATGATAGTTGAAAGTGGTCTGCCTGAGGCTGTTTCTCACTTTGACCAAAGACGTGTGTGTCCCTGTTTAGCCAGAAATATTCTGCGCAGATCACTGGTGTTTGTGTGTGCTAGTAGCATACGTTCACCTACCGTGCACAACGATGGCCGAATTTCGGTAGCTGTGGGGGTATCAGAGACACGGTGGTTGATAGTTGTTGATCAAGAACAATTTCGTATTTCGAGCCAATACATGTGTGTCCGTATATTTCACTTTACTACCACAACGACATAGCGCAAATCACTGATGTTTGTGAGTGGTAGTAGCATCATGTATCCCATCGTGCACTATCGTGGTTAGATGTCGGTAGCAGTGGGAGATATGGTTGTTGAAAGTGGTCGACCTGGGGCGGTTTTATATTTAGACCAAAGCTGTAAGTGTTCCTATGTCTCCCTTTTTAGCCAATACTATATAACGCAGATAACTGGTGTTTGTGCTTGGTTGTAGCATATATTCACCGATCGTGCACAACATTGCCCGAATTGTGGGGGTGGTTGAAATTGATCGATCAAAGATATTTCCGTATTTCGACTAAAGGCGTATGTGTGTGTATATTTCACTTTGCTGCCACAACTATACAGCACAAACCACTGGTGTTTGTCTATGGTAGTAGCATCGAGTCTCCCATTGTGCAGTATGTTCGTTACTTACCGGTAGTAGTCAATCAAAATTTTTTACAAACACGGACGAAGTCGTGGGCACCAGCTAGTATATGTCTGTACAGTAAAAGTTCCTTATTCGCGGGGGATACATTCCGCAAATATGCCGCGAATATGGATTGGTAATTTGTGTGGGATTATAGGGAATACTTTCCAAGGTAAAAAAAGAAAAAAAAAGTCAATTTAAAATCAATTTATTAAGAAATTTTAAGCAACATATTTTAATTATTATTGTCATGCTTAGGCAATATTTTAAAGAATTTAGTAATTTTTTCTTGTTTTGTCACTTTTAAAAGGTTTTTCAATTCAGACTGATATTCAACTATGGCATTAACAATTTTTATTTTTTAAAAAATACTTATTTTCATAGACGGATCAATTTTTATGAAGAAATCACAAAGCTCATTTGCCATGCGTAGACCTTAACTCAAGTTTTTTTAAATTAAATTTCAGTGCTCGTCGAAGCCTCTTCTTCAATGGGTTGGGGGTTTAACATTTCCTCCAAGTCGATTTCAGTCATATCTTCATCTTGCGATTGTAGCAACTCTTGAATGTCACTTCATTCTATCTGTTCTAAACCATCTCGTCCTATTCCATTCGCAGCTTGAGCAACGTTTGCAGTTAAAGTTTTAATTTGCATGGATTCTCCATCATTTCCGACAGTAAGATCAGGCCACAGTTTTCTCCAGCATGATTTTAAAGTGTATGTATGGCTTCAGTTCTTGCAACGATTCTTTTATTGTAACAATATATTTTGCTATGTCAAAATTTTTCCAGCATTGCATAACATTCATATCGGGATTGCATTCCATGGTGTCCAGTATGAGTTTGAAAGTTTGTCTAATGTAATAGACCTTAAAGGCTTGGATTATTCCTTGGTCCATAGGTTGAAGTAAAGCTGTTGTGTTAGGAAGCAAGAATATCACCTTTATATTTGGATGCATTGCTTCAAGCTCCCGAGGGTGACCTGGTGCATTGTCCAATACTAACATGGCCTTAAAGTCTAAATTATTTTTCTTTAAATAATTTCAACCTCACGAACAAAACAGTTCCGGAACCAGTCACAGAAAATAACACTTGTAACCCACGCTTTTTTATTTGCACGCCAAAACACCGGCAGGTTGTCCTTGTTTTGATTTCTCAAGGGACTGGTATTCAAAGATCTGTAAAGCATTAGTGACTTAATAACATAATCACCTGATCCGTTAGAACACAGCAGCAGTGAAACTCTGTCTTTTGCTGCCTTGAAACCAGAGGAGCACTTTTCACTTTTAGATATGAAAGTTTTGTTTGGTATTCTTTTCCAAAACACGACAGTTTCGTCTGCATTAAACACTTGTTCAGGTTTGTATCCCCCTTCAGCAATTATGTTTAAAAATTCTTCTGGATATCTTTCCGCTGCAGCGGTGTCTGCAGATGCAGCTTCTCCAACAATTTTGATGCTATGCAATGATTGTCGCACCTTGAATTTATTGAAGCAACCTTCAGATGCTTGAAATCCTCCGTTTGTACGTTCATCACCAGGTTCTTTAAAATGCGCGTAGAGACGCTTTGCCTTCTCTCAGGTCATAGGACCATTTAAGGGCACTCTTTTCTGGTTACGGTCTTCAATTCCTAATGATAACGCAGCTTCCACTTTTCAGTTGCTGGATCACGAACAATTTTCGCCTAGGTTGAAGCCATAGAATTCCATATTTTGTCTTCGGATTTCTTGATGAATCCCACAGCTGATTCGTTAACATTGAAAGAACGTGATATGAATGCAAACGACTCGCCGAGTCATAATGGCCAAGCATTTCTATTTCACTCGAAGCAGCAACACAGCTTTTTTCCGCATAGGAACTAATTGTTCTTTGCTTTTGCTGGACATTATAAATTCCGAATAAAGCAGAGGGGACAGGTGTTATTCACTCAGAATTATTGCAACGACTGACTAGTAACAATAGATTCAGAACCGATCGTGGCAGGGCGGCTTTTATCAAAGGTCATAGTGGAACATGTAAAGCCGCGTTCCCACGACGTCTTGTAAAGAAGGTGGGACGTAATGGGACCTAATTAGCCGAAGTGTAGGAACGAGCGCGCGCCGCAGGTTAGCCCTCGCTTACCTCGCCGCCACCTCCCCACCACGTTGCCTAGTGTCGTTTGGCACAGAGCACTTTACAGCAACAGAAGGGGTGCGCACCACTGCTGCAAACCGATGGTAACAGCGCTCCACTACGCACGCCTGTGATGTTTACCAACACAGAGTGGGTAGCTGCCTCTCGTCCCCGCTAGCAGAGGCGGCCCTGTTCCCATGGCGTGTTGTATTGTATTCGTCCCGTCCCGTCTTCGTTACAAGACGTCGTGGGAACGTGGCTTAACACAGCTGCAGCGACGGGTTTTGACAATGAACTTTTAGTTTTGGTGGCAATAAGAAGTGCTTTTTTAGTCGTTTAGGTTAGATAGAGTTACTCTCGGCAAATTCCAGCAATACTCAAAGGATGACGACATGTCAGTAAAAGATACCAAATGCGCTGAATGTTCCGAAAGGATCCGCGAATAATAAAAAAAATTATGTTGCGAATACAGAAAGTTGTCACAATTATTCTATCCGCGAATACTGAAACCGCGAATAAAGAGCTTTCACTGTATATTATCAGAATAAACTAATTTTGAAAGCAAAGGAGGTGTGTGAAAATCGATTCTAATGGATGAGGAGACGAGTATGATCCAGTAAATCCAGAGAATACTGAGAGCAAATAAATGAGTGATGTGAAATGTTATGCTATTAAAAGAAGCTGTAGATTCTAATAAGAAGACAAACTGAAAGAAGACAAGAAAATAGATCGGATTACGAATGCATGAGAAAGGAAGGAACATGATAAAGAAAACATGTTGAGAACAGGCGAAAAAGAGACTGATATAAGCTTTATTTAAAGAATTAATGTAAGGCATTATCGGCCGGGAGATCCGGAAGGATTGTTCGGACGTCTCATGATACTTTCGATTTGACGCATGTTACACCAGTGCCGGATGTTTGAATGGGTGTCAGTCTCAAACTTTTTGCCCCGGTTCGGAAAATTCATAGATCCATCACTGGGACAAACTGCGAAGAGTCCCGTCATGGCTCATAAGATAAAACACAACTCTTAAAAATTCCTTGCCGCACCAGTGTTTGATCCAGAGAACGGATCCCGAACTTTAAAAAACAAGTGGCTTATCTATTGAGCTCACATTATTGAAACGAAAAGATGTGATAAAGGGTGAACGAAAATATGATGATTTTTCATGAGAAGGGAAAAATGTTTTCGTTTTTCATACAGTAAATACGTGACTCTATCTGACGTGTGCCGACGACAACAGAGAAAGTGGTGAATAAAGCAGCAGATAATGCAGATCAAAACCTGTCCCCTGAAAGACTGGATTTCTGACCTGGCAAGAATAAAATGGAATGAAAGAAATACAAAAGTTCAAGAAGAGAAAGTTTTTCATGGAAATGAAGCTGGCGCACTGCAGTGCCGGGTCTAAGGGGATCAAACCGGGGCTCTTGCCGCAGGCGGAAACGTCAGGGGTCGGTAAATGGCAAATTCGTGTGGTGACTACACTTTTTTAGCTCTACTGCCCTGTGCAGCAACAATCAAGGGGTGGAAAAATCGAAGAACAGCTCTATACAGACCCGTGTGGCAAATTCATGTTTGAAGTAGGGTTGTAACAGAGGTCATCTTAGCCGATGGGAACGTAGATGCGAATGTCCATTTCTTAACATCCGCGTATGCGGATGTTTTGCGGAAGTGGAAAAATAAATTTATAATAATTTATACATTAATATTTTATCAAAAATGAAGTCAAAATCAAAATAATTATATATTTATCACAATTTTTACATTTTACATAAGCAAAGCCTTTTCCATCTAATACTGTCATATTATTTTCTGCCTCATCTTTCAACAGCAAAAAAAACGATGGATGAATTAAAAAGTGAGTTAAATTACTTAAATATCTATTCACGCGTCAACAAAACAATCTTTGTCATATAAAGTTGTGGAGATCGTGGTTCGATTGATTGAAGCGTGACCACCTTCCACCTTTTAACTGCTCTAGTGGCTCATTCACAGTCTAACTTGTAGGACCTACGATGATCTGATTTTCCATTGTGGGACTCTTGTTGGACCATGAAAGGGATTGCAAGACTACATGCAGTACATGTTGGATGTGGTTGAACTCCCAAAGAACGAACACGGGCTCCTCCCATCAAACAAATCATGGCGTTGGATCTTGATTGGAGAAAACGCCCTAAGAATGTGCGATAAGGACACTGGTGCGCCGCAAGAAAGTATGAGTGGCAATGATACCTAGCCCCCTTCTGGTAGCGTGAATCGGTGCCCGCATCCTACGGTAGTTTTACACGGAGTCCTACAAGTTGGACCGTGAATAGGCCGCTTTACTTAACATATAAGTTCAAACTTGTAAATTCGTGCCTAGATAATAACACCGTTCAGTTCATTCTTACTTTTGTTAGAGTATCGTAAGAAAGGAAATAACCACGTTTTTATTAGCTAAGCGACGATAGAGCGATTCTCGTACAAAGGTAAAAGATTAAGATACATATATTGCAATGTAAAGAAAACCTCCGCTATATTTCCGCATTAAAAGTTGCCGATGCTGACGCGAAAGTGGAGTTAGAATTTCATGCTGAAGTTTTGCACTTGTGGATGCGGAGCTCCGTTATATCCCTAGTTTGAAGTGGCGACAATTTCGAGTTTTTGCCCCGCCTCGGAAAAATGGTAGATCCGCCACTGGCGCAGTTACAGGTGTAAGCGTACTCGCAGAAGACAATGTTCCAAGACAGTTAATTGAAGGTAAACAGCATAAAATCAATGGATAGCACTGAGAATGAAAAGGAAGAAATTTTTTAATGTTTAACAACAACGAAAATGAAAATAAAATCTTTTTTTTCTTCTTTTTCTTTCTTTAAGAAAAAGTTAAGATAAGCGGAAGTGAGGTCGCAGTTAATGCTAGCGCTGACTATGGATAATGAAACAAACTCAGCTGCAGTGTACCTGAAGTATGATCTTAGAAACAAAAAATCATTTATATTATTTCTATAAGGTATTTTTTTTTTTTTTTTATTATTATTTTTTTTTTTTTTTTTTTTTTGTCCCAAGCCATTATCTCCCTTCATACTTAACCAAAATCAATGAATGAGGTGTCATTTTAAAGCTTATGGTCTCCACTTTGGTCACATCACATTTTAAGAAAGGAATTTTTCGTAATTCAACCCTTAAAGGGCAAAAATGTCTATTTTTCTAAAATGCTGTTTTTTGTGTTAGGAGTCATTTATCTCCATTGATACCTATCTGTAATCTTTTAATGAAGTATCATTTTAAAGATTAAGATCTCCGCTTTACTGACATCTTATATTAAGACAGGAATTTTTCGTAATTCGACCCTTAAAGGCCAAATGTATAAATATTTCTGCAACGCGTTTTTGTGTCACGAGCCATTTATCTCCCTTCATATCTAACCGATATAGAGGAATGACGTGTCAAATTAGAGATTAGGGTCTCCGCCTTGGTAGCAATTTATTTTGAGAAAGGAATTTTTCCTAATTCGACCCTTAAAGCGCAAAAATGTCCAATTTTTATAAAATGCGTTTTTTGTGTCTCGAGGCATTTATCATCCAGGATATCTAACTAAAATCGATAAATGAAGTAGGATTATGAAGAGTAATGTCTCAGCTTTTGTGACATTGTATATTAAGAGTTTTTTTTTTTCATTCAACCCTCAAAGGGTAAAAATATTAATGGTCCTACAGCGCATTTTTGTGCCACGAGCCATTTGTCTCCCTTCATATCTAACCGATATAGATAAATGAGGTATCATTTTAGAGACCAAGGTCCCCGCCCGTGGTAACATTATATTTTTAGAAAGGAATTTTTCGTCATTCAACCCTTAAAGGGGAAAAATGTTAATATTTCTAAAATGCGTTTTTCATCTACATCTACATCTACATATATACTCTGCAATTCACAAAATTGTGGGTGGCAGAGGGTGCTCAGCACCAAAGCTAATCTCTTTGCTGTGCATTCCAATCCCTAATGGTACGAGGGAAAAAAGAATTCATATAAGAATCAGTCCGGCACCTTCTTTCTCTAATTTTATCTTTCCTGTCCTTCCGACTCAAATAGGTTGGTGGAAGAAGTATTTCACTACACTCATGAGTGAAAGTTGGAGTACGCATGTTTTCCAATAAGTTTAAACGAAACGTGTGTCGTCTATCTACCAGAGACTCCCAACCTAATCTACTAATCAGTTCTGTGACGCTTTCATAAGGACTGTAGCAAGCGGTCACGAATCGAGCGACTCTTCTCTGTACTTTCTCTATACTTTCGATCAATCCCTTACGAAACGGGTCCCAAATGGCACAACAATAATCCAAATGTGGACGCACAAGAGATTTGTACGCTATCTCCTTTGTTTGTTCATTACAATTTTTGAAGATTCTACCTATGAATCGCAGCCTAGAATTTGCTCTACCTACTAAAGAATTAATGTGTATGTCCCATTTCATATTCCTTTGTACTGTTACTCCCAAATATTTAATAGAATCGACCATATCAATAACTGTATTGTTTAACTCGTATTTCTGAACAATCGGATTCTTTTTGTTAGTTATGCTCATTGTCTTGCACTTTTTACAGTTTAGAGTAAGTTGCCACTCAGCGCACCAAGCCAAAATAACATCCAGATCGCGCTGAATTTCTAAGCAATCGGCCAAAGTTCTTACTTCCCTATAAATAACCGCATCATCAGCAAACAATCTAAACAGGCTTTTCACTTTGTCTCCGAGATCGTTTATAAAAATTAAGAAAAGAAGTGGTCCTATTACACTTCCTTGAGGTACACCCGATGTAACATCTAGATTAGAAGAACTTTCTCCTTCAACGACAACATACTGCGACCGACCAGTTAGAAAATCCTTTATCCATTCACAAAGCTGATCCGATATACCGTACGCTCGAAGCTTCGCTAAAAGGCGGTTGTGTGGCACAGAGTCAAAGGCTTTCTGGAAATCTAAAAAAATTGCATCTACTTGCGAACCTGTATCGATAACTTTCATTACATCGTGTGTAAATAGGGCCAGCTGTGTTTCACATGATCTTTTCTTCCGAAATCCATGTTGATTTGTTGTAAGCAAATTATTATAATCTAGAAAATTCATAATGTTCGAGCATATAATATGCTCCATAACTCTACTACAAACAAATGTTATAGATATGGGACGATAGTTCCCAGGATCACTTCGATCACCTTTTTTGAAAATCGGAGTTACTTGCGCGATTTTCCAGTCTGAAGGTACTTTTCGCTCTTCTAATGATTTACTTTTTTGTATCTTAAGTCATTTGAATAAAGTTGGATTACGAATATTAATGTCTCAACTTTGGTGATATCATATATTGAGAAAGATTTTTTTTTTTTTGTAATTCAACCCTTAAAAGGGAAAAGTATGAATGGTTCTACAATGTATTTTTGTGTCACAAGTCATCTATCTACCGTGATATCTGATGGATATAGATAAATTAGGTATCATATTAAAGATTAAGGTCTCCGCCGTGGACACATTAAATTTTAATAAAGGAATTTTTCGTAATTTGACTCTTAAAGGGCAAAAATGTCAATATTTCTATAATGCGTTTTTTATGTCTCGTGGCATTTATTTCCTGGGATATCTAACCGAAATCGATAAATGAAGTAGGATTATGAATACTAATGTCTCAGCTTTGGTGATATCATATATTAAAATCTTTTTTTTTTTTTTTTTAATTCAACACTTAAAGGGAAAAATGGTTTTATACCGTATTTTTGTGTCACGAGCAATTAATCTCCATTAATATCTAACCGAAATAGATAAATGAGGTATCATTCTAAAAATTAAGGTTTCCGCTGTGGTCACATCATAGTTTAAGAAATGAATTTTTCTGAATTTAACCCTTAAAGGGAAAAAATATCAGTATTTCTAAAATGTGCTTTTTTGTGTCGAGACATTTATCTCCCTTGTTAATTAAACAAAAATGATAAACGAGGTATCATTTTAAAGACTCATGTCTTCGTAAGGTCTTCGGTTCCGCTACGCCATATTTAAAGAAAGAAATTTTCCAAAATTTGACCCTAAATGGGCAAAGTATTAATATTTCTACAACGTATTTTTGTGTCGTGAGTTATTTATCTGCCTTGATACCTGGCCGAAATGGATATATGAAGTATCGTTTTAAACATTAAAGTATCCTCTTTGGTCACATCATATTTTATGAAAGAACTATCTCCAAATTAAACCCTTAAGCAGCAAAAATATCATCGTTTCTAAAACTTTTTTCCCCCTACCTCGCTTGATTGCAAACCGAAATCGATAAATGAGGTATCATTTTAAAGACCAAGGTGTCTGCTTTGGTCAAACCATATTTTATAAAATAAATTTTTTGGAATTCGACCCTTCAAAAGTATCAATATTATTACTACAGCGTGTTATTATCTCCGGTTAAGTAAAATCATATACTAAGAAAGAATTTTTCGGAATTTGAAGCTTAAATTGGTCGCGCGTATGAGACAGTTCAGAGCCAAGTCCCTAGATTGCAGCAGCAGACATCACAGAGATGTCAATAAACTTTTTTATACATTAAGTAACTTTTCGGATATTTTTTCCTATTATGGAAACATTTTTGTTTTGCTATACAATTACAATGTAAACATCACAGAGATGTTGACATGCTGTGTGAAATTTGTTCATGTTGGTTGTATTCTGTTAGGATCAGTGACAGTTTGTCGTACATACAGAGTGTTTTAAATTTTTCTAACTGTTTCGTAATATGTTGTAAGTATTTTGATGCCTGCCTATTACACTAAACAAATAAATATTTTCTACGAAAGTGAGATTCTACTTTTCATTATATCACAAGCATTCAAACTCATTATTCATCGTATTTTATTCGCGAAATTTTCGCATGGGTTGTCTAGTATAAAATAATTAAAATGGAAAAGATTACATTTTTGTTTTTGCTAAGTAGAAAAGGAGCAGTCAACAGCGAAAGATTGATTGCGCCAATAAGTGTCGGACATAACATCGCCAAATAATAATAATAATGTATTTGGGATCTGAGGCTACCGTATTTAACACAGAATCTAAAAATTCATTCACACGCGGAAACATGGAAAACATTTCCATTTTACCACAACGTGATGGACCCGGTGGAAATTGATAGCGTAGATGTTGTAAAGTAATTAAAGCTCCTGAGGTAGGGTAAAGCGCCGGGTCCCGATGATATACCGGTAAGAGTGTTTTCAGATTTCGAGGAGGAAATTGAACCATTTCTGACAGATATATTCCGTAAATCTTTAGAAGAGAAAAAAAAGTACCTTCTGACCGGAAAATTGACCAGGTAATTTTTGTTTTCAAGAAAGTATATCGGAGTGATACTAGGAATTATCGACCCATATCTCTAACATCTGTCAGCAGTAAAATTCTGGAGTATGTCATATGCTCTAACATTATGAAGTAGATGAGAACGTGTTACTTACAGCGTGTTAACATGGATTTCTGAAGAAGAGATCGTGTAAAACACAATTGGCCCTATTTTCACATGACGTAATCAAAACTATCGTTGCAGGTTCACAAGTTGATGCAATTTTCTTGTATTTTCAGAAAGCTTTTGTTTCTGTACCACACAACCGACCTTTACCAAAGATTCAAGCATACAGTAATCGGATCAGATTTTCAAATAGATACGTGATTTTCTAATTGGACGATCACGGTATGTCGTTGTTGACGGGGAAGCCTCTTCTAAACCAGATGTTACTTCTGGCGTTCCTCAAGGAAGTGTAATAGGACCATTTCTTTTCTTAATTTTTATAAACGATCTAGGTGACAACATTAAATGCTGGCTGCGATTGTTTGCTGACGATGCAGTTATCTATAGGGAAATTAGGTGCTCTTACGATTGCTTAGAAATTCAGCACGATTTGGATGCTATTTCCGAATAGTGTCGTAAATGGCAGCTTACACTTAATTGCGAGACAATGCGAATAAGTAACAAAAAGAATCAGTATGTTCTCGATTACAAAGTAAGCAATTCAGTTGTTAACACGGGTGATTCCTTGAAATATCTGGAGATAATACTACAAAGAATCATGAAATGGGACTTGCACGTAAGTTCCGCCGCAGGCAAAGCTAATTCTAAATTACGATTCATAGGTAGTATTTTGAGGAATTTTAATGCTCATACAAAGGAAATAGTGTACAAAACACTAATGCGTCCTCATCCGTATCACTAGGGCTTGATTGACTCAGTGGAGAGGGTACAGAGGAGAGCCACTCGATTCGTGACTGGTTGCTACAGCCCTTATGAAAGCGTTTCAGAATTTATTCATAGATTAGGCAGTGGCGTAGCTAGGTCAACAAGGGCCCCGGTGCAAAAAATTTATTTTTCGCCCTCAGGCCGGACGGCCGACCTTTTTTTTTGCTTTGTGTGCTGGTAGGGGCCCCCTGAACTGAGGATGGGGGCCGTTGAATTGTTCTTTAGGGGCCCCTGAGCAGTGGTTGGGGCCCTCCCTGAGCAGCGAGGGCCCTTAGTGAGGGGCTCCTGTGTTCTCAGGGGGCCCTTAGACGACGGTAGAGCTAAAAAAAAAAAAAAAAAAAAAAAAAGCTCGCCAGTTTGCCGTGAAGGCTCGTGGGCCCTCTAAACTGCGCTTGAGGGCCCCTAGAGGTGCGCTTAGGGGCCCCTTGAGGTATGCTTTGGGGCCCCCTGAGCGTGAGGGCCCCGGTGCACTGCACCACCTAGCCCCATAGTAGCTACGCCCCTGAGATTAGGCCCGTTTACACTTATACGCCAAACTGCGGTTTGGAACTGCGCTGCGGACTACCACGTTGGAGCGTCGCTCCTGGAGCGTGCGACAAAAAATGGTCAACAATCCTGTCGCGCGCGCCAAGACTGCCGCGCCGGTTGAAGCGTTTGCGCGTAGACTTACCGCCGGGTTGGAAAGTTTTGTAGACGGTCCAGCATGCATCATCTGGTTTTCAGGTCGTTGTTATTTTTGTTAGTTGTACTTGTGTTTGTAACTGTATTTAAAATATTCTCCAAAATGAATGAGAGAAAATGTGCTGCTTTACATATTTTTTTCGGTACAGAAAGAATTTAAAAAAAAACAAAGCCTATATGGGTGAAAAGATGGCGCCGAAACAGAATCTATATGGACATATGCCTCTTTTGAGAGAGCTACAGGAAAATGACTAAGATGATTTCAAAAATTATCTACGAATGGACAATTCGACATTTGCCTACCTTTAAACTTAGTATCTTGTAAAGTACCTTTTTGTTCACCAAAAGCACTCCCACTAGCTACCCACAGCAGTAAAATATTCTATAGATCAATCGTAAAGTTGCCGATGTTGGACTTAGAAATTTCGAGAATAAATAATTGTCAACTTTAACGAATTTTCCTGTAATCTTTCCCACTGGGACAATTCGCCATAAAAATTATTTTAAAGTGTATTTATCATATCGGGAAACGTTTAGTTTAAGAGATAATCCCGTTTGTTCATGTTTTGAAACACGCGATCGGAAAAGTAGAAAACTAAGATTCGAAATATCTTTAAATTGAGTAAAGCTACAGCTCACCTTTTATCACCAGCTATAGTCAGCACTGTCCCTGATATTTTGGTAGTAAAATTAAGTAATTTGGCAAAGTTTAATTAGTAGTATTAATTAAGAGAAAAAATGAACTTTTTTATTAAAAGGAATATTAATTTGAAATTTATATCAGTAAATAGCCCTAATTGAGACGATTATGGAGATATCATGGTTTCGGTAAAAAGTTTAAGCATTTGTCCGGTAATTAAGTTTATGAAAAATAGATTGTCGCCGATTGTTAGTGAAGCGCGAAAAATTTCGTCATGTGATGACTTTAGTTTTAAGACTTTAGAAACACTTTGGAATGTTAAATTAAATCAGATAGAACATGACAATAGAAAGTCCCTGTAAAAATTTAAAGTTAAACCATTATGTACTTTCGGAGATATTAACTAAAGAAAGGTTCGCCAAGGTCACAGGCTCGGATAAGCCAATAAAAGACCTTGCTGTAAGCTCACGTTGTCTCATTCTTACGCCGGAAAGTGATCGCGCAACTTCGCGCTAGTTAGTGGCACAGATTGGGTAGCGGTTTAGGCAAATTCTATCATGCCGTAGTACTCACTAAAGTAGGGGGACTTTGTGAGTTTTTGTCTTCTCGTAGAATTGTACTTAATTTGCAATCTTCAAAGAAACTGTTGTCCGATGCTTTATTCAAAATTCTGGTACCGACAATGTACGAGTGAACTATTATCAAGAATATAAGTACTGTGTTATTCTCAGACTGTGTTTAATGACTTTATCTTGTTTACCCTTCGCATTTGGGGTTTATTAATACGAGTGCGTGGCGACCAGGTTATTTAATATCATAGGTACCAGAAGGCTATACATGGTCACGAACTTAAATGTTCATAGTTAAGGTGAAGGTATTGCAAGCCCCCGTGCAGCCTTAGCGCCTGACAATCTCCAGAAATATCACACAAAACACAGTCATGAGGAAAAGTAGACTGCTACTCTTCCTTTTTTGGCAACTGGCAAGTTCATTCAAGATTTGAAATTTTCTACTAGTATTTCTACACCATCTCTGATCAAAAAATCATACCTGTAATACGCCGGGCGATTTATACTAGACTCAAAATAAAATGGAAATACCACAGATTAAGCATATATGTGTCTTCTTCTTTAGATCCTTTCCTGTTACTTGCATATTTTTATCATTTAGTTTTAAATTTCCTCCCGAATTCCATGAATCTTTTTAAAGACGAAACCTTTGTTTGCACTTTCATATACATTTACTCTGCAGAATTCTACCAACTTATCATATGCGCGATTTTTTTCTTTTATTTTTTTTTTTTTTTTTTTTTTTTTTTTTTTTTTTTTTTTTTTTTTTGCGGTAATTTAATTTAACCTTCCACAAACATGGAAAATTCTTATAAAGTTTTGTAAATCCATTTTTCAAGATTAAAAGCAAGCTAAAGTTAAATAAAGTCATCCAGAAATTCGAACCAACAACGAACAAGAACTGACGCATCAAGACTGCTAATCGGGACGGATTGGATTGGTGCTTAGCACGCTCTGCCCCCCACAATGTATGTGAATTGCAGAGTATGGATGTAGATGTAGGGAATCGAAAAAATGTGACGCCGAAGAAGATTAATGAACATTTAAACGTTTGGAATAATGAAAGCTAATGCATATTAGAAACAAAGGAGAGCAAGAACAGAGACGAAGCTGAAGAGATAATTGTAGATTTTAAGGACTGAGCTAAGTTGAAAAATAACATTGTGGCTTATGAAACAAATATTGGTGGTTTTAGGAAGAGGGCGCATGCTGTGAAGATTGTGGAAGTTGAAGTTTCCCAGTCCCTTTTAACTCTGATTAGAAATATTATAATTTTGTCATATTTAGTAATATTTTAATTTTTCATTAAATTAAAAGTAACTTTTCTGGCTCTCTCTTATATTGTTGCCTTCAGTATTAATAATGAAGCATTGTTGATTGCTCCGGGAACTCATTGTTGCAACAGCGTGTAGGAGTTCGAGGATTTTCTATTGTCAGGCGATATGCGCTCGCTAACTAACGGAATGCACAGTCAGTATGCCAGAAGTGAAGAGATTGCATTGGAATTAGTAGGGAGCTAAAGCTGGGTGCCTTTGCCGATGTGAAAGAACAGAATGTGAATTGTATCAATTTAATACTTCAAGATACAGAATAAAGTCTAATTTCGTGGATCTATATTGTATCACTTGAATGTGATATCATCTCTCATAGGAATGAAGCACATTAAAAGAAATAAGTATAAAATTGTTTTGAATAGGCAAGGAATATAACATACCTACTATATGCTCGAGACAGATAAGGGTCGTCTGCCAGAGAGGGTAAGTACCGGAAGCTGTTACAATATGAACCGGCCGATTTTGGCTTAAGAGATTTGGTGCTGGTGAAAATTCAGGGAAAAAGTTGCAATATGTGTTCTGAAATCATATATCTTTTGGTGTTTACTATGGATCTTGTAAGATAGTTGGGAAGCCTTATCCAAATAGATATTGGTTATTTTACCACTAGTCGAATAGAAAGATAGGATTAAGCAATGTTCTAGATTTTAGATTGTATGATGTAAAAAAGTACACTTGGCTGTGAATAAAAAATATTGTTGTTGAAAAGTAATTTTTTACCTTTGGTACTTAAATGAGCAGTGGTTTTATAAATTTCAATGGAAGATATTGCCCATGGTAGATAATATATGGCTTATAAGCTTATACAATATCTTAACAAAAATGAACTGGAAACTGCTAATATAAATATAATTGCATGTGTATAATTGATAAAGCACTATAAGGAATTGTGGTATCATGGAAAGAAAGAAATGGTTGCAGGTGTAGGTAATGCTGATGTTAAAGAAATTTATCTTATAAATACAGAGGAAGTCGATGTAGCATTAAGAAAATTCAAAAACAGAAGATCTCCTATAGTGGATACCACTAACTTCGACCTGATTAAATATGGGCAAATGATTCTAAAATTCATAAATTTAAACTTGATTACTATGTGTTATAAAACAAGAATCATCTCAGAAGAAGGGCAAATTATTTCTTTCTTTATGAAAGGAAATAGAAGTTCATTGTTAACTATCAAGGAATTAGTTTGTTAAATACTGGCTATAAAATACATGCAAACACCACGAACAAAAGGCTCAAGGTAATAACACATAGAGAAGAGAATTTAACTTAAATACATATATTTGTAGTCCCAGAGGAGTGATACATTCCTGTTAAGTACTTTAGACAGATAGTCCACTCATCGCGTGATGTCAAAATTTTACGTTCTTCCCATGGCGGGTGATTCAAATAGACAAATGGAAGGCAATGTCGCATGATGTCACTGGCTGGCGATTTAAATAGATCAATGGTCAGAGGGTTACAGTTTTTTATATTAATTTGTTACTTCATGGCGTCTATATACTTAATTTCAGATTTTCTAATCTGCTCACTTCTAACTGTGCAGATAGGATTACTTTCCTGAATTATTGTCCCTAATGGTCTCACACTGAACTAGTTACTTAATAACTCTGCTTTTTTAAATCCTCAGTTACTTCTTCTCCATCATTATCCAGGGGCGGATCCAGGATTTTGTTTTGGGGGGGGGGGCTTGAGCGGACTTTGGTTTGGGGGGGGGCTTGGCTTGAGCGAATTATGGTTTTATGGTTCAGAGGGCTTGCGTTCAGTGGGTTTTTTTTTTGGGGGGGGGGGGGGCTTGAGTCGCGAAAAAGGTAGTATTTATAGCCTCCTCGGGCCTCAAATCTGTAGAGCTAAAAAAAAAAAAAAAAAATCCGCCCGTCATTATCTATAATTGTCTCAACACCCTCTCTACCCCTCAGTTTTCTGATGTAGCTATAGAAATTTCTATATGCATCAGTCAGATGTCGCCCTGCACTAATAATATTCTCCATAAACTCATACTTGGCCAGTTTCTTTGATATTAGTAATTCCTTGGTTAGCTGTTTCAATAATTCCCTACTGCACTGCTGTTTCTTCAAAGCGCCAGAAAAAAATACTTAATTCTAAAAACACAAAATGAGCTCACTGCTGTGCTGGTTCAAAAAGTGCAAAATGCGCTGATAAATGATATAATAACCGCACCATTTTGCTCTGTTATATTTGATATGACTTGGTTACGCCTGATTTTTGATCCGGACGGTTTTAACGCGATTTGTGGTCCATTCACTACATGTGAGCTGACTCAAAATGTCCGGTTTTTAAAGAAATTTGCAAAAATTAAATGTTAATAATTTGTTTTTTCCTACAAACAACCCAAGCACTTGTTTCCCACATGTAGAAAAATAAACAAGGCTCTTGACTCGCTCCTTATTCCTCCACCTGTTGAGTGCATTTCTCTGTGTTCAAAAGTTTACGACATAGGATCTGTTTACACTAGTGATCAAGTCATATCAGCTCACAATCCAGAATTTCGCCAGTAGCATTCACACTTTGGTAGATTCAGCTCATATCATATTTCTCACTCATTACTTTTTAAACATTACAGTTTTTACGTACATTTATGTTTATTTCTCAGTATTTTTGAGATGAATATATATAGATATATAAAAATCAATGTTTTGGGATCATTCTACTTGCTGCACAGTTTTGTGCAATTTTATAATTTTTATTTGTTTACACTAGCTGATGCCCACGACTTCGTTTGGGATTGTAAAGAATTTTGATTGGCGGCTACTGACAAGGAACCACCATAGTATATGATGAGAGACTTGAGGCTAATACCACAAACAAACATCAGTGATCTGTGCAGGGTATTTATAGCTGCAAAATAAAATATAGGGACAAATGTATTTGGTTGAAATATAAATTGCCTTTTGTCGGCCAATTTCAACCACCATATCTTCCCTAACCCAATAGGTAACAACATGACAACACTTTGGGGCACGGTGGGAAACTTGAGATTAATACCACACACAATCACCACTGGACTGCACTGGGTAGTTTTGGCTGTGGAGTGAAATATAGGAACACACATGTCTATTTTTTATCAGGTCCACCAATTTCAAAAACAATATCTATCACACCCTTACAGCTATCAACATGCAATTAACATAGTGCATGATGAAAGATTACAGGCTACTACAGTCTGAACTTGTTAGATCTGGCTGCAACGTGAAATATAGGGACACACACGTCTTTGGTACAAATAGAAAAATGCCCTACGTCAACCACTATATCTCCCACACTCACATAACTACCGACATCTAACCACCCAAGTACACGACGGGAATCTCGAGGCCACTACTACACACAATCACCATGGTCTGTGATATATAGTTGAGGCAGCAAAGTGAAATATACAGACACACGTCTTTGATCGAAATACAAAAATATCCTTGATAGACTACTTTCAACCACCATATTTCCCACACCCCCACACTCCCACAGCTATTGATATTCAGCCAACAGTGCGCAAGATCAAAGACTCTATGGTACTAAGACACAGAAACACCAGTAATCTGTGCTTGATAGTTTTGATTGAAAAGTAATACATAGGGACACATTTGTCTATGATTGAAATATGAAAGTGTCCCAGGTCGACCACTTTCAACCACCTTATATCCAACAACCTCATAGCAACTGACTTCTAACTACCATAGTGCACAATGGGAGACTCGAGGTCACTACCACACACAATCACCGGTGGTCTGCACTATGTAGGTGAAGCGCAAAGTGAAATATATGGACGCCCATGTCTCTGGTTGAAATAAGAAAACATCCTTCAACCAATTTCTTCAATCATATCTCCCACACTCCTGCAGTTAGCAACATTCGGTCAACATTGTGCACATCGATAACTCTATGCTGCTACCACACACAAATGTCAGTGCTCTGAGCTAGATAGTTTTGGATGAAAAGTGATACATAGGAAACATACGTCTATGGTCGAAATTTGAATATTCCCCAGGTCGATCACTTTCAAAAACGATATCTCCCGCACCCCCATTGCTACAGACATCTAACCACCATAGAACACAATGAGAGCTTCAATGCTATTACCATACACAAACACCAATGACCTGTGCTATATAGTTGTGGCAGGTAAGAGAAGTATAGGGACACACAAGTCTTTGGTCGAAATATGGAAATGCCCTGCTGTGACTAATTTTAACCACCATATATCCCACACCCTGACAGATATCGGCATTCAGCCAACGTAATGCATGATAGGAAACTCCATGCTACTATCACACACAAACACCAGTGATCTATGCTAGGTAGTGGCGGCTGAAAAGTGAAATATATTGAAACTTATGCCTATTTTTATATTTATATAAGATTGAAATTTTTTTTAAGATCTCTGTCCAAAGAGTAGTTTCATCAGACCAATCACAATATTCTTATGCATAAAATTATACACCATGACATGACTGTTTGACTGTTGCACGTTGATATTAAAGTTCAGCTCAGGTATTGACCGTTGTTGATCAGTGGCGGCACAATCTTTAGGTTGACCTGCCTTGCACTTACCAGAATGGATCAAGCAGCGAGACTGAAAATTACATGTATGATAATTTTGATCTTTGACCTGTCCTGACATGGTTGCTTGTATGATTGGGTCTTTAGTCATATATCTGATTATTGAGAAGCAATTGGTTTATTGTTTCAGCTACCTATACAATGTCGACAGTGGAATGTCATGCTCTTTTTGTTCCTGGAGAATTATTTACTTTTTCATTGTTACTCCAAACAAGAAATCTGTGTCAGTTTTGAAGTGAAATCATATATAGGCGTTAGGCGATGTTTGCATCCTAACACGGACATGCTGTGTTGTGCGTATAATATGCATGTTGGATGCTTTTTGGATGGATAAACTCTTATGAGTTATCGTCACCAACATGCTGAAATAGCAGTATCTGTTGCTATAAATATGATTTCTTGTGCTTGGATAGCATTGAAAGTATAAAATAGATGATACTTGTATCTAATACATAAAAATGATTTTTTAAATTTTTTATTTATTTATTATTTTGCCAATGTTCTTCACACACACACACACACACACACACACACACACATAACAATTAGAAAAATACACACTGTTTACGTTTAGTTTACAAAAACCTAAACGCTTTCCTCCTTTTCCCGTCGCTTCAGTACCTGTCAATGTTGTTCACACAAAGCCTCAGCTTTTATTCATTTTGGTAGTATTTAGCACATGCATATTTCACAACTAGGCAGCCTCACAGCTCAACAATTAAGACGCTTATTTCCGATAGTTTCTCTTTCCAGACATGAGTTCGAATCCCAAAGCCAGCAGGGATTTTCAGGAGTTGTATTTGGTTATATGAGCTACTCTGTGACATTTCATGGTTCTGATTCCACATTAAACTGTAGGCTCCTGAGGAAAGTATTTGGCCTCTGATGCAAAAGCTTGGTACATCTTCCTCGTTGTCCATTACAAAATTTTGTAGCCCATTGATGCGGCATCTAATATACTTCAGGTATAAGCCAATGATCTTTCAAAACATTTGCAAGTTCGTCTGGAAGAACTTTAAAAGTATTGACATGAGTTTGGAGATTTAAAAACGTAAGATGATAGTGTTGCAGAAAAATGTTCTATCAACCTCATGTTTCCTTAAACTCGTCAGAGAATGGTGAAATGTCATTTTGATGAAATTTGCAAGAGTGAAAATCTCTAAAATCGTAAAAGCTTGTTTATGGTGAACATATTCTATTTTGTTGTTGAGATCATCATTAATCAACTGCAATAGCATTTCCTTGGATTTATTGAAATTGTTTCTAAGTTCTGTGTCTTGCAACCTGCCACTTTGAAAAATTTAAATGACACCTATTTATCAGAAAAAGCTTCAGACTTGATTTACATGAAAAGAATATCTACATCACTAGCCATGGAAAGTCTCAGTTTTCAATCCACATTTAGACAAGATAAGGAAGTCATCCTCTTTAAGAGAACTTGTTGATATACTAATTATGAAGAATCATTTTATGACATCAGTCTTTTGTGAAGTGTGTACTGCATTTATGTTATTGTAACCTGTTTATAGTGCCAAGCAATCATTTTGAAAATTAAAAATGGTAATTTAAAAAAAAAGATTACACAGCTTAGCTATTCTGTTCGTGGAACATTCAATCCCGAAATTTGGAATTTTGATGTTGTCATTAACACTTCTGCTAAATAGGAAGGTTCCCCCCCCACCCCCCCACTCCCCAATAAAAGAAATTTACATAATTTAAATTTTGAGTAAAAACAAAATTGTTGTTTTAATTTATAATTAGTAGAAAATGAACGAAAAATGCATACATTAATTACACCGCTAATAGTGTTTGTTCTTGGTATATACTTTACGTAGTGATTTATTAAAAAGAAATTGTAATGTTGGTTGAGCTTCTTTGCATTGAGGGAGGCTTCAATGGTATTATTATGCCACTGCAACATTCTATTGAAGTTGAATATATAGACCAAAGCTAAAGATAAGAGGGCACTAAAAACGTAAAAGATTAAATAAATATTATTTATATTACTTCAGTTTAACCTGATTATCACTTGGGCATTTCAGCAAAAATTGCTACCATGTGAATCCAAAAATATTTTAATTTCACCTGAAAGCATTTTCATATTCATTGTTGACATCATTAGATGATAAAATACTACCTGAATTACAGAATTATCAATATTACATACTAATACACCACTGAAAAATCAAAAGCAAGATTCAACCTTCCCTTTGCAATTGAGTTAAACCATGGGCGCCGGGAGGGGGGTGCAAGGGGGTGCACTTGCACCCCACCTGCTATGAAAGAAAATACACACAAAAGATTAAGAAACAAAAATTTTATTATTAAATTCACTGTTCGAATA
Organism: Vandiemenella viatica; assembly: GCA_031002005.1. Taxonomy (NCBI): domain Eukaryota; kingdom Metazoa; phylum Arthropoda; class Insecta; order Orthoptera; family Morabidae; genus Vandiemenella; species Vandiemenella viatica. The sequence goes on along the minus strand of JARYHS010008074.1, from coordinate 311,675,435 downwards.
ATAACTTGAGGTACCTAGGTTGTTGTCCAAATTTGTTCAACACCTTGTCAATAAGTTCAGCATCCTTAGTTAATAAGTTTTTTTATATAAAATGTACATTTAAAAAAAAAAAAAAAAAAAAAAAAAAAAAAAAAAAAACAGATGCACCCCCCTTAAAGTAATCCTGCCGGCGCCCATGAGTTAAACTTTATTGTATATAAGGAAGGATAGGAGAAGTATTTCAACCATTTATCATGAATTAAGGCAGGAGGGCAATATGAAAAAATAGGCAGGAAGACAATCTACAGTATTTTGGTATGAAATCTTCATTATGTTTAACGTAAGACATATACCAAGGGAATAAGAGGTGTACATACAGAGGTTCACATCATCATGAAATTAATTGTATCTTAGGGCAAAAATTGTATAATAACATATGAAATGAGTATGATCAATAAGATTTCATACTAATTGTTGAAGATGAAAGATATCTGTATTTCAATAAACAACATCTGCATCACAGAAGGGGAAAAAACCTTAATTTCATAAATGTCACATTATCTACAAAGACCATTGGAGTCATTCCTTTATAGTATTTAATTAGCTGATTGCTGATGTTTTCAAGTTTAGGTATTTGTTTGCAAGTTATTTTTACAAATTTCATTTTTGTAGTATGGAAGAATGTGAAGCACTGTGTACAAGACTTGCCATTATGGTCAATGGAAGATTCCAGTGCATTGGATCTACACAACACCTGAAAAACAAATTTGCTGCAGGTGTGACTGTGACTGTTAAATTAAAAAAATTGGATGACATTAACACTGCCGATCATGTGCAGTTAGTAGATCAGTTCATCAACTCAACATTTAAAAGTAGGTATTTATATCATTCCTTGTGATGAATATTGTAATACTATTATATTATTACAAGGATAATTTATTGCTATATCTATTGTGTCAAATTTTACTCAGTATATAATATAAAGTTTTGAATAGTTTAGTGGTAAAATTTAATAACATTTCAAAATAATTTTTTGGCCATAAGTTTTTAAATGCAATCTAGAGAGAATAAAATGTGTAGTCCTAGGTAAGTGGTTGTAAACCTAGTTAAAGAGGTGGAAAAAATTTAAAAAATCAGGAGTGATAGACAATGAGGTCTTACCCATGGTGATTTTAATTTAATTTAATTTATGTAATTGTGGTGGAGTGCATGTGCCAGTGGCAATTTCCATATGATCACATTTTTTCCCTTACTTGTAACCACCTACTTTTGTCATCGATTAATGTTATTACTTTATTTTTGATAAGTTATTCATAATTTCACTTGGTACTTTATACCAATATCTGATTCCCTTCAATATATTAAAAAAAAAAAAAAAAAAAAAAAAAAAAAAAAAAAAAAAAAATCATGACCTTTTGCCTGAAATCAAATTCCAGTTTGTGGTAATGGTCATCTTTTCCCTTCCATACACCTCTCTTAATTCTTTCACCAATATCTTTCCATGCCTCATCACCAATTTACAATACCACCACTCTCTTTACCATCCTGTCTTCCAAAGAATCCCATTCCAGCTCGATTGTCATATCAGTTATTGATTGAATTTTGCGGTAACATTCAGAAACAAATGTAGCAGCCCTTCATTGCACCTCCTCCAACTTCTGTATTTGATATCCAAAACGTGGGTTCCATACTAAACCACGACATTCAAGCAATGGTCTGACCAAATGTTTGACACCCAGTTCTCTTGTATATCCCCTCATCACACTCTGCAATAAAGGTATCTGACCTTTTCATACTACCTGCCCAATGTGTCCTGACAAGTTTGTTTGCAAATGTTATGCCAAGTCTTTAACAAACAATTCCCTCCATACCTTATAATCATAATCAACCTTTAGTTGTTTTTTACCCGTGTACCCAATTAACTAACTCCTCATTGCATTTATCTTCATTTCATATTGACTAACTAGATATCCTGTCCAGATCTCCCTGTAGCTATTTACAGTCTTGCACTGTTTGGATCTTATGATATATCACTATGCCATCTGCAAAAAGCATAACTTCTGACAGCAAACCATCACTCATTAAAATAACACCAACCTGTGGCACTCATATTTTTACTTCCACTTCTTTTGATCCTGCATTTACTACCACCACTTTTTAGTGTCAACATGTTAAGAATTCTCCTACCCAGCAAACCTCCTATCTACACCAGTGCCCTTTTCAAAAAAATATCCTCAGGATGAAATTCAAATATTTTAGTCTGTTCATTCCTAACTGTGCCAACAATCTTGTTTGCTGTTCTACACCCTCCCAATCCTGAATCATAGTTCCTAATGATCAAATAAAACACTTAAATAATATCTCTGCCTTTCTCAAATCCTCAATAACTTTTTCTCTACCATTAAGTGAACTCCAAAGATTGAGGAGGAATTAGTGAAGAGGTATACATAATTAAATGAAGTCTTCACTGGTGTACCACCGGATAGTGTTTTGAAAATACGATATTTCGACAACTAGCTCCGTCGTCTTCATTAGGTGTCGAGATGACTGCACAGTTCGGCTGACCGTCACATACTTAGTATTCATAATGTTTAGTGGTGTTTGCTGGTATTTGTAGATCATGGTCGTGGGGTACTTGTGACAGGTTTTTGTGGTGACACAAATTAAAAAAGTAGTGTTTTTGATACTTAGTAATGTGGAAGAATGTTTCTGATGCCAGTGGTGGATTTTCGAATTTTCCAAGTCAGGACAGAAACTTGAGATTGTCACCCTTTCAAACATGAATGTGCCACCTGGGATACTGTAGAGATACTTTTGATGTTTACACCCCCAGAAGTTTGCTGCTTGGGGCAGAAGAGCCTTTAAAAAAAAAAATTAAAAATACTCCAACAGACATGATTATGCTGCACCCTGAAGTTGCTTGCTGCTCAGGGGCAAGAGTCTCAGCTTTACACCCTCCCCCCTCCCCCTTATATCCAACACTGCTAATGTGTAGGAATGAAAGATGACAGTAAGAATTTTGGAAAGTACACAAGCTTTTATTCAAATTTGCTGTATATAATTATTTTGAAATGTAAACTACAAGGAAACTAAAATAGCTTTTTAGCAAAAAAATATTATCACTTCTTAGAATTTACTTCTTTGGATCTATATGTGTATTACATTAATAAATATACACTTCTTGGTATGTTGATATTTTTATTTTTTACATCATTTTATATCTGTTATTTGTAAATTGAATTGCCAATTTAAATTCATTTTTATATTTCAGATGCCATAAAAAAAGAAGAACATGATATTTTCCTTACATATTATATTCAGAATCCAAATTTACCATGGTCACGTATCTTTGGCATTATGGAAAAAGCAAAAAAAGGTCTTGATATTGAGGACTATTCTGTGGGTCAAACATCACTGGAACAGGTAATAGGGTCAGTGAAGGAAAGTAGATGTCTTTAACACCAAAATTAATATTTTTACTTCAAGAACAGGATTGTTCTGAACAACTGTTTATTAATGTTACTGGGTAAAAAATATGTCTCTTCAGCCCTTTTGCTGCAGACGTAAAATTGCATTACACAACCCAACAGCTGAACGGTTTTTTTCACTAACTTGCATTTAGTCTTCTTCATCAGCTTTTCCCAATATTAGAACTCAACTGCCTTTCCTGAGTTTTGCTCATCATTGGCAAGGCTAAATTTGGTTTTGATTGCATGCCTATTCTTACGCTAATCATTTTATACCCATTGTACCCAATGTTTCCATAAACTCATGGTGCCATCTGTCTACGAAATATATAAATATCTTTTGTTTGAGATAACTGTATTTTTGTTTGTGGAGTCTGTAATATATGAGGTGGAGATTAGAGGATTCTGTCATTTGACTAATGGCTGTGTAAAACTGTTTTAACCCTTTGACTGCTGCCGGCGGATCGTGTACCTGCCGCGCTGTGGCCTGCTACCTGCGCTAAGTGATTATCCCTGGGGACGAAGCCGTCCGAGCGGCTCCACACGCCCTGTGCTGAATGTTTCTGGCGAAGCACTGTGACCTCTCACGACTGATACAGAATAAATGCTCTCACTACATAGTTTCTCTGCAAATAAATTACTACAGAATAAAACTGAATCATTAACCCTATTTTTCATAACTAATAATTATTTCTTGCTTGCATTTTTCTCTCTATTTTTGCAGCTTTTGTCGAAAGCGTGGTGATTCTTAAATTTACGTCAATAGGTTACAGTTCTTTCTTGGCAGTTTCTGTAGGTCCCTTACTGTATTAGAGTGTTATTGTTGATTCGAAAAAAATGCTAGAAATATTGTATTCCACACTTACATACCGCGTTCAGACCACCACTGTAAAATTAGAGATATTCGAACTCATACAGAGAGTTAAAGCCATCCAATTTTTCCTCGCGCTATTCACGAATATAGAAAGAGACCTTAAAATGATTCCCTATTTGACACGCATGTCCCAATAGTGTAACATCAAATGCGTGACTAACTGGACGAAAATGATTTTATAGTTAGATTAATCGCCAAGACGTAATTTCTTCGTAGCCGTTTCACTATCACTTTCTGATTCTTCAGAACAACTAACTTGTTGAAACATGAGACTGCATTGTCACCCCTCCTGACGAGTATGTTTTAGGATTACAGCTTTCCGATTTTGTGGAAAAGCTATCACTTCCATCAAAATGAAGTAGTTCATCCTCAGTGTCGCTCATCGTAAGAATCTCCATGATTTATTCCTCAATGCACCCACGACGTCTTTCAATTTTCTTTATAAAATACAGGACACAAAGAACACTGATGTAATTTTCGTTGAACAGTGAACTGTAGAGCGAAGCCTAGGCTCCCAGCAGACAAACATTCGTACGATAAGCTAGCGACCAAAACTGCAAAAGGCTATTGAGAAATGTGGCGAGAAGTCTGCTTTACGACTCAGGTAGCGCCGCGTCTATATTCGTCATCAGCACACAGGTGGCGGCAGGCGGGTGCGGCTTATCTCGTCATCAGCACACAGGTAGCGGCAGGCGGGTGCGTCTTTTCTCGTCATCAGCACTCAGGGGAAATGCGACGGCTGCGGCTATACCCGTCATTAGCAGTCAAAGGGTTAAACTGCAATCAGGGAAACAAATATGTGGGGTCGTGAGATTGTGTCTGGCCTGGTCCTACCTGCCTGATCCAATGTATGGTACCTTGGTAGACTAAGCCACACAAGCAGGTCTCTAACTTGCATCCAACTCATCATGTTATTATTACTATGAGGGTACACTGAAAAGAAATGTGTACAAGCTTGTAGAACACAAATAAAAACAAGTAGCAAGATCAAGAAAAAATTAAATTAAAGTACAATTCTTAAGCCTCAAAATCATATATCTATTTTTCAGTATAGTTACCATTAAATTAAGGCTAACACATTTCTCCCAATGTGTAACAAGTTTTTTATGCCATAACTAAAAAATCAAATTTGGTAGTTGCCTTTAACTCATTGACATGTAATGATTACCCTTCAGATTTCTCTTGAGTAGACGAAAAAAGTAAAAATCACAAGGCTTGAGATCGAGGGAGTAAGGAGGGTGTGGAATCATTTCAAGCTTAAGGTTTCACAGAGCCTCTACAGTTGCGTATGAGTTAACCATCGTGCACATATTTTATGGTATCCCAATTGTTCAAAAAAGAATCTGACACACTCCTTGGATATTCCAATATGGTTTGCAATACACTTTTAAGTATTTTGAGTTCCTGGTCATTTTGAATCAAATCGCTGACAAGTTTGCGATGTTTATCGCCTGTGGCTAAGATCGGACATCCGTTACATTTTTTATCAACAATTATGGCTTTTCAATGTTCGTTATCACAAATTTTACTGCCCATCGATTTATAGTACATCTACCAATAGCATCATCACCATAAACAGTCTTTAAGTGATGGTGAATATCAGTAAGAGTAACTTTTCCAGAAATTAAAAATTCGATAACAGCATGCTGTTTAACTTACATTGACTTTGCACTAGAACACATCACTAAACTTTTGCTTCTCAAAATACACTGGATGAATCCAACGACTTCAAACCTGCACATGCATATAGAGCGGGAATGTTACTTCTACATGCCACCACTTTTGAAAGGGTCATTTTGTTTGTGCTCAATAAGCTTGCATGAATTTCTTCTCAGCCTACCCTCATATTTACCTCTTATCTAATGAACAATGTTAATAGAAAAAAACAAAAGGACTGACATCTAATGCTAATTTTTCACTCAGTGCTAAGGGCGCCTGTTTCTGCCATGTGATAGGATATGAAGATGAGAGCCAGTACATGCAAATAAGCCGAGTTTTCAAATAACAGTAATGTACACAATTTTAAATACAAACAAACTCCTTAAAAACAGCTGTTTCAATATTTTATATGTTTGGATTCTCTTTGAAGAACCTAGCCTAATTACAGCCATTCTTTAAAATAGTACACCTATACTTTTTTACAAATTTACAAACTTGCATTAATTTTTGGTGATATATGAACTAATACGCAATATGTAAACACATTTTACAACTATGCACTAATGACAAAAAATGTTAATTTACTTTTTGTTGATGTTGCCATTTTGTTGCTCTGGCTCAAAGGCTCAACAAACCTAGGAAGCTACACTCGCATTATGAATTAATTAATAATTTAATTGTGATAGAGCATGCACTCTGGTTGCAATTTCCATATACACCCATTTTGTGCCATTCCTGCACCCACCTACTTTAACCCTCCACAAATTTCAACTTAAAATTCTTTCAGGGTTTTTGATGAATTATTAATCATTTCTCTTCATAACTTACTCCAATCCCTGACCCCTCACCTATGAAAGAAATTCCCACCCCATTGTGCCTGAAATCAAGTGCCAGCTTGTGACCATGGTCATTTTTACCATTCCATGCATAACTCATAAATCTTACGGCAATATCTTTCCATGCCTCATCATTAATATAGACGTTTCACACTCTCACTCTCTTCACCATCCTTCCAAGTTCCAATGAATCCCACTCCAACTCCATTATCATACTGGTTACTGACTGTGTTTTGCTGTAATTTCCAAAGAAAATTTAGCAGCCCTTCTTTCATCCCTTCCACCTCATGTACCTAAAACGTGAGACCCAACCTACACCACCATATTAAAGCAATATTCTGACCAAAGTTTTGTAACCTAACTCCCTTACATCTCTAGTACGTCCCCTCAGTTTCTCCAACAAGTGAAGGATTTTAAAACCGTTTCCTACTATCTACCTAATGTGTCCAGCCCAGTTAAACATGATATCTATTTTTACAGAAAGGTATTTACATTTCAAGTTTTCAACAAGCTATTCTTTCCCCACCTTATATTCATAACGAACCTTTAGGTTTTTTATCTGTGTACCTAATAAGCCATGGGCACTGGTGGGATAACTTTAATGGAGGTGCATCTGTATCTTTTTTTTATACATTATATATAACACTTATTACTTATTAACTAATGATACTGAATTTATTGACAACATGTTGAAAAAAATTGGATAACAACCTAGGTGTCCTAACTTATTATTCAAACAGTGAATTTAATAATGAAATTTTTATTTCTTAATCTTTTTCTGTGTATTTTCTTTCATAGCAGAGGGGTGCAAGTGCACCCCCTTGCAGCCCCCTCCCAGCGCCCATGTAATAAGCTGACTCTCTTTGCATTTATCTTCATTCCATGTTCACCTATCCAGCTAGATTTCATGTCAAAATCATCCTGCAACTCTTCAGTGTCTTCTTCCATTTTGATCCTTTTATATAACATCATGTCATCTGCAAACAACCCAGCTTCTGATAGTAAATCATTAACGCAATCATTAATTAGAATAATAAATATCAAAGGTCCAAATATGCTGCCCTGTGGCATTCCCATGTTAACTTCCAAATCATTTCCTACCTTGACATTATTGTTTCCACATATTAAGATTTATTCTGCACAGGATATCACTTTTTCATCCACTCCAATATTTTTTACCTTATTTACGCCATTTTATGGCTCACTCTGTCAAAAGCCTTTGAATGATTTGGTACTAGACTATCGATTTTGCCTCTCTGGTCCATTTCATCTGAAATAACTTGCATATATACTACCAGCTGAGATTCACATGAATAACCTTTCCTAAATCCACGTTATCAACTTGAAAACCAAATACATTTTTCATATGGTTGCATATCAACCTTTTCATTAATTTACCTGTTACTAATGTCAAACTGATTGGCCTATATTTTTTGACTCCATTTGTCACCCCTCCTTTATGTACCAGTACTACTATTGGACTTCTCCAGTTCTCTGGTAAGCAGCAAGTATTGAAACACAATTTAAATAACATTTCATCTTGAGGTACAATATCACGTACCTGTTATCTTTAAGAAATACACCAGCTCCTTTATGTTTTTTTTTAGCTTTCTTAGTTCCCTCATGGTATCCTGAGGGTGAATTTCTAATTTTTTAGTCCACTGATTTCTAGTTGTGTGGCTAAGCTCTTTCTCTGATTTACAACCTCACATTCCCGAATCATCAATCCTAGTCGTCTCCTAATTTCTGCCTTTATGAATCCTCAGTAACTTCTTCTCCATCCTCATTACCCTCTCTTCCCCTCAGTTTTCTAACATTTCCATAGAAATTTATAGATGCATCTGTCAGTGGTCCTCTGCACCAATAACACTCTTCATAAACACATTTTCAGTCACCTCCTTTGGTGTTATCAATTCCTTGTTTAGTTTTTTTTTAAAGTATTTCCTACTACCTTGCCATCTCTTAACTCTGTTATGTTCTCTTCTTACAAACCTCTTTAAACACCTCAACTCCCAATTATAATATGTAGATTCTGCATTTCTCTTTTTTTCTGTTTTGGAATAAATATTTCATCTCCCTTTATTATCATCTCCTTGAACTCTTCCCACTTCAACACCACTATACTTGGCCATTGTTCCATTCACTGAAACTTTCCATGAAATATCTCTCCAATTATAAAATTTATACCTTTTATAATTGTATCTATTTCCTCCTTCAATTTTAGCATTGGTTTCCTGAATCCTTTAATTTTAATAAGAATTGTTTCATAATCGCTTAGTTCTCAAAAAATTAACAGTCCATGAGGTTATCATTGAGCTTCATTAGGAAGATATCCAATATGTTTTGTCCCAGTGTATTTGCTCTACCACCCATTCCCTTATTAAGGTATTTACAAACCTGTATTCCCTTATGTTATTAATCAACACCATCGAACTGTTGTAGTCTTCGAAAACCAATACACAAACTCCTCCACCAACTGTTTCTCTGTCTCTACAATACACTCTAATTCTTCTACACTAGCTGACCCATTCGAATATTTCACACAGTATCGTGGCCAGTCACCAAGTGGTAAAATAATAATGTGGATATAAGTAAATGCAAGTATATTTATTAATAAATGGTATTTTATTTCAATGAGTACTAATAAATATCACTTTTAATGTAGAAAGTTGTTATTATTAAATACTATATTAAAATATAATCATAAAAAATTAAAAAGAAGATATTTAAAATACTTATTAGCTTTGTCAAATGTGATTTATTAAACTTTTTTACTTTACAAAACTTCTTCGAAAATAATATTAGCAGTTATAATGTGTTCACCATTTCCTTTTTGCCCTGTGCACTTTCATTACATTTTATTGACAATATTCACATATAAACAATGTTATAATAATCGCTGTAATAGCTGTCCGTCATGGTTTTTTGATTTGTTATTTAAGTTTTTTTGTGAAGAATTACTGTTAAAAGCAAGGAAAAATGTTGAAATTAAGGGAAATAAATCTAAAATTGCTAAAAAATCAATGTAAGTGAATAGTTAATTGTAATTTTTTGTAAGTATTTAAATAAAATGTTGATTCTTCTGAAACTAAATGGTAAAACCAACAAAATGTATGTTGGAACACACACAGTCTATACTTCTATTTCCATATTCCGGTCATGAATTAAGTCCATAAATTATACATTACACAAAATTCATTTTATATTATCTTAGAATATATTTAGCTTCCAACCTAAGATTCACAAGTACGTTGAAGTATTTTCTATGTTTCGTACTTCAGAATTAATCAGATGACAGATTCATGTAATTATAGAAAGGAAATGTAAATTGGATAAATTTTAAACATTTCGAGTTATCCGATTTACATTATTTTATAACAACTGATAAGGAAAGGGTGCCTATTGTTGACAGTGCACCGATAATCGCCATGCAATTTTATCAAGTTCAAATTTAAGCAAATACTATGATTCAGAAAATCATGCATCAAATCAGAATCACTGTCAGGTTTCAAATTAATCCACACAGATTCACATGTTTATTATTTATTTAATTGCAATGGAGCCAACACTCCGGTGGCAATTTTCCTAATCTAATTACCCTTTTTATAAATATAAATTTTCTTTTATAATTGGAATGTTAAATTCCTCCCCCATTTACTATTATAATTTACAAATTTTATTTTTATATTCCTTAAGCGTTTTTGGAAAATTATTCATCACTACACTTGGTAATTTATTCCAGTTCCTGACATACTTACCAACAAAAGAAAATTTTCTCACTTCCTCATCAGGGTTCCCACAGGCCTTAAAAAGGCCTTAATTTTCATTTTGTTTTTTAAGGGCCCTTAAAAGGCCCTAAAATTTGCTCAAAAGCCTTAAAATCTTTCAAAAAGCCTGATTTTTTAACACTGAGATACGGCATAATAAATTACACTATCCCGGCAAAGCGCCGATTGGCACATTTCTCTCTGGCTCGATCTTGACCAAGTGTGAGTCAAAGTGCTTATATTTGAAGCAAGTAGTAGAGTCTTTTCACAGAACATCTCTTATGTAGTTCTGCTTCGTACATGCCTGTGTCTTACATTTCTTGGCAATTTCTCACTAGTTTCTGATGTATATAGTAGTAAAAATATTGTTGCTGTTATCAGAAGGACAAGCAGATGTTGAATGAGACTTCTACGTGAACAAACAGTTGGAAGTTGAAAATTTAAAAGAAGAGTCTTTAGTGGCTCAAAGATAAGTCAGTCAACATTTCAAAAACAGCAAAAATAAGTTGTTGATAGCTAAGGAGTTAAGGATGTATGCAGCTATGATTCGTCAAAATTATATTGCGTACCTGGAAGAGAAAAAAATGCAAAGAATACAGGGATTCAGGTAGTGAAACGCAAATCTATTTTAGATGATTTGGAAGATTTGAAGTATAAAAAGGCACATCTAGAAACTGCAATTAAAGATCTTGAAGATAATGCTGATAAACTAGCAGATAAAGCTGAGATTATAGTGGATGTTAAGTACATCACACAGTCCAATTGTTTTCGATGAACCGCCAAAGTTAAAAAAAGCTGAATTTGAGGATGTTGAAAGTAAAATAAAGGCTCTATTGAAAGATTTAAAAGAGAATTGACCTTTGTTTTTAAACAATGTGAAAAAAATATCATTTAAGAAGTGTATATTTTTTATTTAACCTGCATACATATTAACAACTCTTACCAGTATGTTTTATATTTACCCTTATTAAATGTTGTAGCTCATCTGGTAAGTAAACTTTACTTTATTTGATCAAATATGTCCAATAGGAACTACTGCTGTAACTCAAAAGATGTTTAAAAAGTTGTATTTAACCTATTTCTTAAACCTATGGAAAATGTTTCATCTTTAACAGGTCTTTTACATGTAGCTTTCAAAAAGGGGGGAGGGGGGTTGAGTCTTCCTCATTCAACATTATACCTGAAATCTAATAAGTAATTGAGCAACAATTTGGCAGTCTTTCTCTGATGTAACTGCTAATGTGCTATAATGAATAAAAACAAATTAAGTTAAAATATATATTTATATGTTAGTAATTCTTATTACTAAAGTGGTAATGTTTCTTTTTGCCCTTGTGTCAGTTTTCTGGGGTATAGTAGCTTTTTATTTCATGTTTAATATATGAAAAGGGAAAAAGTTTCAATATTCACTGTATTGTGTGAAAACAAAAGTATATTTATTAGAAATTTATTATTTATTAATTTATAAACTCAATTAAAGCTTATTTCATCATAGTCTTAACATGGATATTTTAATTTCTTTGCTGTAAGTTGCATATTAGTTTTTTCATAACATTTTAATATGCGGTAAATATAGCCTTAAAAAATATGAAAAATTGACTTAAAAAGCCTTAAAAAGGCCTTAATTTTTCTTTTGCTAAAAGAGCGGGAACCCTGCTTATGCATGAAATTGAGTGCAAGCTTGTGGTCGTGGTCGCCTTTCCCCTTCCATGCACTATTCCGAATTCTTTGACCGACATTTCTCCAAGCCCCATCACCAACTTATGCCCTGTACATTCTCAACACTCACTTCACCCTCCTCCTTTCCTGCAATGAGTCCCTATCCAGCTCCCTTGTCTATTATTATTATTATTACTCCATGATTCACTAAAAGCGTGTGACGGAGGGTGCATTTCACCTATCCGAAAGGATAATGGTTTGGAAGGGATAGACGGGATATGGCAGGAGGCGCCCATGGGCTGTTGTGAGGAACCATCCCAGAATTCGCCTGGAGCGATCCGGGAAAACCATGAAAATCCCAGATCAGGATGGCCGGAGTGCTTCATTGAAAGATATTCCTGTTGGATTTTAAGTTTACTCCCCCAGTAAATCCTTCAATTCCCTAATTGCTCGTGTAAAAAATGAGTACACAAATGAATCAGTTCTGGCCCTGATTTCTCTTATCTTATTTTGTTATCATTCCGTGATATGAATGTTGCCGATAGCAATTTTTGTTTGCTGTCATTCTGAAATACGTCAGTCAAGAATTTTTTAATTAGCTTCTGTAGAGAGCAACACCTTCAGAGTTCCAGGTCTTCTCATCATAACTCCTTCAACATCACACTTACACTTTTCTTTCAACTATATAAACCTGTCATGAATCAGGAAGCTCTTCTTTGTACCTTCTCTAATGCCTCCACTAACCGTTTGTTGGGTACCCCATACAGAACAACAATATTCTAAGTGAGGATGCACTAGTGACTTGTGTGCAATCAATTTAACTTCTGGAGTGCAATATTTTAAATTACGACCTAGAAATCGGAGCATACGATTTGCTTTCCCAATTAAATTCTCGATAAATTATTACGATTTGTTACCCCTAGGTATTTAGCGTAATCTACCGTTCTAAGGACAGTGCCATTAATTGTATATTCAGAGCTAAATGGTGTCACCTTTTTGCTTACACGCATGACTTCGCACTTTTTAGCATTTAACTCCTACTGCCAATCTTTATACCATACAATTATTTTCATAATATCTTCTTGTAAGAAAGCGCAGTCGTCCTGGGTTGTGATTTTACGATAAATAATAGCATCATTGGCAAATAATCTTTTCATCCCCCTTATTATGTCGCACAAATCATTAATGTATATGAGAAACAACAGATGCCCTATCATGCTTCCCTGGGAAACCCTGGACCTTACTTCGGTAAGTGATAAATGCTCACCATCGAGAACTACACACTGTATTCTGCCCTTCAGGATGTCTGAAATCCAGTTGCATATTTGTCTAGATATGCCGCAACTATGAAGTTTCCTAAGTAACCTAGTGAGAGGCACAGTTTCAAAGCTTTTTTAAAGTCTAATAGAACTAAATCAACCTGGGATTGCTCATTTATACACAGCACAAGTTGTGAATGAAATGTGCAAGTTGTATTTCACAGCATCGTCCTTTACTGAATCCATGTTGATTTGGATTTAAAAGCTCATCTTCATCCAATAACCACATGACATTCGAATAAATGATATATTCTAAAATCCTGCAAAATATTGAGGTTAATGAGATCAGCCTATAATTTTGAGGATCGTTAACATTCCTATTTTTAAACACTGGACTTACGATGACGGTCTTCAATTCGGCTGGTATTTTTCTTTGTTCCAAGGATCCAGCATATAATTTCATCAAATACAGTGCAATTTCCTTTGCGTGCTTAGAGTAGAATCTTGTTGGAATACCATATGATCCGGGAGTCTTATTACTTATTAGTCTTTACATTCATAAGCATTTAGTTTTTCCCTCGACATCGAGAACGATGTTGTTGTTGTTGTTGTTTTAGGGCCAGGGGCGTAGCTACTATGGGGCTAGGCGGTGCAGTGCACCGGGGCCCTCACGCTCAGGGGGCCCCCAAGCATACCTCAAGGGGCCCCTAAGCGCACCTCTAGGGGCCCAGGGGCCCTTAACTGCAGTTTAGAGGGCCCACGAGCCTTCACGGCAAACTGGCGACCATTTTTTTTTTTTTTTTAGCTCCACCGTCGTCTAAGGGGTCCCTGAGAACACAGGAGCCCCTCACTAAGGGCCCTCGCTGCTCAGGGGGCCCCAACCACTGCTCAGGGGCCCCTAAAGAACAATTCAAGGGCCCCCATCCTCAGTTCAGGGGGCCCCTACCAGCACACATAGCAAAAAAAAAAGGTCGCCCGTCTGGTCTGAGGGCCCAAAATAAATTTATTGCACCAGGGCCCTTGTTGACCTAGCTACGCCACTGTTTAGGGCGCGTCAACAGCGGTGTCATTAGCGCCCTAACAATTACCAGCCTAAACTGTGGCTTAAGAAAGTACTAAAATACTGTCTGCATGGTAAAGGGGTCGACCATACAGACAGCAAATAAAATTTCACAAATATAAAACGTGGCTTAGAAAAGGGGCCACCAGAACACAAGACCGTGTACCACCTGAATGGCTGTAAAGGGGCCATACAGGGTCCCAAAATAATTAAAAACACTACATCTCTCGCCGCTGTATAGTGGCCAGCGAAAAGGAATTTAAAAATATAAAAATTAAAAACAATGCACATGGATGAGTAGCTGTAAAGAGGCCACCCATCCATCTTAAAACTAGGCCGATCTGCCTAAAATTTTAGGCACTAGACCGGCCAATACGCAAAATTTTAAAACACGCCACACTGCTGGTCTCATTGTTTAAAATAAGGGCCAGATCGTTCGCCAGGCCAACGTCTGCCCTAAGTCTAAAAACAAAGCACAATCAACTAAAATGTGGCGCACCGTCAGAGGTACGCCACAAGCATCACATTCCGGAGGGTCCTCCCGGCGGAGGAGAAAGCTATGTGTCAGAGGACAGTGCCCTATACGGAGGCGAGTCAGGAGAACCTCATCCCTCCTCGCCCGCTGGAAGGAGCTGCTCCACGGCTGGTCGGTTTGACCACGGCTTATTATGCTCTACCTCCAGCCACTGCCTCTGCCAAACGTCAAAAACAAATCTTTTCACCGCCGAGGCAAGGTCAGACTTTGGGACCGGATCAAAGTCAACTTGACCTTGTTGCAGGCTAACTTGGCAGCTTCATCAGCTGCCTCGTTCCCCCTGATTCCCACATGACCAGGTACCCAGCAGAATACGACCTCCTTTCCAGAAGATTGGAGGGATCGGAGGGTGTCCTGTATGTCCTGGACAAGACGATCTGCTGGGTACATGCTTCCCATGGCCTGGATGCAGCTGAGGGAATCACAGCATATGATGTACTTCATGCTGCGACTTACTTTCATATGCTGGAGCGACTTTAACAAAGCGTAACACTCTGCAGTGTAACGCCTGCAATAGCTATTCAGTTTGTAATTATAAGTCGCTCGAGGGAACACTACGGAGCAGCCAACTCCGTTAGCCTGCTTAGACCCATCCGTGATACCGGGGTAAAATCGTGATGCTGGTTTAAAACATCCATAAACATTCTGATAAAAACATTGTCATTGGTAAACAGCTTGTTGTACCTGGACAATTCTAAAACAGTTCTGGGCCTCTTTAAAAGCCAGGGAGGAGATTTACTCCAACCCTGGTGATAAAAAGGGGGCATCTCAAACCCATGCTCCTCCATAATAGCCTTTGTGCGTAAGCTAAACGGTTTGGTTGCTCTTAAGCGGTTGGTATACAGTCGTTCGTAGTTTGGACGAATTACTACATCGTACACGGGACTAGCTGGTGTTGTGGCAATGTGCAAGTAGTGTCGCACCATGAGGAGGCGCCGGGGGGAAAGCGGCGGCTCGCCTGACTCAGCACAGATGCTGATAATCGGACTGGTGCGGTAGGCACCGGTTGCGAGCCGGATTCCTGCATGATGGACACTGTCTAAAATGCGCAGATATGTCCCGTGCCGAACCGTATACTATACAACCGTATTCAAGCCGCGACCGCACAAAGGCTTATAGAATTGTAGCAGGCAGGAGCGGTCAGCACCCCATGACCTGCCACAAAGGCACTTTAAAATATTGAGGGCTTTTAGGGCTCTGCTTTCACATCTTTTAGATGTGGTAGCCAGCTTAACCTACTATCAAATGAGGCCCAGAAAACGAATATTATTACTAAAAGACAAAATGGTGTTCCTCAGGGTAAGACGAGGTTCTGGTAAAAGGCTACGAGATCGACTAAAAAGTACGCACTGGGTTTTCTCAGGAGAAAATCGAAAACCAGTTCGCACTGACCACTCATCAAGCCTGTTCAGCGCGAGCTGCAACTGCCGCTCAGCGCTTCGCAGACTAGATGATGCACAAAAAATTAAAAATTTCATCAACATATAAGGAGAACCATTATCGGACTCCTTATTACAGTTGAGATGCGGTTTATCGCAATAGCGAAAAGAAGAACACTTAAAATTGAACCCTGAGGAACACCATTTCCTGGATAAAAACATCTGACACTATCCTACCGACTCGGTACCGGAAGCAACGCTGCGATAAAAATGACCTGGTATGAACAGGGGTAGATTTCAACTAAAACCCCATTCATGGAGTGTTTTAAAATACCATACCGCCAGGTAGTATCGTAGGCCTTGTCATATGTCAAAAACACGCCAACAAGATGTTGGTTCCGGATAAAGGCGTCCTGTATCGCCGCTTCCAGTAGGATCAGGTTGTCCAAGGTAAGAACGGAACTTCCTAATCCACACTGAAAGCGACTCAAAAGGTTTCGGGATTCAAGACACCAGATAAGGCGGCGGTTGGACCATCCGCTCCAGTGTCTTCCCCACGCAGCTTGTTAAGGCAATGCTGCGATAACTACCTGGCAACAATTTGTCCTTCCCTGGTTTTAAAATGGGTATTAGCGTTGCTTCTTTCCACGAGTCGGGGAAGTGTCCTCCGGTCCATATATCGTTAAAAATACCTAGAAGGTACTCTTTAGCATCTTTACCAAGATGCCTCAGCTATCTGGTACTGGATCAGGTCGGGTCCTGGTGCTGTGTCCTTGGTGCCTTTTAAGGCGGCTTCCAACTCCCAAAATGTAAAATGGGTATTGTACGCCTGGATATCCGGCGAGTCGAAGCTTAGAAAATCTCGTTCGGCAGCAGCTCTTCTTTGCTTGAACCGAGGTTCCAGCCTGGCAGACGAAGTGATAGCAGCGAATGACTCTGCCATCAGCTGCGCAATGCTTCGCTCGTCGGTGACTACACGTCCCTGATCCAGTAATCCAGATACTGGCGATCGAGAGTACCTTCCAGATATACGACGGATTGACTCCCATACTTTTGTTGATGAAGTGGATCGGTTAATTGTGCTCACAAAATTCTGCCATACCTTCTCTTGCTCTCCTTAATCACTCGACGCGCCTTTGCTCTAGCAACTCTGAACGCCGCGAGGTTGTCAGGTGTTGGGTGCAACTTGAAACGGCGCAAGGCCCGTCTGCGGCCCTGGATGGCGGAACGACATTCATCGCTCCACCAAGGCACAGGCATTCGTCGCAGCGCTCCAGAGTTGCTAGGCATAGATATATCAGCCGCCTGGTGGATCACTTCGGTGAAGTGTTTCACCTTCTCGTCAATATTCTCACACTGTTGAGAGTGACGGACCGGCGATAGAGCTGCCAATCAGCTCTGCTGATATTCCATTTGTGATGAATAGATCTTCTTCCACGATCGAGTTCCATGTGCAGCCATATAGGGAAGTGATCGCTTCCGTGAAGGTCGCGATCCACCTCCCATCGCACGGAGTCCGCTACAGAAGGAGAGCAAAGGGAAAGTTCAATGGCCGAGGACGTACCGGAAGCAGTTGTAAAATGAGTCATTTGGCCGTTGTTGAGGATACACAACTCCTCCTGCTCTAATAGTCTACAAATTTCTCGACCTCTGGGGCAATCGGTGGTCGACCCCCACAGCGCACTATGGGCGTTGAAGTCTCCCAGTAGGAGATATGGCCGAGGAATTTGCCGCACTAGATCAACCAGTTGAATCGTAATCAACTGGTGCACCAGGTGGTAGATATACAGAGCAGATGGTAAATTGTATTGGGCCATATATTTTAACTGCAACTGCTTGTAAGGGGGAGGTGAGAGCAACAGGTTCGGAGTGGACAGTGTTTTGGACAAACACAGCCACTCCCCCCTTCGCTCGATCACCCTCGGTATCGTCCCTTCGGTATATATCATAACCTCTTAGCACGGTTTCGTGTGACGGTCTAAAATGTGTCTCCTGTAAGCAGAGACACAAAGGGTTAGACCGTGCTAAGAGTTGTACCTCTTCATTTGTGAGCCTGAAAACCGTTTAGATTCCATTGAAGTATGGAGCCATCCTATTCATTAAAATTAACCCGCCCCGGTTCGGGTGGGACATCACTTCCTGGCTGCTGAGAAACGGGTGTACCCTCTTCCAGCAGCATCACTATGTCTTCGGGTTCCGATGATCCTATATCCATCTCCGGCGCACTAATCGTAACCTCGAAGCCACCTTGTTTTTTCTTTTTCCTTGGTCTCTTCCCCTTCTCCCTGCCGACTGGGCAGCCTGGGCGGGGATGAAGAGGGTGACCTTATGAATTTTGTGCGGTCCGTTTGTTTAAACTTTGGACCCCTAATTTTCTCCTGTGGCCTAATAGGTTGTACTGCGGCTACTGCAGCCTCAGGTGCTGCTGTAGGTTCAGGAGTGTCTGTTACAACTGGTGATGCTACTGGTGAGGCTTTGACTACTGCTGGAGTGGTCGAGGTTGCGGCCGTGCTGCTCCCGACGTCCGCAGTCTTCGGTGTTCTGACCGTAACGGTTTTTGCGCCGCATTTACACTCGCAAGAGCACATTGTGCTCGTGCTCATGTCCGCCGTGGACGTCTGGGTGGCGACACTTTCTTTTCTCACAGGAGTTTTCACCATAGTCGCGAAGCTAGTAGCGAAGACGTGCGGGGCAAGCTCCTTTACCTTCTTCTTCGCCTCGACGTACGGAATTCTTTCTTTTGTTTTATACTCCTGGATCTTTCGTTCTTCGACATAAACTCGACACGACTTGCTCCATGCAGGGTGGGATTCGGGACAGTTAATACACACCTGTGGTAGAGTGCACTCCGTACCCGGCTCATGGGCACTCTTGCCGCATTTCCCACAGGTGGCATTTCCTTTGCAGTTCACCGTCGTATGTCCAAACCTATGACACTTGTAACAGCGCATCGGGTCTGGTACATACGGGCGAACATTCAAGTTCAAATACCCTGCTTTAATTGATGTTGGTAACGTTGGCGTATCGAATGTCAACACGAAGGTGGCAGTCTTCTCAAGGCTGCCATTTACTCTCCGTGTTATCTGTCGGACCTCAACCACTTTTTTAGTTCCCCATTCCTTAAGGAGTTCCTCTTTTTCAACATCTATTAAATCGCGGCAGGTGATGACGCCTTTACTGCTATTTAGTGTCTTATGGAGTTCGCATGTTACTGCGAACTCCCCGAGGTTCTCACACTTAAGAAGCAGGGAGGCTTGCCTGCTGGTAGAGGTTTCCAGCAGCAGGGTGCCATTCCTGAGTTTCTTAACAGATTTCAATGTGCCTGCAATACCCTCCAGTCCCTTTGAAATATAGAAAGGGGATACCTTTTCAAAGGTCCCTTCCTTCCTATGCATTATAACAAAAGCATTATCTAATGGGCAAGCCATTCTGTTACACTCTGTTCCAGATGCTGGGTGGGCTATCAACCCTCACACGCTTCTTTCAGGTGGGTGTATTTTTATTATCCTGCGACACACCCGTACCGCAGGTTTTTTTTGTTTTTGTGGATGACTGAATTTTGGTCCCACGAGTAAAACCAGTTTAAAAGGAAGTGCTAATACAACAGGGGTGCGCAAGGTGCCCCTGAGGTTGCACGCTAGCGAGTGATTTCCCTCATCACTCATTCGCCTCCTCGGCACGTGTCTGACCTTGAGGTTGAGGGTTTTTTTTTGTTCCGTCCTCGCAATCCAGGCGATGAAGCCAAGAGCCCCGTTCTCCTATGCAGACAACGTTCCACCGCCACGCCCTACGGTGGTCGTTGAAGCATGGTAGGAGTTTACGGTGTGGGAAACTTGCGGCGCTCACAAGTTTCCAGCTCGGGCACCGCGGGTTCGCCAAACCCGTACCTGGCACTTGCGTGCGTACAAGGCCCCTGCGGGGATCGAGAACGAGATCTTTCATAATTTTGTTGGTACAATTATTAAATTTTGGAACCTCCTCTACGTTTCCCATTGTGAATTTTTTTTTTTTTTTTTTTTAATATACTATTCAAAATTTCTGCTTTCTGTATGCTAGTTTCTGATAATTTCCTATTTTCCCCAAACAGTGACGGCATAACCTTACGAGAGCCTCTTATTACTGTGATATACGACCAGAACTTTTAGGATTAGCAATCAGATCTTCGGATAAATTTCTGACGTGGAATTCCTTAAACGCATCTTGGATTGCCTTACGCACTTCTGCTCGCAACTGGACTAATTTAGCATGATTAGACGAGTCCTCCGAATTCTTCACCGTGGCATGTAAATGCCATTGCCTCCTGAGCTAATATTTAACTTCCTGACTAAACCACAGAAAGCTCTTACTAACCTTAATAAACTTCTTAGGAACAAATTGATTTAAACTGGTCCATATTACGAGTATTTCATTTGAATTCTACATCTACATCCACATATATACTCTGCAATTCAAAAAATTGTGGGTGGCAGAGGGTGCTCAGCACCAAAGCTAATCTCTTTGCTGTGCATTCCAATCCCTAATGGTACGAGGGAAAAAAGAATTCATATAAGAATCAGTCCGGCACCTTATTTCTCTAATTTTATCTTTCCTGTCCTTCTGACTCAAATAGGTTGGTGGAAGAAGTATTTCACTACACTCAAAAGTGAAAGTGAGAGTATGCATGTTTTCCAATAAGTTTAAACGAAACGTGTGTCGTCTATCTACCAAAGACTCCCAACCTAATCTACTAATCAGTTCTGTGACGCTTTCATAAGAACTGTAGCAAGCGGTCACGAATCGAGCGGCTCTTCTCTGTACTTTCTCTATACTTTCGATCAATCCCTTACGAAACGTGTCCCAAATGGCACAACAATAATCCAAATGTGGACGCACAAGAGATTTGTACGCTATCTCCTTTGTTTGTTCATTACAATTTTTCAAGATTCGACCTATGAATCGCAGCATAGAATTTGCTCTACCTACTAACGAATTAATGTGTATTTCCCATATCATGTTTCTTTGTACTGTTACTCCCAAATATTTCATAGAATCAACCATATTAATAACTGAACTGTTTACCTCATATTTCTGAACAATCGGATTCTTTTTGTTAGTTATCCTCATTGTCTTGCACTTTTTACAATTTAGAGTAAGTTGCCACTCAACGCACCAAGCCAAAATAACATCCAGATCGCGCTGAATTTCTAAGCAATCAGCCAAATTTATTACTTCCCTATAAATAACCGCATCGTCAGCAAACAATCTAAAAAGGCTTTTCACTTTGTCTCTCTCGTTTATAAAAATTAAGAAAAGAAGTGGTCCTATTACACTTCCTTGAGGTACACCCGATGTAACATCTAGATTAGAAGAACTTTCTCCTTCAACGACAACATACTGCGACCGACCAGTTAGAAAATCCTTTATCCATTCACAAAGCTGATCTGATACACTGTACGCTTGAAGCTTCGCTAAAAGGCGGTTGTGTGGCACAAAGTCAAAGGCTTTCTGGAAATCTAAAAAAATTGCATCTACTTTGCAACCTGCATCAATAACTTTCATTATGTCGTGTGTAAATAGGGCGAGCTGTGTTTCACATTATCTTTTCTTCCAAAATCCGTGTTGATTTGTTGTAAGCAAATTATTATCATCTAGAAAATTCATAATGTTCGAGCATATAATATGCTCCATAACTCTACTACAAACAGATGTTATAGATATGGGACGATAGTTCCCAGGATCACTTCGATCACCTTTTTTGAAAATCGGAGTTACTTGCGCGATATTCCAGTCTGAAGGTACTTTTCGCTCTTCTAATGGTTTACTGAATATATCAGACAGAAATGGCCCGATTTCCGGCGCATACTCTGAAAGTACTCTTACTGGAATTCCATCCGGGCCCGGTGCTTTCCCCCACTTCAGGAGCTCTAATTGCTTTACGATACCTGCAGTATCTATTCGTAATGATTCCATCACCGACTCGCCACGGCCTGGGAAAATGGGAATACTATCCTTATGTTCATTTGTAAATGAATTTTTGAATACAGTATTTAGTACGTTAGCTTTATCGCGACTTTCATTAACCTCGGAACCTTCATGAATTAGTGCTGGAATATTGCTGTTGGTACAATTAACTTTTTGTACATACGACCAAAATTTCTTTGGGTTTTCTGTGAGACTCTTAGAGAGAGAGTTGGAGTGAAAATCCTTAAACCAAAGTTCCTTAACATTTGTATATAGAGTGCACATTTTAAAATTTTTCGCTAAGTGATCGACCATACACGCATCGTTTGCCTTATCGAAGCAATATACGAGTTTGTCTTTGTCATGCTTCAAATTCAGACTAGATTTTTGTTATTATTACTTAAATTTTGGCAGTTAATAGTGTAGAACAGAAGTGTACTAAAATAAACTGTAAAGAACGTGTTATTGCGAACAGCAATTCTTTATTACACATTCGCATGCCAATGCACAATACAACGGACAACAACATAGACGAGCGAGATTACTGATAATGCAAAGAATTATTTAACATCTGTTCATTTCACTGACAATCTCTAAATCCCCCCCTCGGAAAATCATTGACTTGTGGATGATCATTCCACACTTTGGAGATTATGCCACCTGGACCTGCTCCACCAGCTGACTGCGATGCGACTCATGTAGTCTGTTACACAGCGCCTTAGTGAAGATGTCCGCAACATTTTGTTCACTTGGAACATATCGAAGTTCCACTGTCCCATCCATCACCTTTTCTCTTACAAAGTGATGCCTGATTGCAATGTGCTTTTTCCTGGACTTGTCAACATAATTTCTAGCAAGTGCAATAGCTGCTTGACTATCACTCCATATCGTGGTTGCACTGTCACTTATTTCTTGGAAATTCAAGGACTTTGACTGTTCTTTTACCCAAAACACTTCTCTTGCACAAGCTGCCAAGGCCACATCTTCTGCCTCCATTGTGCTAAGTGCAATCACAGTTTGTTTTGCACTTTTCCAGATGATTGGAGCACCTGCAAGTATAAGCACATATCCACTTATGCTCTTGCGAGTTTTTGTACACCTAGACCAATCTGCATCAGCGTACACTACAAGACTTTCACTAGTTGGACAATATGTAATCCCATAGTCTTGAGTCTCTTTTAAATACCTAAGTACTCTTTTAGCTGCATTCCAATGACACTTGTTGAATTGTAAACAACACTGAGCCAACTTGCATACTGAAAAGGCAATATCAGGTCTAGTTCTCTGCGATAAATATAACAGACCACCAATGAGTTCTCTGTAAGGAAGGTTTTTGAGGTCATCTTCATTACACTCATCGAGAAACTCTGGCCTCTGCTCCATTGGGGTTTTAATTCCTTTGGCGTCTTGCAGTCCAAATTCATTCAACAGTTTGTTGACATATCCTTCTTGTGAAAGGGTGATGCTACCATCCTCTTTCATATTGAATTTTACTCCCAGTAGATTAGAAATCGTTCCTAGGTACTTAATATCAAAGCATCTCTTGATTCATTTTCTGTTAATACAAGTATATCGTCCACATAAACAGCTAATATGGCCTTTCCTTTCTCTTTCTTCAACTGATATACACACGGATCGACTTTATTACGAACGAATCCAAGATTTTCTAATGTTTTGTTGAGATGTTCATTCCAGCACCTTCCACTTTGTTTCAAACCATATATTGATTTGTTCAATTTACAAACAAGTTTTTCTTTACCTCTTTGTATAAACCCTTCAGGTTGTTCCATATACAAAGTTTCCTTTAAATCACTGTGAAGGTAAGCATATTTAACATCATACTGGTCCATAAACCACTTTTTCTCAACACCAATAGCTACAAGTAACCTTAGAGTATCGAAGCCTGATACAGGCGCATACACTTCTTCATAATGTACTCCCTTCTTTTGAGAGAAACCCTTTGCAACCAAGTGTGCTTTGAAACGTTCCAATTCACCTACTGTCTTCCGTTTAAACACCCTTTTGCATTTAATAACATTTGCATTTGAAGGTTTTATAACCAACGACCAGGTGTTGTGCTCCTTCAATGATTCTATCTCTTCATTCATTGCTCCAAACCATTGCGCTGCTTCAGCAGAATTGATAGCCTCGTTGAATGAAGATGGTTCCACTATTTTATTAGTATGAACCATATGAGATTGTGGTTTTATGTTATCATCTTTCTTTGATTTTATAGAACACCTTTCTCGAAGAATCATACTGTGTTGCTTTTGCAGGTTTGCATTATGTTTTGTAGAATTTCCCTTTGGTCGTCCTTTTTTCTTTACTTGAACAGTTGATTGTCTTTCACTCTGTTCACCTTTGTCTGAAGTTTCTTCTTCTTCACTTTTTATGTCTGGAAATCCTTTGAAGTCTTCTTCCTCGCTTGACAGATTTTCTTCGGAATTGATCATCACATTTCTTCAAGATTACTGCCTGAAATTCCATCACTGCAGTCAAAAGTGATAGTTTCTTCTCTGTCCAATTGTTTGAAGCTAGAATCTTCGGGTTTACTAATGTGTTCTGCTTCATCACTTGTACTCTCTTTGAATACTCAGTCACTTGATTCCACAACTTGTTGAGTATCTAGCATCCAAATCCTATAACCACGTCCATATATTGCGTATCCAACCAAAATTCCTTTCTTGGCCCTTGCCGAAAGTTTTGAGTGGCGTTTCGGTTTAGGAATATGCACAAACACTTCACATCCTATTGCCCTAAGGCGAGCGACACTTGGCTTCCTTCCAACCCATAATTCATATGGAGTTTTAACTTCGTTATGACTGTTTGTGACTCTGTTCCTGATATATGCTGCAGTATATATCAGTTCTGCCCAAGCTGCCTTAGGTAACCTACTACTGCTGATTTCACTTCTCACTAAATCCATCAGAGTTCTGTTGAATCTCTCTGCGATTCCATTTTGCTGTGGTGTGTAAATCATTGTCTTTTCATGTACAATGCCATTACTCTCACAGAAAATATCCCAATCCTTTGAACAAAATTCAAGTCCATTATCTGTTCGAACTCGCCTTAAAGATTTGCCAGTTTGTTTCTCAACCTGGATCTTCCATGCTTTAAACTCATCCAGTACACTTCCCTTTGTTTTAAGAAGTCTGATGAAAGCATATCTGCTAGCATCATCCACTATGCTAAGAACATATCTGTTGCCACCAAAGCTTTTAACATCTATTGGTCCCATGAGATCTGCATGAACAAGATTCAAAATTATTCCATCACTTTTCAAGTTGCTTGATGGATGTGTCACAAATGGCAATCGTGTCGCTTTTCCTGCTAAACAGTCATTACATGGTATAGGAGTTGTCAACTCACAGTTTAAACCATTTACAGACTGTGTTTTGACCATTTTTATAATCTGATTCTTGCTAATGTGCATTAGTCTTTGATGCCACAAATCCAATGTTTTTAAATTTCTATTTTCATAGTGTAATGAGCTTACTACACTTTTCTTTAAATTAGGTTCTGTTCTCACCACATACAAACGACCCATATTCTCCACTTTTAATAGTAAATTCCTACTGTCTTCGTAAATGCAACATCCATTTTTATTAAAAACAACTTTCTTATTATTTTCAGTTAACTGTTTAACTGATAAAATTCCATGGCTAATGCCAGGCACCAAAAGAGTGTTTTTAATTTGTATGTCACTATTTGCGGAATTATTACCTATAATCTTTGCATTTACAGTACCTTTTCCAATTGTAGGTGTCACAATATTTTCAGTAGTCACATTTTTTACTAATCCAAGAAAAATACTTTTTCTCTGGAGACATGTGATGAGTAGCACCTGAGCCTATGGCCCAAACATCGCTATTCAATATATCCAATCCACATGTTGTCGATGCACTAAATGAGCGTTTACTGCTTGATTTATTTGGACATACATTTGCAAAATGACCGATTTCTTTACAGATTTGCCATTTTTGCCTTTTCGTGTTCCTTTCTTACAGTGTTTGGCATCTCCGCTGCTAGATTTGGCATCTGCGCTGCTAGATTTGACATCTTTGCAATTACATTTGACGTCTATTATTTTCATGTTAACTTTCTTCACGAATAATGCAGACTGTTTCGTGCTATCGTTTTCTTGTCGTCTTGAATCTTCGGCAAGAAGACGTCTTTTCACTGTAGCACATGTAAACTCGCTTTCTGGTAGGTTACACAAAGTTGTTACAACAGAATCCCATTCCTCGGAAATTCCGCACAAAATCGTCATAGCTAAATCTGCATCTTCTATGGCGTTGCCAATACTAGAAAGATCTGCAACAGTTCTGTTTATCTGTCCCAAGTATAATTCCATTGAATTATAATCACTCAGTTTCAACGAATACAATTTTGGCCTGAGTTGCACAATACGAAATTTGCAGTCACGCGGTGCATACAACCATTCCAGCTCATTCCATGCTTCCTTTTTTTTTTTTTGCTGTCGTCAGTCTTTAGACTGGTTTGATGCAATCCTCCATCCCTTCCTATCCTGTGCTAACCTCTTCATTTCTACATATCCCTTACAACCCACGTCCTCAATTATCTGCTTCATATATTCTAATCTCTGTCTACCTCTACAATTCTTACCTTCAAGTGTTCCCTCCACTAACAAATTAACCAATCCAGCATGTCTCAAAATATGACCTACCAGCCTGTCTCTTCTTCCTGTAAGCTTCTTTCATAAACTTCTTTTCTCACCGATCATTTCCAAAACTCGTTCATTTCTTCCTTTGTCTGTCCACCTAATTTTCAGCATTCTTCTGTAGCACCACATTTCAAATGCTTCAAGTTTCTTTCTTTCCGGTATTCCTAAAGTCCATGTTTCGCTACCGTAAAGTGCTGTGGCCCACACATAGAGTTTTAAAAGTTCTTTCTAATTCCTAGATCAATATTTGAAACTAAAAGGTTTCTCTTTTTCATGAAGGCTCTTTTTGCTAGTGCTATTCTGCTTTTAACATCATTCCTACTTCGGCCATCGGTTGTAATTTTGCTTCCCAAGTAACAGAACTCACTCACTTCTCCTATTGCATCAGATCCTATTTTTATATTTAATCTACTAGTATTGTATCATTTCTGCTACATTTCATCACTTTTGTTTTACTTTGATTTATATTCAGTCCAAAATCTTCCTTCAGTATTTTGTTCATGCCATTCAATAACTTCTCAATATCCTCAGCCCTTACTGCTAACAAGACAATGTCATCAGCAAATCGTAGCATACTGATTTTTTCTCCCTGAAAACTTATGCCACATGGAAATTTTTCTTTGACTTTCTTTATTGCTTCTTCTACATACAAGTTGAATATTAACGGGGATAGACTACAACCTTGTCTCACACCCTTTTTAACTGATGCATGTCTCTCGTGATTCTCTACTTTTATTACCGCCACTTGATTCTTATATAGTTTATAGAATATTCTTCTATCTCGATACTTTAGACCTGACTTCTTTAAAATTTTGAACATCTTGTCCCACCTAACATTATCAAAAGCTTTTTCTAAATCAACAAATGCCATAAAAGTATCTTTGTTTTTCTTGATCCGCCCTTCAAGTATTAATCTTAAAAACAGAATTGCTTCCCTTGTACTGCGATTTTTCCTAAACCCAAACTGATCTTCACCTACTCTCTCTTCTACTACCCTTTCCATCCTTCTGTATATTATTCTGGTCAGTAATTTTGAAGCATGTGATGTTAGACTAATGGTGCGATAATTCTCACATTTGTCGGCTTGTGCTTTCTTTGGAAGTGTGAAGATGATATTTTTTTAAAATCAGTTGGAATTTCTCCTGTTTCATAACTTTTTGATATCAGCTTGAATAATCTTTCGATTCCTTCCTCTCCTAGAGATTTAAGAAGTTCTGCAGGGATCTCATCAATTCCAAATGCCTTATTTACTTTCAAGTCATTCAGAGCTTTATTAAATTCTGTCCTCAAAACAGGATCTCCTAAGTCATCAATGTCGACATTGTTCAAGTCGTCCCCATCATAAAGTTTCTCAATGTATTCCTTCCATCGGTTAGCTCTATCCTCTGAGCTTAAAAGAGGTTTGCCATCGGCAGTTTTAATGTTCATACCTCTTTTCTTCATTTCTCCAAAATTCTGTTTGATCTTTCTATATGGAACATCTACTTTTCCTACGACCATTTCCTTTTCTACTTCTTCACACTTTTCTTGTAGCCATTTTTCTTTTTCTATTTTGCATTTCCTATTTATTTGTTTTCTAAATTGCCTGTACTGCTCTCTTCCTGCTTCATCCTTAGCATGTTTGTACCTTCTTCTCTGATCCATCAGCTCCAAAATTTCTTCTGTGATCCAAGGTTTTCGGGCAGCTTGTTCCCTAAAGCCTAATGTTTCTTTACCAGCTTTCATTATTTCGGTCTTTAATGCATTCCATTCGTCCTCGGTTGAGCTCTTTTCACAGTTAATTCTTAGACCTAAGTCTACCATTTCTGCAAATTTTTCTCTTGTGCTAGATTGTTTCAGTTTATGCACTTCCAGTCTGTTCTGCTTATACTGCTTCCTTATTCGCTTGAATTTCAGCCTGCACTTCATTACTATCAAATTATGGTCCAAGTCTATGTCTGCTCCTGGGTACGCTTTACAGTCTAGAACTTGATTCCTGAATCTCTGTTTGACCATGATATAATCTACCTGATATCTGCCTGTATCCCCAGGACGTTTCCAGGTGTATATTCTTCTTGCGTGGTTCTTAAACAGTGTGTTCGCCACTACTAGCTTATATCTTTCACAAAATTCTAGCAACCTGCTTCCTCGCTCATTTCTTTCTCCTAGACCAAAACTTCCTACAGTATTCCACTCTTTATTTTAGCATTCATTAAGTGCAGAATATGCATCTGCTGTTCGTCACACACAGAAAGTGCGATCTTTGCATAAGCTCGATGAGTAATTACGTTTTACAGTTGTATCTGCGTCGGCAGCCGGTTCTTCTTCACCTGGTTCGATAACTGTCCATAAATCACTTTCCATCATTACCATTTTCATTTGATAACTCCATGATGCGTAATTTATACCATTCAATTTGGTTATAGTCGTAGACCGGTGATCAGATATGTTAAACTGAATTTAAGCAACTTTTGTCTGTCCTAACCTTCGCGCTAAAAATCCTTAGCCAACTTTTTCGAATCGACGCTACAACTTAACGATTGCGCAACGAATTTTACAGTTTATAACACTTCTGCGCTGTAACTGGGCCCATAACCAATGTTATTATTACTTAACTTTCGGCAGTTAATACTGTAGAACAGAAGTGTACTAAAATAAACTGTAAAGAACGTGTTATTGCGAACAGCAATTCTTTATTACACGTTCGCACGCCAATGCACAATACAACGGACAACAACATAGACCAGCGAGATTACAGATAATACAAAGAATAATTTAACATCTGTTCATTTCACTCTTAATCTCTACAATTTTAAAGTTACCATAACCGCCTTGTGATCGCATATACCATCATTTATACAAACTGTATCTACAATATCCGGCTTGCTTGTAAGTAAAAGATCCAAAATGGACCAGGAATCTCTCTCTCTCAATGTTCGCTCTTCGACCATCTGTTCAAGAGAATTTTCTGCGAATGATTCTAGGTACGTTTCGGTTACTAACCTAGCTCTTCCGTCTGACTTGAACATACACGTGTCCCAGTTAACCGAGGGAATATTAAAATCGCCTCCCATGGTCAAAGTACGTCCCTGAAATTTTGTGAACTACTGTTAAGTGACTGTCTAAGAATTCGGAGGTTGGTAAAATGACCCTATTATGAACTTTAAATTTCTGCAAATTTTTACCTTCACCCATATTAACTCGCAAAAATTTTCTGTTTCAGTTACTACGGAGCAATTGACGGTTTTATTAACGGCCACAAACACTCCCTGCCCATTGAGGTAGTTCTGTCTTTCCGAAAAACATTGAATAGAGGCGCAAATACTTCGTTAGATTCTACCTCTGGCGTCAACCAGCTCTCGGTTCCTAGTATTGCATCGATATCATTAGTCGCAACTGCAGCATGGAAATCAGCTACTTTCCCTCTAATTTTCCAACACTTTAGAACCATTATCCTTAGCTGCTTAGTTTCCGTATCTGTGGAGTATAAATTCGCGTTTTTACTATTTGCATCTGAAGGGAAACGGGTGAAGTATTTGGAGCTATAAAATTCGATTTATTCATGCCATCACTTCCAGAACCACGATCTACCTGTAGGTTATCGACACGTGTTTTTACGACACAGCTCCTGCAAACTACAATTCAAATTATAAATCTTCCCCCATTTAGCTTCACCACAATCGATGCGCGGTACGACACTACAAACGGAAAACTGCAACGATACAGAATTTTCCCCGCGCTGATTCATATGCCTTGTGGCCCAACTTGTCCATGGATTTAACTATATCTGCACCAGAAAAACAGCATGAGTCATTAAGACATTATCATATCAGTTACTGACTGGATCCTGCGATAATTTCCAAAAACAATTCTAGCTGTTCTTCTTTGTACACCTTCCAAATCCTGTATTTGATAACCAAAATGTGGGTCCCAAACCACTCCACCATATTCAAAGAGTGGTTTTGTAAACCAACTCCCTAACTTCTTTGGTACATCCTCTCATCACCCTCTCCCTTAAATGAAGGATTTTGTAACCTTTTTCTACCACATGCCCAATGTGCTCTGCCCAATTGAGTTTGTTATAAAACGTTATACCAAGATAACGGGGATAGTCTTGTCTGTCGTTGGTGAGGGGCCATCCATAAATTACGTCACACTTTGAGGGAGGGGGTTAATAAAGTGTGACACCATGTGACAAGGGGGGGGGGGAGGACATGTCATAAACTTTGTGACATCACATACATAATTTGTATCACTTTTTGGCTCATGGCAGAAGATGATATTGACACATCGAATGTTCCCAACACTATCGAAATCAAGAACGAAGTGACTATTATGCCAATATATACAGTATCGAGGAATGGTTTCAAAATCCATGGACACATGATGACCCAATTTTGTATCAATAATTCAATTTTTACGTTTTTTAAAATATTTTCTAAAATGTTTGATTTATTGTTGATATGATTTTTTAACCATAAATCATTTTGGAAATGCTGTTTTAATTTATAAATTTAAAATTGCAAAATATGTGATATCACACCAGGGAAGGGGGGGGGGGTCCCACAAATGTGACACCCTGTGACATGGGGGGAGGGAGGGATCCAAAAATCTTGAAATTCGTGTGACGTAATTTGTGGATGGCCCCTGAACAGTTTTTGCAGAATGTGGGCTCAACACAGTCAGAAGGGCGTATCTTGTTAGTGTTAACTGCAAAGTCAGGAAGTACTTTAACTCTCGGGTAATATAATTTTGGTGCCTTCTACTAAACATGATTGTGCAAATGTTATCACTATGAAATAAATAAGCATACCACATGATTCTATAGTTCAGATGAGAAGAATATTTCCATTAGGCTCTATTTCCACCAAGCGGGCTGTAGCAAGTTGCTAGCGGCTAATTTCGTAGTGACTGCGTCTGCTATTGTGTTTTACAAACCACCTTACTTTCAAAATAGACACCGGAGAAATAAATAACGTTAGCAAAAAAAAACGAAAACATATTCAAACCAACTGATAAAGTTATGAGACAGTATATTGGGTGAACTTCAATAACAAAAAAGAGAGTGTTTATAAAGGTTGTGTATAGTAAGGCGATACATCGACTAAGCATTTGACATAGTGGCCAATAAATAGTGTATATTGACATCGGATGTAATGAGCATTTTGAATAATTTTGTGCGTGAAAGGCAGTCAGTCGCCCAATGTGCATTGCGTTCTAATTTTACATGGATATTGAGTCGCGCATGGCTACTTCACTCGCGTGTTCTTTATTATTGCTGTCGCATCAATGGGTATGATCAATAACTTAAATGAATAAATAGAAATCGATCGTGGCCGGCCGCCCGCGATTAGCCACTTAGTGGAAATGGAGTCTTATGGATAGCTGCTGTGTCGAATGTAAGTACCCAAATTGATGCATGTTCCTTAAATTGAGAGAGATGTTACCGAGCATGTTAGGTGAATGGTAACCCTCTGGTGCCGCATTCGGGAGGACGTGGGTTTGAATCCCTGTCCGGACATCCAGAGTTAGTTTTCCCATGCTTTCCCCGGATCACTCCAGGTGAATGCCATGATGGTTCCTACAAAAAGCCATTCCTTGACCCCAGACATTTCCAACTCTAATGAAGTCAACATCAACCAGGCATAAACCCACAAGGGAAAACAGAGATGTCAAATTTATGTTTCTCATAAAAAATTGAGCTTAAATCAAAAACTGAAAGAACCTTCATGTCGTATACAACTATGACACTGAAATTGACACATGGTGTCTGTCTTCAGCACATAAAATGTCATATTTAAAGACCTGTAGTGACTTATATTTCATCGTAGGCATATATTGAAATATATAACTTGCTAAGTACCGATAGTTAATGTAAAGCCGGTGGATATTCCAAGGTAATATTTTTACACCGAGTCATTTATAATTTTTTTAAATAATTTATTTTTGTTTTGTTTATTCTTTTCTTGTGAATGAACAAAGAGCTGCTTCGTGACCATATAGTATCCCCCAGGGTCTCTTCACTTGTGGGACCTGGCTTGACAGTCATGGAACCCATCTGGGTCTGCAGTTCCTTCCACTTGGGCCAGGCCCTTTCTGTTAGTTTTCATTTTGATGTCCTCAGGTCAGCTCTTGTTCCTTTCTGACCCTGGTGTTATTTAAGTTTATGGAAAGTGTGTCATCTATAGATGCAAAATGTGTTGACATTGGAAGCCCGTATTATTACCTCCATCATACTATTGGAATTTTTTTCAGCTGTTTGTACCAAACAAGTGAAATATGCCTCTAGGAATTCTTACATCAAAGAAGAAGTGGGTTTTAGCAGAGAAAAGCAAAAGCTGAAGCAGTTCAGAGCATTACTGCATCTATCTTCAAAAGTTTTACAAAATATAATGATAGTCAAAGATCATCAGAAGAAACCAATTCTAACATTGTTACAAGGAATGATTTACATTAAATCAGCTCATCTTCACTAAGCGAGCAAGATGCAAATAAATTACAGAAATGACTGTAATCCTTGAAGAAGATGAATCATAACACAATGATAATAATCTAACCAAGTCACTTATACTACACGACTTTAGAGATGTGTCACATTGGAGTATACCCACTCTTGATACTCTTCGCATCGAGATCGTTAAAAAAAGGAAGCAATTATTCCCAAAACAGAGAAGTAATGTTCAACACTGTATCTAGGCAAGGGTTAAAAGAAATTGGTGGTTGTGGACACCTTTCAACAGAATGCTTCTATAAGGAGACGGTAATGGTTAAAATAAATTCTGTGGTCGTTTATTCCCCTACCAGTAACGACCAGTATTGCTTTTGTTGCCATTTGTTGCTGTCAATAGTACTGATACTAGATCTGAATTTGTGACAGAATTTCAGAAGTGTTGGTAACTAAATCCTAAACTGACAAACTATGAAGCTACAAATGAATAACTGTAAAAACTTGGAAGTAAGGGTAAAATCATAAAACAGTAAAGGTAGCATTCCAATTAATGGATACTGAAAAGCAGAAGAGAAAGGTTTTTTATCTATTTTATTGGATATAACTTTGTTTTTGGCTAAACAAAACCTATCATTCCTTCTGAAATAGAGACAACTTCTTAGAAATTGTCTAACTATTTTCTAAATATAGATGTAGTCGAATTAGTTCTTGGAATAATTATCTTTATGCTTATATATATTAGAAGAATTGCAACTCAGTCTCATTCGTCAAGCGAATATAACTCCCCAATAAAAAAACTTAAAACTTCTTGATAAATATGTTGTCCTTAAATGACAATTAAGTGAAATAATGAAAACCACTTTGAAACCCATAGAAACTTCTAAAAATAAAGTCAAATAGGAATATTTCTTAATGAAGTAACAAAATATTTACAAGCATCTAACAGAGTCACATTTAAGGGTAGGCTACATAGGCTGTAGCCTAGGGGCCTGCACCACAAAGGGGGGCCCGCCTCACCTCATCGCTCGATCCCCCGCCTGGGCCAGTAGTAGAGCTTAAAATTTTTTTAAAAAAAGTCGCCAATAACTTTTTTGGTGCAGAAACATTGCACACTGTCAGAATTACACTTTAAACATGATGTCTTGCACAGTATTCTCAAGTTCTTTTTGCTACACAACTTTTCTACATTAATAATTTATTTACAGGTATTTATCACAATAAATAAATCAAAATATCAAGTATTCATGAAATATTTCTACATATTTATAACAAATTTCTTCGTTTCTTTCTTATACACAACTTAGTCATTCATAGGAATGGCAATGAAGGGGAAACTGATTACAGTTCCTTCATAGCAAGTTATTTTCCTATATGGGCCTTTAGTATATTTTCATTTATAATGTCTTGGATAATAGTACTATTTCTCACAGTTAATTACCATCTGTCACTACTAATTTTAAAATCACTATGTGTATTTGTTTTCAGAATGTCAACTTCAATATTTCTGGCCACGATGTGTATTTTACTTCTAACCCCCCGTCCCCATGTTTCTTCATGCTTCCCCCACCACATCGATATTTTCAGTTTCTGGAGCAGTGATGTAGTGTGTCAGTCATAGCTGGGGTTTAATACAGACAGAAATTGCTTCATAAATTATGGTAGATGACAGTCTAGAATTCCTTATTTATTTTTTTAACTGGAAAAGTGTAAACTCATCGCTGGATGGGTAATAGAGAGAAACTGATGACTTATTATAAAGCTGAGTGTATAATTGGAAATACGTTGATAGAGTTTTTTTTATTTTATTTTTTTTATTTATGGCTATACGCCTCATCGGCGTCACAGTCATTAGATACGGAATGGGACTGGTGACAAGGAACGTGATTGAGTTCAGCCATATACTTTTAAAGGAAACATCCCGGCATTTACCTGGAGCTTTTTGGGGAAACCACGGAAAACTCAAATCTGGGATTTGAACCGGCGTCCTTGCGAATGCGTGCGCAGAGCACTAAACACTCACCCATCACGTCCGGTACTTTGTTAGAGAATCTATTTGGGAACAAGGAAACGAATGAACCCTCTGTTCCCCTGTTATTCCACCTAAGTCATCAACATCCATTATACTCTTTATTACCGCCGCATTTCTTTATTCTTCTACTACTCTAAAATTTTCTGTAGCTGCTGCTTCTGCCATTACTTCATTCATTGCTCATATTTTTATATCTCCCTCCAAATGTTTAGCTGTCAACAATCGGTTTCCAAGCTTAATCTTATCGTTTCCGTCATTTTCTCCGTACTTCCATTTCTCCTTTGTGACAATCAATTAGAGCTTTAAATTTGCTGAGCCAATCCATTTCAAAAATAGGGTTTATACTCAACTTGAGTACTACCAAGACATATGCTCCAATGTCACTCCATATGTTTCAAGTTTCAATAGAATCTATTATTTTACTCTTTTGCTCACCTTCCCTGTTGCGCCAATAACTTGTGCTTTGTTTACCAGCATTTTTGTGAATTTACTGTCTTTGATCACTTCATCATACAATGTGTAAGATACAGCAGTAAGTTCAGTATCTGTGTCCACCAATGCTTCACTATTTACTCCAAATAGTTGCTTTATCTTCTCATTCCCATCGTTGACAATTTCCTCTCGTAACAAATTCTTTTCAACCTTTCCATGAGACTAATCCAATAATTCTATTCTCCTTCAATCGTTTAGACACAACTGTTCTAAGAGTATACTTTTGTTGCATTGCTGGCTATTATGCGCACTATCATTTCCTTTTATACTCTATTTCCTTCCCCCTCATTAGACAGACAATTCACTATTTCAGATTTGTCATTTTTCACAGATGAGCTAATATCGTGAGGGTTGTTTCTTAAAGGTTTTACGTTTGCCTCTCTGGCACCATATTTTCTTCCATCATTACTCCCGTCATATTTCCTCACTAGAAAAAATCTAATCTCTTCATCCTAATCATTATTTAATATTCCATTTTCTTCGTCATAGTCGTCATCGTCTTCACTACCCAATTTCCACTAACATGTTATATTATTTTTCTTCGTCAATTTATCTTGATACAAGCTCATCTGATTACATGTTTTCCTGTGTAGTATGTTTTTCCGTCCTAACCAAACTTTTTTCTTGATTGTCGCCGCTCCTCACATTGATTTGAATCAACTTTGCAATTTCCCCTTCCTGGAAAATATACTCACAACTTATCGGAATAGTCTTTCATTTAATGACTCAAAACATTTGAGCAGTTCTTCTTCTTTCAGCACTTGCATATCCTCTCTGCCAGTTGACCCCTCATATAAAGTATGTGATACGGTACAGCGGCTCACATTCACTGTCTCTCATATCTTTTTTCTCCTGCCTAGAGTCCGTTTCACTGCAACTGTCTTCGTTATTCAGTTTCGTTTTGTCTATATGTTCATCTGGCTCTGTCTCTATTGTTACAGATACGGTTCAAACCGCCCCAGTTGCGCCATCGAGTTTCCCATCATTCTTCCTGAATCATGCTACCTTTCCTCTTCCCTTCTCACCGTCTGTCCGTTATTGTGATGCAAACATTGGTTATTCTGTCATCTATATTTATATTTCCGTGTTCCATTACTACTTCAGTTCCTACTTAACTTTCCCTCTCAATTTATCCAACTGCATGGCCACTGTCTTTCGCAAAATTATCCCGCTGCGTTATTTGATATAATCAATCATTGTTCCTATAGCCGTTCCTTCTTTTGTCCTGTGGGTCATGTTCGTTGGTGCTGCTCCACCTATTTAACCATTCAACAGTCTCAAGAAAATCTTCTATACTGTTCCATTTGTTTACAATTAACTACTCCTGAATTGGTCTGGGAAATTTCTGTAGCAAAGCCTCTGTCCTTCATCGTCTTCTATCTCTTGGCCAAGATAACATAGCTCACGCATTACTGCTTCACAAAAATTCTTCATGCTCCCGTCACGTGTACCAGCAGTTCCAAAAATCTCTTTTTACTCTTCTTCGCTTCTTCTGAGACCAATACTTGCTCAAAAATTATCTTAAAAATTCTTCATAATTATTATACTCTTCAGTATTTTCACAACTCCAAGCAAGTGTATCTCCTTGCAGCATATTTCTGGTATAAGTTATTTTACCGCAAGCCATTCTTACAGGCTCTCACAATGCATAGGTGTCAAACTCAATTTTGCAGAGGGCCGTATGTTAAATTTAGAATGTGTAAGTGGGCCAGATTCAAATAAAAAATGTACTTCCGTAGAGGAATCAAGTGAAGTCTAAAAGCTCTAAAAAACATGATTCTTCTTTCTGTGTTACATTGCGATTCGCGGGCTGTATTGATAGGGCCCAGGATCCGGATGCATCCTGCGGGTCATATCTTTGACATCTATGGATACACTCCTCTTTCGGTTTCAAACTTCACCTCTGGAACTCCAAAATAATTCTTAATGATGTTGCCAAATCCCAAAGTAACCTCGCCATTCTACTTCCTCGATTCTTTAACATAATAGTACAACCTCTTCTAGCATATCTTCTTTGACTCCATTCACCATGTACCTCCATCTGGATGGCTACTTCTGCTACATTGCATGTGACTCCTTTAATATCCATATCAATGATAATAATATTGATCTCTCCACTAATCTTGAGACTCTTTTTGTTACTGTTTTGGGTTTCTCCTTCATCTCTTCCACAATCTTTCTTATTTTCGTAAACAATTTTATTTTCTTGTTTCATGGCCTGCTGTTTTCCCTGCACATGCACCGTAGTTTTTCTTCACTTTCTCTTCAATGCTTCGTTGGACTAAGCATGCTATATTCTGCCTATTGGTTTCTTCTTGCCTATGTACAAGGTGTGTACAAAAAGAAACCTAACTTCTGCTCGTCCGTCAACAAGTGCGGCACCAGTTTTGCACTGACACGATGCATTCCAAGTTTTTCTCTTAGGATGTGATTGCAAGAGCCTACACTTATGCCAACTTCTTCAGCAACCTCATGGACAGTCAAATGGCGATTTTCATGAATCACAGTGTGAACCCTCTCAACATGGTGGTCGTCTGTTGATGTGGAGGGTCGACCAGATTTTGGATCGTCAGTAACCAAACTCCTGCCCTCCTTAAAGTGTTTAAACAATTCATAGCACTGTGTTTAAGCATTTGAAGTGTCTCGGTAAAAGTTTTCCCAAGCTTAACACAAAATTTCACACAGATGCGTTGCTCCTGCAATTCCTTCATTCTCGCCTTCTCACAAATCCGACGAGCACTCTGCGCATTACCTCACTCAACCAGCTGTCACTCGTAGAATAATGCAGCGACCGTAGTGCGACAAGAGGCAATCTCTTGCCGAGAGATGTCACTGGTGTGCACGGAAGTCAGATAATTTTATCTGTAGCCGTTGGCGCGCTATTTAATTAGTTCGGTTTCTTTTTGTACACACCTCGTATTCATAAACCATTGACACTTCCATTTCCACACTTTGACATCCTCTTTCATCATCAGCTTTAAATCCTCCATCTTGCTGCCATTCCTCTCTTCTGCCTGCTGAATATGCTCATCAATTTTTAATATATTGTCCTACCTCAGAGTTCACATTTCTTCTGTAATTTTTTTACACATTTCTTCTGCATTCCTGTTCATTCAACTTAAAATTCTTTGTAATCTTCCTTCCCATTTCTTCTTCCTCTTGTTAGCTTGATTTAAAATTATCTTTCATCTTTTTTTCCATTGAGGAAAATAGAATTGAAAATTTGCTCCCTTTCTGTTTTTCAGCATCAACGTATTTCTTCCTCTCGAAAACTGTCCTGGTTGACTGTTACTGGTGTAAATGTAACATTCCTCCATGAACACTACCCTCATAATCTGTGACCAATTCTCTAACTCCACTCCCCCCCCCCCCCTCTCCGTCCCTCCCCCCTCCGATGCTAATGTCGGAGCTTGCTATTGCAGAACTTGCATCATCACAATTCAAACTGTTAATTTCTTCATGACCAAGATTATATTCAGCATTACATCTGACAAATTCCCCACAATGACCCTCCTTTATGATCAGCATTAAAGTATTATGCTACCAATTAGAGATTCCCGCTAAACCACACGACAATATGGCACAAGCAAATTCAATTCAAACAACACAACACCGTTTACAACGTAGAAAGGATTTAAAATTCGCTCAGAAACCCATTCATAAATTACTCACTTTACTACAAGATAGCTTAACACTACGAAATTAATTTAAAACATGTAATACAGCTTCAATACTTCAACACTGAAAAATCGGTCAAAGACACACACTTATATAGTATTTGGTAAGAGTAACTACTTATGATGTGTATTCATTTTGGAATGTATTGTTCATGTACTTGTCAAAGCTGCAATGATCTTCTTCCTGCCGAGGATACCTGATAACTTCTGCAGATGATTTCTGCGGCTGTTGATTGATGTTTGCCGCTACTGACTCCGAATAATAATCCCATTACATTAAGCAATATGTTAATTACACTTCTAATGCTGGCACAAGAGTCACCAATTTGCGAGGTTCCTATTTGCTTTCCAATTATGCATATGTAAATTAATCTAGAGTTCCGAAAAATTTGGGGTTCTAATGTTGCTTTAAACAAATTCAGTGCAAGTAGAAAATGGTAGTATGGAAGCGTGCTGATAAATGACTTATTATCCTAGTTCGTCATTACTGGCATGTATGCTTCCATTTTGCTTGGGATTTTTAAGAGTTAATTTTCTGGAACTAAATTACTGGTAACTGTTATCAGATGCAATCACTACTACATCTATAATTTAACCGACTCTATTTTTAATATCTGCGAAAATAACTGATTTTCATATGCTGTACAACTAAACAGAAATGATATGTCACTAGCACACATAAGGCCTCTTTTCACACACTTAATCAACACATTTCCTAGCCATTACAATGCCACACAGTCCTCTTCCTGCCAGCCAGCCAGCGGCACCTCTGATTTTTACACTACTGCCAACTTCTTAAAACTTAAACGCCACAGAATACTAAACATTACCACTTCACACTACACAAACTACTTGATTGCTGCGAAGCCTTATCTTAAACACACTTATATAGATTACATTAAATTATATTAATTCATCCAAGATGTCATGTATTAATGACTGGTGAAGTGGGTACCTCACAGCTGGCAGATTTAAATATCGCCATTTATAAACAAAATCACTCTCGTGCTTTAATTGTTCCTTAATCATGATTCATTACACTGGTAAACGAACTTATCTTCACTTAGTGCTGCTATTGCAGGTGTCCCTCTGCCCCTGCTCCACACACGCACGTAAACACAACAGCGCCTCTCTGAGGTTCGCGCAAAACTGACTAAACTCAATATTCTTAGTATCACTCTGCTGACTCGCTCCACTTTTACAGCCAAATGGTTGCTATTCTTTTACATGCTTTTCCATCCCTGAATCTGGTAAAGAATCAAATCTATTTCTCTCCGTATTTTCTGCAGTGTCTGAAGCATTCATCCTGTTTATCCAGCTTGTACTAGAATCTGCTGCT
Organism: Vandiemenella viatica; assembly: GCA_031002005.1. Taxonomy (NCBI): domain Eukaryota; kingdom Metazoa; phylum Arthropoda; class Insecta; order Orthoptera; family Morabidae; genus Vandiemenella; species Vandiemenella viatica. Next base: position 311,634,373 of record JARYHS010008074.1, on the reverse strand, counting down.
GGACAAATTTGTCTTTTCTCTTTCCCCAATTAATCCATTAACTTTCTTCCTATATTGTCAAGAGATGAAATAGTCCTATCTAAATACAAATTGAGTTTCTCATTCACATTGCCTTTTCCCTTAGAAGTTTAATTCTTCAAATGAAACAATATTCTACATGCTTTGGAATATATACAGTTCACCAAAATTATGCAACAATTATAACTATGTGTATAATTGTAGGGCAGGTATGATATTTCTCTTACAGAAGTTCATGACTTTTTAGCACAGGAATGTAAAAAACATGAAGAAAACACATGTATCATAAAAATGTTTGGATTCCAGAAAATGCATGAGAAATGTTGAGTATCTTATTTTTTCCTTTTTTAGATACTGGTACTGTTTGACTTCTAATACAGATATAAACAAAAAGGATATATCAATGAATCCATCACATGCCAAAGTTTCAGGTTGGGGGGAAACAATGGAATATAAAAGAAGGAATGCCAATAATCACGGCATTTCGGAAGAACCCTTCATCTTTCAGCAAAATTTCGATATATGTGGGAAGTTCATGATACCCACATCCTGAAAGAACACACATGAATGAAGATAAACGAACATAGGGGATAAAGAAAGAGTGGGAGTAGCTGAAGAGTAGTAACTATTGAAATGAAGTATCATTGGAAACAGCGACATTATTTTTTAAATTGTGAAATAAGGAGATCAATATCAAGTAATAAAAATAGTAAAATAAATAAAAGTAATGAATACAATTATTAAAATTTTTTAGGGTATTATTAAAGATTGAGACCAGGTAGATGTCTGGGATAAACTAGAAATTCCAGGATAATAATGAGCATCAGATGTCATCACATCAGATTATGAATAACTGATTTGAGGAGCAGTCTGGGTAATTCCAGCATGATTTAGTCTTCATTACCAAGCATAAATCCTGTGAAATGTATTTGGGACACAATGTTTATCTTGGTTTTTTTTGGGGAGGGGGGGGGGGGCTCTACTGTCATCATCTTTACCTATATTTGTGGCTTAGAGTATTTAACTTTCTGTTTTTAACATTTTGTGTACAACATACTGTATTTATTTATCAATTCTGCACACATAACTATATCTGACAAATGATTCTCTTTTCCATGTAAAAAAACTAAAAGTCTTACAAACTGTTAATTTTTTGTATTATAGGTGTTTCTGGGATTTGCAAAACATCAAGCGCCAGAAATACGGGACTAAATATCGAATACTATGCAACGGTATTAACAAGAGTTATTTCGATGATACTGTAGTACTATTGCTGACACACACCATGGTGAAATTCATGGCAGTGTGTATACTGTAATGAATGATGAGTGATAACATGTAGTGGATTTCCTTAAATTATATTTGTTTTAAAAACATGATATTAAGTAAGAATACATTTTTCTCCCTACTGTGTTTTTTATTATTTCTCCAATATTAAAATAAATGTACTTTCAAATGTATAAGTATTACTGGTCACGTGCACTAAATGACTAAAAAAATTGCATATATTCATCCTTCGTACAGATCAGATTGTATTTCCTAAGATATTGGTTGCTAAATGTTTTGCTTGGCCAAAGCTAACTACCATCAAATGAACACTTCTATATTTAAATAAGAAACAGACATTACCAAATTGATTTTAAGTATATCGTAATTAAAGCGACTTTCAAAAATATGTTAATCTAATTTGATTTAGATTTTACATTGATGGATTATGGTGATTTATTAATAGCAACTAATGTTGATGTTTGATATAGACTTAGTAGTGATACAAATTATCCCGATTATAAATCTGTAATGAGTTAATTGAAATATTGTAGTTATTGGTGCACTAGACAGTAAGAGATAATTTACACAACAGTACACTTTGTTGTATCAGTTCTTTGGCATGTTAATAGTTTTTCAATATTCAGAATATTTTCTGTCATGATAATTAATGTACTTGTTTATTATCGAGAGAGTTCCCGACTACGATATGTAAACAATGAAATAACTGATGAGGAACACAGTTCATCTTTCTTTCCTCGAATCACCATTTTAGAGGAAATGAAAAATTTACTATTTCAGTGCTTGGTTGTCTTCAATCTTCTTTGTGCCCATACTTCTTGCACTCTTTGCGAGTGCCTTTACTTCTCTTTCTGTGTCCACTCTTCTACAGGTTGATTTTTTTTCCCCTCTCTCCCGAAAACTTACTTTTTGTGTTTCCTCTCTAAATTTTTTCCGTCATTGAATGAGTCCGTGTTGATTCCAACATTTTGTATTTCTTTTTTTATTTTCTGGAACCATTTGGGTTTTGGATTTGAAGCTGTTTATCAATTCAAATATCTGTTAGGATAATCTTTCGTTACTGATTGTGTGATGTGCCTGTAGGATTGTAGCCTTCTTTCTCTCATTACATCTATTACGTTTGCATTTTTTAAATATATTTCTTTCTTTGACCTTAATTTGTATTCTGATTTATAATCAGTTCATTAACTTTTTCTCAAAATTCTACTTTCGGTTTTGCCTAGCGTTTCAAGATCTCTAATTTTATTTCTACTGCATAAAGTAATTCCTGTCTAAGTACTGTTTGATAGTGCCTTAATTTTATATTTCAGGATAATGATTTTTTTTATTATATATGTTTCTTATTAACTGAAATAATTTCTCCATTTTATTAACTCTATATTTTATTGCTACCTTTTCTATTGGGTTGTTCAATACCCGTTCTCCAATCTAATATTTTGCACTCTTTGGTGATATTTGTCATAAATTAGGTATTTTTCAAACAATATTTAATATCTAACTTAAGCTGCTTAACTCCGTAATTTTTCCATTTGTTCTAGCGCATTCTCAAGCCTGTCTTTGATTAATACCATGTCGTCTCTAAAAGATAGACAGTCTAAAGTGATAGCATCCTAGTTGTATTCTCTTGGTATTTGCAGATTTTGTCTACTCTCTAACTACTTTTTGCGATGCACAATTGAAAATTAGTGGCGAAAAATCATCTCCTTGTACTATATCCGTATTTAATTTATATTCTTAAAAAGTTCACACATCAATTTTCTTTAAACTTAGTGTTGTATATGCTAATTTAATTATATGTGTTGTTTTGTTTCAAAAATTCATTCTTTTAAAGTGTCCATTAATGCGTTTCTCTTAATTGAGTCATAAGCCTTTTTAAAGTCTGCAAAAATTGCAACATATTTTAAACTTCTCATTTCTATGATATTCTTTAAATTCATGATATGTTCTGCATGTGACCTTTCTTTTCTAAACCCACCCTGATACTCTCTTATTTTTGATTTGACCATTCGTTCAGCTCTCATGCTTAGTGTTTTGGACAAGATCTTGTATATTACTTACTGGCAGTAGGGAGAGTCCTCTGTAGTTACTAGGATCAGTTTTATTTCTGGATCAGTTTTATTTCCTTTCCTATATAGTTGATATATTAATAGGTGTAACAGTTTGCGAAAAACTATGTTAGCCTCTTACAATGAAATGTCATCTCACATTCATGTGGAGCACACCATTTGTGCGGACGAGGCTCTTTGGACTGAATGCTTACCGGTATAAGGTATCACCCACTGCTTAAAAACGGTCTGCCGAAAGGAAAGTGGAAGAGCCTGGTGGGGCCCAGAGCATCCTCTTGCCCTTGGCATTGCAAACTGCCCATAATGATAGATGAATCAGAAGTGATTAATGGCATGGGGAAGGCAATGGGAAACCATTGTGTAAAATACCTAAAGGGTATTCCAAGGCCATGAAATCAGCTCGAATTATGTACAGAAGGATGACTTCTTCCTGGGTAAAATGTTTCCCACTCTGATCTCCAGGTGGAGACTGCTCACGGAGGAGTCATCAGAATAAACAGAAACATTCTGCCAGTCAGAGCGTGGAATATTAGAAGGCTGAACATGGCAGGTATATTAGAAAAGTTAAAAATGGAGATTGAAATGTTTAAGTTAGATATCGTTGTGATTAGTAAGATTCAGTGGAATGAGGAACAGGATTTCTGGTCTGAAGAATTTGATATAATTTTTAAAGATGTGAAATCAAACATAAAGGTGGGACTGGATTAGATTTTTACAGAACTTTTGAAAGGAAAAGAAGGACTCTAAACTTTATTCAAACTAATATGAAACAGTTGCAATACAGGAGAAATTCAAACTGATTTTAATAAAATTATCAACTACATACTTTCTAAGAAATCACAAGCTGACAAATGTGAGAAGTCTAACATAGCAGGTCTCAAATTCATTGACCAGTAGAGTAAAAAGGATAATACAAGAGACAGCAGTTGAAGATCAGTTTGGTTTTAGGAAGAACCTTGGTACGAGAGAACCAAATTTGGCTTTAAAATTATTACTTGAAGGGCGGGCCAAGAGAAACAAAGATACTCATGCGGTTTTTGTCCAAGATTTTAAGGAAGTGAGACCGAAAATATCTAGGTAGAAGGATAGTTTACAATCTAACAAGTATCTAGTTGCTTGTAAAAGACATATTAAAGGGTATCTACTTCAATTAATATTCAACTTGCTTATAGAGGAAGCAATAAATGAAGTAAAACAAATATTTGAATATAGCGCAAGTGTTCAAGGAGAAAAAATCTGTATGTTACGTTTTTCAATGACATTCTTCGTTTAACAGAACATACTGAGGGTGTTGAGAAGTTACTGAATGGTGTAAGGAATATATTGAAGGAATGTTTTGGTCTAAATATACAACAAAGCATGACAAAAATGATGGAATGTAGCAGAAGTGATAGCATTAATAGTAGATGAAACATTAAACAGGATCAGAAACAATACGAAAAGTACGGTAAGTGAATTCTGTTACTTAGAAAGAAGGAAACAGTAATGATGTTAAAAGCAGAATAGCACCAGTGAAAAAAACCTTCTTGAAAAAGAAAAATCCTTTAGTTTCAAATATTAACTAACAACTAACTCTATGTGTGGATCACAGTACTTTATGGTAGTTAACCATGTACTCGTACTCTGAGAATATCAATTCAATACATTCATTTTCCACTGATCCCAATATAAGAGACTGGCTCTGTGGGATGTGGAAAGTTGTCAATTTACAGATAAACAGTTGCATAACAAAATAATAAGTACACCATCAGATGTACAGTCATGGTACATTAAACAATTCCATAACAAAATATTATATACACCAGAAGATGTACAGTCATAGCATACATGGTACATTTAAAATATTCCATAATGAAATAATACATATACCACAAGATTTAGTCATAGCATGCATGGTACCGTAAACAATTGCATAACAAAATAATACATACACCAGGAGATTTACATGGTAAATTAATTATGTAAACTACATTTACACAAGCTATTGGCAGTTATTTTATAGATACCTTAGAAATAAATTCTTTGACTGAGTAGAAGGAGTTATCAATTATAAATTCTTTCAATTGTTTCCTGAATTTATTCTTATCATCTGCTAGGCATTTAATATGTGTTGGGGAGCATATTGAAGATATGTATCCCTGAATATCGGACCCCTTTTTGAACAAATTACAATGACTTGTAATCCTTGTGAAGATAATTTTTACTTCTAGTGCCATAATTGTGTATTTTATTATTTGTTTCAAACAAAGTATAATTTGTGACTACAAAGGACTTAAATGCATATGATACTTTGTAGGGGGGGGCCAAGACCTGATCGATTGGGGTATTTTTAATATCATACCTATACTGAAATTTTTTTGCTGATTCCCCCCCTCCCCACCCCCCCCCCCCCCCCCCCCCGCGAAAATAAATTAAATTAAAAAAATTATTGCTTACTAAATTTTCGCTGTTCATGCGGTAAACTTCATCATATGCTTGTTTACATTGGAATGCAGTAAACACAACATCATGTCTGACGTTTTAATTTATCACTTTTTTGCTACTCAAAGATATTCAAAACTTATTTTACATATGGCATATGGCATATGTCAATGTATACGTGCATGCACCTGCACAATTATATCGCTGTACAGTAAATAGTTGAGGATAGATGATGTCATAAATAATGATATGCGCCAAAGACGTGTTTTTCCAAAAAATGGAGCGAAAATTACCCCTCAAATATTCATCCAGTGTTTCATTATGAGAGCACTTCCAACAAACTTAAGCACAATTTCAGTAATTTTTCAAACATTTTCTCACTTACATGTTTATCGTCAAGTATAAACGGAATTAGAGCGCGCCGCGCTACCTATGTCTCTCCCTCTCTCTCTGAATAGAGTAGGCAATTTAGTTAGAGCCTATACGCGAAACCTAATTTAAAACACCATGACTGCGCCTCATGTGAAGTATTGCTCAAAAGTGCTCCTTTATGCCAACCAGGAGCAAATTGAGAAGTTACAAACAGGGCAATGCGAACTATATTGCATTGATATATATATACACCAACGCGGGATATGCGTAACGTTTTAAATTATTTTTCTATTAATGAGCGAATAAAGCGAAATATTTTAATATTTATTTTAAAATGGTACGCGGAATAATAACTCCAGAAATGTGCGATCGGGTGGAATACGTAGGAAATCGGACAGGGAGAGTTACACAACAGCGTTTAAAAGCACCTTGTCCAAAACAAAAAATTTTGAACAAATTTACTAGTTGAGAAAGCTAAATAAAATGATTTCTTTCTCTCTCCCTTTTGTTTCTACTATTTTTGTTGAATGGGGAGACCACGTGGCCGACCTCGGCCGCGGCTTATACTGGCCCTTTTATAACAAAACAATAACACGTTAAGTACTATACTGAAACCATTTAATATTTAGCAACGTAAATGCAGAAGCAACTTTAATACAGAATGCAAACTCAAAATACACACTTCAGACGATTTTACACTAGTAGTGATGTAAAAAGCAAACTGAAATAAATTATTATACATTGGTTGGTTTATGGATTTAACACTAATATTTATGTGAAAAAGCAAACTGTAAATTTCTTTTCTTCTTGCCGAACAAGTCAATCACTTTGTCCTGGAAACCAGGGTTTTCCGCTCTTTTCCTGTGAACACTAAGAAGGCACAAGCTGGACAGACAGGTCCTCGCCAGTAGTACTTCTCAGCCATGTCTTCACTCTACGCAGTGTGCTGAAAGAACGTTCTATGGTGCAAGTTGGTGGTGGGTATGGTCTGGTAGAATACAAGCAATCTCCCTTACAGCTGGGGTAAAACATAGTTTCTGCAAGTATACTATTGAGCTTTGTTTTTTTCCAAACACTCCTTATTTGTCCAAACGTCATACCATAATCTGGCTTCTGCTTCCAAGTTGTCTATTTGGTAAACCATTTCCAAACTTTTATATCTCTCATGAAATCTTCTTTCTTCTCCTTTTTTCATTAAATGTGGGTGAAAGAATCCACGTTTGAATGGTCTTTGTCTTTTCAAATCTTGTGATAAGTGACGTGATTATGGAATCCATGTACGGATTGTAAATTGCCACCTTGAAATAGTCTTGGGGTTGATGAGTAATGGACATTCACATGGCATCTGAGGGTCTGCCTTCCAGTCAATCTTGGGATTTTTACATCTATGTCAAGTTCCTTACAATCTTCTTTCACTGCCTCGAAAATGTTTCTGAATTCGTCATCACTTTCTCTCTGCTTTTGAAAATTGGCTATCAAGTCGGTGTTGACCGAATCTGATAAACTGAGTGGAGTATCCATATCAGTTACTCTGGAGTTTTGTTCACTATTGGTTCCAGATATGAAGAATACCTCGATATAATGTGTAGACAAACAATAAATGTAGTTGATGATGTTGCACAATCAAGTTGGCTGGCACCGGGATCGAGTGTCTGATTGTATTCACTGTTATATGCCAGGTGATTCAAACTATCCTTTATTACCAAGAAGTTTTCTTTGAATATCCTGATTGATTTATATTTATGGGACCATCTAGTTTCCACAAAACAGTGGAATGTTAGGTATTGTTTTCCTACGCAATAGACTTTCTCTATAGAACCTAATAACTTCTTTTATAGTTCGATAGTGTTACGAATTTCCTGGACACTGTTAAGATCATTGACAACTAAGTTCAGTCTGTGCGATGCACAATGAAAATAGACAGCTGAAGGATACTTCTCTCTGATCCTGGCCTGCACTCCAGTTTCATGGCCTGCCATTGTCGAACAGCCATCAAGCCAAGGCCAATCAGCTTATTCATATTAAGCCCTAATTTTTCAACAAAATTTAAAATAGATGAAGAAATTCCTTCAGCATCCAATGTAATAAGCTCCGTAAACCCTAAAAATTCTTCTTTTACTGTAAAGTTATCTTTCTCGTCTACAAATCGTACTCCCACAGACAGTTGCTCTTTTCCACTAATGTCAGCCGTTTCATCTGCCAGTAATGCAAACGCTGATGATCTGTTTACCTCATCAATAATCTCGTTTTGTATCACGGAGCCACATGTACTTATTAAATCGTTTTGCACTCTGCTGTGTGATGTATATTTCGCTTTTCCACAATAGTTTTGCATATGATCCGCCAACACTTTGTCCCCCGCACTTACTCTAAACAAAAGTAAATCCTGAAAGTTTCCTTCGCTTGAATTCTTTCCTCTGATGGATATGTCATGAGTGCCACAGAAAATTAAAGTAGCAAGAATTGATTTTAGTTTTTTTCTGTTGGTATTTACAAGCTCCGTGATCCCACTATCTAACTGTTCGATCACGTTTTTCTTTCTCATTTCTAAAGACTCACAAAAACTTTTAGCCTTACTCGTAGATTCTAGATGCCAACTGCTCTTTTCATGGCCTCGAGCATCTTCATGAAAATGTTTGTAATCTTGATGAGCCTTTATCACGAAAGCACCAAATATCCTCTTTTTAAAACAGGTTTGAAAAGACTACAAAACTTACAAAGGCCCCCCTTCAACTTGGGCGAGTATACTAGCCATGAGTACTTTTGTAGCCAAGTTTTTTGAAAAGGCCTTTTGATAGTTTTTTTCTCATCAATGTCATTTTTGAAATCATAATTCATATTTAGAGCATGTATGTTTGTTATTAATTGATACTTGACTTCGTCTGACACTGAATCATTTATGTATTCACCTAAATCAAAGCTGTGATTAACTGTTAATGAACTACTAACGAACTCTGGATTGTTAACGGTGGAAACTGTAGCGGGTGGGTTGGCGTCATCCATATCAGTAGCATCAGGAGTAATGATATCAGCAGACTCAGGGCTAATGGTGGAAGGACATTGTTGCAACGTGAAGTCAGGAGTTGGTGTTGAGAATTTAGAAGTAGTTGTGGGACGCACTTTCGAAGGTATTGGATCTGGAACTTTTAATGAGTCATCGAGGTTCCTTTTCTGTGTAGCAGTATCACCTTTTTTTCCAAAGAAATTCCTGATATCCATCCCTGAAATAAATATTTCTGACTCGATTAGGTCAGAACGAGTGAGCCATATTTTGCAAGATCAATGTGACAGTATACTCACCAAATATTGAGAGAAAAGATGAAGCCTGATACTGGCAATAAATAAACACGGTGGTATTGCCGGTTGAGAGTCGACAGGTGCAAGATCAAGGTTGTGACGATGCCTCTTCCTTTCTTCAAACCACTTAAGAACGACTTTTGGAATATATAGCAATGTCGGCGTATATTGTATATATGCACTCGGTGCCTCACGTCGACTGCGAGCGCGACGTACAACATAAAGTGTTTCCTAGCGTAGCGCGAAGGTATAATAATATTGCTTGATTGGCGGTTGATTTGAACCAGCATTATACGGCAGTTATGCTAAACTAGCAAGTAAATACTATATTATTATATATCAGGTTGACTAAAAGAATAAATAAAAGATAGTCGCTTGTATAAAACAAAATAAATAAAGCAGTTAATGTTGTAACCGTGAACACTATATATTTCCCGAGAACTAGGGGGGGGCCGCGGCCCCCCCCTGTCCCCGGGTATGGGCGCCCCTGCTTAAATGTGTATATAACTCAGACGCTAATGTTAAAATTCCTAACTTCTTGAACAGCTCCCTACATGAAGTTCTATTGCTAACCCCACACACAATTCTTATCACACGCTTTTTGGCTCTGAACACTTTGTCTCTATGGTATATGACAATAAGGAGTGAAAATAAGCAAAATAAACTAGCTGCTCATACGGAGATCACCTAAAGCTGAAATTGTACGAATTGCAAATGTGGCTGCTCCCAATCGCTTTAGTAAGTCAGAAACATGTACTTTCCAATTTAAATTATGATCAATATACAAACCTAGAAATTTCACACTATCTACCTCTTGAATGGACTGGCCTGCAAATTTTATGTCTATCAGGTGTTAATCTGTGTGATGTACTGAATTGCATATACTGAGTTTTATCAAAGTTTAAAGACAAGCCATTAGCTGTAAACCATTTATTAATCAGTTCAAAGACATAATTTGAAATATATTCTGTAGATAAATCTGTGTTTTAATTCTATGTTTGTGTCATCTGCAAATTGGACAAATTTTGATTTTTAGATGAAACACAGGGTAGATCATTTATATATATTAAAAACAATAGTGGCCCCAATATAGAACCCTGAGGTACTCCACATCTGATTAATTTCCACTCAGAAAACAGTGGACCTCTTAAGGCAGCCTTAAAATTCTCCATTGACTTTCTGTTTTCTAGGTAAGAACTAAGCCATTTATTAACAATGCCATCTATACCATAATACTTAGTTTCTGTATCAGAATTTTATGATCTACACAGTCAAATGCTTTAGATAAGTCACAAAAAATTCCCACAGGAATTAATTTATCATTTATTCCTTCTAAAATATTGTCAGTGAATGCAAATATAGCTTGTTCTGTTGAAACCCTTTTGAAAACCAAATTGTGATTTAGTTAGAGTATTATTATTTTTAGATGTTCATAAACTCTATTGTACATTGCTTTCTCAAAAACTTTGGAGAGGCTGTTAGTAATGAAATTGGTCGGTAATTCGATACGGCTGCCTTATCTCCCTTTTTATAGAGTGGTTTACTACAGCATACTTAAGCCTTTCTGGAAAAGTACCCTCAAGTAAAGATATATTAAACAGATAACTTAGTATATTACTTAATTCTGTGGAGCACAATTTAATTAATCTGCTGGAAATCCCATCAAACCACTTGAGTATTTGCTCTTAAGGGATTTGATAATTTTTCTTATTCTTCTGGAGTAGCTAATTTTATAGACATAGAGTTAAATTTTTCTTGGAAGCCTTTTGACAAAATCCATACTGTGTCACTGAGCTATTAGCAGTCAATTATCAGCAACAGATAAAAAATGTATCAGCAATTGAAAATTAGATTCTACTGAATTTTCTTTGACAAAAATATCATTACTTGTTTGAACTTTTCCTTTTCCTTTTTTACAATGTCCCATATTGTTTAATTTTATTTTCAGAATCATGAATTTTATGTTTGTAGTACATACTTTTAGATTCTTTAATAACCTTTTTCAGTATTTTGCAGTACTGTTTGTAATGTGCTCTCTCTGATCCTAGACAATATACAACTTCCTTTTATTAACGCATGATGTTCTAATGCCAATAGTTATCCAAGGTTCTTTTCTGAGAAGCACGACACTTTTTCAAGGGAAGCAACTTTCAAAGAAATTTAATACAATGTACTAAAAATGTTGTATTTTTCATCCATACCTTGAGCACTGTATACCTGTTCCCAGTTTGTGGTATTCAGGCACTTTCTAAAACAAGTAACTGACTCATCATTTATTACACGCTGAAGTTTAAAACATTACTCTTAGTGCTAGTTCCTATTGAAGTGTTGATGGTTAATAACTGGGCATCGTGATCCGAAAGTCCATTGATGGATGGCTTGATGGTATAACTGAATTTTGAGGTATCTAGGAAAACATTGTCTATAGCTGAGTGACTATTATTCATCATTATTCTAGTTGGAAAATTAACTACCTGAGTTAAATTGAATGAACTGACTAATGATTCTAACATGACTTTACAGGGTAAGTTATTTAGAAAATCTACATTAAAATCACCACATACGACTATGTTGACTTCTTTTCTGCTTAAAAATGTTAATAAGAGTTCAAACTGGTTCATAAAAAAGAAAAGTTTCCCGATGGTGCTCTATATACTGTTACTATTATGAAAATTTCATTATTGAAATTTAGCGTGTAGCACAGGCTTCAAAATGTTGGTCAACACAATATTTGCTAATACTATATCCTCAAAACTATAACCATTTCTAACATAAGTGACAACTCCTCCTTTCTCCAAGTTCGTTCTACAATAATGAGAAGCTAAATTAAAATCAGTTACATTTGACATACCTATTCCTGTATATGGTGTTCAGACAAGCATAAAACATCAATTCTATTGATATCATTTAATTCATTTATGTGGACTAGCAATTCATCCACTTTATTTGTTAACCCTCTGATATTCTGATGTAATAAATTAATCCCTACACAATTTTTAATTTTGGTATCTGAAAACTCATTATTGTTTAAACTAATTTCTTTAAAACTCTCTGCCTAATACACGATCCTAACACCATTAACAACAGGTATCTTTTCATGTGAATTGTGGCCCCAATTAATTGTTTTGCTATGAGATCTGAAAGAACCCCCTTCCCTCTACTATTGAGGTGTAGGCCATGCCTAGTATAACCCACCTATCAATAGCATCTACAGGTACCAAGCCCATGCCAGAGCCAATATCAGACATAGATACCGTTCCAGTTCCAGATTCACTCGCCTCACAGCAGAGTTCATCTGTGGCCAATCATAGCGTCTCAAGACCGACATCACACTAACCCGAGTGTGGCACATTGCTTCTGCTATTTTCTCCAGGTCATTTCTGATACTATACCTATCATTCCTGCCCTAACTATTTCCCGCTCCTCCCACTATCACTACATGTTCCTGATCTGTGAATTCCCTACACAAAGAACTTATATCTTCTACTACCTGAGCAAGACTAGCACTAGGTTTGAAGAAATTCATGATCTGGAAACCTGATCCTAATTTTTCCTGCACCAGTGGCCCAACATCCATGACTACTACCTAGCAGCAAGACTTTCTTTTTCCCTAATCCCTGCCTACCAGACTTAACACAACATTTCCTACAAGTCTGCTGCTTATTACCCACACCTAAAACTACAGAAGTCTCATCCCTGTTCTATCTCTGGCAACAGGGCCAAACCTATTTTTCACCCCAACAACAAAGAATCAAAAGCCCTTCTTGTTCTAATTGCCCTTTTCCCTGTCACCAGGTCCCAACCATCTCTGTTTCTCTCCCTGCACAGCCTATCCATCTCTTTCTAGCCTCTATCAGTTCATCCTCAAGGGGCACTAATCCTTTCCTCCTACTCCAATATCTTCCTACTTTTGAAACAATCTTTACAGAACCATGGGAGAGCCTTCTCAATTGCCCCAACTTCGACGCCACTACAAATCGGTCCACAATGAAACCATTTCTCACACCCTTCGCAAAAAAATCCAACCCTCAAAAATCTACGGCAATGTCCACTTTTTTCACTCATGATTACAATAAACTAACAACAACAAAGTACACAATGCGAGAGAGAACATTTGTTGTACTTAACCTTACAAAAAAAACACGGGTCTACTGGAGATCGTGATTCCCCTACAAAAACATATCCAGATTGCGATATCACTGCAATCACTAACCGGCTCGCGATGTAAACACTTCCGGATGGAGAGAGTATGACGTCACTAAATTGCAGAATGAGACGTGTTCAGCCTTCGATCGATTTGTGAATTCATGTTAGGCCATAGAACATATCCAATAGTAATAATAATAATAATAAAATTTGTGGATTGAAAAAGTTAAAGAAAATTATTACTTGAGAAATTAATAATATTATTTAAATTATTATTTATTTGTCGTATGGCAAGCAACTAATACAATAATAAATATATACAATGACAAGAACGTTGGTAGTGTTCACAAGCTGATGGCTAATTCTTCCAGCCATTTCTAAGAAGGAACTTGTAGCTCCAAAAATCATCTTCATATGGTCCCATCATACTTCCGTAGAGGGCATTCCTTGATAATATGCTCCACACTCTGGGAAGGAGCACCGCAGTCACATGCAGGAGAATCCTGAAGACCCCACTTATACAGCATGGCGTTTGCATTTCGCATGGCCTGTTCTAAGGCGATTTAGTTTGACCCACTGGTCTCTATTTAGATGGAATCCTGGAAGTCCAGTTGTGGGATCTTTAATATCTGAATGTTTTACAGATGTGGAGTTCCAGCTTTGTCGCCATTTTTTCCATGACATCAAAGTCAAATACATCTTGCCATACCGGATTTCTTGATTTAAGACGAGTGGGTGGTAAGTTATTTAGAACCTCGTGGATTGGGAGATCCTGTGGATGATCAGGATGGTGTAGTTTTATCCACTCACGTGCCGTTGCTTCTTGGCATCTTATCTCTGGAGGTGGTATTTTGCTGATCAGGTGCAACCAGGGGACTGGGGTGGATTTTAGGGTGCCATTTATTACTCTCATACACTCATTCAGGTGGACGTCGATTTTTTCTAGTATGAGTACTTCGTTGCCACACTGGAGCACAGTACTCAGCAATCAGGGTAAACCATGGTGAGAGCGGTTGTTCATAGTGTGTTCGCATCAGCTCCCCATGAAGTACCAGCTAGCTTCTTCATGATGTTGTTTCGTGGTTTTCAGTTTCTGACTTGTGTTTTTGAGGTGTTTTTTTGAATGTTAAGGAGTGGTCTAAGGTGATGCCAAGATACTTAGGATGGAAATTATGTTTCACCCTCTGGTGGCAGAAGCTCACTTTGAGCTGCTGATGTGCTATTCTATTGCTCAAGTGGAATGCGCATAGCTTCTGTTTTCATTGGGTTCAGACAAAGTCTCCACTTTCTATAATATGTGTTCAAGGTTTCTAAGTCGTTAGAGAGAATGCTCTCACCTCCTCTAATGTGGCAGGTTTGGACGGCGATAGCTAAGTCGTCAGCGTAGCAGAATTTATTGCTGGTTTGTTTCTGGCATGTCACTGGTGTACAAGTTGAAGAGCAATGGAGCTAGTACTGACCCTTGAGGTAATCTATTTTTTATTGTAAATGACTTACTTGTCTTATGTCCAACGGTGACCTTAAAATATCTGTTGGTCAGCATATTCCTAAGGAGTGATGTTAGTTTCCTGCAGGGTATATGATTTTTAAGTTTAAGTAGCAGTCCATCCAGCCAAACTGTATCATATGCCGCTGTTAGATCGACAAAGGCTACTGATGTTTTTAACTTCTTCTGAAAATCCAGCCTCAATGTATGATGTCAGTGCTAATACTTGCTCACAACAGCTCCGTTTTAGTCTGAAACCTGCCTGATATGTTGGTGTTATGATATTTATTATTCCTTGTATGCGGTTAAGGATGAGGCGTTCTAGAAGCTTATAGCAAACACTGAGTAGAGCAATAGGTCGATAGCTTGAAGCATCATCTGCTGGTTTGCCTGGTTTGAGGACCGTCAAGGTGTGAGCCATCTTAAATTCTGGGGGGGACTATCCCAGTGTCCAGGATATCACTGAAGAAGTTCTTGAGCAAGTTCTTCCCTGCTTGCCGAGATATCTTATGAATTCTGGAAAATGCCATCTAACCCTGCAGCCTTCCTCATTTTAGCATTTTGATGGCTTTCTCAACTTCTTCATGACTAAATGGATTAGAAAGGATAGGATTATTTCTAAGGTTGTTATCATTTCAATCATCTCTTTCTCCATCTGTTTCTTCATGGCAGGATCTATTGGGACTTTGTCAGCTCTTGTTTTTATGTGCAATGCCATTTCAGCTGGTGTAATTCCTGGCTCCTCTTTGCACATGTTTGAGGCTGCACCCAGTTTTCTAAGGAGAGTCCAGCATTTCTACTGGAGTGAGTAAAGCTCATTTGAGAAATTAGCTATTTTCCATTTCTGTTTCCTCCTTCATTCAGTTTTTCCAATATTCTTTTTCCTGTTTCAAGGTCACCAGTTTTTTTTAAAATTTTCATATAAAGTTTGCGTAGATTTTGTTCCCAGCATGGAATGTATTGTTTCCGGTACCCTCGAGGGATGTTTCGTTTAGCTGCAGCAATAACAATACCTACAAATCTCTTGTAGTTTTTCACTTTTGTGGGGTATCCATCGCAGGTTATTATCTACCTCGGAGCTATAATTGTCCCAGTTTGCCCTCTTTAAATTCATCTTGTTTTATGAATTGATCTGATAACAGGTATGTGATACCAACACTGTTAGTGTGGGCCTGTGTTGGCTTCTGGGAAAATGATGAAGGACTTTCCTTGTGTGGTCTAAAGGTTTTCTTTCATCTGTGGATATTATTTAAATATCAACAACATACAAAACTGATCATTGATATCATTCATTAGTAACGTACCGTAATGTCGGTTCCTGTAATGTTAACATTATTAGCCATAATTCCATTGATTTGTATTTCATTGCGTTCTTTTGTATTTCCTCACTTGGCTGAAATTGCTTTTAAAATCATTCATACGACATAAAATATATTTATATAAAAAAAGTATTTGGTCAATAATCGTTTGTGGTTAGGTTTTAACGCGGCATAGACCATACTAACAGAAATAGATGCGATTTGGAAAATGGATATTAGCAATATCATGTGCGACGGTTACTTTCACTATAGTCCTGGTTGCATTGAGACGCAAAGGGAGCGTGCATAAACCACGTAGCTCCATTTTGGCCTCCTGTGAACCCCCACCACACGTAACACGTAGCTTTTTTCTCTTTTGATTCCAGAAGACATTTTGTACTGTTTTCTCTTGTCAGACTGTTGCAAATTACATACGGAGATAATTAACTGAGGGAAACAAATGTTCACATGCTGTTGTGAGTTCTATTCCTCAATTTAACTGTGAAAAATGTTATGAAAGGAAAGCTTCGTGGCCTGGCTCGGAACCCCCCCCCCCCTCCCCCAGGTAGCCTAGCGTAGCCTTCCAGCCGACCCCTCCCCCCCCACCCCCACCCCTCGAGGACCGAGCCAAGTAGTTTGTACACGGACCCAAACGACAGCAACAGCAATAGATACGACATAGGTATCCGCAATAAGGTGTTCGATAGTTACGTTTCAGTTTGGTCATCACTAATGAATTTATTCGTGTACTACTGGTGCGAAATTAACGATTGCACTATATGAGATGTGTCAGCGATGGACTAGTTTCCGTGGAAGGCCACGGTAGTGATAGTTAAAGCAGCGCGTGGAATTATACGTCACATTCAACAACGTAGTGGCGTCATACTCTCTCCATCCGGAAGTGTTTACATCGCGAGGCAGTAAGTGATTGCAGCGGTATCGCAATCTAGATATTACCCCAGTAATATCGTTAGAGGACTGCTGTAGTCAGTCCCAAGACGTATTATTCTCAACCAGTAATTCCGTTGTAATATAGCCTGGACCATTATTTTCAAGCACACATTAGGTCGTAACACAGCCTGGAACAGCATGAAACCGTTAAATGTATAGTGGAATCTTGCGTTTGGCCACTGCAGTATTATGATGACAACTCGTGGTCGGAATCGCGATCTCCAGTAATCCCAAAAAAACTGCTAAATTAATTCACAAGTAAGCTTTATCTAAATATATTTACGATCTATAACAAAAATCTGAACTTATGCCTAGCGTTCAAAAATGTAAACAAACACAGAAAGTTAACAAAGAACAGACAAAAACACTAAATCACAAATAATTTTTTTTTTTTTTTTTTTTTTCTTTTTTTTTTTTTTTTTTTTGGCACGGACACTCACTAGCGCTCGCAGCAGCAAAATGTATTAGAATTTAGAGTTACGAATTACTATTACAACAAAAAATAACTATTAACTATATTTATCTTATATCTTTAAATGAGCAATTTCTTTTATAGATATATATATTTTGGATCTCGGAACGGCGCTAATGACTTGGATGAAATTTCATATTTAGATAACGTTATGATTTTTAAGATTATCTAAATAGTGTTCCTTCCCACAAAAGAACAATTTTACAATTACGAACATTTTTTGCTCTTGGTATCTCGAAAACGGCTATAACGCCATCTCCTAGATGATTCAAGTACCAGGAAGCCTACTAATATTTTTCTCTTTGGTTTCAAGAAACTCATATATTTAAATGAACATTTCTTGTATGCTAGCTGACTCGAGGGAATACTAGCGCTGCATGTTTAATTGTAAAACATTTAAAAGAAGATATTTAAAAAATGGCTTTGTCAGAATTGATACATATATCCTCTTCAGTCCCGAGCTCATAATAAAAGTGCAAGTGAACTACTATTGTGTTATTTACTTAGTGTTGATGCTAGTTAACAATGAATGACCATGAAAAAAAATTTTGAAACAATAATTAATTTTTTATAGATGGTATCATATATGATACCTTGGGACTCAAGCAGGAAAATTATACAAACTATTTTACTGTTTAGTGTTGTTTTATTACAAATAAACAAGTCATAAACAATACACACATTCTTCAGATTTGTTGTAGGTCTGTAGATAGCCCAACATACAAATGTAATATGAAAAGTAATATAAAAATTTTCAACAATTGTGAAGTAAACAATTCAAAATAATTAAACAAAATTACAACAATAAAAATATTCAAAGTAGTTTTTCTTTTCTTGATATTAGCACATGGATCACTGTTAATATTATTTGTCTCAATTTAATTTAATTTTACTTTTTGTAAAATGTGTTAAAGCAATTCCTGTCAGTAGTGAGTTCACTTGTGACTACTGAGGTGCTGCCAACAATGTTCGATTTGAGTTCACTGGAGGCGTCACCAATCTGAAAACTAAAATTGACAAATAATTATTCTAAATAAACTATCAAGTGGGAAAAAAGTAATTACTTTGGTAACATACTTATTTTTACTCATTTGTATGCCTCCAGAACTCATTTGTTTGTCGAATTTGAACAAGAGGCACGGCTTCCTTTTCTGAAGCACTTTCTTCACTTTGATCTGGAGGTGTCACCGATCTGATAACTAAAAGTGACAAATAATTATTCTAAATAAAGTATCTAGTGGGAAAAAGTAATTACTTTGGTAACATTACTTATTCTTACTCATTTGTATGCCTCCGAACTCATTTGTTTGTCGAATTTGAACAAGAGGCACGACTTCCTTTTCTGAAGCACTTTCTTCACTTTGATCTGGAGGTGTCACCGATCTGATAACTAAAAGTGACAAATAATTATTCTAAATAAAGTATCTAGTGGGAAAAAAGTAATTACTTTGGTAACATACTTATTCTTACTCATTTGTATGCCTCCAGAACTCATTTGTTTGTCGAATTTGAACAAGAGGCACGACTTCCTTTTCTGAAGCACTTTCTTCACTTTGATCTGGAGGTGTCACCGATCTGATAACTAAAAGTGACAAATAATTATTCTAAGTAAACTATCTAGTGGTAAAAAAGTAATTACTTTGGTAACATACTTATTCTACTCATCTGAATGCCTCCAGAACTCATTTGTTTGTCGAATTTGAACAAGAGGCACTTTGATCTGTTTGCGGCATCAGATTCATCAAACTCCATGTCAGAATAATCTTGATTAATTCTACTTACCAGCTCAGTGATGTTTTCATCAGTCAAGCCTGGAAATCAAGTGAAAAGAATATTTAATTACACTTCCACTGATGTAAAAAAAGTAGGCATTGAGTCCCAAGGTATCATATATGATACCTAAAAGTTTAAAGTTTTAAATTCGTTATAACATTAATTATAGTTTGATTTTAACTGGGAA
Source organism: Vandiemenella viatica (assembly GCA_031002005.1). Taxonomy (NCBI): domain Eukaryota; kingdom Metazoa; phylum Arthropoda; class Insecta; order Orthoptera; family Morabidae; genus Vandiemenella; species Vandiemenella viatica. The sequence continues at coordinate 311,614,599 of JARYHS010008074.1, read as the reverse complement.
ATGTCTGTACATATTTAATAAGTTATTAAAGCATGTGAAAACACTTGTAAATGGAAAAAAAATATGACTCTACCTTTATTTTGACGAGACATCTCTGCAGCTGTAGAATCCCAAGTTTCAAAACAGTGCTGCCAACTTGCGACACTCGGCAGAAGATCGAACGAATGAGCTGTGAGAAGCGCGATGTGTATCGTAGATGATACCACAGGCCAGAAAAGGTTCAGCTGTGCAGAGGCCCGAGAAAAAAATAATTTCTGGAGGTATCATATATGATACCTCGGGACCTGAAGAGGATATTTACATAACTTCTTTGACAACAATATTAAAAAAGTGGTCATCTTTAAATACTGCCAGTTTAATTGTAAAACATTCAAAAATTAGATTTTAAAAAATAGAAACTGGCATCGACAAATACGATTTTTTCAAAATTAAAAAAAATTCTAATGCCACACGACCATTGAGTCTACTGTTTTATCTTTGGTTGTAGTAAACAATGCATAGAAATGAGGAAACCTTGTATACTCTACTAGCCGACCCGCGGTAATATTAGCACTGCGTGTTTTAATTGTAAAACATCTAAAAAAAGATATGTAAAATTTGGCTTTGTCAGAAGTGATACTTTACTTGACAAAAACTTCTTTGAAAATAATATTAGCAGTTATAATGTAATCATCTCAAGAAAACCAAAAAGAAAAACGTCTCAACCAAGTTACTCGAACCTCGCACAGTGAAGACACAATTGAAGAAAATCTTGATGATTATTCACGATATTTATTTAACCGGCTGTAGTTCTTATGTAAGTAGGAAGGAAATATATTAAATGTATAACAAATATGGAGCGGTCTGGCAGCTCAAATGTAATTAGTGGGGAAAAGGTGGTTACTTCTGGTGGTAATTCTGGCTACAATCGCGGATCAAATTCAGGTGGGGGCAAGAATGTTTAAGATATATATTTAACCATATGAACTACGGTGGGGCGTTCTGTGGTTGGGATTCTACGTTAAATTGTAGGTTCCAGAGAAAAGGAACTGGCTGTTCTACCTCTGATAGAATTGCTTAATATGCTTCGTTCTATCCAATCTAATGCTATTATATGAGCAACTCTTGAAAATATATAAAATGGGGGCTGCACCACTTTCGGAATCTCGGCGAAATTTGATTTAGTTGCTTCGTCAACCTCTTTACATTTTGCGCTCTTGCTTTGCGGAAAAGTCGCTAGAAATTTAATTAAAAATGCCAAAATATGAAGCTGAGCAATTGAGAAATGCTATCAGCACTGCAAAAAAAAAAAAAAAAAAAAAAAACGGTACGTTCATATTAACCTAATCAGTTTCGTTTCGTCATAGATTTCGTGGTTAGGTTGAAATAGACCCTGGACCAAGAGAAAAATTGTATGCAAGTTTGTGTTCTGCGGCATCCATCGGAAATGGCATATTTGTTTACAATGGAAACAATCTATTATGTCTTTACTGCTCGTTTATATTGTTGGTTGGGGTAATTCCGGACGGTTTTGACAGTTTCGATGATTTTTTCAGTGTTTAATTGGTTTTAGTCCTCATAAATTTGTTAAATTCACAATCAATGAGTATGATCAGATTCCTTATTTGGTAATGAATCCAATCATGTCAATTTAATGGCTAAAAAAATTTATTTTACTGCTGGTAAGTTAGGTTCCGGAATTACCCCATCTTGTCCGGAATTACCCACTGTGAGTGGGGTTATTTCGGACACAGATCATAGGTCAAAGCAATGTCCATCCAATAATATTTAGGAAGTATATATGTTAAACCTTCATTGGAATGGAGGTGAACTGTTAGCCTCCAGACAATCTATCGAAAATTGTAGATTTTGGAAAATTATAAAAGTTGCAGCTCCTTTGACTGTCATATTTTTATTTTCTACATCCCTAACAGCATTAGCCAAGTCATCAGCTGAATAGGAGGGGCCAACCTTATTTTTAACGTAAGTTCTTGGCATTTTATACCTAAAAAAGACCAAAATGTAAATTAATAATGAAACCTGGGTAGGAAACCTTATCGTCCGGAATTACCCCGCTACTCCTTTGTGGAGGGGTAATTCCGGACTAACCTCAAAATGGACGCAGGTAAACCGGTCATTTTCCAAAACACATAAAATCGATCATTCATAATCTTCAAAAGTTGATAAAACACTATATGGTTCAATAAAATATTGTTTTCACTTATCTGCAGGGCTCTAAAGAGGAGTAGTTTGTTTGAAAAACGGATGTTTATGAATGTTCTCCTGAGTCCGCCCTTATCACAACAATGACGTACACAAAAATGGCGCCAAGAACTATCAGTGTGACCAACTGATCTCGATGTACAACATACTAGCATGGGAATTCCCCAGTGCCGGATCTAGGGGGGGTCAAACCGGGGCTCTTGCCCCGGGCGACAACTTCAGGGGGGCGCCAAAATCATGTGTTGGTGGCATCTTTTTATAAGCGCCAGGGCGAAATATTCATGTGCTGCCAACCCTATTTTTTAGGTAAAGTAGGGCTGTTGATAAAATATCGATATATCGATATTTTTTTAAAAAAATATCGATATTTATGAGTGATATTTTTTAGGACGATATATCGATATATCGATATTGAAATCTGGATATCGGAGTCCGATATTTTTAAAAAATAAGTGGTTATTTTCCGTTTTCCTCGTAGAATATTCCAAGTTATTATTGGAGGGAAAACGATTATCTGTGCTGCACATGCAGTACATTTTCATAGATAGAATTTTAAGAAATATTGAACGATACGAGCACATGGAGAAGCAGGGCCGCCGTAAGCGAGCATGCAAGGCACCATATTATGTAGCGGGCGACCCTTTTTTTTTAGCTCAACAGCTGCTTCGGGCAGTCGGCGGCGACACTGGGGATGGCAACAATGGGGGCGGCAATCTCAGAGTTTTTTGACCCGTTTCGGAAATTTCCTAAATCCACCACTGGCTGTAGTTGGACAGGGGGCGGCATAATCGCTATTGCACGCGGGCGCTCAAACAGCTAGCGGCGGGCCTGTGGAGAAGTAAAAAACGAAGGTAAAGTAACTCATTCAATATTCATTAGAATTCTTGTCTGGACATTTTGAAAAGTTTTTAAAATTTGTCTTCAATCAATGCAAAAGTATTAGCATCAAGAAACTAATCGTAATGTACAGGTATGGGTAGGGTTGCCAGATAGCCGGAAAATCCGGGAATACTGATCTCGTGTTCAGGAATTATGTGTTACTGTCCCGGAATTTCCGTATACTAGTTTTTTTTCTCAAACTCAGTTCACCACGGTGGTCATGAGGCCAAGCCAAGTATCCCATGCTTGCAGCGGGAGGATGGAATGTCCCTTAAATCAGAGGAATTGATACTGACAGGAAAATACTCTTTGAATTTTCTGGGACATTGAAAATTCTGGATTCAGTTAACATTAACTCCCTTTATACAGAGTTCACATGTCTGAAACGTATTTTTCAGGTCCTTCCAAAAGACTTTCCAAACTAAAATCTGGGCCAATTTCTTTAGAACAAGCGTTTTTAATGATTTTGAATATTTTTAAAAAATAGTTGGTTTCGTTTTGTCAATTCCAACAAGCAATGACTTTTACGAGACAAGTTTTAGCCCGTTGAATAATTTATGAAATAAGAGCGGGACAGAACGTTCATGGATTCGATCAAGGCTGAACTGCAAACTCAATCAATTTTGAAGACTCTTGCTGAGAAATTTTATCAGTTTTGTAAAGCAGTGACGGAGAAATATTTATGAAAATGGTAAAATCTAGTAATAAACATTTTAAAAGTAGATGATTAAGATCTATTGTGATTGATGTTGATTTAGCAAAAGATAGATGCTAATTTATTTTATTTGTTGATTTTCTGCCTAATTTTAATTAATGAGCCTAACAGAAGTGTTCAGTTTTGGTTTAATATTTTTGAGATTTTGATTGATAATACCCGATGTTGATTTTGAACCAAAGTAAAAAATTCCTAACGAGGTGGTCAATTTTTGTTTTAAGTTTAGTATTTTTCCTTTTGATTCATAATACCTGATGACTTTCTACCATAGTTTAATTAATAAATTTAAAAGAGGTGCTATATATACGTTAGATAGCATATTTACCTAAAGTAGATTTTTTTTTATTAATTTGCATTTTTGTTCACTCTTTAAACATACCGCAAAAATACTTTTTAGACCCAGAAATGTCCAGGAAATTATAAGCCTGTATCTGGCACTCCACAGTTAAATATTTCGCGCGAATTGGATACGCTTCTTGTTCCATACCAACAGAAGAATTGAGCTCCAAAATTATTTCACAGCCAGTTTTGTTGTATCACTTACGAATTTATTAAGATAAGAAATTGGAAAAAATAATCTACCGCTTTTGGATTGCCTTTACAAAGTGCTATGCTAAAAACTTATTATTATAGATTGGTGCCTTTAAAAAAAATTGTTAATGCCAAGGGAACTGCCTTGACAGTAGCGGCTCTAGGATTTTTCCAAGACGGGGAAAAACTGAGATTGCGGCCTCTTCAAACATTGTTGCCAGCCAGACCCCGAGAATCGCCTCCTTGATTGTTGGCCAAACGCATTGATGTCGCCACTTTAACTGTTTGCCAAACGCATTGTTGGACACGATTTTATCGCGCAGAGAAAGTACCCCGGTTTGCCCCCACCCCTCGCCCTAAATCCTGCATTCCACCTAGAATCTCAGCTTTAAAAAATTGTATTATGGTAAAGCGTTACCAATTTGCGAAGCAATATCAAAGAAGGGGAAATTTTCAATTAATGTAAGGAGTTCTCCATTCATAGTAGAAGAAACAACGGGAAAAACATGAGTTCATGCTCTTGAAAAGTATGTCCAATGAAGTTTCTGACACGAGTTTTGGTGCAAAATTTTACTTCATTCACCACCTTAGTTTGGAATTTTTTTGTATCTGAAACTCTTTTAAATAACTATGACGTTCTCTCATCATAATTCTATGCAACATCCAGTTGTCCTAGAAAATGGTAATTTGGTACACATACTTGGTTTCATCCCCATAGTATAAGAAAAGTTCCTGTGTTTTTTCAATGCCAATCTAAAAGCTGAAACGTCTTAGAGAAAATTTGTAGGTTAATTGCTTTCTTCTTGATGAGGCTATATGGCTTGAATTTCAGTTTTGCACAAAGATCAGGAGCATAAAAAACACAATTAATTTTACTTTGTTACTACATTTAATTTGGAAGTTATTGGTAGTCCTCCACCGATGGTAACAATGCAGACACGGCGAAGCTCGCACAGAACGAATCGGTCTCGAGCCCGTTGTTTTTCATGAGCGTGCGTTGTCGAGGAAAGTATTTTGACATGAAAATTGGATGTAAGCAGGAATATTGATAAATTCGGATACACAACCTTTGCTAAGGTGCAAACATTTGGTTCAAAAAAGTAAGAAGACTCAGAACAAGCTATCAACCTACAAAAAGAAATTAAATTCCATATAAAACAATACTTGTAAAAAAAGTGACTTGGTCATTATGCAAACTCTGATAATAGAACATCAACCTAAATAAATGCATCTACAATGTTGCATTATTGAGCTTTTAAACTCACAAAAGCCAAGATTTCCCTCGATGCTCTTTCTGGATTCACAAGTCTTCGAGTAAATCATAAACATTCTGCCTTTCCTTTTAGTAAAGTAGTAGTATAATGGCTAAATCACAATTTTTAAAAAAAGATTTATCCGTAACGTCATGAAAAACTATTTTTTTTTTTCAGAAAATCAAAACTTGATTCAGAAATTATCATTAAATAGCCACAAGACTTCGCCCTTTTTTTAAAATGATTTTTTTGTAACATTGTTTTTATATAATAGGGTCGATATATCGATACTTTTTCTTCGATATATCGAATCCGATATAAATATTTTTTATAAATATCGATATATCGAAAATCCGATATTTTTTAAAATATCAACAGCCCTAAGGTAAAGTGCCGTGGTACACTGACCGCGGCGGCAACTTGAAAGGATGGAAAATTCATTGTTCTGTGACACAGTGGCCTTAAAACAAATTCATTCCGTCATTGTTAGCCGGAACTCGCGATATTCTTGGATTTATAAATTTTGCCATCTGATGTTCACATTCTTGCAGCTGCGTTCGAGTGATTAGCCCAGTTTTGTTTTAATATATACTTTTGTGCTGAATGAGTTTAAATATTTATTACTGGAAATGAAATATTAACAGGTAAGGAAGAATCTATCGTTATCAAATATCTCAGCGTTTCTCATCCTTTGTCAATCTGAGGACTAGTAAAATGTAAAAAAAAAAAAAATAAAACAAAACAAAAAACGGATCATTAACTTATATCTTACCTCTGTGCATATACAGGGCGTTCGCCGGGAAACGCAACCCACTGTTAGCGCTACAAGGAAGAAACTGCTCCCGGCGAGCGAGCGATCAGCTTCCGGCATTGTTCGACCGTCGGCCGCGGACTATTTCACAATAATTACGCTTCATAAACTTGTATGTGCTAAGCATTTAAATGTGTCGTAATTCATTAGCTTACCTTATAAAAGATGCTGGAAGTGTTGACCCTCTTGTGTAATGCACATTTCACATCTTCTGAACATATTTCGAGACACACGCTGGATTTCACCTTTGTCAATGGACATTATTACTTGATAGATTTTTTCCTCAAGTTCTTCCAATGTGTGAGGATTTCCTTCGTACACCTGACCCTTAAGTTTACCCCAAAGGTAGAAGTCACAAGGGTTTAAATCCGGTGATCTGGCGGGCCACAACCCACGGCTGATTACACGATCATAAAACACTTCGTCAAGTGCAGCAAGCGAATTTCTAGCGGTGTGAGCTGTCGCCCCATCCTGTTGAAAATAGCCGTACAATTTTTCTTCTTCAGTAAGTTTCTCGAAAAACGGTTTCACAATATTTTCGATATATCTTGCGGAAGTAAGAGTTTCACGGAAGAAAATTGGACCTATGATTCTCGAAGCACTAATCGCACACCAAACACCCACTTTTAAGTCATGCAATGGCAGTTGGAGTAGAGTATTTGGTTTTTCTGAACTCCAGTGTCGACTGTTTTGAGCGTTAACATAACCACTCAGATGAAACCAGGCCTCATCAGAGAAAAACGTCAGTTGCGGATCAACAGTGCCATCGTGGACACCCTGCAGGTACCAGTTGCAAAATCTAATCCTAGGCCCCTGGTCTATTTCTGTAATTTTATGCACCACAATTGTTTTGTACGGCTTTAAGTGAACTAGCTTTGTTACTTTCCAAGCTGACGTCTTAGATACGCCTGCCTGCTGCCCTAACTGACTTAATGATTTTTTGGGTGACTGTTCTAGTCGAAAAGCGATATCGTCAATTTTCTCCTCTGTGAGAATACGGTTGACCGACAGTCTCTTTTTGTTAAAAAATGAACCCGTTTCTCTTACTTTTTTAACCAGACGCAGAATTGTTGATTTAGCTGGCAGTAAAGCGCCAGGATATTCGCGACGAAATTTACTGCGACACTTTTTAAACGACTTCTTCTTCACATATGTATCGTAGAGAAATATTCTTTGTTGCAAACTGTAACGTACCATAATTTTACTCACACTCAAACACGGTACAGATTAGTAAGAGTATGAAGCCCTAAACCAGCCAAACCGCAAAGAAACGTTTATTCACAACACTGATTAATAAGAGACTGAAGTCACAAACTAGCTACAATGCAAAGAAACCGTTCTTAACCATGTAAGGGTCCCATTATACTGTGCCACTGCACTGTTGGGGCAGCGGAGGTGTTAAACAGTGCGGTGATTCACGGTGCCGGGTGGCGGGAACCGCTGGCCCCGCTGACCGAGCAAGTTGCCGACGGCAACAGACTGGGAGGGTTGCGTTTCCCGGCGAACGCCCTGTATAATGAACCAAACCTATCAATTGTTATTAGCACATACCGCTGTTTCTGAACATTTAAACCTACAATAAAGCATTCATAAAACGTCGCTCTCCGAAAACATGTTCAGGGAATAGGCTGTTAAGCAGTCATATCCTGAAAATACCAGTTTTTTTTGATGGTTGTTGAAATATTAATTGTTTTTAGAAAGTTTGGATTACTAGCTTATTCTCGCTTACAATCTTCTGGTGGACGAGACGATTTCTAATTATTTTTTTTGGTTAGTCTATTAGTTTTATTGCTTCTTCGTTGGATCCACTACACGGTGGGAAATAATGAAAAAATGTACAAAAACCAACTTAAAAGGTAGTAGCCAGACAAGATGGTCGACCAAACACCTTGCTGTTACAGCCCTATTGAATAATTTACCTGAAGTTGTCAAAGCAGTAGAGGAAATTGAAGAATCTTCTCTGGCTGCAGAATGTAAGTATGAATCCGCTCATCTCTTACGTGATGTATTGGATTTTAAATTTATCCTCAAATTAACAATTTGGGCTAACCTTCTTCGAGAAATTAATAGAGTAAATGTGGAAATACGAAATTAGGACATAATCCTTTCACGATCTGTGTCACTAATGAAAGGGTTTATTAAGATATTGTAAGAAATGCGACTAAAGCCAACAGAATATTGGATCAAAGAAGCTACATCTGTAGCACAAAAATTGGGAACCGTTCCGACACTCAAAAGTAAACAAATTTCCACGACGAAATCTGCGAGGACGAATCAAGAGCATTAGACCCCACACAGCTGTTTTCCAAAGATATGAAAGTTGTATTTGACAGAATTTTAACAGAAATAGGAATAATGGTAGAAAGTATAATAAAACTAAATGAAAACTTTGCCTTCCTTGGTGGCCACACGTTAGTAAATATGTCCACAGAAGATCTCCAAAAAAAATGGAGCCGTTCTAGCAAACATTTACTCCAAGGACTTAAACGCAATTGATTTTTGTCAAGAACTTGCCGTGTTTAAACAACAAGCTCCATTTTTAATTTGAATCGATGAAACAACTAGTCCATTCCAATTGTTGAAACACATGTGTAAAAATGACTTGCAGGAATCCTTTCCTAATATTTGTATAGCTCTGAGAATATACTGCACGTTACCAACGACGTCCGCAAGCTGCCAGCGAAGTTTTAGTAAACTAAAAATCATAAAAACCTACCTGAGATCAACAATGAGCCAGGAACGTCTTTCTAACCACACGATCTTATCAATCGAAAATAGAACAGCTTATGAGACGAATTATCTTGAAGTTATATACCCTTTCGCGGAAATGAAAGCTCGACGAGTGAAGTTGTAGGATCATTTAGTGCAAATTTTGCTAGGGCCTGCTAAGGACTGGCTCGTGTGTTACATATTATGATTATGTGTATTATATATAATACAAGCAATAAAATGTCTTTTTTATCACGTTAGTTTAATAGTACCCAACTGAGTGTGGTGTTTTCATGTGGGGGGGGGGGGGGGCGCCGCGTGAATTTTTTGCCCCGGTTCGAAAAAATCCTAGATCCGCCACTGGAATTCCCTAACCTTAAAATTAAGTCTGCCAATAAACTTTTTCGTAATTACCCCGTTCCGGAATTACCCCAACCGGCCCTATATGGCGGGCATCACCGTATTAAAACTCTGATAAATATTGTCTATTTGTCAATTATATGCGACTTTTTCCAACGGATAAAAGCTGAAACTGCAAGAAAAACAAAAGATTAAATCAACATTTTAAGAAACTATCACTGATTTTCCAATGCCGACAGCATCTAACGGCTGTGCGTCACTGTCATATTTCGGCATTTTAATTTAATTCCTGGCAAGTTTTCCGCAAAGCAAGAGCGCAAATATAAAGAGGAAATAATGACGAAGCAATTAAACCAAATGTCAACAATTTCGCGTCGGTTCCGTAGGTGGTACAATCCCCGATAAAATTAATTTCTCACAAACGTCTCTAAGGATTTTGATGACATCCTGCATACTGAACAGAAATCGAAATATTCCGATCAAAGATCGGTCACTCAGGTACTTTATAATTTAAATACACACGTTCGTGTGGTACGTGTTTCCACGGTATTCCAGAGATTATCTATGATTTATATCATTTATATAATCAGAAAGAACGAATATTGAAACGAGTGAAATGTGGTGCTATAGAAGGATGCTGAGAATTAAGAGCACAGATAAAGTACAAAATGAACGTGTTTTGGAAATTATGTGTGAGGAAAGGAGGAAGATTCTTACAGAAAGAAAATTCATAGGGGTTACATTTTAAGACATGCGGTATTTGTTGATTTGTTAGTGGAGGGAACAGTTGAATGTAGATATGTAGAGGAAGACTGAGATTAAAATATGTAAAGCAGATATTTTAGGACGTAGTTTGTTGGGATGAAGAGGTTAGCCACGATAGGAAGAGATGTAAGTTTGCAACAAACAAGTGGAGAGATTGATGACAGCAAAAAAATAATGGAAATTCTGTTGGTAGGGTGTTTGTTTTCCAGATTTCCTGGAGCATTCCTGTTAGACTTTCTATCATACTATCACTAGAATTTTTCCATAACTCTGCAATTATGTTGTCTTTCCGAGATGTCTTATTATTTTAAGTTGTTTTATGATTTCATTAATTTCTCAAAGGTTGGAGGTTTTGCGTTTTATTGCATTGCGTTGATGTTCTTAAAGTTGAAATTTTTGCGTGTGGGTAACAGTTATGCAGATCTTTGAAGTATTCTGTTATTCTTGACGTTGTTAGGCCTATATGCAGTTTTAAATGTTTTCAGATATTTAAACTGTAGACGTGGTTTAGTATATTTAAAAATAATAGGTTTGAATGTGTTTATAGAATCTCTTTTGTCATACTTAACAAATAAATAAAATTCTCATTGTACTATTATTAGTTGATATTTCTGATACTGTATTCTTACTCCAATGAAATATTTTGATACTAATTTCATAGTTTCTATAAAGGCTTCCCGGTTCTTATTACTTCTATTCGCATTCCAGATATTCCACCCTCTTGGCCTTTTGAGAACTACTTTCTCAAATTAACCATTCCACCAGGCATGTTTGCGTTTAGTTTTTCAGAGAATCGTTCCTTTTGCTACGAGTGTTATTTTTCTCAGTTTATAGGCAATTCCTTTTTTTAGGAAGTGCTTTAAAATTATTTTATTTTCATAGGTCTTGTGTATCAAACTTTTTGAGTTGGTCGAAGTTAAATTTGATTACAGAAATATAATGATATTATTTTAGGTAGGCACTCTTAACAACCTTAACATTGAATGCTTCTATGGCGGAGAGTCTTTTTATAGCAGAGCCAGTTGTTTTCACGTCGAACTGGGTTTGGCTATACCAAAGTAGTTTGTTTTCTCGGTCACTTTTTGAAGAATGTGTATTTTAATACAATACCACTATCTCTTACGCAGATTTATAAAGCGTTCCCCATTAGCATTCATTCAATTGTGTATAGAGTATCTCCCTACTATGCACCTAATGTTCCTTGTCGATTGGAGCATTAAAATCTCTAAGTAGCAAGACGTATGTAGAGGAAATTTTGACTAAGGTGTTTCTGATTATTTGACAACATTTTTCTGTGCCCTTTTTTTGTGTTCTTTTTTTTTCTCATTTGTTGGTTCATGTGTGTTTAAAATAGTGTACACTTTGTTTGTTGATTTAAGTGTTAGTGTGGAGAACCTTTCGTTTATCAATTTAAATTATATTATTGAATTTAATATGTTTTTATTTACAATAAACCCTATATATTCCCTGTGGTATATTCTTCATAACTCTACAACTCAGACGCAAAGTGAATTTTAGATATTGTTTTGATCTGCGGGTGGTCTTTTGTTTCCTACCTGCCCTGCAGATCTGCCACCTGGGAACGCATCTGGTATCCCGCCATGGAAGGAACGCTGTTAATTATATCGCATATTCATTATTTATTTATTTAGCATTAAAAACTTATTTATGTAAATAGAATAAATAGTATAAAAAGTGATTTACTTTCAAAATTCAGACGACAGCAGCTATAATAATGACCAACACTAAATGTAGATATCTTTTAGACTTTTATCTATGTATTTAATTCAATTGTGATGGAGCGATTGCTCCGGTGGCAATTTCCTTACACACCGATTTTCCCCTTTTCTTTTCCCAACTACTTTTGACGTCTACTAATTTCCTCTTTAAATTCTTTTTGCATTATTGGTAAATTATTCATCATTCCTCTTGGTAATTTTTCTATGCATGATCCTCTTACCTAAGAAAGAAAATCTTTCCACGCTCTTATGCTTGAAATCGAGTGGTAGTTTATGGTCATGGTAATTTTTTCCCTTCCATTAACCTCTCCTAATTGTTCCACCACAATCTTTCCACGCATGATCACCAATATGTGCCTCATCCCACGACTCTCCTCACCATGCTTCTGTCTTCCAGTAAATCTCATTCCAGTCCCTTTATCGTTCCAGTTATTGATTGTGTTCTGTGGTAATTTCCAGAGACCAATATAAAATCCCTGCTTTGCATCCCCTCCAACCCTGTATCTGAATCCAAAAATTTTGAATATTATCTTGTCCGTATGCATTTAAACCTTAGAAACAATGGTCCTTTTTTTAAAAATTTAATGCGGTATCGTGGGTGAAGATTCAGCATTCGAAACCAATAACACATAAAAATTAAAAAGAATCAAAAAGGAACTTAGGTGTTAAGCTTCTTCCACTATAATAGTTTTTTCGATTTTTATTTTTTATTTTGCAGCTTCAGAAGGGTTTGAAACACACAAAAAAATGGATACTGGGTCACTGTCATTTGTCAAGTGTATTTTAAAATTTCACAAGTTTGGTTGTAAGCAAGTTACTTGATTTACCAAAAGTTTCTAGTTATCGACCTACATATTTTATTCTCAAATGTTTAAAACATACCCATCCCCATTAATAGCTGGAGTTTATCTTAGCTGGCTCACCCGCCAGGTGGCAGCACCGTCTGTGTGATGTCATGGGGTGGGGGTTAGCCAATCAGTGTCCTGGCGCACCTGTGACATCACAAGATGGCGGACCGTTAGTTCTTTGGGCGCTCAACAGGCAGCCTCATTGGTACGCTGGACCGTTAGTTCTTTGGGAACTCACGAGATGGCTGCACCTCCTAAGCGTTTAATTTCTTTGGGCGCAGGCATTCCACTCCCCCAATAGAGCGGCGGGAAAACCCAACCCCTGTGGCAATGGCTATGGAATGCGCACTCTGGTATGCTCTCCATTAGACATTACGAAAACATGCGCTTTCTCTATGCGATGAATATTTGAGCCGGCCGCTCACCTGTCGCGGCACCTACCTGTGTATAGTATCTCGGTTTCCGATAGATGGCGTGGCATACCTCATTTTTCACTCCATACGCGGTTGTGAAAGCTACAAATATTTACCAGTGTTCTGGAATGCTGGCCTGCATCAACACGCTCTGTTTGCTCTCTATTAGACGTTGCGAAAACATGCTCTCGGTATGCGCTAAAAATATTTGAGCCGGGCGCTCGCCTGTCGCATAATTGTCACCAGGTAGCAGCACCTAGATGGCGTGTTCACCGATAGATGGCACGGCATGCTTCATATACGTGAAATATTTCGGTATACCCGCCGCCACTAGGGTGTTTGCCCGGGAGTCCGACAGGAAAATGCATGTTACGAAATGGCTCCATTACAGACCGAAACAGCTTGGCTGGTGTGTGTTTGCCAAGGGAAGCACATTATTCATCCACCATTATGAAAGCATAGCTGGGTGTCTGGCTGGCGGACAAAGAAAGTAGGGCGTCCAACACAGCGTTCATGTGATTGCAGAATTTTGTACAGAGTCTCAGGCTTGCAGTGAATCTCGTGTGTATTTGTTCAGGTGTCCTGCTATCGATAAGGAATGCGGATTGCGCCATATGCCCATTTCACTGTGAAACCGCCCCAGATGGATACATAGAAATATTTCAGCATTCACTTCGGTTCAAGAAGAAATTATTACGAGATGAGGATAATTATTATATATCAGTTTTCGTAGTACAAATCTAAGAATCATTTAAACTTAACTTAGTCCACAACCCGAAGGTTGGTTGGATCCTCCAGAAGGAGGCATACTAAGCCATTGTGTCAGAGGTAGAACGGCCAGTTCCTTTCCTCTGGGACCTACAGTTTAACGTGGAATCCGAACCACGGAGCGTCCTGGCATAGCTCATATGATTAAACACAATTCTCAAAATTCCTGCGCCTGCCGGGATTCGTGCCCGGGACAGGAGCAGCCTAAGTTTTGAAAGCAAGCGCTTAGGCACTGAGCTACCAGAATCATTTATGGTAGTCTAATCCCTCGCCAGAATTACGTATATTCAAAACGAAAATCGAAAATTTTGTTTCCATTCTGGGTGAACAGAAAAACTGCTTGATTCTTTGTATTTAATTAAAAAATAAGATGTAGACCATGTGAAAGCATAAATTTTACGTTTAAAACGTGATAATGAACCATGGAATGTCCTGGCATAGCTCAAATTCACATCTATACAATGCAGTTCTGATATTCGAAATTGGCAGAGGGTGCTTTGCACAAAAAATAACTCTGTGCGAATAACAAGAGGAAATAAAGAATATATATAAGCGTCAGTACGGTGGAATTCAAATATAATTAATAGTTAACAACGTTAATGATAACCCGTGAATTTCTGTCACACCCCCATTTTTTAATTTATTAAATTATATGCAATGAAACAAAGCGAGAATCCAACTAATGTTTTAAACTCAAAGAAGTGATTTCCTAATGTATGTGTCTACAACCTCGATGAACTTTGTGTATTTCTATCCTATTGCTAAAGCAATAACTTCCCTGCCCATTTTATCTGAAATATGCCCACTAAATTAGATTCACATGAATATCATTGCCTAATGCAAAGTTGAGATGTGAGATCCAGTTTCTTTCCCTACAGACATTTCTGAAGTGATTACATGTTAATCTCTCCACTGATGTCAAACCAATCAGCCTGTAATTTTTTCAAGCCTCTTTCTCTACCCTACAGACTCAGTCTTTAGACAAGAGCCCCACATGAAAATACATGGTTAATAAAGCCTTTCCCACACCAAGGCTAGAAAAATCAAAGTTTCCAATTTGACCATGGCAAAACTCATGAAATGGAACGAGGGAAGAAAGAATTCATATAAGCATCAGTATGACACCATCTTTGTTGTCATTGGTATAAAATATTTCATCATACTCGTAATGTCTTCGAGCAAGTTCAAACATATGTCGTCTGTCTACCCAGACCAATCTATGTATCAATTCTGTTATGCTTTCGTAAGCAATCACAAGTTGAGGGCCCTCATTGAACTTTGTCTAAAAAATCAATCAATCCCTTGCGACACAACACAACAGCAATCCAGATTAATGTGAGTTTTGTGTGTTGTCTCCATTGTTCATAGACCTCTCCTGCTTTCAATCAATCCATTTATTGTCTTGCACTTTATAAAATTCCATAAACCCGTCATCCTTTCTAAGTATAGAGTTTTCATCAGTAAATCACTAGGAACAGAGAGATATACGCTGTGGCATGTACTTACCCACCTTCAACTGTATTTTACAGCACAGCACGTATGTTCCAAAAACGAAACACTGTCTGTTAATCTTACTAATTTCACCCCTGTGTAATCGAAGTACGCCAGTCCTATGTGATAAAAATTGAGTCAGTGCAAGGCAGTTCTAAGCACAGAACATGCTGATTCGTCATAGAATGCCTGTGGCCAAGGTGGAGATATGGAAAATTTACCCTTTCCCTTATGGAAGAAATCCAGTGTCGGCTCCTACTGATAGTCTTTTAAGCACTATTCCTAATTCTTTCACCAAGATCCACACCTAGCCTCATCGCCAACATACGCCCAGCACTTCCTCAAACTTCCTTCTGTTTTCCAATGATTCACACTCCAACCCCTGATCAGTTACTGATAGGGTTACCTTTTGTTCGTGCGTTAATGTAAACAAAAAATTCAAAATTCTCAAAGTCTTCTCCTAATTATTAACAGGGATTCCAGGTACCAAAATGTTCACTTAAGGTGGTTTTACTGCAGTTTTCCAGGAAAATTCTCCATTTTTCAAGGAAAGTTCTGCTAAAGTATTTTTCAACCAGTCAGGACCCAGGAGAGTTCTCCATTCGGTTTATATGTTCCCATCTGACGCCAAACTTCGGATTCAGGACCAAGTGTGTCATTTGTTTGTAATTGTGCGCTTCGTCCAACTAAACACGATAAATTTGCCATAATGCTCTTAGCTAACTGATAGTATCATGGTCATCAACGAAAATCATAACACACATTTTCATAGAAGATCTCCATACATCGACAAGTATCCAAAACGTCACCAAAGGTGCAGACACTAGTTCTATTACGCTGAAGATAGCACATACACTTCAACTGTCGTAAATTGTTAGGTCATTCGTATATGAAAGTGGGTGTTTGGATATTTTATCCACTCAGGCTTCATCACCTAAAGTCTAGTGTCAGATTTTGGTCATGGTCAACTTAGGCTCCATACACCACTCAGAATTATTCCACCAATATCCATTCTGACAGCATTATACGCCACATACAGCCCCCGACACTCTTCCTATCTTCCAATGACATCCAGCCCAGCCCCTTTATTATGTCACTTGTTGAATATTTTTCACTAATAAATCTAGCTGCCATCCTTTGCACCTTGCATTTGATGTACAAAAAATGTGGACTCCATACAACACTATATACAAGTAATGGTCTGACTGTGGGTTTGTACCCAAGTCCTTCGCTTCTCTGGTACATCCCCTCATCACCCTCACTGTTAAATGATTTTTATCCCAAAGTGCATGTAGTGAAGAACGTGAGGAACACAATTCGTATGCCAACACAAACAGCAGTAAACTGTAAAGAGCGCAGTGAAATGAGAGATTGCCTAAGCCCTGAAGCAATGGTTAGAAGCACACGTTGATGGTGAGCATAATTGTATACCCATATATTTTAGACTTAAATCCACAGAGGAATGACACACGCACACACTTGTACATGCATACAGCGAGGTCGACAGAACTAACAGCAAGCATCACGGAAACGATGATGTGGGGCAGAATAGCCGTTACCACTGATTAACTGGACAGAACTATCGTTACAAAAATCATCAGACAGACGAGTTAAAGTCAGTTATCACCTTACTTACGCTTACATGCACAACGAGAGACACAGATACACATGTCCAAGTCTACAGAGAGTTCAACACAACTACCGGGCGGCACCAATAATGGAAACAAAAAAGTGGTGTAGTACTCTTTTGCCTCATGACTGGCTGAAAAACAGAAGTCTCCTTACATATCATCAGCCTGGTGAGATAGAAGGTGTGCAAAAGATGGTATGTTTTCACCATACACCTAAGTGTTTATACCATAAATAGTGTTCATCACACCAAATTGATTACATTTACCATCAACATGTCTCTCCTACACCGCAACCCTTTCTACCATTCAGTAAAAAGTGACCCAAGTACCATGAGTTGCAATAGATACTTGACTATCAGCCACAAATCCATACATCTCCATACACAAGCACAAACAAACATAAGTGGAGGGACAGCAAAATCAAATGTCCAGACAGACGTGTTTATGGAAGGTATCACCATATTTACGCATACAGACACAGAGAAAGACGCACAAACACTCACATTTCCATGCCTAGAGCGAGCTAGACACAACAACCAGCCCAATCGCGGCGACGAAAAAATGGGGTAGAACTCCCGTGGCTCATGACTGACCAAAAAAAAATCATCAGTAACATATGTTCCAGGTACCATACTCTTCACATCAACATCATTTCATTTACCTCACACCTCACTACCATCCAGTATAATGTGTGCTAGGTACAAAACTGTTCACATCAGCACCACCACGTCTATCCCACACCTAAGCCTTTTCTGCCATTCAGTAACACGTACCCCTGGTACCACGAGTAGCAGTAGACATCTGGTCATCAGACAGATATCATAACTCCCATATTCATACTAGGTCACACCCACAAATCCATTCGTCACCTCACACTAGCCTAAGTGTAGGATCAGCACATCATACATCCAGACAAACGAGTTAAAGGAAGGTGTCACCACATTTACGCAAAAATAAAAAAAAAGAACACAGAGAGAGAGAGACGCATACACACGTACATTTCCATGCCTACAGCGATCTCGACTCGACAACTAGCCCAATCATGGCAACGAAAACGTGGAACAGAACACCCATGACTGGCCAAAAATCATATAAAGACACAAATACACACACAGTCACATATCAATGCATTCACACAGTTCCATTCATCACCACACACATGCCCATAACTGGAGGAAAGAGACTGAACATGCTAGATCCAAACTGAAGAGTTACAGGATGTCTGAAGTTTGAAATCACAGCCACGTCTCTCCCACACCGTAACCCTTTCTATCATTTAGTAACATGTGACGCAGGTACCATGAGTTACAATAGACACTTGTCTATTAGATAGATATCATAACCTCCATATTCATACTAGGTCTCACCCACAAATCCATACGACTCCACACAAGCACAAACAAACATATGGGAGGAACAGCAATTCATACATCCAGAAAGACGAGTTTAATGAAGGTATCACCAAACTTACGCATACAGACACAAGGAAAGACGCACAAAGACGTATATTTCCATGCCTACAGCGAGCTCAACACAACAACCAGCCCAATGATGGCAAAGAAAAAGTGGGACAGAACCCCCATGGCTCAAGACTGACAGAAAAATCAACATTAATATGTGTTCCAAGTACCAAACTCTTCACATCAACATCATATCATTTAACTCACACTACAGACCTCTCTGCCATTCAGTATCTTTGGTACTATGTACAAAACTGTTCACATGATCAGCACCACCTCTATCCCACGCCACAAGCCTTTTCTGCTATTCAGTAATATTTGACCCACGTACCACGAATATCAGTAGACACATGGTCATCAGACAAATATCATAACTCCCATACTCCTACTAGGTCTCACACAATAATCCATACGTCACCACACACAAACATAACTGACCAAAAAACTATCAGACAGACGTTAGAGTGTGTGCAAAGAATGACATGTTTTTACCATACACCTCAGTACTTATCCCATACGGATTATTCATTACTCCCAATTAATTACATATTCCAACACATAGGTAGCCAGTCATTGTGAAATCTCAAAGTAGAGTATAATCCTATCGTGTTAGACACACAACCACATAGAAAGACACACATACACACACTCACATGTCCTTGCATATACACATTTACCATACATCCCCACACAAATACACGTAACTGGAGGAAAAGGACTGAACACCCTAGGTAGAGGCTGAATAGTTACAGGATGTGCGAAATGTGACATTTCTTTGCCACAAACCTCGGTGCTCATCACACCCAACTGATTACATCTACATAGGTGGCCACTGATGGAGAAATCTCAAGTAGACTCCTAATATCATAATTACACACATAACCACACAGGAACACGCACACACACATATGTCCATGTATATACCACAATTTCATAAGTTACCACAAACATACAAGTAACTGCAGGAAAGGAACCCGACACACCACGTCCACACTGAGGTGTTACATGATAGGCAGACGATAGCATGTCTTTACAATACACCTCAGTGCTCACCACACTTACCTGATTTTTAATGTGCCGTCAGTATAGCTGGCGGCTGGAACTTAACACTTGGCAATGTTTGGTCAAAAGTCATTTGTTAATAGCAGCTCATCAAAGACAAATTTTGGGTCAACCGGCCAAGGCGGGCGCGGCGATAGTTAACCAACCAAACCATGTTAAAACATTATGTTACTTATCTTTTCAAAAGTTTTGCAAGTTATTTCTCTACTGTAAACCATTTAATCTTGAAAATACCTCGAGTCAATGCCTTCCCTCCAAACCAAATATTTTTT
This sequence comes from Vandiemenella viatica, assembly GCA_031002005.1. Classification (NCBI taxonomy): domain Eukaryota; kingdom Metazoa; phylum Arthropoda; class Insecta; order Orthoptera; family Morabidae; genus Vandiemenella; species Vandiemenella viatica. The sequence goes on along the minus strand of JARYHS010008074.1, from coordinate 311,594,690 downwards.
ATTATCAAACACTAATTACTTTCCACGTCTTTGTGATATAAATTATCATCCACTGCCTTCTTTCAACCTTTACTAAAGTTTAAAGAAAATCCTTTCTCAATTAATCATCTCAAAGTCTCATTTTAATTGCGTAAAATCTTCTAGGGCTTTTCAACGTGATATCGCGTCAGTAACAATACGTAGCCGATTATGTCTCTGGCTCCATCTTCCGGCGAAGTATCGGGTGGTGTCCCCGCTGATAGGGCCTTTGGTTGCCTGGTGACGTCAAGTCAGTGCGACGGGACCAATCGGTGTACAGACGGTGGGGCAGGGAAGGGCCTGTTGGGGCGGCCGGGTAGTGGGGCCGGAGGCGTGGTAGGGTAGTGGCTGGCGGCAGTCTTGATCTCTGCCTGCTAAGATGATCTATCACAGGATTCCATGCCGTGCTGAGGTGGTTTCCTGAATCCCTATTTACAATTCCATCAGCTAGCCGAATCTCCACAGCCTCCTTAAGCACACTATCCCAAAAGCCCTTGGATAAAAATAGTATTTTTGTCACCTCGAAATCGAAGGTATGCCTTTCCTCGATAGTATGCAAAGCCACGGCTGACTTAGTGACCTTCCCCAACCGTACACATCATGCGTACTCTAAACACCGCTGGAATACAGACCATGTGGTCTTCCCGATATATTGTTGTCCACATTTACATGGAATCGAATATATGGCGGGATGCGTAAGGCCCAACTCATCCTTGACGTTGCATAGTAGGTCCCTTACCTTCTTAGGTGGCGGGAAAAATGTTTTAATCCCCACTTTGTTTAACATTCTGGCGATTTTAACTGAAACGCATATTGGTCTGCTTCCTGCTTCACCATCTTCTTCTTCTTCAACTTCTTGTGTAAAGTTCTGTTAATTTGTGGCTCACCGTATCCATTCATATGGAAAGTGCGTCGTAAATGGCCCATTTCAGCCGGAAGACTGGCTCTAGCACGACGTACCAAGGTCGACAACACCGAACTGTGATGTGCGGGATGATGGAAGCTCCACGCCCCAAGATATAAGTCAATGTGAGTAGGCTTCCTGTAAACACGATGGCCCAGAGATCCATCTCGATTCCTGGTTGTTATTGTTTTTCGGGCTTTAGGGCGCGTCAACATCGAGGTTATTAGCGCCCTAACTAATGCCAGGCGTGACAAAGTGTGATTCCTGGTAATTAAAATATCCAGGAACGGCAGGCAACCGTTCCATTCCACCTCCATCGCAAATCTGAAATTATTATTAATTCCATTTAGATGTTCAAGGAATTCGTCCTTTTTTTCCGTGCGGCCATATCACAAATTTATGATCCACGGATCTGTAAAACGAAGTTTGTCGAAGTTCTGCACACTCAAGAGCGATGTCTTCAAAATATTCCATAAACATGTTGGCTACCACTTGGGAGAGAGGCGAACCCATCGCCACCGCATCACGTTGTTCAAAATAATTATCTTCAAATAATAAATATGTTAATTGAGAGTAAGGCGGAAAAGTTCTACCATCTGTGGTTCGAAGTGCTGCCCGAGGAGTTTCAAAGTATCAGCCAGAGGAACGCTCATGAAAAGGGACACCACATCAAAACTGACCATGGTGTCATTAGGTCCCAGTCTCAACTCTTTTAGTGTACCAATAAATTTCGTTGAATTCCGCACATGGTGAGCACATTTACCTACTATTGAACTCAGTATCCCGGTGAGATGTTTGGCCAAAGAATATGTAGGTGAGCCTGTGGTACTCACTATAGGTCGTAATGGAACTCTCTCTCTCTTTATGTGTTTTAGCTAAACCATATATCCTGGGAGGTACCGGAGCTTTGGGATTTAGTCTTCTAACTGTTTCCGGCGGAAGACCTGAAGATTTCAAACATAAAATAGTCCTCCTCACTATTGACGACGTTGGATCGCGAGTTAGTCTAACATATGCTTCATCTTCCAAAATGGAGTATATTTTCTGCCCGTAATCTCTGTTGCCATGAGGCTGGTGGAGTTTCCTTTATCTGCCGGCAGAATGACGATGTATTCGTTCTGCCGTAACTCCCTTAGTGCTCTCCACTACGACGACGATATATTAATCTTTTCGAGCTTTGCCTTTTGGATAAATCCGGCTGGTTTCACGCCTAATTTCTTCCACCGTTTCCGCTGGTAGTTTATGGATGGCCTGCTCCACTTCACTGATGATTTCGATGTAGGGGACACTTCTTGGTGTTGGTGAAAATTGTAAACCCCGTGAATGCACAGCTTCAGGATCCGGGTCCAGTGCCATGCCTGTCAGATTGATGACAGTTTGCCGGTAGACGTTAGTCTGCTAATGAGCATTGCTAGACACACCACTTAACTGCCCCAGTTGTCTTGCGGTAGCTCTCCGTTGTAACAGTGCACTGTCCCCCGTAGTGCAGCGATCAACCCATTCCCAGGCATACGGAGAGAGTTCCTTAGCCAATTTTAGGTGGCAGGCTTGAAGAGACTTCGCGTTGCGATCCAACTCCTTCCTCGTAAAATGGATCCTCTCGTGAACCAAAAGCACGGATGGCACGGCAAAAAATTCTGGTTGCTGATGGTGATTTTATGTGATGTTTAATTTCAACGAAACGCGAAACTGCTTCCAGATCACCACATGTTTGGAGGAAGGCCAGTGAACTTAGCAACTTGGCCTTCTTCACCCGCAGTGTATCTACTTGTTTGACACCGCAATACATCTCCTCCCCATAAAGGCCGATGAAAGAATGTAGGCTTTCTTGATTTCGAGGCAACAAAAATTCTATCTTTTGCCAAGGACTTTTGGGTTAGTGTGATTAAGGAGGCTGTGGAGATTCGGCCAGCTGATGGAATTGTAAATAGGGATTCAGGATACCACCTCAGCACGGTGCATGAAATACGGCTGGTCCATTCCAGACAACTGGATGGACTGCAGTAGTGCCTTGGCCGTCGAGGGACTGAAAGAGCAAGACGTCATGCTAGTACATGACGACGCAGCGGCAAAGGGGCACAAGCGCCCGGATGCCCTAGAATCCATTCCACTGGTTCTTAGGGAGGGTTTCTGCGCGAAGAAACTCTTCCGAAAACTTAATGGAAGAAGAAAGAGGCTGCGCAGGAAGCAGCAATCAGTGGCAACAGAGGACTGGCAGGTGGCGGAAGGCAAAACTGTTGCCTCCACATCCATAACGCTACAGACTCCAGGGACAGAAGCACCAGGCTTCAAAATCCCAGAGCCTCCAGCGCAAACCAGCCCTCCGAGGGACGACGCAGCGGCAGTCCAGGCAGCTCCAGCGTCGCCCACGCCTGAAGATGAAGAGGAAGAGCCAGCACCAACCACGGAGCAGGGTCCTGTCCAACCCGTGGTGGCGTCTTATGAGGGAAACTGGGGCAGCCTGTATGTACAGCTCCTGCTGGCTACAGAGCTGCCTCTGTTCTGCTGGCCTGTCGAGGGAGGCCTGCAAATCCTAGCCTCATGCCCCCCGACCTGAGGAGGGCCACCAGCCTGCTGAGCGAGCAGGACATAGGCTGCAGCATGGTGAAGCCCAGCCCATCGAGCCAGCCGTCGCCTGTGGCCGTATCAGCACTGCCGAGAGAGAGGGTTAGAAAGGCTGCCAGGAAGAGGCCTTCCCCGCCTGAACTCTGGCAGTGTTTTAACTGCCAGAACCATGGACACCAGGCGAGCGACTGCACCCAGCTGCGAAGATGTGTCCGATGTGGGGCGGACCATAAATTAGCCGACTGCTCCACGGCCAGAGAAGAAGCAATCTGCTGCAACTGCGGCCGAGGGCACGCGGCCTGCTTCTCTGGCTGTGAGATCAAGAAGGCTCTTCGGACAGGACGCCGCTCGAGACCAGCAGCGGTAACAAACCGCCGCCAAGAAGCCATCTCAAGACAGCATCCCCACCAGCACAGAACGGCGGACAAGCCTGCGCGCGAGCCCCATACGAGGCCCGCTGCGCGCCGCCAAGACCAGCCGAAGACAGCTCCAGGGTCCAGAGCGATCCCCGGAAGAGGGGCTCGCCTTGACTTTCGACGCCGAAATTTCCGCGTGGCTCTGCCACCACGAAAAAAGCAAATGTCGCCAGACTGGTAAAGCAAAGTTGTCTGTCATTTGGTAGGATAAATACTGTGGAAAGCCACAGTGTTAGGGACTACCGAGGTTTTAGGGTTTTACCGCCCCACGGCCCACTCTCTGAGTGGAACCCCCGGGCGTGAGGTGTAGGGTTGTTACTGGTCTTGATACCTAACGGTGACAACGAAGGACCAGTGCAACATACCCCATAGTTAGCGAGCTAGGCTAGGTGTAGGTTAGTAGTAAAAAATTATTTCATCTGTTTCAATTACCCAGACCGCCACGGAGCCCGAAAGGGCCACCGAGGCCATGACCACCCAACAGCCCCAAGCCCCAAAGCGTCAGCGCTCTGAAGATCAGGGTGCACTCGACATGGAGGCCGAAGATTCGACCTTTGTGCCGAATGTACCCACGGGGAACCGCTATGATCCCCTACAAGACCTTGACACTGCTGCACAAGATTCAGGAACGGACAGTCAAAGGCCCCAACAACCGCGTGAGCCAAAGGTTCCTCCCATAATTGTGTATGAGACTGCAGGATATTCACACAATGTAAATGAATTTAAGATGGCCATCTGAACGTTGCTTACAAAACATCGAGCATCAAGTATCAGACCTACAACCAAATAGATTATGTTGCTATGGTAACCTACTTCAAGAAAAATAACATCCAGCACCATACTTACGAGTTTGACGGCCAGAAAAAGCCACTGAAAGTGGTAATGAGACAACTGCCCATAGACATGGATGTCGCTGAGATGAGGGACGAACTGGTCAGACTAAATTTCCCTGCAAATAGTGTATCACAGCTGACCAAATTTGACAAGGACAAGAATGAACGGGTACCAATGCCGCTATACATGATCACATTGGAAAACTCCGAAGAAGGGAAAAAAATCTACGACCTGCAAGCTTTCATGCATCTCAGGGTTAAGGTGGAAGTTTACAGAACACCAGAATGTCCCTCTCAGTGTCATCGCTGTCAGAGATTCGGACATGGGCAGAAACATTGTAGGGTCAATCCTCGTTGTGTAAAATGCTCTGGGGAACACTTAACTAAAACATGTAACAAAACAAAAGATGAACCACCTAAGTGTTCAAATTGTTTGGGACAGCATCCCGCGAGCTACCGCGGGTGCCCCCAATACAAGAAAATTGTGCAGGCTAGAAATGCCAGGCTCCTAAAACAAAAGCAAGACGAGGAGAAGGAGAAGGCAGGAACCAACGAGACTCCCAACGTCTCAGACAGGCAGCAGTTTCCCTCCCTCCCGCCAAAGACAAACGCTTGGGACAAGCAGACCGACAACAATGAAAAAGACAAAAATGACAAAACAGACCGCAAACAGGACAAAGACAAGACTGAAAATCAAGACAAAGCAGGAGGATTCGGTTCCGACCTTGCCGAGTTGGTCTCTTTCCTTAAAGAATTCGATTTCAGGAAGATGGTAGACACGATGAAAACCGTGCTTACCAAATTCCGAACAGCCGACAATATCTTGGAAAAGGGATTAATTCTGGCACAGGCCGTCAGTGAATACTTCTGCAATGGCGAGACAAAATAAGACGACACTGAACATACTAGCTTGGAATGCTAATGGCATAGCCAACAAAAGACTAGAACTACTAAATTACCTCGACGAAAATGACATTGACATAGCCCTCTTAGGGGAAACCCACCTGAATCCGGGTAACGACTTCAGGATGAGGAACTATGTTGTGACTCGTACTGACCGACAGACGCAGGGGGGCGGCACTGCTGTCCTGATCAAAAACAGGCTGGTCCACAGAGACCTGCCTGACGCACGAACAGGTGACCTAGAGCATACGGCCGTCGAACTCTTAGTAAATGGGAAACCTTTGCATCTAGTCGCAGTCTACAACCCACCAAGCAAGGAATTGAAGGAAGAGAACGTGCAAGCACTGTTAGATAGGAATGAAACAGTAATACTAGGTGGTGACTTGAATGCCAAGAGCCAGATCTGGCATAGTAGACTTACCAATCGGAATGGAAGGGGTCTGCTTAGGGTGCTGCACGCCAACAGAAATGTTGAAGTGCTAGCGCCCGACGCACCGACTTACTTCCCGACTACGGCAAGATATCAACCAGATAGATGTCTTGGATGTATTCGTTGTGAAAGGACTAGGCTGGCGGAGGGAATTATCAACCCAATGCGAACTTAGCTCCGATCACAATCCGATTCTTCTGTCAGTCAAACTACTGGAACAACAACGCCAGAAGACATATAACACCTTTCAGACAAACTGGGAGTATTTTAAAGAGGATGTCTCGCTGCACCTCAAGAACCTACCTATTCTAGACTCCAGACATAAAATAGATGAAGCTGTCACAAAGCTTAACGTGGTGATGCAAGAATGCACAAAGCAAGCAACAATAAAAATCACCACAACATATGACAGATCAACAATTCCAGACCACATCAAAAATCTAATTCTTCTAAAAAACAGGATCAGGAAGAGGTGGCAGCGATGGCGTGATCCGGCTGACAGAGGGATGGTCAACCACCTAGTAGATGAAATCAGAGAGAATCTGAAAGTACATAGACATCAGGACTGGCAAAGGAAATTATCACAAGTACAGAACAACAATAAAAAGATATGGGCACTTGCGAAGTCAGTCAGCAAAACATCACAACCTATTCGGCCTCTTCGTGGCCCGCAAGGGCTTGTGTACGACCCTGCTGGGAAGGCTCAGCTCCTTGCGGACACGCTAGAAACTCATTTTAGACCGAATGAAATAGCTGACGATGTAAGCGAATCTCACAAAGAACATGTTCTGAGTGTAGTAAACCGCTTGATCCACATCGGACCGCAGAATTATGTGCAAAAAACAAATGACGAGGAGGTGGAGTCTATCGTACACAGTCTGAAACCCAAAAAGGCTGCTGGGTATGACAAGATTTCCGCTCTCCAAGTCAAAAATCTGCCTCCACAAGCCATTAGATATATAACTACGATATATAATGCATGCCTAGCACTGAGTTACTTTCCAAGGGCTTGGAAAATAGCCAAAGTAGTGGCTATTCCCAAAGCAGGAAAGAGCAGGCTCATACCGGGAAACTACAGGCCAATTTCACTGCTTACAATTCTTGGAAAAGTCTTTGAGAGAGTAATTACAAACTCGTCTCAACAAAATTTTAGAAACAAACAACATAATAATAGCACAACAGTTTGGCTTCAGAAAGGAACATAGTACTGTTCAACAATGTACAAGGCTTGTGGAGCATATCTGCAAAGAAAAGCAGGCAGGCAGTGGTACAGCTGCAATTTTCATTGATATTGAGAAAGCTTTTGACAGAGTATGGCATGAAGGCCTACTCTACAGACTGCATGAATACAATATGCCAGATAACCTAATACATCTACTGCATTCCTATCTAACCGACAGAAAATTTTTTGTGTCTCATGAAAATGGCAATAGCACGTACAAGAACATCGAAGCAGGTGTCCCGCAGGGGAGCATACTTGGCCCTCTGCTGTTCAATATATACGTAAACAACATCCCACAGTCCACAGAGAGTTATGTTTCTCTTTATGCAGACGACACGACAATTTACGCCAGCAACAGAAATTTGAGATACGCCATACGAAAGACGCAAAAACATCTAGAAAAACTGACACAATGGTGTAACTTATGGCGGATAAAAATTAATGAAACTAAGTGTCAGGCAATAATTTTTTCAAACAGAATTAAAATTCCAGATATGAAGCTACATATCAAGGATGTTGAACTAAATTGGGTTGACCAGGTGAAGTACCTGGGACTGCGGCTAGACAAAAGACTCACGTGGAGTAGTCACATAACTGACACAAAAAACATATCTAGAGCAAAGCTAGCCGGCCTCTACCCTCTCCTGAGAGGCGACGGCCTATCCACGGCGACTAAACTCCTCCTGTACCGTGCGATTATCCAGCCCACCTTCCTCTATGGGTCGGAAATATGGAGCATGGCGGCCGACTGTCACGTTAAAAAAATGCAAGCACTGGAGAACAGAGCGCTGCGCATCATCTTGGACGCACCCAGATATGTCAACAATGTAACAGTTAGAAGAGCACTCTGCTTTCCCACGTTGGCAGAAACCATCAAACATAAGTCAGAAATTTTCTTTCAAAGATGCTCAATTTCTAAATATGACTTAATCTCTGAAATCGGCGACGAAACAGAAGAAATGCGCAATGTCAAGCGTCCAAAGCTAACACTAACTAGGCATTATAATATATATCCACCACCACCCCCTCCACAACCCCAAGACCACCCATAGACAGTAATAGGCCCCACATCAGAAGGTGTAGGTCCCAATCATGTACATATAATTATATATAAATCCTCCATTAGACTAAGTAGGTCATAGTAATTGTAAAAATTTTGCCTCCATTAGGTTAAGTAGATTCAGATGTAAATATAGCTTTAGGCCCTCATGTAAACATGTAACTCTATGAGACCCCTCCAATAGTTTTAGAACAAACAAAAAAAAAAAAAAAAAAAAATCTAGTAAGCTTAGGGCACATCATAGTTATTAAAAATTAGAATTAGATTTTAAAAATTGTTTAGGTACCCTGGCTAACATGACAGGCAGCTTTTGCCAACCAGTCTATATCCACAAGACATGACAAAATCAAAAGCCATGTCAGAAAACTCAAAACCGACATCAGCAGAAGGAGACCCCCTGGAGCTGTATCTTCATAGTAGAAATTCTAGCCAGATGATGCTGTGCTGTGCTGTGCTGTGCAGGGTCCAGTCGGCAGCCAACCGGCCGCCGGGAAGGTCGACCTGCCGACCACTGCCACTGCCGCACCGGATCCAGCGACCAGCTCACGGTGGTGGTCACGTTGCTCACGCAGCTGATCACCGCCCTGATGCCACGTCAAAATCAAGCATAACCACAGACATTGTCATCAACTGAAGATTCAAACAAAAAGCCAAGTCAAAAAAAGCATTATAGACAGCAGTCATAGGGTACTCCCTGGCACTGCAACAACTTAATGGCGCAAGCCATACCGATGACGCTGACGCTGACGATCCGACACTTCGTCGGAAGATGGAGCCAGAGACACAGTCCAAAACGTCGCAATGTATTGTTACTGACGCGCTATCCCGGTGGATAGCCCTAGAAGATTTTACGCAACTGACTCTCCGAGAAAAACTACATTCTTTCATTTTAATTATTAATGACAATAATTGCCATCCCTCCTATTCGATGAGCTAATGAGAAGCGCATTTTTTTATAATTACCTCTTCTTTATTTAAGATTCCTCAAAATCACTTTATCCTTCTGAATAAAACTGTCTACCATTTCAAGTATTTTCACCTCAAAATATGGTTACATGAATATAAGCTTTTGAAAACGACTACAAAATAAACATTTTTGAATATAAAACACATTCAACAACATTTCAATCTGTACCAAATCATTCAAAATCTACCAAGGCCACCCATTATACAACATAGATCAATTTTTCTCACCCGCCGGACTAAAAATATCTGAAGTTCCCAACGTTTTAAGGCTCCTCTACACAATCGCCCATGATGGACGACTACACGCACGATTCTGTAGAGGGCATAATTGTCTGTGAGTGGCCATCACCGCCTATAATCGTGAGTAATCGTGACCGATCGTTTAGTTTTCGGTACATCAAAGGAATGCGTATCGATGATCGTGGGCGTGTCCACACAATCGCCCATCACTCAGTCGCACACAGAGGTACAAAATATTACTTTTTTCGCAACCAATGGAGATATTTTTTGCACTAGATATTCAAAGTCACTTGATGAGAAGCGATCGAAGCTACCAAATTCTGATGATGGTTCTGCTAGAAGTTCGACTAGTTATTTATTCATGGTTTGTCCGAAAAAAAATATATATCATGTGTATGGACAGAGAAGTGAAAACGAAGTTGCAAAAAAAGAGTTTCCTAATATCTAGCACAATAATAGGAAGCTATGTACCTCGTTCAGTAGCGGTGAGTAGTCAACATCCACCATCTTGTCTTCCTCTATCTATTTTACATGACTTTTTTTGTTTTGTTTTTGATGCTCATTCCGATAATGGTTATATACACTAAGCATATAGATAGCAACACCATGTGTTATTTTACTTTGTGCATCGTTTCTGTCTGCTACTTGTTTAATGTTTTCCAGTTATTTCCGGAAGATTATGGTCATCTCTTCGTTACTTACACGGTTGCCTTTTCTTCTTTTTTAAATACGTTATAGAAATTATCTGATTAATGAATGATTCGTAAGCCTATCTTTGCACTTATCATAACTTTAATTCAGTAAATTAATTATTTTACACTGTTCCGCCAACACCAATCGAAACTACACAGATAACATTTACGTCGGACTTCCTTCTGAGGTTGCATGGTTCGTAAATGGAATTTGCGATGATTGAGTTCAATATCACGTCTCAGCCATCAACCAATACAACAAACAAAACCTCAAGGAATCTATAAAATTAGGATTGCGTAACATAGAGTCACTTATTCATCCGTGATCACCACAAGCCGCTATCACTTTGACATCCATTTTCAACAGAAAACAGTCAGTAAATGAAAATGCACAGACAGCAACTCATGATCGCTACGATGTTGGCCACTTTTTTAATCCCCCAACATCGGCGATTGTGAAGAGGAACCATCATAATTGTGTAGACAGCAACCCAAGATCGCGACGATTAGGGCCGCTTTTTTAATCGCCCATCATAGGCGATTGTGTAGAAGAGCCTTTAGAGTAAACTACACCATACTCTATTATCACAGCTTGGCAGAAAAGTATTAATAGTTAATTAACGAAGTTAACAAAATTGCAAAAATTTAACTTTTAAGTTAACCTAAAAATTATTAACGCTCTTCTTAACTTCCGTTAAACTGAACTTCCGTTAAATTGGTTTTTGACTTCATTTCGTTTGTTTGAATATTCGCGCCACGGCACAATCGGTATGTTCGGCGAGTCGAATAGCAAAGTGCAAGTAATGTAACTGTTGTGGTAGGCATGGCGAGGGTGCGAGTAGGAACGCTAGGGTGATGGAGCGTTTGTATTTTACGTTTGCAAACCAGTTTCACATTTAAAATCCAGTCAGTGATTGATTTAATATTGATACAATTTAACGCTTTTACCAGTATGGTACGGTACCACTTTTTAATTTGAGTTGCTTTGCAGTTTTTTATTGAAATAAATGAAATTGATATTTGTTACATGATTACAACATGGAAATTGAAGATCTAGATACTGTTGGTAAAAGCAGCAACGCTCGCAATAGCAACGAGAAAATTAAAATTCCTTTCCACATTTTTGCTGTAATATTGCATTTAAATCAAGATTTGGAGAACAGTTGAATTATGGATTCAAACTGTATTTGCCTAACTTTCTGCAAGACTCACGTTTCTAGCCGTAATACCGGTAGTCATAAACATCACGCGAGTAGAAAGCAAACATCCAAATATTTACAGTTTGAAAAAAATTAAAGCAGGATAAACTCATTGGAAAAGGGAAAACAATTCAAATCTTTCATCAAGTGCTGTGGATTCTCCTGATGTAGATAGCAGCAGAAGTCTTGTTTTCCATCACCATCAGCTAACAAAAGGTTATATTAACAAAGCATCGGCGAATCTTTTGGCATCGTAGTTACCGACAGCAGCTTATCCCAAGCTGGTCTAGACCAGGGGTCTCCAAACTACGGCCCGCGGGCCACATCCGGCCCGCGGCCAGATTTTGTCCGGCCCGTGGAGAGCTAGCATACTTGAAAACTCCTTTTAGAGAACATATTTTTTATAGCAAATTAAATTTAGTTTACTGAAGTATTCTAATTTTATGTTGGTTTTGGCCCTCGGAACTTACTGGAGTAATCAGTATGGCCCTAAGGCTGGAAAGTTTGGAGACCCCTGGTCTAGACCAAAGCATCGTAAACTTTTTCGTTGCCAACATGATGCCACTATATGTTGTAGAAACCGAGGGTCATAGGGTAGATGTGTTGTCAGGCCCGCCGTAAGCGGGCGTGCAACGCGTGCGCTGCACGCGGGCGGCACATCGAGGGGGGGCGGCAAAACGAGCGATCGACAGTCGCCACCCCGCGATAGTTGCCACTCCATTGTCGCCGCGACGAAATTTACAGCGTATTATGTAAGGGGCGACCTTTTTTTTTTTAGCTCAACAGCTGCTTCGGGCGGCCGGCGACACTCGGAATGGCAACAATGGGGGCGGCAAATAATGTTTGAAGGGGCGGCAATCTCACAGTTTTCTGACCCGGTTCGGAAATTTCCTAAATCCACCACTGGCTAGTTAGACAGGGGGCGGCATAATCGGTATTGCACGCGGGCGCTCAAACAGCTAGCGGCGGGCCTGCCTGTGTGTTGTTGATTGTTAACTTTTAACGAATAACTGTAACTTGCGTTAAATTTACAAAAATGTAATACTTAAACGATTATCAAAGCTAACTTTTTAAGTAGCGGATTAAGGAAGTTAACTTTTGGCTTAACTGTGCCCAGCGCCAGCTATGTCTATTACAATGGATTTAGGAACAAACTGTGAATTCAGTATATCATACGCGTTAAACAAGTGTCTTTAGTTAATCTTAAAAGCTAACAGAAGAATAATAGAACTGTATGAAGCATCAATGCAGCGACCTGTGTTCGCTAAGGCATTATCAAAATTTAAATTACTTCCTTCCATCGGTGACAATAAAAGGAATATGAAAACAGCTCCGCCATGTGGCCGACTAAGTCACTATATTTCCTACGGGTAGTAACACCGGAAATGGGGAGTTTGCTGCTTGCAACCGACGAGTGAGGAAGTAAGCGGTGTGATAGAGTGAGGAAGTTAGACGTGTTTACCTGCGCGAGTGTTAGTGGCAGCGAAGCGGACTCATCTTCCGGCGACTATCAACAGTGCTAACTGCGGTCGTGTTATATTTATAGAACGTTTGGTGAATCAGTGGACATTTTTAGTAATTTTCATCTATAGAAGACAACCTAATTGTGTTAATACATCCTTGGCTGAGCTCATCTCGTCGGACCCTTCTGCCGGAGGGCGAGAAGAAATGGCAGAAGCAAGCGATGGAATCGATCCGAGAAAAGAAGAGGCATATACCGTGTACCAGAGTGACCAAGAGATAATGGAGACATCGAGGAAGACAAAGGAGGCAAACCTAAACGACACCGATGAAGAAGAAAAGTACAATCTGAGGAAGAAACGTAAAGCTGCAGACAGGAGAATCGTCACGAAAGAGAAAATTGAAGAACCAATGATCACTGAGTCGATTCCTAGCAGAGGTAAGGAGGTAGCGTGCAGCCTAGCGACCCCACCTCAATCAAATCCCAGTGGAACGTCAGGAGAGGGAGGCCAACAGTTGAACACCTTAGGTAACCATCTGACAACTAGTCAGGCAAGCCAAGTAAGAGAAGAAGCAGTCAAGCGGAACCCCCCCGCGCCGGCAATGCGGAAGAGGCTTTATAATGACCATGCAGAGGGTCCATATATGGTTATAATCGAGAAAGCATCAGACAGTGCTTCTCTACACCCAATTCAGCTGGGGAAAATTTTTATAACAAGGTCACTGGGCTGAAACGACTCAATCAACTGGGGAAAAACAGAATGTCTATGGAATTTTTGAATGCCAGCACTGCTAATGGCTTCGTTGAAAACAAGATGTTTTCTTCAATCCTTGGGTCTGCAGGCTTATATACCGGCTTAACCGAGTAGAACGGAAAGGGGTAATCAAGTTTGTGCCTACGGACCTAACAGAAGAAGAAATAAGGATTAACGCTGTTTCGTCGGCACCAATTATCGATGTACGGCGATTTACCAAGAAAATATTCAATGACGGCAAGGCGGAAACAGTTCCCCTGCAAACTGTGCTCATAACCTTTGATAGCCAACTTCTGCCTGAGGAAATCGAGATTTTCTACCTGAGATTCAAGGTGGCTCCCTACATATTTCCAGTAACGCAGTGCTTCAAATGCTATAGATTTGGTCATACGGCCAAATTCTGTAAAGGAAAGAAAGATGTATGAAGTGTGGTGGGGAACACAACATAGCCAGCTGCTCAAATGAGTTCCAAAAATGCGTAAACTGTGGAGGTGACCACAAAGCCAACGATAGGAAATGCCCGAACGGACGCGACAAGAAGAGGACAAAGCAAAAATGGCGACGGATAACAAGAGGAGTATACTGCAAAGTTACCAATACAAGGCAGCGGAATTCCCACCTATACAGAGTAAAAGGTACAGCGCGGTGACGATGCCACAGGGAATGAAGCAAGTCAGGGAGCACTGCCAAAGTACCGTCAGTACTCCCAAGGAATCTATCGCTACCCAAACGGAAGAAGTAACCAGCAAAGAACAAACTAGCAGAGAGGAGGGAGAAGACATCGTTATATAATAGTCAAAATAGTGGTCAACTGATAGCACAGCAGATGAAAGGCAAGCTGGCAGCCACCACAGTGAAGAAAATTCAGGACGAAGCGTTCGACAAGTGCTTCAAGAAATTAAAGAAATGGGGCCAAGTGGAACCACATCGGAGGCTGCAAATCTGTTAATTAAAAATGGCTAGAAGGACTAAATTTACAGTGTTACAGTGGAACGCACGTAGCCTATTACCAAAATGGGACGAATTTCAAAGAACCATAACAGAACATAAGGCCGACCTAGTCCTTATATCGGAAACATGGCTGCGCAACTCGTCGAACATAAACATCAAGAATTTTAATGTGTTTCGGAAAGACAGAGATGATGGGCACGGGGGTGTTGCCATCTTGGTGAGAAGCCATATTAATAGTTCAGTGCGTAGATTAGCGGCACCAATTGAAAACGTAGAAGTGCTCTCTGTAGACCTCTCTTACGATGGACCTATCCAAGCGGCCTCCGTCATATATAAGCCGCCCTCAAATTAACATGAGCGAAGAAAATTGGACTGCAATATTTAATCAGCTTCCACCTAATAGCTTTGTGGGAGGAGACTTTAATGCTCATCATCCACTGTGGCATGATTTTCAAGCAAACAAGCAGGGAGAAGAGCTGGCTCAAGCTATCACATCATCCTCACTATCAGTGCTCAATAATCAACATGGAACAAGACTTGGTTCTCCATATCAGAGGCACTCTTCCCCCGATATCTCAATCATATCAGCTAATCTGTTGCTGAGATCGAGGTGGGAAATCTTAAAAGATACTCTAGGTAGCGATCACTTCGTTCTTAAAACAACTATTGACACGTCATTACGGCAAAACTTTAACACCCAAATGAGACGCTGGAATTGCAAGAAAGCGAACTGGAAACTATATCAAGAAAAAGTCAACATGCGGCTGGGTCAGATTTCTGAATCCTCAACTGACTTGCAGGTCCGTTACAACGAATTTGAGGATGTTATAGTCAGGAGTGCAGAAGAGTGTATACCAATGGCAAACTTCGGAATAAAGAAACCTGATAGCAGAAAACCTTGGTGGAACAGCGACTGCTCCAGAGCCGTCGCTTTGAGACGCCTAGCTATTAAAACTTATAGACACGACTCAACCTTAGAAAACTTTATATTGCTCAAACGAAGGACAGCTGAGGCAAGAGCAATTATTCGACGGTCAAAACGAGAAGGCTGGAAAAAGTTTTGCTCTAGCATTTCGTATGGTATCTCTTCCCAAGAGATGTGGAGGAAGATACGTTGGTACAAGGGCGACAGGACGGTTGTTAACTGGGTCAATACTGATAACGAAGCAGCGGAACTATTTCTAAGCAAGACTGCGCCTCCGTTCGTCCCATTAAATACGGAATCTGAATCAGGAAACGATTCTAACGCTAATTCCACCAGATTGGGGGAACCACCCTTTCTTATGTCAGAATTGGTCTGTGCCTTGAAGAAGGAAGACACTGCACCAGGAATGGACAAGATCACTTACTCCATGATTTACAACCTGCCGCAAAAGGCGAAAGAGGTGCTCCTACAACTGTACAATGACATGCTGGCAGCTACGTTTGTCCCAGTACAGTGGAGAAATGTTATAATTATACCTGTGGCAAAACCTAACAAGGACAAAAATAACGTTTCCTCCTACCGCCCTATATCTCTTCTACAGTGTTTGGCAAAGCTGATGAGTGCGATGTTAAAAAACAGAATTGAATGGCATATGGAACATCATAGGTTGCTTAGTGATCGAACGATGGGATTCCGCAAAGGGTATAGCACCATGACAATTTAAGCACCTTAATTACTGACATACAGCTTACTTTTGTTAGGAGAAACTTCCTTCTTGCCGCTTTTCTGGATATCAAGGAAGCCTACAATAATGTGCAGATCAACATACTTAGGGAAATAATGGAAAATATAGGACTCTCGAAAAAACTTTCGTCATGGTGTTTTCATTACCTGGCTCACAGAGTACACTTTATCTCTACTTTATGCGGTGACTGCTTCAGTCGACATGTATTCCAAGGTTTGCCTCAGGGAGACCCAATGAGTCCTATTCTATTTGACATTTATACCTTGAAAGTTTGCAATAGCCTGAGAGGATTTGTAACCTATCTTCAATACGCTGATGATTTTGTGGTCTATGTTTCTCATCCTGACAAACAAAACGCAAAAAATTTGCTCGAAACTCAGTTAAATGAAGTACAAACCTGTCTGAAAGATAGAGGCCTAGAGCTTTCGGTAGATAAAAGCAAGTTATGTGTATTCTCACAAAGACAATTTCAGAATAATGACTTTAAAATTACAATAGGTGGATCTACTATGGAAGTAGTCCCCGAAGTAAAGTTTCTGGGGATGTGGTTAGACACTAAACTCTCATGGCGAAGACATATAACAGAACTAAAACAATCATCCATACAGCGAATAAATATCCTCAAGGCCCTAGCAGCTCTGAGCTGGGGCACGGATCCCAGACCCCTGAGAAACATTTATTATAGCTTACTGAGGAGCAGACTCGAATATGGGGGATTTCTCTACGAAACTGCGTCAATTTCTACCCTCAGAAAGTTAGACATCATTCAATCGGCAGCTTTAAGGGTGGTAGGCGGTTTCCTTAAAACTACTCCCGTTGCTGCGATGGAGGTAGAAACAGCAACTCCTCCATTAGACCTAAGAAGAAAGAAAGTGGGAATGAATTTTTGGCTAAGAGTTTGTTCCACCAAACGACATCCACTAATAAGAAAAGTGCAGCTTCTTGCTCATGAGCAATCTTGGAACCTATCTAAGTATCACAAAACACCTTCACTTGTGGATTTCCTTCAAACAACAGCTCAGTGGGCCATTTACAGTTCAGATATCAATGAGTCGTACAGTGAGGAACAACTATGGCAACGGTCAGATCTATCCCCTCTAGTCCACATTTACCTCATGACAGACCGATTAATGAAAAAAGATCACAGTGAGGAAGAACTGAAGTGCCTCACACTAGAAGCACTGAACTCGAGATGGAAGGCATGGCACAAAATTTTTACAGACGGCTCAAAGGAAAAAGGAAAGGCTTCCGCAGCTGCATTTGTAGACCCTGGTCGCTGCGTTCACGAAGCTTACAGGTTACCAAGACAGTTTTCGACGTTCTCCTCAGAGCTTTATGCCATTCTAAAAGCGCTGCAATACATTCATTCGACAGCTCATTCAAATACGAGTGATTTGTACAGACTCTAAAAGTGCCCTACAGGCAATAATGGAATTGCAAAAAGGAAGATGCCGGAACTATTTAGTTTATGACATAGCCAGGGAACTTCAGAAGTTATTGGTAGAGGAATACAAGTGCAGTTCCAGTGGGTACCGAGCCATGTTGGGGTGTCGGGAAATGAGGCAGCGGACAGAACAGCACGTCGCCACCTTACTGCTGCAGAAACAGAAAAAGATTCGGTACCCTATACAGACTTCAAGGCCATTGTTACCGACATGGTTAAGACTGAGTGGGAGAAGAGATGGTTTGCCGACTGCCAGGGAAAGGGACCTCTGGTATCGAGCCATCTGCAACAACATAGTAAGCGAGCCATGGTACGCTCAACTAGAACTGAACAGGAAAGAAATTACTTTAATGAACAGACTTAGGACAGGTCACACTTTATTACGTGACAAAAAATACCTCATGCGGCTGGTGGATTCGCCGATGTGCCCATCGTGTGATTCTGTAGAGGATATTTATCACTTCATGCTAAGCTGCAAGCAACATCAATCAGCGAGGAAACAACTGCTAGAAGATGGACTAAATATAACTGATATAACTTCTCTGATGCAATCTCTCTCAGCTCCGAACAAGAAATCGGTCAAGATAATCTCCCTGTATATTAAGTGTACTAAAGGTGTAATTTAAAATTAATTCGAACATACTGTATGAGGTTATTGGCTGTATTAGCCTTTGGCTAAAGCCATTTTAAAAAAAAAAAAAAAAAAAAAAAAAAACACCGGAAATGCTTACTAGGGAGATTAAAACGCTCCGGCGGAAACAGGAGCCAGTGCCTGCGCATTTATTTTAATTTTTTTTTTTTCTCAAAGAATTCAGTAGGTTGTTGGAAGAAGGATGTGTGCAGTGCTCAACAAATGTTACCTCACTGGATTATTAGAACTCAGAAGTACTGAAGTATATGTAACTCAAAGCACACGAAATTCACCCGTAACTGTATGTAATCAACTAACAAGAACTGCAAATGATTTGAGAGTTTATTTGTCAGACAACTCTGTCAATACCGAGGTGTCGTCGACGTGGGAAATGAACAAAATATAATGTATGAACTGTTCTGTTTTGTTATTACCAACAATAAATGTAGCACTTACCTTATTTCAGATGTTCTTTTTTGTTCACTTCAAAAACTTCTTCCAAAATATATACATTTCTTTCCACTTCTTCATTTTCTTTTTTATTCTGTCTTTTAAAAAGTCGGGTGTTTTATCCCTCGTAGGCCTACATGGTTTATTCTCCACCAACTCAGATAATATTACAATATCTTGCGAGTGTTTACTCATTTGTACCAAATTATGAGTAATATTGTTGATACCGAGATTAGATCATATAACTACCTCACCTTCACTGGCACCAGTGTGGAAAAGTCTGCGTAAGGAAAGATGACATCAAAGGACGGGTGATCGAGCCGGCGTGGCGTCCGATTGTCGAGTTCATCAAAGGCTGCATTTGTCGGTGCCGGAAGTCTACCTGGCGAATCTGCCGAACAGGAATGCTCTAATTTGATTACATTGCAACCGGTGCCGCCATCGGCTCCGTGTGTGAAAATACCGTAAGGCCTCTTTCGACGGTTTTAGACATACTGTAAAATATTGTACTCTCGTAATCCTTAGCCGGTGTCTGGGCCGTAGCTAGAGTTGAATTTAAGGTAGGGCAGAGATGGTTACAGGTAGGGAGGAAGTTAAAAGTTTACTTGATCTAATCTGGTGAATTGATTTTTGTCATACTTGTGATTGTGAGTGAGTGAGGTAGTATTTAACTGTTGGTAGGGGTGATAGGTAAGAAAAAAATAATTCATTTATTCTGGTTTCTATTATTTCCACGAACACATTATTATTATTATTAGGTTTTTACGGCCTCATTGGACCACTTTAGTCACTTTCTGGTTATCTTCTTAGGCATGTGCACTCACCATTCTTTCCAAATTTCCCAGTATATTTTCATTTGTTGTGATCTTCTTTGTCTTTCCTCATCTGTAAATATCCTCTTCATTGTGTGTCGTTTGTCTATTTTTAGTTTAAATCATATTTTTTAATCTTTGATTTTTTTATAATATTTCTTTCTTGTTTCGTAGATCATCCAGGGTTACTTCTAATTCTTCCATATCTTCGCTAACTTCCTTAATCCATCTTATCCATCTTGCCTGTTGCTTCAGCTTCCAAGTTTTTCTATTATTCTTCTTATTAATCTGGTGTCCTCATAATATGAACAAGGATAGAAATTCTCTTCTTGCGTGTAGTATCTGTGATGGGCTCCAGTTCCCTACACAATACCTCATTTGGCACTATCCTGCATTGTCCCTCTTTCTGATATTTTTTTGTTTAGACCTGTTTTTATAATTCTTCTCTCCACTTTTAAAATTTTGTCAATACTGTTTTTCTGAGTAAATTTAAATAGAGTTTCGCTTCCGTATGTTACTTCTGGCTAAACCACCATCTTGTAGTGTTTTAACTGTTGTATGTAGACAGCGTTAGATTGTGAGCTTTTATCATTTTGTTAGTTTTCTTTTGCCAAGCAGGTTTTTCATTCAAGTTGTATGTTATAATTTCGCCCATGTATTTAAATTGTTCTACTATTTTTATTTTCCTGTTATCTACAGTTATTACTAGAGGCTCTGTTACCATAATTTTAGTATTTTTAAAAGATGTTGGTAGTCCTTATTTCTGTACTATGTTTTTTAGACTAATTATTTGATTCCTGATTATTTGATGTTATTGGCTAGTAACACTTTGTCATCTGTGAATGCCAAACAATTTAGGTTTATTTGATCAATCTTGGTGGAAATTTTTATGTTTTTTAGGATTTTCCTTGTACCATTCTCTCATTATACATTCAAGGGTACAGTTGAAGAGCAGTGGATAAAGACCATCTCCCTGTCTTAACCCTGTTTTAATTATAAATGGTCCAGCTAGTTCTTCTCTGACACTTCCTTTAGATTTTGTATTTGTGAGGGTTAATTTGATAATTTTTATTAATTTGGGATGGAGTCCACAATCCTTAATATCTCCAGCATTGAATTTCTGTGGACACAATCATACGCTTTCTTGAAGCCTAGAAGGGTAGTAGTAGTTGTTTTTGTCTTTTGTAGACATCTATTATTGGTTTTAAGGTGATTATCTGTTCTGGGCAGCTTCTCCATTGTCTAAATCTTCCTTCATATTCTACTAGTTCCTGTACAAGTTGGCCTTCACAGCGATTGTAGAGTATTCTCGACAAGTCTTTATACATGCAATACAAGAGCTCTGTAATTTTCTGGGTTTGATTTTTCTCCTTTTTTATGTAATGTAGTCCAATGAGCTTGTAGCTCTTCTCTGTTCCAGATTTTCACCATGCATTGGTGTAATGATATCTATGCTAATCCTGCAGCATATTTTCAGAGCTCCACAAATGTTTGATCTTCTCCTCTTGCTTTGCAGTTCTTGACCTCTCTTAAATCTTTGTAAACTTCATGTATTTTTGGTGGGTTTATATTTCTGTCGGTGTTTTTATTGGGGTTTTGTGTTTATTTGAAGAAGTTCTGGAGGATTCTCGCTATTCTGTAGTCTGTTAAATGCTTCTGCTAGGATTTTATTCATTGCTATGGGCCATCTTATTATTTTTATCGTTTAGTATTGGAGGATCATATCTTTGGAGTTGCCTGCTAAATATTTTGCAGTAATCTCGTGAGTTTGTTTTCTTGCTGTTTGTTTCTATCAATCAAAGTATATCTGTTTGGTATTGGTGTTTAACTCTCCTTATTACCTGTTGAGTTAGCTTTCTTTGATTTGTGAGTTCTAAGTGTGATTCATTGGTTTGCTGACATTTTACCCAAGCTTGATGTCTATCTTCTACTGTTTTATCACATTTGTCACTCCACCATTATTGTTTTTCCCTGAGATTTATTGGGTCTACTTGTTCGGTTATTTATTTTAGTTGGCAAATTATTTCCTCCACGACATCAGTAGATGTCAGACACCGATTCAAGCCCGATAAGTTCTTTGGACAACCTCAAAGAGATTCCACTCGACCGCGTGACATCTCAGTTTCTTTGCATGGCAGGAAATTCGAATGGACCAATGGTGCCAAGGTCGTATGACGTCACACCGTGAGATGGCAGCACATGCTGGCCCGATCCACGGAAACCTCAGTCTGCGCTTGCGCCAACCAAAGATATTCCTCTTCACCACGAGTGAGTAAGCTAGTTCTTTTATCCTTGTCTAACACGGAAATTTCAGTGCTCCGGGCGTGTTTGCATAGGTGTGAGCCGCTGAGGCCCTGTTGCGACACGCGCGCTCCCCTGCCGCGATAACTTTCATAACTGTCGCGAGATGGCAGAACTTTGACAGCAGAAACCTCATTCTGCTCAGGCATTCTACACCGCCCTCTCTCTCGCGCGCGCGGCGGGGTGGGGGGGAACCAACGCCTGTGGCGTGCTTGCACAGGTGCGCTCGGTGAAGGTATTTGCTCAGGCATTAAGCGCTCGCCTGCAAATACTTCCTAGTTTCCCAACACGCGTGTGACGTCAGCACTCTGGAATTCGGTACCAAGGTGCGCTAGGTGAAAGGTTGTTAAATGAATATATTAATTGCTCGCCTTGTGTAAATTTATAAATATATTTCAGTTTTCCAATGCGACAACTATTTACCCAGCTATTAAGTGTTTCAGAAATATTTCGGTTTGTGTTTGATATTATCGAAATACATTAGTGGTCTGTTCGCAAAGCATGCGGAAATATTTAGGTATTCCCGTCGATATTTGCTAGCATTCCACAAATACTTCCCTGCCCATTTTATCTGAAATATACTCACTAAGTTAGATTCAAATGAGTATCATTGCCTAAAGTAAAGTTGCAGATGTGAAATCCAGTTTCTTTCCTTATAGACATGATTATGTATCAATCTTTTCATCACTTTCCCTTCCACAGATGTTGAATCAATTGTCTGTCATTTTTTCAAGCCTGTTTGCCAGTCCTCCAGATGGACAAGAACCGACGTGAAAAATATTTGTGATATTATTGAAGAAACCATTCCAACTCATCAACATTACGTATTTTCAAAACTAAAATCAAAGTTTTAGTTTTCACATCTAGAGCGTATGGAACCGGCTTGATTTGTTGTAATTGAGTAAAAAATAAGTTATAGATGATTGAAAAGCATAAATTTTTCCTTTAAAACACATTCACGGCCTAAATGGAAAAAAATGTCGTTAACTCAGCGATTTCGAAAGGTATAAAATCGAGGACGATGTATATGTGTACCGGTTTCTGTTGATTTCAGGAAATTATTGTGATTACTTGCGGTAAAGTATAGCATTACCTCACATACGTTATTCCTTTCAAAATTCGTAGCCTCAAAAACCCATCAATGCATGAAATCCTTTCAATGGAACAGACAGACACAGTCACCGACGAAGCTAGGGAAAACCATAAATTCCATTCATCAAAGCAGGCAGACATTAAAAATTCATTCACCGACGAAGAGACGAGAAACATATTTACTTTTGCACACATGGATTCCTTATGAATCAATATAATAGGTAACAGCATTAGTGATAGCTCACGAGTTTCAGCTATATTCCGTGTATTTTAAATGATGAATTAAATTAGGTGCAATGAAACAGAGCGAGAACACAGTCACTTTTTAAATTCAAAGAGGCGGTTTCCTCGTGTATGTAAGTATAACCTCGATGAATTAAGAGCTTCTACACTAAAGCAAAGTTACCGATATGTAAAGCAGTTTCTTTCCCTGCAGACATTTCTGAAGTGATTACATGTCAATATCTCCATCAATATACCTTCCACTGATTTCAAACCAATTAGCCTGTAATTTTTCAAGCCTATTTCTCAACCCTCCAGACTCAGTCTTTGGACAAGAGCCTACTTGAAAATATTTGTGACATGATTAACAAAGCACTTCCCACACCAGCTCCAAGGCTAGAAAAACCAAAGCTTCCAGTGTGACCAAGGGAAAACTCATGGAATGGAACGAGGGAAGAAAGAATTCGTATAAGCATCAGTACACCACCTCGTTTCTCTAATTTTATCTCTGCTGTCATTGGTATGAAATATTTCATCGCATTCGTAATTTTTGCCAACAAGCTCAAATCTATATAGTCTATCTACTCAGACCAATCTATGTATCAATTCTCTTATGCTTTCGTAGGAACTGTGGCAGGCAATTACAAACTGAGGGCCCTTAGCTGTACTTTTGTCTAAAAATTCAATCAATCCCCTGAGAAACAACACAACAGCAATCCAGATTAATGTGAGTTTTGTACGCCGTCTCCGTTGTTCATAAGCCTCTCTTATCTTCAATCAATCCATTTATTGCCTTGCACTTTACGAAATTCCATGCCACAACGCATATACCTTTTTTTTAAAAAAAAAAATGGCACTCATTGATTCAGCTTAATGTGTTTGTTTATTTTACAATGAACAGACTTCATACAAGTTTGATTCTTTCTCTCTTTTGTAACGATGACACAAGACGAACACAACACTTAATTAAAACCATCCATACCCTAGGCCGGACTCAAACCGATGATCCCTGCAACGAGAAGCAAGCACGCTACCCCTACGCTGCCGGGGTCGGTCACGTATACCTTTAAACGTTGCTAATGGTCATGAGATGGGAAACGTTTTTATATGGGTGGCAAATATTCTCTGTTTATAACATTACTTTGAATACGAGCGTAATGACGTACAACTAACAGCGGTAAAGGCTATACATCAATCTCGGAAAGCATGCATTTACTACTACTTTGTAACACTATCAGTAATCTCAGCCGGTATGTTCTAACTCGGGGTCGACAGGGTCCAGTGTAGTACCGGGCAACCAGTGAGAAGTGTAAAAATAACAGGCCGATCAGTGGTTGACACATCAATGGAGAGATTTATACGCAATCACGTTACAAATATCTGAGGGGAAAGAAAACTGATTTTAACTATGTGGTTTCCGGTGTTTGAGTTTACTTAGCCTTCTCATAAAGTATGTTGATTTTGTTATAATTCATGGTTTCTGCAGAATTCCACCAGTCTTATGCCGTTCTTGCTGGCCATTTCCCTATTTCATCTCTATATCTTTTTTCCCTTCCTAATTTGGCGTTAAAATCTTCAATTACAATTTTGGTGTGATTATTGTTTATAGTTGTTGCTGTTTGATCCAGAAGTTCCCAACATTCATCCACCTCTTCTCTATGTTCTTTCCTATTGCTTTTATCATTAGTTGTGGCATGGACATTTATTATCATGTATATTCTATTGCCAGCTTTTATAGTTAACGTTGAAAGCCTAGGAGTTTGTGATTTGAATTCTAATATTGACTATATTATTTTGATGTTGACTATGAATCCTGTCCCGAATTGTGGACATTGCTTCATTACTCTTTTTCCTGGTATTCCCTTGTAAATTTCTTCGATTCCATCGGTTCCTGATCAGTATTTATCATTTCCTGGATTCTGGCTATCAATATCCCTTTTGTCTGTCAAAATTTTGAGTTTCCCTGATTATATGAGTTTATATTGTGTGGTGTTATGTTATTTATCTGCCCTGTTTTAATTCTAAATTTTCGTCTTCTGTTATTCTTGGGTATTTCCAGATGCTCCAACTCATCTAGGTCATCTTTCAAGTGACTGCCCACCCTATCCAAGTACAGTCTTTCCTGGTTATTTCCAAGCCGTGGGATTTTCCTTAAAAGATTTCCTTTCATGTTGACATTCAGAGGTATTCAACCCTGTGTGGAGCAAGCTCCGAGTTACAACTACGGTTGTTAACCATAGAGGTTGTTGGGTGTTTGGTCGGCGAGAGGCATTTTATTTCACTCTAGTCCGCCGCCAAGCCGGTTAGGATCCCTCCGCCACATCGGAGTATAATCTCTCTGCCTACTATGACAGCATAGCAGGTTCGTGGTCACAAAAATAATATATTCAATTAATTTCTTTAATTGTATACAATATTTTTTGTAACAAAACTTCGCGAGCCACCACAAAGCCATGCTTTTAGCTAGTAATAAAAACTCCTTCCTTAATTCTTCGATTTGCCATATTATTAAAAACTAGCCACAAAGCCCGTCAAAAATGACGGGTTTGGAGTATTCTGGCAATTAATTTCTGTTTACTTGCATACCTAATCAGAATTGTTTTGAAATAAAGCTCAATGTGCTGTAATTTCTCGTCTATTGTGATGTAGTGAAACGTTTCAGTTGTCTACTTGATGCAGGTCGCATTTCAGTCTAACCACAATCTTCGCTAATAATGCGATGAAGATCGATGTGTTAACGTGGCGTAGCTAGGTCAATAAGGGCCCCGGTGCGAAAAGTTTATTTTGGGCCCTCAGGCCAGACGGGCGACGTTATCTTTGCTTTGTGTGCTGGTAGGGGCCCCCTGAACTGAGGATGGGGGCCCTTGAATTGTTCTTTATGGGACCCTGAGCTGTGGTTGGGCCCACCCTCAGAACAGCGAGGGCCCTTAGTGAGGGTTCCTGTGATCTCAGTGGCCCCTTAGGTAGAGCTAAAAAAAAAAAAGGTCGCCAGTTTGCTGTGAAGGCTCGTGGGCCCTCTAAAAAACTGCGCTTAGGGGCCCCTTGAGGTATAACCGTGGCGCCACAATCTGATGATGAATTCTTGTAGAACTCGACGAAACAAATCGAAAATAAAGTTAAATTTTTTGATATCTTTCTTGGTTTTCGAGATATAGCATGTTGAAAATCAATTATAACTGTGATTTTGGTGAAGTTTCCTCTGGTCCAGGACGTATTTCAACCTAACAACAACCACCAGGAAGAAAATAAACCACATATAGTGTATTTCCACCGTGTACATATAGCGGTTTTGGTAATTTGTTTTTTCTGGTCCAGGTTGCTTTTAAGCCTAACTACAATCTTTGACAATATAGCCGGTTGAAAATCAAAACTTAAACCACACCCGAATTAATACATTCCTTGTATCGCATGTCAATGTCATCATGCGTCGATACCGATCATGCATCATGCGATACAAACTTGATCCATAGGTCGATGTTTTAACGCCTGACACAACTTAAATCCGGCTGAAATAATGACTCCAGTGAAAGCGAAGGATGCTCAAAACAAATCTTAAAAACCTACGTTATGCCACGTAATATTAGTTTTAATTGTGGTTCAGGTCGCACAGATCGCAAACAATTTAGAACTTCTTTTATTCACACCAAGTAGCCTAATGATTTCAGTAAAAAAAAAAAAGGCAACTCATAATTAATATGTCGTTCTAGCATTACATTTCTTAGGAATTACTTAATTAAATATGATTGTTATAAAATATAGTTCAGTGGAATCCATACTGCTTTGCCCTATAACAAAATGTTTTCGTTCCTATCCTGGTCCGGGATGCATTTCAATCTAATCACGTACAAAACTTGCTTCCAGAGAAACAAATGTTAAATTACGCACATATTATACCTACTATTTCGCATTTTGGTGGTAATAACGCATCGCGATATAAACTAAATCAAAAATCTTTAGGCGTTATTCCATGTTCCTTTTTTATATTCGTGATTCAGATAAAGCAACTGATAGTTAATATGCCGTTCTAGCATTACATTTCTTACTAATTACTTAAATAAATAAAACAGTTATAAAATAAAGCTCAGTGCATTCCTAGTACCTTACCATATAACAAAAGATTTTCGTTGATATCCTGGTCCAGGTTGCATTTCAACTTAATGACGTACTAAACTTGCCGCATTTATATCGTATTTTAGTGGTAATAATGCATCGCGATATAAACTAAATCAAAAGTCTTTACGGGTTATTTCATCTTTCTTTTTTATATTCGTGATTTGGATAGATACTAACACCTTTGAATGGCTGACACAATTACATGCGGCTGAAATATGGCATCAGTAAAAGCAAAGGAAATTAAAAATAAATCTTAACAGCTTACATCATTCCAAGTAATATCAGTTTTAATTGTAGTCTATATTGATCGCGGACAGTATGGAACTACTTTTGTTAAAACAAAGTAATGATGTACCGTAAGTAACAGAACACTCAAGAAAACAAATTACTAAAAAAAATTAAATTACTTATGCCCTCTTCTCTCAAGTGCCAGTTTTAATAACAATCTATCAAAATTACCGCTAACATTGAAATAATTAAATCTTTTATCTTACGTATTTGTGGCCAAAGATTTTAACGAATTCTTTTACATAAAACGATTATTAAATAAATCTAAGCGGCTAATACTTATTATGTCGGATTATGTCGATTTAAACTCAATACATACTTTTATTTCGGTGTTCTGACAATTCACGGCTTAGTGTAATTTCTCGACCCTTGCACTCTAGCAAAATGTTTCAGTTTCCATTCTGGTCCAGGTTGCATTTCAACCTAACCACGTAACTTCTCGCCAGAAGAACAATACTTCAATCTCACGCATATTAATACATGAACTGTATCGCTTTTTAGTGGTAATAATGCATCGTGATATAAATTTGATCAAAAATCTTCAACGGTTTTTGCGCATTTCTGTTTTGTTATTCAGACTGGTAGTAAAACGTTTGAATGGCTGACAGAGTTGCTGAAATAATAGGCTCAGTTATATTACACAGTGAAAGCAAAGTAAATTAAAATAAATTCATATAAACTTAATATTTGTTTTAAGTGTAATGTAGGATGCACAGTTCCCGTATCAATGTTCAATTATTTCTGTTCAAACGAATTAATAATTTCAATAATAGGACACAGATTAAAATATTTGAAAAATAAACTAAATTATTCATGCCTTCTGCCGTAACGTCAAATGCCACTTGTAATTCTGATCCATACTAAGTAATAATATAACCAAACTTTTCGGAACATTATGCTCGAAATATAAAGTTTTATCTTACATATCTATGTACAAAGATTGTAAGGATACATACTGCCAATTTGGTGCGACTTTTTACAACTGAAAATGCAAGAAAACATTACAAAAAAGGATTAAATCAACATTTTAAAGGACTGTCACTGATTTTTCAACGTTGGCGGCGTCTAATGACTGTGCGTCAGTGTTATATTTCGGCATTTTTAATCTAATTCCTGGCGAGTTTTCCGCAATGCCTGATCTCAAAATGTGAAGAGGACATTTTGACGAAGCGACTGATACAAATTTCAACAGGTTAGTACCAGTTCTTCGCAGGTCAAGAAAGAGGTACGGTATCCAATACTTCTATATATCAAAAGAATATTACGTAAATATAAGCATCTAATGATTGATATGTCGATTTTAATGCAATACATATTTTTATTTCAGTGTTCTGTCAGTTAATTTATTCGCTGATGCTTGGAAATGTTATTAAATAACCCGTATTCCCAAAAATATCATTGTTTTGAAATAAACTAAATTATTCATGCTCTCTGCTGTAACGTCAAATGCCACTTGTAATTCTGATCCATGATAGTAAAACTCTAACCATAAATTTTCACAACATTGGTGCTCGAAATAAAAAGCTTTTATCTAACATATCTATGGACTAAATATGTAAGGAATACTTCTATACATCAAAAGAATATTAAGTAAATATAAGCATCTAATGATTGATATATCGATTTTAACGCGATACATACTTTTATTTCAGTGTTCTGTTAGTTAATTTATTCGCTGATGCTTGGAAATGTTGTTGAATAACCCGTATTCCCAAAAATATCATTGTTTTGAAATAAACTAAATTATTCATGCTCTCTGCTGTAACGTCAAATGCCACTTGTAATTCTGATCCATGATAGTAAAACTCTAACCATAAATTTTCACAACATTGGTGCTCGAAATAAAATGCTTTTATCTTACATATCTATGGACAAAGTATGTAAGGAATACTTCTATACATCAAAAGAATATTAAGTAAATATAAGCATCTAATGATTGATATATCGATTTTAACGCGATACATACTTTTATTTCAGTGTTCTGTTAGTTAATTAATTCGCTGATGCTTGGAAATGTTGTTGAATAACGCGTATTCCCAAAAATATCATCGTAAAGCGTGACGTCATTGCGTGACGTCATAGTTACGTCACCGCGTGACATGACGTCACCGCGTGACATGACGTCATCGCGCTACATCTTGTGTATTATACTAATAGATACTAATGATCTCATTCAAATCAATTGACATCGCTATTTTCTTTTCAAAGGCTAGAAATACCATGCCTGCCATTCTTTCATGACTCATTGACAGCCTATGAGTCTTGTCGATTGCAGTCAGAGTTGAAAACGTAGATTCGCACACAGCATTACTACATCCTGTGGTCGCCACAGATGCAAAAAGTTCATATGTATCGTTGAACGCCTCTCGCTGCCTGTACAAAACTTGAATTGTGTTTTCCGTTTTTTCCTCATGATGACTCAAATATTTGACCACAGTAGCCGCTTTATTTACTACATAGAAACATACAGGTTACATTCAAAAAAGAAAATAATAAAATAACTTAAATATCTATCTACTATATACAAACTACTTAAAAAACCAGAAAAGTCGTAAAAAAGATGGTGCCCTTGTGGCAAGGTATCATGAACGCTGGTTACATTCCAAACTGAATTGACAATGAAATTTTCTGTGCGAGGAATGAGCCAGTTCTTTTTTAGCAGCGTCGACTGATTTTGAGGTAAAGTGTTTAACAATTTTTTTGTACATTGACCCCATGTACCAAACGTTTCAGCACAAGTGGAATAAATATATTAAAAGTTGAAATTGTGAACTGGATATAAATAAGTAACACTAATATTTTACAAGCAGCAACATAGTTTTGTTTAATTTTCTCACACTTACATAAATTTTTCAACGTTACCATTTTGTATCCATCCAACTCGTCGAGGCTCCCTAATGAATTTGGTAAATAGTCGTTGTCCAAAAACCATCTTTGTAACAGCAATTAGTATGTCCAACGTTTCAAAATATTCAGATTTAAATGGCTGAGCATCCTGGTCTTCTATATTTTGTTGAAAGGGTCATCATCAAGTAGGCCTAATCATCCATCCTTTTTGATTTTCTGAATCTGGGTCATATTTTCAGAATTGTCACTTGTCATAGAGTTACCTTCTTCCAAAATTTGATGATACATTTCATCTGATCTCAATTTGGTCATTTTGGATGCACTTTACCATCGTTTTGACGTCTTTCAATCCTGCGTTTTGAGCTGCAGACCGAAGCAGGGATAAGATTTTTTGGGCCACAACCATGGCCATTCGGAATTCCCAGTTGAGTATGACTTTTAATGCCGATAATCTTAGCTCCATCGTCACCATTAAATCTGTCATTTTTAATTACATCTAAAGTCGTCAAAATCGATGAATAATTATAATTTTTGTAACCTCCAAGTGACCTGACCAATGCTTTTCGAGGGGCCAGACAATCCTTTTTCCACTATACAAGGCTGCTGTTTTGCTATGGTGAAAGAATTCGTGTAACATGATGTATTGATTTTTTTGTTTTAATTATTTGGCCATATTTATTTTTTATTCTGATCGCAACTCCTGAAACTTTCCCATACATAGCACTTGCACCATCATAACATACCTGAGAGGTCAATGTTATTTTCTGTAAGCGTATTTATCGTTAATTTCGCGAAAGTGGCTGCAACAAGGTTTTCAATAGTTGTAACTGTCAGCAACAGTTGACAAACTTATCCTTAATGTAACCTATTGTTATTGCAATATTTTCTCGGTTATTTTTATCTCTTGTTCCATCTTCCATTAGAATAAACCAGTTCATGTCAGATTCCTCAATATCTTTAGCAATGGAACTTCGCACTGCTTGAGCCATTGCTTGAATTATTTGATTTTGAATTTCTCGTGAATGATAGGCTATGTTGCGTTTTGTGGAATATCACTGAGAGCCTCCTTCAAATTCAGATGTTTCATGCACGTGTATTCAAACAAATTCTGAAATAATCCTTGTTAATTTTATTTCTCCAAAATATAATTTCCACGCCACGCACAGAAAATTCATTGAAAACTAGAAATTCTATTACTTCCATAATAGATTTCACATACGACCTATTTTTTTTTGTAATGCTTTTCGACATGTTAACGTTTCATCACTTCTAGTTGTAGATATTCTACGTAATTTGTCCTGCCACATCACCGTGGCTTGTATATGAGATATAGATTTTTAATCAGTGGCATTTTTCCAGTTTCTGAATCCTGTGGAAGTATATATGATAGCGACGAAATGTAGTTAATTCGGAATTGTTTACAAGTCACTACGTTAGTAGTATTTTTTTCCCCATCTTTTCATACTATGAACAAACAGTTTAGGTAATTAACATATTATCTTAGTTGATGGTATCTTTTAAGGTAGGGCATTGGAATTTTAAGGTAGGGCATTGCCCCACAATGCCCCCCCCCCCCCCTCCCTTAGCTACGGCCCTGGCCGGTGTGAGTAATATTATAAGACCTTTCACAAAGCACGGCGACGGCAAAATGCCATTACTGTGCCGTTCAACATTTATCCACTGTCACTGCATCGACGGTGACATCTCGGGGAAAATGTCGTTGTATTAAGTCAGTGGCCTAGGTGAACAAATGATGGATTTCACAAGCAGTGAATTTTTGTCGTACATCACAGGACAGTTGACGTGCAAGTATGACTGGAAATATTGACACTGAAGTATTGATTTTTCTATTTGAAGTGAGACCTGTGTTGACGGATAAAAAACTCGGTATTTGGAAACACAGGATTGCAATAAGAAATGTCTGACACGACGTATGTCTGGAGTTAAATTGAGATTTTGAAGATAAAGAAAAAATTTATTTGGCAAGTGTTGATGTATAACAAGTATAACTGTATGAGAAATAAAAAAACTGTATACAATAAAAACGTTTTGTAATGTTTTAGTATAGTTACAATTAATTTTTAAGTAATACATTTAGTTCGCAAATTAAGATAAAACTTAAATGCCACAAATTTAAATTTACATTAGCAATAAATTTAAAACGTAGAGTCTAACATTTATCACGTCAGTTGAAGCAATTGGCATGAGAAAGTAATTTAACAATTTTTTACTCCATTCCCCAGTTCTTCGAAAAGCGTATAAATAAACCTGTTTCCTCTCTTCGTTGTCTGATATGATGCATCCAAAGAAGGTGATTACGTTTTCACTTAGGTGTATTCGCCATAATTCCATTATTTTAGACTTATCCAATGCAACACATTGTGATCTTAATGATGTCAAGACGAAATCAGCTTACAACAAACAATCGTTGGGAATAAAAATAAGGATATTAAAAGGTTGATTATAATTATAGGGTGGGGTCAGAATTGCTCGTTGAAGGCTTGAAGTGTAAATATCTTAGCATAACATTTGATAACAAACTCAACTGGGCAGAGCACATTGGACAGGTGGTAGGAAAAGTTTACAAAATCCTTCATTTACTGAAGATGGCGATGAGAGGATGTAGCAGATAAGTTAGGGGACTGGGTTACAAAACTTTGGTAAGACCATTGATTGAATATGGCGATGTAGTTTGAAATACATTTTGGCTATCAGATACAGGAGTTGGAGGGTGTGCAAAGAACAGCAGCTAGAATTGTTTGTGCAAATTATCGCAGGGCTCAGTCAGTAACTGATATGATAAAGGAGCTGGATTGGGAGTCTTCGGAGCTAAAGGAGGAGGGTGAAGAGATTGCTGGGTATGTACAGGGCGTATGTTGGTAAAGGGACCTGGAGGAATACTGGTCAAAGAATTAGGAATAGTGTATGGAAGGGGAAAGACCACAAGTTGGCGCTCGATTTCGTGCATAAAGGGAGTGGGAAAATTTTCTTTTGTTGGTAAGGGTGTCAGGGATTGGAACAAATAACGAAGTGAAGTGATGAATAATTTACCAAAAACGCTTATGAAATTAAAATATGTAACTCGGAAAAGTAAATCTGGGAGGAATTTAACACTCTAATTATTTAAAAAATAAAATAAGGGGTAATTAGATGAGTAGGGGAATTGCCACCGCAACGTTTATTCCATCGCAATTAGCTTAATAATGATAATAATAATATCTTACGCCTTTTTTTTTTTGTTCCTCTAAAAATAATTAGCTGAATGTGGTTTGTGTTTGGTTAACAAGCCGTCGGTGCAAATAAACCTTACGTTCTTAAACAGCAAACGGCCTATTTTCCCTTGAAGATACTAACATGGCTGCTAAAATCCGAACCGTAGCCGTCCTACAATTGGAATTTTTAGCAGAAGCTCCACCTTACCGTTTTCTCGATTATCTTCTGTTAAACTTGCTATTCAGCTCTGACCGTTATGTCATAATAACTGGTCTTGGAGCAATAACAGAAAATAATATTAAAAGGGCAGATACAAACATTCAGCAGAGGTCTAACACCATAACAATAGGAGCAGTCATAATCAACATTGGAACTTAAATCCGAAGTAGATGGCAGAAATCAAAAACACTTTTCTCAATAATAGGAGTCACTATAACCACAGAAATAATCCTTCAATTCTATAGCGGCTCCATAAGACTTCCACAGAGACTAAACGATCTTTTTAGTGTGCACAAGTAAAGAGACAAGAAGAGATTACCCAGTTCTAGTATTAGTCAGTATGCTAAGAGACTAGGCTGTGTAAAAAAAAGGGGGGATAATCACATTTTCCCCATTAACTTTAAAAAATATCATTATCTTTGGATTATGTGTGTATCTACATCACTGAGGAGATCAGAGATACAGTATGATAAGAAAAACTGGCGTCACGCAAATCTTATTGTTAGTTACTTATTTTCAGCTTCGGCAGGGAAATATAACCCCGTGCTCTTTACTAAGCAAGACTAGTACACGTGGACATATGAGAGTGTCTCAAGTATTGGTTTTGAGAGAATGGTGCAACCTCGGCAACATATATCAAGAAATGCTGCGGAAATTTCTGTGCCATGAACCTTCTAACATAAGACATTACTGAATTTTAACAGAACTAAATCGCTGTCAGATAATTTATATTTCGGTTTTTTTTTTTCCTTAACTGCTTAACGTCTCTTAACAGCGAGGTCTTTAGAGACGGGAACGGATGGGGGGCAAGGAATGGGAAGGAATTCGGCCATGGCCTTTGAAGGAAGCATCCCGACATTTTCCTGGAGTGATTTGGTAAACCATGGTAAACCCAAATCTGGATGCCCGGACGGGGATTCGAACCGCCGTCCTTCCGAATGCGAGGCCAGAACGCTAACCGTTACACCACCACGCTCGGTTTATTTTTCGTAATTGTTATTCAATCTTTTGGAAAGGGTGCTCTCGCCACCATAAGAACTAACTGACGTCTTCTATAAATAATACCATCCAGTATAAGTATTTTTACAGAATGCGAAACGTAATGCGCTGAGGTGCACGTTATCTTGATAAGCGGTATCTACCTGTCAAGCCTTGGTGACGTCAGTCAGTATCGACACTGCAGAGCTGTTGTCAGCTGGTCAGTAGGCGCCCTGCATCGAGCGGTGCGCAACATGTCTTGCACAGGTCAGTGTCCAGAAAAAATCGTCTCTTTAATCGCCTTTTCGGTTTTACAGACATTTTTACTTACTTCAGGGAAAATACTGTTCAATTTCATCAAAAAATTTTGAATCCCATACGTTTCCAAAACTATTAAGTGCCGAACCTTCTTAATGGTTCCGTTAAAGATAACTGTCAATTTTAATTTTGGGCAACTAATGAAATGAATCCATAAATATTTTTATCTGTGATTACATTTCTTCATCATTTAATACTGCTATACTTTTTCTCTTTCAGTTTATATTGCAATCGTGTCTTTAATTTCAAGGGAAGGATTTTGTTACAAATCGAACCAGATAACACAATATAAAGAGAAGTAATGTTTGGATCAACAAAGGACTATATAATTACTGGGGACCGTGTCGTTCACAGAAATAATTCATAGTCATGCCAATTTGTTTTGGATTTCCTCGGAGGTACTACAGTAAAGAGATGCTTGGAGCTGCTGTGCGAAATTACATTCGGAACGACATTTCCATCATTATTTCGTTACATCCAGATTTATTAAGGAACTATACAAATATGTGCAGACTAAAGGAAATTGTTTCGCTATCAATTAATTTCAGTATGAAAATTTCGAGAGCTTCACATGACATTAAATGCATTGGAGAAAATGTTGACCGATTTAAGACTTGATTCCATCATCCTGATAAAAAGATGTGCCTGCTGCTTTTGTACAGGAAAAACAGTTTTTTTTTCGACAAACATCGTTATAGATTCGCTAACAGAAGTCATTTGCTAGTGCTTTGCTTTATTTCATCTTTTTATGATAGTGTAGTGAAAGTATTTTAATGCCGGTAGTGCAATGTTTTGATTTACCAATTTTATGTGGAAATTCGTTTTGTCAGCTTTCCGCATCAACAAGAAGTATGAAATTGTCTGACAATATAGATGCTTCAGTATATGACCAGATCCTTTAAAATGTGCTATTTAGGTACCATCTGGGAACTCAAACCAGATTCAAGTTCCCTATTTGTGTTAGCCTACTGTTTTATAATTCTTCATTTATAACACACTTGTTTATATTGCAACTTTAAAACAAGAGTGAATTTAATCAGGATGTTGAAAGTACTTATTCTTTCTTCATACCATAATCGTCGTGTGATGGATATTGATAAAGGTTTATTTCTTTACCTGATTTTACAAACCATATATTAAGTTTATCACTGATTAAGATTCCAGCTGTAGGTTTTGAATCAGTTTAGGTTTATATTTTTCTAACTCAGTGAAATTCAGAAAACTCTAACGAAAATATGTAGTATCGTTTTCTTTAACGAGAATTAAACAGCATCGCTCCTGACCTGAGCTGAGCTGACCAGTAGTCAAGTTAGGTCAGATCAAAATGGACAACGAACGTTTCATACCTTGTTCGGAGTTTCAGTGCTAAATGACTTTATTTATAAAAAAAAAAAAAAAAAAAAAAAAAAAAAAAAAAAAAAAAAAATTGTGATTCATCTCACGAAACTACACTTTGGACAGACAGAAAAAAAACCTCTGCAATGATCTGATCTGACTTGATCGTTAGTGTGAACCGACCTTTATGGTTTGCTGCTATGGTAAATGGCAGCTTTTTTAAACTTATTTGCTCCGAAGGCAATTATCTGATTGACTAAATATAATAACTTTTCTGGTAATTCTAATATTTATAGCTGTTTTCATATATAAATGAGCTGAAATCACATTGCTGTAATAATTTCCATGTTACTTGGGCTACTGAAAATTGTAGCATACTTAATAAACAGCATACCAAAAATAACAACAGTAGCGCCCATGGATTTATCAATAGAAATTTGTGTGCTGCACGTATCCCTTTTCAGTTTTTCAGAACGGCCAATTAAAATGTAGTATGCGCAATAATCAATAGAAGACTTGAGTGGATGATAACGATTCAAAATTCATCTTATTTCTGCTCCTTTTAGCAGTCGAAATGGATTGAAATGTTTAGGATAGATGCAAAATTTATTTCACTGTATAAGGACAATCTTGTGACGATGAAATTTCGTGGTGATTAAAGTAGAAATTGCTGTTGTGTATAACAAATATAAAACAAAAAGACCACTAGATGCTTAGGAAATAATGAAAGGCCGTTAAAGAATCCTAGAAACGAAATATGAATAATTGGTGAGGAAGTTGTTTCAAGAAAGATTGCTATGTAACGAATTTTCTGTTAAGATTTCTTTTTCTCAACAATTCATTATAAGTGTATTATATGCAATACTTGGGGCTAAAATTGATCGATATTTATAAAAGAAAAAAGATGAGGGCTGCCAATGACCTTATTTTAAAGATCTGCTATGGAATCTGCTGTTCTTTTGAGGTTCCAGATATTGGTGGGATAAAGATTCTTCTGCACATGTGATGAAATTGAGGGGTTAAACGAAATGACCTTAATTATAGACGACCTGCCATCTTGAATCACAGACCTGACTAAAAGAACTGGTAAGAAAAAATGTCTTATTAATCCAGGGGAACAAGACCAGTAAGGCAAGAGCTTATCTACAATTTGAATTCAGTCGTTTGTCATTGATCCATGAGTGATGCAAGAGTGGTATTTATGGGGTCAACTCATAGCACATTACAGAAACAAACAAAACCATACTGTAAGATGTTACCTCTGTTAGCGTGGGTATTCAGTTACAGCTAATGCATTTTTACAAGATACAGCAACTACTTTGTACACAAAATTGAAAAATGTAGTAGACGTGGTTGTCAAGTAAAAATTCCCATAATTATTTCATGAGTTTAATTTAGTGAGACATTTAAATGTGTGTGCAAGATTGCTGAAGATTAGTATTCTGGAATATAAAACTCCTTTTTGTACAAATATCGATGTCTTGCATGCCTTGTAAAGATTATTTTTGCTTCTAGTTACGTGTAAATGTATTTAATTATTTGTTGAAATAAGAACATATTTGGTGACTACAAGGAACAATGAAAATATATACTATGCCTCCACGATTGAATTTCTTCCTTTCGCTTGAAAATTCCACTTATTCCCTTTACTCATGCTTCATTAAAATGATTTTCTGTGTTACAGACCGCTGTAAGAGAGAATAACACTGATAAGAGAATGTGCTATAGCTACACCCGTTTCACTTTTCAGTTAACTATTGTGAAATCCACAGGAATGCAATAAATTTCTGATAGCAAATTTTGGAGATAACGTGTATTCAGTCACGGCTGGAATTAAGAGTTTAACAAAAAATCTAGATTATCGAACGTTCACAGTAAACTTCCAATACACAAACCACTCTTCGCCACAGTTTGAAGACAGGTTAAGTGAACGTCAAAATTCTCTAGGACTGTCCAGGATCCAAACTTGGTACCTAAACTTTTAGAACATAAGTACGATACGCCCCTAACTACCTCAGTAATTTACGAGCTATTTTATTTAATGCTGGAGATATATAGTTCCTAATAACAAGCAGAATTATTCAGCAATAAGATCTCTTTTAATCTATAACTTAAAGTACAGCCTTATTCTTTTAATAGAATTATTACATGTGAAATACTATTTTTATTATTGACATCCCGCAGGACATGTATTCGATCTGTGGTGCGAAAATTCGGTTACATAGTTTCCTAAAATCACCCCAAGCGAATAGTGGTATGGTTTCTCAGTTCATGTTTATATTCAATATGTTGTCTGTGTTTGTGTTCAGTATGTTATTTGTGTTTGTCTTTGGTGTTGGTCTTGAGCAGCTTGCTTTTGCTGGTGTGTCTCCTTTTGAATTCAGGTGTTCTCGCACGTCGTCCATTAGAAATCGATCTGGGTAAATTATGTAGCATCTTACACGCATTTGATTTTTCTGTCATTAGTGTGTCAATTTCAGAGAAGGGATTTGCATGATCTGAATTCAGATGGAATTTATCGATACCTCTGATTAGCATCCTTAACTGAAGTCCCAGCTGAACTGTGCCTGATTAAGCACAAAGGTAGCCAAGGTTGTTATATGTAAAGCCTCGTGTGGTCGTAATGACCTGGTAACAGGGTTTTCATCGGCTGCGTATCCCGCCCTTGTCGTAACCTACCTTAACACAACCCAGTAATCCTACCGGATATAGGGAACCTACAGTTTAATGTGGAATACCTGAAGTACAGAAACATTCTGGCGTACTTCACATTACACAACAATCTGTGTCATAGCTAGTGTTGCAAACTGAAAAAAAAAACATTTTGTTTTTTTTCAGATTTGTGAAAAAAAAACATGAAAAAAAACCTAGCACCCTCGTTTTTTTTTTCTAAATTTGGTTTTTTTTTCAGAAAACAATATATTTGATAAATTATAGTTTTATTTATGGAACTTACATTTTACATGTGTGTTTTAAACCTTACTAAATCATATAATATCTTACATAATGATTCATAAAATGTATCTATATAGGTAACATAATTTTTTATTCATCTTCTATGTCGGAACCACATTCACTAGTATCAGTACTACCAACACTAGTTCGGTCGGAGTTGGAATTTTCTGTTTCTTCTTCTGTCCCCTCTAGACCCATAACTTCAGAAATAGTTAGATTTTCTTTTACTGGTTGTATTGCATGCAAAAGCTTTTGAGACTGCAATTTTAAATTGTGAGCAAAGTAAACACTGTGAATGAAGACTGCGCCGATAGTTCTGTATTACGGTCTTTTAAGTTTGAATTTAAATCTATTATCATACAAAATAGGAGCTTTATTTGTTTTCAATTGTTGGTTTACGCCAACGGTTGCAAGGAAATTATTCATAATTACTGACAATGACTCAGTATTATCACTATACGCTGCGAGTTTAACAAGTATGCGAATATAAGGAAAGCACAACAAGTAATAAAAAGAGGCAAAAAACCATAGTTAAATTTCTTAATTTTTTGAAAAAAATTCGTAGGTCTACAGATAAATTTGTAGGGCCTGGCAGCACTAGTTCAAATAGCGAGTATCTATCCAAACAATGGGGAACGGGGATTCCTTCTCACGCAATCTAGCCTTTTCGGGAAGTCCCCATTCGTAAAAGAAAACTTCTGTCAATGTTACCAATATTTTTGAAAATTTTTTTTCTACTGAACCAGAAAGATATAGTAGATTTAAAAGTAAGATAAGTGCTTAGTATAAACTCTAAAACAGTCATATTAAACGATAAATGCCTTAAAAATTTGAAATTTAGTAGTTATGAAAAAAAAACATGTCCCAGAAAAAAAACATGTTTTTTTTTCACAGTTTTTTTTCATGTTTTTTTTTTCACGCCAGAAAAAAAAAACTGTTTTTTTACAACACTAGTCATAGCTGAAGGTTGGAGTAAAGTCCTTTGAAATCAGGATGGTAGTTGATGGTTGCAATAGAGTCTTCAAGAATACCTATATCAGGCAATGCTCTCCGTTTTTCCTGTGATCCGGGAAGGATCTATAGGATCCGTCACGGCTGCCTGGGTGGCCGGCTTGGTGGGGCTGGTATGGTGTAGCTTCGCGGCAGTCTCCTTATCGCACACATTCGTCGAATGTGAGTGAAGATTCTGTGAACAAAAGTTGGTTAACAGAAGTATGTTTGGCTATCCTGACTAAAGACAATTTTGTTGAACAATGACAGATTGTCAAGGTATTATCCAACTTTAATACATTCCTTTGTGATTTAACATGAAAGAGGGATTTTACTGTCTTCATAACATCAAGGCAAGTTTTTAGAAACTCATTTTCTTCCTAGCGATGTCCCTGAAAAATTAAAAAATTGTTTTCTTGACACTAACGTGAATTTTATTCTCATTACAAAGGCGTGCAAAGAAGCGAAATTAATTTCTTAATAGTACCTTTTTTATTTTGATAGTAAGGTCTGGTAACATTAAAGTTTCATGCTGTCAGAATATAAAATTTTGGCCTTCGTGACGAGATGTGGGTAAATTATAAGATTTTGCCCTTCATTGGCGTCGTTCGGGTAAATTATAAAATTTTGTTCTTCTGGGAGAAGTCCTTATAAACTTTTGCTTTTAGTGGAGCAGTCCATACAAAATTTTAATATTCGCGGAGAAGTCCATATAAATTATAAAATTTTGCTTTTTATGGCGAAGTCCCAGGAAATTATAAAATTTGGCTCTTTATGGCGATGTCCCGGTAAATTATAACAATTTGCTCTTTTTGGCAACGTCCCGGTAGATTATAAAGTTGTGTTGTTGTGGTCAAAGAAATTTTATTCCTGGTAGCGAAGTCCTTGTAGTCCAGTAACGGGGTAGTTTTCACTTGCATTATATCACGTAGAAGATTTTTTTTTCTTATCTTGTATATATTGGTGAGAGTATGCAGAAACCAAGTTTTCGACCTCCAATACCCTCGCACAATTTTCTGTAGCCAAAAAACATCGAAATTTTGGTACTATTTTCAGTTTTTCGTCTATAACTCCTTCCTGATGAGTCCTAGCATGAAATACTCAATTTCCAATTTGAAAGAGAACAAAATTTCCTACAACTTTCGTACTGAAAACATTTTTCTAAACTCAAAACTAAGCGAGCTACAGTTCTTCGAATATCAGCGAAATTTCATACTTTTCCTAAAAGTTGGGGTTTTACCTACTTTGCAGCTCAAAATGACCTACAACCCCTGTATATATAACTGATATATATGTATTTCTATATGACGTAGTATATATATGTACTATACTTTGATTACTGATGGCCAATTCAATAATCATTTAGCATTGTTGGCCGGGAGATCCCCAAGGATTGTTTAGCCGCCAGGTGACAGTATTTTCGATACGCCGCGCAATGTGCTCCTTTGTGGCTATCTAAACTGACCAAGTACAGTCAAACCTCGTTAGTACGAACCTCGGTAAAACGAATTCCTCGATAAGACGAATTTTTTAAAATCCCCTTGAAACTTCCATAAAGGTCAATGCTAAAAACACCTCTATACAAAGCAGTAATTAGGTTAAAAACCTCGATAAGACGAATTTGTTTGTGACATGGGCTAGGACTGATTAACCTCTATACAACGAATATTCTTAGCACAAGACCTCTACAAGACGAATGTTACCTCTTTAAGACGAATTTCTTATGATCTTAACCTCCATAGTGCGTAGTTTTCAAAACAAACAGAAGCGTGTCTTAACATGAAACTCCCCACCCTACCCTCTTCCTTCATCAGTCATTGTTTGGCACGTGCCTTTGCAGTGTTGAGTAACCCTTCCGGCTGTGTTTTTAAGTGTCCCTTCCGGCTGTGTTTTAAGACTGACCGTTGTGCGTATCTTTATTGTATGAACAGTAATGGCAGGGAAAAAGTCAAAAACGGCGCTAACAGTAGAGTTCAAGCGTAAAGTTTTGAAGCATGTGGAAGAAAACCCGTTGAAGAAGAAAATCACCATTGCTAAGGAGTTTAACATCCCTTCAACAACGTTAGCAACGATTATAAAGAATAGAGACAAGTACGATGAAGCAAGTGGACTTTCTAAGTTTTGCAAACGCGCAAAGACCGGTGAATTTCAGGAAGTAGACAAAGCCACTTTAAAGTGGTTAAAGCAGTGCCGCGATAAAAATTTGTCAATCGGAGGCCCTATTCTCCAAGAAAAGGCACAGCAGTTT
The DNA here is from genome assembly GCA_031002005.1 of Vandiemenella viatica. Taxonomy (NCBI): domain Eukaryota; kingdom Metazoa; phylum Arthropoda; class Insecta; order Orthoptera; family Morabidae; genus Vandiemenella; species Vandiemenella viatica. The sequence goes on along the minus strand of JARYHS010008074.1, from coordinate 311,551,949 downwards.
GCTGTACAATTGGGACACCCTGATTTTCGTGCCAGTAATGGCTGGCTGGAAAAATTTAAAAAAAGGAATGATATTGTTTTTAAAAATGTGTGTGGTGAATGTGCGTCTGTGGACAGTACAGTATGCGATGATTGGAAAGAAAAACTTGCTGACATTACTCAGGGTTACCACCCAGATGATATATATAATGCAGACGAGACCGGACTTTTTTTCAAGTGCCTACCAGATAAAACAATGACGTTTAAAGGAGACCCTTGCAATGGAGGCAAACACAGCAAAGACCGATTAACTGTGTTGCTTGGAGTCAACGCTTCGGGAAAAAATAAGCTCAAGCCTTTGGTTATTGGCAAGTCACAAAAACCTACATGTTTTAAAAATGTGAACAGTTTACCAACACTGTATAAGGCCAACTCAAAAGCGTGGATGAATGGTGATGAGTTCAGTGCATGGCTGAAAACTGTAAACACAGAAATGAAGAAGAAAAAGAAAAAGATCCTGCTGTTTATTGACAATTGTAGTGCACACGGACCTGTTCCAAACTTGTCAAACATCTCAGTCCAATTTCTTCCCCCAAACACCACATCAAAGCTCCAACCACTTGACCAGGGAATTATTAAAAATTTCAAAGTGAACTACAGAAAGGAGGTTGTTCGGCAGTTTTTGACAGATATGGATCAAGACGTACCGACTAAAATCAACGTTTTAAATGCAATGTGGATGATTAACAAGGCCTGGTCAAACGTAACCGACAAAACTGTTTTTAACTGTTTTGCAAAATGTGGATTTCGTGTGACGGACCTCGAAGATGAGGACGATGACCAACCTCGAACTCCAGCACCCCAAAATGCAGAAGTAGGCCCAGATCAAAACTGGAACAAAGTTACCGAAAGACTAGGCGTCCAAGAAATGGAGTTTGAAGAATTTGTTGATTTCGATGATAATGTAGCAGTATGTGGAGAGCTGACGGATGAGGATATCCTGGATTCTGTTCAACCCTCAAATCATAAAGAAGATGACGCAGCTGAAGATGATGAGGAGGATGCAGCCGCGGAGAGTGATCGACCGGAACTGTCAACGAAAGACGCAAGAGAAGCTATTGATGTGCTCAAGTGTTTTTTCTTAAAGAAAAATGCTTTAAGTGATAGTGTAGTGAAAGCCATCATCGATTTGGATTCCACATTGGATATGGTAACCCTTCATGCAAGTAAGCAATCTAAAATTGATGACTTTTTTTAAGATTAGTTAGTCCTTATTTATTATATGTACATACTACATATGTATAAGTTTGGTTTCCATTTATATTTACCGTATTTTGGCTTCAGATTTGTTTTCATTTTACTATACAGTACATGGTTTTCAAACAGTTTATTGTTTGTTTTGATACTTGAGTGATTTAAATATAAACGAGTATGTATTTTTAAAATTGCTACATACATGTTTTTTTTTTTTTTTTTTTTTTCTTTTTAACCTTTTTCCTACATTGAAAAAATAACTTTAGTGTAACGGTAACAATGATTCGTATTATAGAGGTTGGCCATAAAAATCTTCGTTTTATAGAGGTTATCTCAGAGCGAGGAGAAACCTCTATAAGACGAATAACGGCAGTATTAAACCTCGATAAAACGAACCTCTTTATTAAGAATACCTCGGTAGTACGAATTTTTCCCTTACCCCTTGAAATTCGTCTTATAGAGGTTCGACTGTAATAGTACCGGATGTAGCGATCCTACAGCTTAACATGGACTCCAAACCACAGAATCGTTCTGGCTTACTTCATATTACACAGAAAGCTGTGACGGAGGTGAAGGTCGGGTCAATGGCCTTTGAAAATCACTTCTGAGACCGGGATTTCGATCTCCAGTCGGACACCTTAACCATTGAGCTACCAAATCGCTCTATTACTCATCATAATAGAGCGAAAATGAATGTAAAATATTATGGCGCAAAGTTATTAAGTCATATTAAATTCGTAATAAGTTAAAAAATGATCAAAAATAGATTTCTTTTCCGTTTGGATTGTCCCAGCTTGCCAATGAATTGTTTTTCATTCATCTGCTGCATCAGGAACAGTTTCCTCGTAGTCGAAGAACTCTTCCCCTTCTTCATCTACTTCATTTCAGGAATGTTACACGGTTCTTGCTGCTCTCATTTTCTGCGTCACTGCAGTACTTGTTTGCTCATCGAAAATGATGTCTGCTGAAGTATCTGACATCTCAGATGACTTTATTCATCTCTGCGCAGCATCACTTCGGTATCCGACAAATATAACTGTGATGTTGGATCTATAGCTAGTTGTCAAATAGGCTTCATATTTTCCACAGATGCAGCCAAGGTCTTCACTACGATGCCGCATAATCTTATGCAGGAGGCATCATCCGTCCATAACAAAACTTTCTATGTTGGGTGTTACATCTTGAAGAGATTTAAATACTTCATATGGAGACAATTTCGTTCCCTTGAAGTAATGGAATAATTTAAAATGCAATACATTGCTTCAATCCATAAAACGGAAAAGAAATGGATTTATGACTAATTTCTGACTTACTATGATCTAATTTTGACTGCGTAAATAAACTTTGTGCCATAACATTATGTTTCCAATTTTGCAAATCAGTTTTTCAAACTGTTTCAAATACCATCATGTAATAGAAAGGACTGGTAGCTCAGTGGTTAAGGTATCGGACTGGGGATCGAAATCCCGGTCTCAGCAGTGATTTTCAAAAGCCATTAACCCGACCTCCACCTCTGCCACAGTTTGCTGTGTAATACGAAGTAAGCCAGAACGATTCTGTGATTTGGATTCCACCTTAAGCAGTAGGTTCCCTATATCCGGTACTATTACTTGGTCGGGGTAGATAGCCACAAAATAGCGCATTGATCGGCGTATCGAAAACACTGTCACCTGGCGGCCGAACAATCCTTCGAGATCTCACGGTCCACAATGCTGTATCATTATTGAATTGACCATATGTCATATAGAAATACGTACATATCAGTTATATATATAGGGGTTTCAGTTCATTTTGAGTGGCAAAGTACGTAAAACCCCAACTTTCAGGAAAAGTGTGAAATTTGGCAGATTTTCCAAAAACTGCAGCTTGCTTATTTTTTAGTTTAGAAAAAAGTTTGTGTTACGAAAGTTGTAGGAAATTTTGTTCTCTTTCAAATTGGAAATAGAGTGTTTCCGGCTAGGACTCATCAGAAAGGAGTTATAGACGAAAAATTGAAAAAAGTACCAAAATTTCGATGTTTTTTTGGCTACAGAAAATTGTGCCGAGGGTGTTGGAGGTCAAAAACTTGGTTTCTGCATACTTTCATCAATATATACAAGATAAGAAAAAAAATATCTTCTACGTGATATAATGTTTGTGAGACCCCCGTTTTACGACCCCGTTACTGGAGAATTGGAAATTTTGTGTTTGATGGCAACGTCGAACATCGATTGGAAAGTTCGTTTTCCTTATAAGAGATGTTGAGTGAACTATCATTCATTGGGTCGTACGGGTAACATTTTTTGAAAAAAGAATCAGTTTGCTCGTGTTAGTGTCCTGATAAATTTTCGCTCTTAGCACTGTAAATGGCGGATGTTTTAGTTCGACACGTACTCCTTTTGCTGAGAAATGAATCAAGATGCTGATGGCTCAACGCGAAGTAGCGTGTGCGTTATATTTCACCATTGTGCCGGAGATTGTGGAATCCAAAGGCGACAGGTGAGAAAGGGCTTTGTACAGCTGGGTGAATAGGGAAGGCAGTGCTGTTTGGTTTTTATATACTCGTTAAAAAAAAAAAAAAAAAAAATCGGCTGAGTAATACGAATTTCGTATAATGGAAACATACTCTTTTGTGCACTCTTGCCGCCGAGATTTTCGGACGCATATAATCTTTGAATTTTTCGACACTTTTTTCTAACACCCTGTATGTTACTAACTTGCGATACAGTTAATTTATTACTTCGCGTGTAATTGAAGCTTTGATGTTCAAACGTCAATATTAATGAAGTTTGTAGTTCGGTCAAAATGCAACTTGGACCAGGATAAAAACAAACTTTTTGCTACAGCGTAAGAAACGAGAAACTGCAGTAAGCGAAATTTTGTAAAAATTTAGGATGACAGCTCAGACGTTTTGCTATGGAGTAAGGCACGAGATATTGCATTGGGCGTTATTTTATATCAACTGCAACTGCCAATAAATGACTTGCCAGAACACAACCCGTCAGTTTTGGCGGGCTTTGAGGCTCTTCAGGTTGATAACGTTCCATGCACCTACAGTCGAAGTCAAATAATATCAAATTCGAACTTAAGGAAATACGAGAAAAACGTGAATAAAACCAACAGCTGTCAGCTTTTTCACATCATTTCGAACGGGTCAACGTTCTCGGTAATGGTATCTTTTGTCGACGGTGAACAGTTTTTGTAGAGATTGTGCTTATAGGCGGAAGGGCATACCTTGTAACTGAAGTCGTAACGTCAGCGGTCCTCTTATTTTTACGCTAACATAGACAATTATTTTTTTCTCTCTTTTTCTATTCAGCATTCCTTCGTCTACGAGATGGGAGATTGTCTTTCCTCTGGAGGCTATTCGTGCCCATTTGCCAACCACCATTTCAACTATTTTGTTTTAAATAATCGGCACAATCGGAGATCTAAAGTACGATAGGGATAATTCCGAGATTTGTTCTGTTGACCAGTCGTTGCAAAGTCATCACCATCGTTCCAAAACATCTTCATCAACAATTAATTATTAGTATTAAATACATTGAAGTTGTCAATGATGATGAATTACAAAAAGTTATGGTGCCCAGCAATACTCGTCTTGGCCCTGCGAACAGAAAAACATGGATGAAGCACCAATGATTTCACTAGCACCTGTAGAACCTGTAGAAGAAAATCTATCTGGTTCGGTATGGTGAATATATCCTTTCGATTAGGTGAAACATGCCAGGATGATGTTCTATCCAGTTTTGAACAGAATGGCTCGCCAAAGAGTCAAAAATTTTATATTCAAGTATTTTAAATCAATGAAGGGATAGAAATATTCATTAAACAATGTAACACAGAGTCGCCTGCAGGACCAAAGTACTTAAATTTTGTCTTCTTAAAATAACCGAAACCAATATACAAATCGTCGCGAGTCTTAATAGTATCTCGCTGATAAATGAAATAAGTTGTCTTATAGGAACTACGCGATAAACGACACATACCAAGAGTTCACAATAAATTAAGAAACCAAGTCTAATGGTTTCACGCAATACATTGTAACTCCTCCGAATATTAATCACCGGTGTTACCAATATGTGTGTGTGTGAGTGTTTGTGTATGGCGTCAACAAGTTATTGTGTTAATTCAGTTGAGTCCTTTGCAACCAGATATGTGGAAAGCTTAAAGCAGTGCGTAGAATCACAAGGAAAAAATTGATCAAAGCTCGATGCTGTGGCGTTATCTAGCATTACACTTAGTGCTTTCAAAGAATTCTTGACTTAAACAAATTAGTAGTCGACATTAAATAAGCTCAGGAAAAGAAAACTTGAGGAACTTAAAAGTGAATTCTGATCAAGAAATAAGTGAATATGTGGCACAAATTTGTTGGCTTACTGATTGTTTCGGGGTACAGTACAGGGTTATTCTAATTTAATTATAAAAAAGTAAACAGCCATGGCTTCCAAACCAACTGCAGAATAGAGGTCTAGTGAGATTCATAATTTACCGTTTATCTTCGAGTTTGCCTTACATCTGCTGAACGTGCTCATTGTTGTTTGTGGTTTCATGAATCGCGATCGGGCACTGCTATTCAGAGGAAATTCCGGATCAAATATCACAAGAAACCACCTCAAAGGTCGACTACTGCTGCATAGTACAATCTTTTCCATGAAATTGGTTATGTAGTGCATAGGAATCGAGGTCAAGGGACGAAATCGCTTACAGGTGGGATGTTGCCGAATGTCAAAAGGAACCTAATTTGAGTACTTGTAAACAAAACTTGAAGTTCTTTTGAATTCGATGCTGTCTCACTATGACATACTTTCTTTGTTAGTAAATCTTAATTTTGCGTAATTAATTTGGAATGACCTTGAATTATTTTCGCCAAACTGAAGTGAGAAATTAAACAATATTGCTGGCTACTTACTAATTGCAGATATTTTTTTAATAATTTGAAATTAGTTTTGGAAAGTCAGGAATGGAAACTCATTTCAACCTAAAAGTGATAAGTGATTCCATGCAATGAATTCAATTGATTTAAGTAAGAAAAAGTTCCAGAAGTTGTAATTTTTTTTAATTATAGCCATTCCATTGACGAACTGAATAGTTAGTATTGTAGGAAGTAATTCCTGAAAGTAAAGTCAGAAGAATTTCTTTTCGACCCAGACAGCGTATGGAAGTGTTGGATATTGCTATTATTTGCTTTTATTTAACATCAGCGCATACTTGGTTGCGTCCGCATACCGTTCTTGATAACTTTTTGTCACAGTTTACGGCTAATAATTTTATTTAAAGGTATCCAAAATAAGTGATTCATCTTAGAAAATACTATCTAATGTTCAATGAATGCAGTAAAGGTATCCAAAATAAGTGATTCATCTTAGAAAAGACTATCTAATGTTCAATGAATGCAGTAAAGGTATCCAAAATAAGTGATTCATCTTAGAAAAGACTATCTAATGTTCAATGAATGCAGTAAAGGTATCCAAAATAAGTGATTCATCTTAGAAAATACTATCTAATGTTCAATGAATGCAGTAAAGGTATCCAAAATAAGTGATTCATCTTAGAAAAGACTATCTAACGTTCAGTGAATGCAGTACAGCAGGGTTTCTCAAAGTGGGGTACGCGAACCTCTGGGAACTCGGGAGTTGATCGTAGGGGCTTCACGAAAAAGTTTACGTTATGGCGGTTGAACGGCTGTCCCAAGCGTGCAACACGCACAGTGGTGAATTGAGACTGAACATAAGCAACATCGACTCAACCTGCTGTAGAAACAAGCCCATCAATCACATTAATTAATAGGATATTGTTCTTTGTGACTGTATTACCTTTTATAAAATAAAAATCTTTATTTAAAATAAAAACCCAGTTTCTAAAGGCGTTCGCCATTGTTTGGGAACTTTTACAGGGGTACGTGGGTCTATAAGTTTGAGAAACCTTGCAGTAGAGGATGCGGCACAAAAGGATAATGTAAAGGACCGGCTTGTACCTGCTGTATCGAATCCTACATTTTCGATTGGGCTGACAGGATTGGGGGTGGCTTGGGATGGAAGAGACGTAAGGGTAGAAGGTGACTAACCTTCGGCACCTTTGGAACGCCTCACTGTCTTCTTTCTTGAAGAAGCCCTCTTTCCTTCGTCGCCTTGTGGCGTCTTGATTTTCTGCTACATATGAAGAGCGAAACAATATCATGTGGGCTACAGAAATATGTTACTATCAGAAGTAATTTGATAGCAGCTCATTATTCTGTGGGAAACGTTTTATAACGGAAAGGTCTGGGCATATTGATTGCTTAACTGAGAGTCTACCTTATAAATACTGCAGGCGACTATCGGCTTAATAATCCATTTATTGATCACTGAGGACTGTATGCCCATAGTTGAGAGCACGATATGCATGGATAACCCTCTATAGCTTTTATAAATAATAATTACTGCACACAGACTGCGTAAACTGAACTTAACATGTTACTGAATGATGAAATGGTATGATGGAAGCATGGTAGTGAGGTAAGCTGACGAGACTCGGTTTAGAGCTAGCCCATTTTGACTGGATGGTAAAGACGAACAAATTGAGAGCAAACTCTGACCGCTATGGTTCTACAACTCCTCGGTGCGATAACCTCTTTGTCAGCTTGTAGGTTCTACTGACAAACCACTCCTGCTGACCATTGCGTCTGCCCTAATGGACTAACTTGAAGCTTGACTAACTTCGCGAAATATTACATAAAACTGAATGTCCTACTTCTTCACAGTAAATATATGTATATTTAACACAACCCTTGCAATTGGAATTACTTCTTTTCTTCTGCCGTCAATCTTTCTGCTGGTTTGGGAGCAGTCACCACGATCAGCTTGTGTAATCTGAAAGTTTCTTCATTTCTATGTATTTATTACAACCAATGTCCTCCACAAATTGTTGTATGTACTGTACGTCAATCTTAGTTGCCTTTTAAGATTTACTACTAATGATTTTAACAAGTATTCACATCTCGTGTAATCTACCAGTAAGCTCGCCAAAAACATTTCTACTAGCTATTCCCAGTAGTCACATACTTTTTAGTTTGATTTTAAAGCTGCCCTTTTGGAAGACAAATTTCACCTAAAGTAGTTTTCCAACCTCAACGGATTTTGTTGCATTCATTTTCACTGCAAAAACTCATCATAAAAATCATTTTAAAGTGTATTCATTATGCCTGGAAAATTTTCTTTAAGAGATAATTTGATTTGTTTATGTTTGTAAGCCACGAAGTCAGTTAGGGAGCGTGCAAAAATTACGTGGTTCGGTCCAGGGGGGGGGGGGTTGACTGGAAGGTTACGATGGGCTACGTGGGGGGAGGGGGGGTTTCCGAGCCAGGCCACGTAGCTTTCCTTTCATAACATTTTTTACAGTTAAAATGAGGAACAGAACACACAACAGCGTGTGGATATTTATTTCCCTCAGTTAATTATCTCCGTATGTAATTTACAATAGTCTGACACGAGAAAACAGTGCAAAATGCATTCTGGAATCAAAAGAGAAAAATGCTACGTGCAACGTGGGGGGGGGGGAGATACACAGGAAGCCAAAATGGAGATACGTGGTTTATCACGCGCCCTTAGGACTAAAACCTTAAAGTTGAAATAATCAATGAAAGCGTAAAGTTACAGCAGATTTTCTATCATCAGTTATAGTCAGCACCTTGTAGAGTATTTTGAACGTAAACTCAAGTAATTAGCAAAGTATAATCAGGATTTGTAATTAGAGAAAAGAATAGAAATTTTAACTAAAAGAGATAAAAACAAGAAATTTACATCAGAAGATAGAGAAAATTAAGAGGGTTAAAATATATATAGGTTACTGAAGAACGTTTAATGCATCTATGAGATAAATGAGATTTGGAAATGAATTGTCGTGATTGTTAGGAAAGTGCGCCAAGGGGCGCAGACTTATGAAGTAAGAGGACTTAAAATTAATTTGATAGAAACTCTTTTGCAGATTAGACTCAGTCAAAACTGATAGAATAATCTACATCAAGAAGCCGAGGTAGTAATTACAATTCGAACTATTAAATTAATTAATTCTGCAGTTGCTTAGTTAATTACTAATTGAAAGGATAACGACAATCCAAGTGTTTAATTTGTTTATTGTTGTGTCGTACGCGTTTCAGATCTCATGGAGGCATCGTCAGCGACGAATTATTTACATTGGTTAGTTACGGCATGCAGCTGAACAATTCATCTTATTAGCAAAAGCATTTTATGATTGCATCATTATTATCTACAATTTTTCTAACTGGTAATTTGAAACAAGCCGGCCACCCACAGCAGACGACCGAGTGACGAGAAATCGCACCGTTTCTAATTACAAGTTCACAAAATTGTAGATTTAATAATGTAATGAGAACATGCTTATGGTAATAAGCGGAGATCCGCAGCTGCATGCCGTAAACAACCAATGTGAATAATTCGTCGCTGATGATGCCTCGATGAGAGCTGAAACGCATACGACACAACAATAAACAAATTAAACACTTGTATTGGCGTTATCATTTCAATTAGTAATATTAATTAGTGTTTGGATGTTATGACAGGATACTTGTAGATAAGATAAAATGGTCTATTGATGAGCATTTTCGGTAGGAACAAGTAATCTTATATTGATCCACAATTGTAGGTAGTAATTACCTTTGAACTATAGAAACTGAAATGCACCAAAAGTAGCATCCTAGTAAGAATATGATTAATCTGAAAAATGCTTCCTTATATTGGGTAGATCAAATAAAAATACACTTATTTTTAATTCTTTAAACTAACCAAATACATACTACTTATCAACATCATCATCTTACTGCTTTGGAAATTTAATTTAATTGCAATAGAGCCCAGGCTCCGGTGGCAATTTCCCTACACACCCATCTTCCCCCTATCCTGCACCCACCTACATTTGCCTTCTACAAATTTTATCTTTAAATTCCTTCAAAGTTTTCGGTAAATTATTCATCATTTCTCTTGGTAACTCATTCCAATCCCTGACACCCTTACCTAAAAACGAGAATCTTCCCACACCCTTGTGCCTGAAATCGAGTGCCAGCTTGTGGTCATGGTCATCTTTTCCCTTCCATGCACTACTTTTCATACCTATTGCAATATCTTTCCATGCCTCATCACCAGTATATGCCCTGTACACTCCCATGACCCTCCTCATTCTCTTCCTGTCTTGCAATGAATCCCATTCCAGCTCCTTTATCATATCCGTCACTGATTGCATTCTGCGATAATTTCCAGAAACAAATCTAGCAGCCCTTCTTTGCACCCTCTCCAACTCCTGTATTTGATACGTAAAATGAGGGTCCCATACTACACTACCATATTCGAGCAATGGTCTGACCAAAGTTTTGTAACCCAATTCCTTGACTTCTCTCGTACATCCCCTCATCACACTCTCCAACAAGTGCAGAACTTTGAAACCTTTTCCTACCACCTGTCCTATGTGTCCTGCCCAGTTATGTTTGTTATCAAAAGTAATTCCAAGATATTTGCATTTCAAGTCTTCAGCAAGCAATTCTTTCCCCACCTTATATTCATAATTAACCTTTTGTTTTTTATTTGTGTATCTAATAAGCTGACTCTTCTTTGCATTTATCCTCATTCCATGTTTACCAACCCAATTAGATATCCTGTCCAGATCACCCTGCAACTGTTTACAATCCTCTATCGTTTTGATTCTTTTATACAGCATTATGTCATCTGCAAACAATCTAATTTCAGATAGTAAACAATCAACACAATTATTCATTAGAATAATGAATAGCAATGGTCCCAATACGCTACCCTGTGGCACACCCATTTTTACTTCCACTTCTTTTGATACTACATTTCCTACCCTAACTTTCTGTTTTCTACCTTTTAAAAATTCTTCTACCCAGCAAATTACTTTCTTATCCACTCCAATGGTTTTTTACGTTATTTACTACCATTTTATGACTTACTCTGTCAAACGCCTTAGACAGATCTAGTGCTACACTATCAATTTGGCCTCCCTTGTCCATTTCATCTGAAATATCTTGCATATATCCCACCAACTGAGATTCGCATGAATATCCTTGCCTGAAACCATGTTGATGCGCGCTCGGTATCCCCGTGCTTTTCCACTGGTCCAAAGAGATGAAAATCACAAGGCAATAGGTCAATGCCGTAGGCAGGATAATCAAGTGATATGGAATTCATTTTCTCCAACATTTGCTTGAGTGAGAGTTGCAGTGTGGGGTCGAGCGTTGTTATGGAAAGAATCGCGTCTCTTGTCGGTTGGTCACGTCGTTTGCGGCGATAAGCAAGCTAACCTTTGTAAAACATTGCAGCAGTATGCCGGATTGATGGTGAGACGCCCATGCAAAAAATCAATGCGCAAATGACACATCAGCAAAAAAAAAAAAAACTCTCTCATTTTTCTCGCCGCTCCATACCCACTTGTTTTAAATCAGGTGAATAGAGGTGGATCCAAGGTACATCATTGGTTATGACGCAATTCAAAAATTTGTGACCGTGCACAATCTATTACCGATCTGCAAACGTGCCGACTTCAGTTCATCAGTCAAAAGAAGAGGCACCCATCGGATAAACACTTAGTATTATATAATTACTAACGTTACGTTAGAACTATCTTCAATCTTCATGTGAGTATCTCTCTTATTTCTCCGACGATGTCCGGTGAAAATTAGAATATTATAATTGTTTAAGACGTATTCACCGTCACGTGACATGCAGCCGTTAGTTCGATCGCCAAATTTAACTGTTCCACTGGGCACCATTATTGGCTAAAGATGAAATGTTACCTGAAAATAATGTGAAGGATAGTTAACATTACAAGATTGTAATTATTTCAGAAGTATTGAGATTTTTGCAGCATTAAATATTTCAATAAAAAAGATTGCCTATTTAACAACTGAAGTTATTGACACTGGCTATTAGGCATCAGTCGCATAAACACTGGTTAGTTACTTGGTGATCAAATGTTCATTTATGGGAAGATTGAACGTATAATTCCAACAGTCCGATATTTTCAAAGATTAATGTTGGATCATTGTCGCAGATGACGGTTGCGGTGTCGGTGTAAACGGTAGCGAGTCGTACCGGATGGTGTAGATCATAGGTGGTCAACCTTTTCAGCAGCCGGGCCAAATTTTAGTACTGTAACTCTCTGCCGGGCAGCATACATTACTTTCTTCGAAAAAATGCTTTAATATTTTCATGAATGAAAAAAAAAACCACTTAAAATGAAATATGGATATTTAATGAATAAATAAATATTATATAATTAAATATACAACTATCTAAATGCGACTTTTGACATTGTTTTGCAGAACAACGGGCATAAATGTTGATATCGAGAGAAATTGTGGCTACACGCATAAAGTTCTCCAAATGACCATCGGTGATTCGTGTTCTGTTTTGTGACTTGATACTGTTCATCTGGCTGTAAAGCTGTTCCCAAATAGCGAAATCATTCGATAAACATGTTTGCAAAATGCAGGATATTTCTCCTTGTTCAGATATTTTCTGTAGAATTCTTCCAAACAATTCTGGTGGAATTTATCCTTAAGCTGTGCGTTACAATGCAATTCACAATATTCCATTTGCAAATTTCCTGGCAATGAATTTATATCAACGGAGAGTGGCGTTGGAAATGCAGATAAAAGAATATGATGTTTTTTGAAATATTGAAATCGGTTTTCAAATTCAAGGTTCAAGTTTGATATCAACGAACTGTGCTTAATCGCCAATGCCTGTATCACGCCTGTTTGCAATGCTAGCGTGGAAAAATGAGTGAAATTTATATTTTTCAACTGTTTTTCTCAGTTTTCAAGTTTCATTTGAAACGCGGCAACATCATCAAACATATTATCAACCAATTGGTCTTTGCCTTGCAGACAAAAGTTCAGGTTATTTAAATGGCTAATTACGTCGACTAGAAACGCAATGTCACAAATCCAAGCCACGTCTTCAAACTCTGGGATACTTTTCAACTTGCTTGCATATAATGATTGTATCTCTTCCTTCAAATCAAACACTCTTTTTAACATTTATGCACGGGACAACCACCTTACTTCAGTATAAAAAGTAAGGTCATTATAGTTAGGGTCCAAATGTTTGAGGAATTCTTGGAATTGACGGAGGTTCGACCCCTTCGATCTAATGACTTTTACTATTTTTATAACTACGCTCATGACATGATTAGGGTTACCAGATGATGGTCTTAAAAAAAGAGGACATTTCTAGATTAATACTAAATTCTGCAAAAGTGTTGTGGGTTTCTCAACATTTACGGATGTTGCATTAAGATAAATTATAACTACACACTTAAAAATCAAAATATTTAAGATATGCATAATTCACTATACTTTTTGCAAATGAAACGTCTACAATAGGTAGTATATTACTTCATTTTATTAAATCATGCAACGTTACAACAATTTGTGGCACATTTTAATATAAACTACAAAAAATCATCATTAGTACATTTCTCATCTTCATCATTATTCCCTGAAGTACTCAGATATTTCTTTGATGAACCAATTTCTGAGAGTAATTTCTTATTTTCCAACAAATAATTATAAAACTGTACACAAGATAAAAATCCTTATAATTATATTGCACACTTATAATTCCCTTAACGACTGTTTGCTAATGAAAAAATCCTTTCTACACTAGCATTGTGGCTGGGAATAGCAAAGAAAAACTCCGCAATTTTTAGTAGTTCTGAGAAACAAGCACCATTCTTTCACTCTCGGAAATATTTACACCAGATATCATTTGACAACTGATCTGTATTAACGTTAACCTGGTTTGTCAAAAATTTCTGAAAGTTGCAAAACTGATCAAAGCACTTTACATCATCTATTTTAATATTAAGTTTTTCATTTAGGTACAGAATTGTTTGTTCCACATCTCCCCAATTTGGAGAATTCTTCAGACCCATCCATTTAAATACCAAAAACTCTTGATACTGAACCAACCATTTCTTAAGATACGTAATTGTTGCATCATAAACATGTGCTATTTCTCCTTCTAGCATGTCACATTTAGAACCATAACCTTTATCCCGTTTTTTTCTCAAAATTTCTTTTAGTTTTAAAGATTTGAAATTCTGGATTTTTCTTTCCTGAAGAGCATTCAACACACCCTCAAGAATATGTATAATTTCTACCAGTGAATTTTTCTCTTTTTCTAGGGCCGAAATATTATGTTGAAATAATGACATAAGAGAATGAACAAACCACAATCGTGCTTCACTAAGCTCATTTTGGAAAAACATTTTAATCAGAATTGGAATTTCACCCTGAGAACTGAAATATGATTTCAGTGCTGGATACATCTCAATTAGTGTCGTAACGCAAGGAAAAAGGGACAGCCACCTACTCTTAGAATGACAAAATATTTCCCTATATTGTACATCTACAAAATCACAGAAGTCCTTAAGACTTTCAGTACGTACTGTGTACACAGAAAAATAATTAAATATTTTTAATACTATGGAATCAACATCTAATGTGAGTCCTGCATCAATACCATGTTGAATGCAGTTATGTAAAACATGAGCAGAGCAGCCTAATCCTACTAATCTATCATTTAAATTGTTTTTCAGATGGGCGAAAACATTATTTCCCGACCTCTTACCAAGTCCGCTAATCCCACCAAAATTTGTATTTGTATTGTCCCCAGAAAAAGCAACACATTTATTATTAATACCTCTACTTCTAAGAGTATCACATATGTAAGATGCAATCGTTTCAGATTTTTCATTTGGACTACTTTTAAGTTCTATCACTTTTGTTTGAATTCCCCCAGATTTAAAGTCATAGTATTGAATTAGAATTGGAAACAGTTTCACAGAACCATGGGTACTGCCGTCTGTTGCAACACCAAAACATGAAATACACTCCAAAGCGACAATAGAAGCATTAACAGAATGAGGTGACAATACAGAATTAATAATGGCTTCTGTTTTAGTGCGAGCACATGACATTTGTTTCGCTATATTTGAGTCTGTAAATAACACTTTCTGCAGTTTTCCAGTACAGTCCATTGATTTAAAACTTTGATGATGCTTGACTGTGTGAAAAGATGGGGTGCCTTCAGCTGCATGGACCAGATCATTAATTTTGGAATCCTTTTTTGCAAAAAAAATCGTCAACTTTGGATGAAGATGCTGCAGTACGTATCCGCGTTTTGTGTTTTTCAGTGTTTTTGTGAGCTTCTAGGTCTAGCCCCCCTGCAAATTAATAATTGTGCGTGTTATACGTTATTCAGTGTAAGAAAATCTGAGCTATTACACGCAAATTTCCAGTGGCATACGATATTTACGTAAAATCGGTCCCATGGTTATAAATCTTACCTTTATTAGCAACTGAAACAAATGTTCCTGATGGGCAGATAAGCTATGAGCTAATTCTTCCCGGTCTGAAGTCAGGAAATCGTTTTTGTAATTCGTCACTGAAGACACATTTGCGTTTTGGCATGATTTCACTTGAACAGTAAAACTGCTTCACTTCACAACAACCAAAACGCAACTAACAGTAAAGCAGTTGAAAACAATGATTCTAGAAGCCGAGCTGACTACCGAAGTACTTTGCATTGTTGCGTACATAATGTTCTTCACCGGCCGCCCCGCAGATCGTATTTCACGATAATTGCCTCGCCACCTATTGCTCAGAAATCGTAACTATATCGTGACACAGTGCCGAGACAGAAAAAGGAAAAGTGTAGATAAAATATCACATTGTTGGCATAAAGGTTAAATTCTTTAGGGTTTACCATTTTGACAGAAGGGAGAGTTTTATTCCCACACTTTCAAGTTCAGGCAGTAGTAGAACTAAAAAAAAGAGGACATTCCTCGATTTTTCTCAAAACCCGCCCGGACCATTTTTACGGTCCAAAAAAAGAGGACATGTCCGGGTATAAGAGGACATCTGGTAACCCTAGACATGATCCATTTTTAAAGACTTGGCACATAAATTCTCTTGACGAATAATACAATGAAAATTTAATAATGAGGCATTATCAAGTTTGCAGGCATCATTTTCAATCAGTTTTATTAAAAATTCATGTTTTCCAACAATTGCTGGAGCTCCATCCGTCGTCACGCCATTTAAGTTGTGAAGTTTTAATCAAAAATGATTTAATGTTGCTGTAACTGACTAACAAATCGCGTGCAGTTGTAGTGTTCTTAAGTGGATATAGAGCCGGTAATTCTTCTGATTTGTTTAGATGGATATCAACACCTCTTACGAAAATCGCTACTTAGGCAGTATCTGTTAGGTCTGTGCTTTTCATCCAATGCTAGAGAATAATATACGAAATCAGGCGCTCTGCTTTTCAAATTATCTTCAATATGTTTCCCAATGTCCTCCACACGTCTGGTAATATTTTGACGAGAGAGGCTTATTTTTGAAAATTCCTTTTTCTTTTCTGGGCACATAATTTCAACCATGCTTTCCAAACATTCCTTCACCATTTCACCATCTGAATACGCCTTCGATTTCTTGGCTAATATTGAAGCTAATGCATAGCTCTCTTCTACGTAGCATATTGACTTTGCAGCAGTGCTAGTGGATATCTGTTGCTGTGCAGAAAGTTTTCTTTTTAAGTCATTTACCTGGTATAATCGAAATTGTCCTTGGTACTCATCAAACTTATCTGCATGTTTAATTTCATAATGTCGTTTCATGTTATAGTCTTTCAATACAGAAACAGATTCTTTGCATATTAAGTATATGGGCTTTGTTTTAAATTCTACAAAAAAAATAGTTAATTGTCCTCTTATCCTGCAAACTTTACAATTCATCTGCAGCTTTAAGCTTCTTTGATACATCTTTACTAGTTGACGACATTATTTAATTGAAATAGAAAGAGAAATGAATAAAGTGCTTGTATTATGCAGAAACTACTAAAATCGCAACGCTTAAAAATAATAATAACGGGAACATATTCGGTAAAGATGCAACAACACAAATATCACGTATTTTTAACAATAGTAATACTTACATACACACGACTTATATAAAACAGAAACTAGTTCTTAAAAGTCGATCACGACAACACGCAGCAAATACAACAGTACAGCAGACACATGGAATGTAGACAATGCATTTCGAATCAAATACAACAATCAAAGCAAAGAGCGTACCCCCATCTATGGGTAGAAACATTAAAAGCTAGGAGCTCAATAACCGACTCAAGCGCTCCATGAATCAGTCAGACGAACCACTAACTCGCTGAAAGTTACTGGAACATAAGCCGTGATAAGGCTCGGTCATACACCCGCACTATCCATCCCCGCAAGATCAATAGAGCGATGATCTTGGTTGAGTATCAGCTTAACTTAGTGTAGATATCACCATTGAAAGTCAAAGCTTACGTATATAATGATACAGCTCCGCGGGCCACAAAATGACCTACCGCGGGCCATAAGCGGCCCGCGGGTTGGCCATCCCTGGTGTAGATCAAAGCTAATTCTAGCTGCAGTAGCAGAACGGGAAGGCTTTGCACTAGGGATGTAACGGATATCCGCAAGTGCGGAACCTTCGCGTGAAATCCTACATCCGCAGCCGAAATTTTTCATGAGAATGTGTGGCGGATGTTTTGTTTACATTGAAATATATATAATTCTTTTCTTTTTATACTATATTCTGGCTATCGTCGCTTAGCTAACAACAAAGTAGTTTCTTTTTTTCTGACGATCTTGCAATAAAAGTAACAATGAACTGAACGATTTTTTACCTATGCGACGAATTTAATAGTTTGAACTTGCGTGTAAAGTAAAGCGGTCTATTCACGGTCCAAGTTATTAGGACATCCGTGTAGAACAACTGTAGGATGCGCTCACCCATTCACGCTAATAAAACGGTTCCAACAGAATCTTCCAAGCAACCCTTTGCACTCATACTTTCTCGCGGCACACCATGTGTCTTTATTGCACACTCGTAGGATGTTTCCTCCAATAGCTTCCTCCAATATCCATAGTTTGTTGGACAGCAAGGAACCGTTTTGGTTGCCTGGAATTCGAACAACATCCAACACATTCTGCATTTAGTCATGCAACCCCTTTCACACGCCTTCAAAAGCCCTTTTTAGGGAAATCGGATCATCGTAGATCCTACAAGTTGTACTGTGAATGCGCCACTAGAGCGGTGGGAAGGCGGGTGGCGGGCACGGAACAAAACGTTTTTGGTGATCGGTAACGCTCTGATCTCGCTTTCGGGAAGACGAGGATTCGAATTTCCATCCGGGCATCCTGATTTGGGTTTTCCATGGTTTCCCCAAATCACTCCAGGAGAATGCATCCTTTAAAAGGCCATGCCCGAATTCCTTCCCGTTACTAGCCTCCTTCCCCACCACTATTTTTTTTTTTTTTACCTCGACGTCGACCAGGCGTTTAGCAATAAGGGGAGGGGGAGGAGGAGGGGAGATGTGCGGTTGCTTGGCCTTGTGCTTGACGCTTGAATTAAATGATCTGTGAACTCCACAAAATTGATATAACAAAGATTGGTTTTTAGATGCGTGCGTAGTTATGTAAATAATTTAATTCACTTGTGAAATCATCCCACATTATTTGTTGTTAAAACATGAATAAACTATAAATCAATAAGGCAGTATTATATGGAAATAGACTTTACTTATGAAAAAAGATAAACTTTGGCATAAAATATATACTTATTTTGATTTTAAATTTATTTTTCCATCTCCGCACCCACTTCCGCAAAACATCCACATGCGAATGTCAAGCACTGAACATCCGCATCCGCAAAGATGTCTTCCGTTACAACCCCCCATCTCGCCGCAGAGAGACAGGTGATTAACGAGCAGGTCAGTTTGTTAACAGGAATCAGCTGGACCAAGGCGGTAACCTGTTGCAGTACATGAACCAGTCAAGGTTCCATGCGCAGTTAACACAGGTCTTAAGTCTACGCATGTATGTCAGTTAAGAACAGTTCCGAAAGAAATTTATTTGATAAAAAACGTCGTTCCTGATTAGTGGCGTTATACGCCGCCTGTTGTCGATATTACAAACCCACGATTCATGGAAAGTCCGTAATTCTCACGCCCACTTGGATAGATCTTTGCCTGTCGTCGCTAACTAATGGCCATTGTTATCGTCAAATCTTGTACCTAGCTGTAGTGATTTATTCAGGTGTGCATAAAGTGTTTTACAAAGCTCTCGAACGCTGGCTTTTTCAAATAGCCAGCGACGACGCACTTGATGGATACGGGACTTACCGATCTTCCAGAGCCTCGCCTTACCTTCACGTATTGCCGTTGAACGTACAAGTGCCTTTTTCCATTGGACCAAATCCTTAGTGCAATCAAACATTGTACAAATATGAATAATTTTCTGCGTTCCTTAATTTGTGTATGCTCAAACCACTGACTCATTACACTTCAGTCAAGATTAATACAGGTTTTGGTTCATAGTGTTGTTCAGTTGGTACTGAAACTGGTGGTTTATGAGGATTACTGGATATGGCGGTTCCGCAAGGAACTGGTGTCATAATACTGCTGTAGTCAAACGCAAGACACAGCTAGAAATACTTCCCGCAGTTCATTTAATGGTGTCATGCTGGTCCATATATATTATAACCTAACTAGCTGGTGCCCACGACTTCATTCGTGTTTGTAAAGAATTTGGATTGACATTTACCGACATCTAACCACCATAGTGCACGATGGGAAACTCGATGCTATTACCACACACAAACGCCAGTCATCTGCGCTATGTAGTTCAGGCAGCGAAGTAAAATATACGGACACACATGTCTTTGGCCGAAATACGAAAATATCCTTGATCGACAGTAGTATTATAAGGCCGAAGCTGGCCCATGTCCCGTTATTCGAGGCCCCAGTTTTCCCATGTCTGGCGCCAGGATCCGGACCGCGGCTCGTGGGGTGAAGCCCGCGACCTCAATCTGTGTGTGACGTCACAGCCGTACAGCGCAAAGCATTGTACTCAATTCCGCAGGAGTATAACTGATCATAGGACGATTCCGTATTGCTCGTTAATTAGCATACACCTTCTTTAACATTAAGGACGTTACAGGCACCGGGCATCCAAGTATGACACGCCATATTATTTTCAGTGCATACAAGCGCCAGCATGGTAATCACACAATTCTATTGACTGCTAAGTTATATGAACCTAATTTTTTTACTGTATGTATGTATTTTAATTAACAATCCTAACAGTAGTCAGCACCGAGCGTGGTGGGTGAGCTTTCGGGAGGACATGGGTTCGAATGTACGTCAGGCCATCATGATTTCGGTTTTCCATGGTTTCCTGATATCAGTCCAAGAAAAAACTTGATATGCTGGAAATACTAGAATTTTGGAGTTAACTTGGGTATATTGCTTCTCTCGAAAACTGTCTCTTGGAATTAATGTGAAGGCGTGATAAGTTTCCAGCCGCTTTTATTTTACACGCATGCAATTTGCATTATTCCACCAAGTATGGGTATAGAATATTATAATCATACACCAATGCATTCACATTCGTTATATTAGTTACTATGTTGGTATAGCCATTTAGTCGTCAAAACGTAACAAAAAGACAGAGACTTACTTCCGTATTTGTAATATTATTACTGCAGTTCACATACACACACACACACTGACTGCGAACAATACCTGACGAATCACTATAACGTAAAAAAGTGCCCACCTACAGCATTGCAAGACTACCTGCGATTTGCCTCGCATTGCGCCCCTAACTTTGTGTTATCTACAGTTTAACATTCAATCAGAATAACGTACGGCACAGGCGTGACTCTTACGATCAAAAACCATTTTTAAAAATCTTAGCCTCCACGGAGATTTGTACCGGAGACCACGAACCAAACATTTGTAAGCAAGCGCTTTAACCTAGCTGTCTGACCGCTACACGGAAAAACACTCCAGAGACGACTATATCGAACGCGTCTGTCTATCACCGTTCAATAGCATTTCGAAATTATGAGAAAACATGTGTTATTTATATAGATAATTTTTCAACTAAAAGTAGACAGTATTTTTCTCCTTGTTCCAGTGTACAAAGTTTCATCGAGATTGGATGAAAGCTGTGGATTTGTATGACGAACAAACAAACAAACAAACATACAAACATTCATCTATATATATATATATATATATATGGATAGATAGATTACTGCACATCACACACACACTGACTGCGAACAACCCCTGAGGTATCAATATAATTTACACCTACAGCATTGCAAGACTACCTACCTACGATTTGCCTCGCATTGCACCCCTAAATTTGTGATATCTGCAGTTTAACATTCAATCTGAACAACCGATGGCCCAGGCGTGACTCTTACGATCAAAAACAATTTTTAAAAATCTTTGCCTCTCCGGAGAGTTGAACCGGAGACAACGATCCCAACGCGGTCGTAACCAAGCGCTTTAACCACTTAGCTGTCTGACCGCTACACGGAAAAACAGTCCAGAGACGACCATATCCAACGCGTCTGTCTATCGCCGTCCAGTAATTTTTCGAAAGTATAAGACAACATGTATTATTTATACAGAAAATTTTTCAACCAAACGTAGACAGTATTTTTCTCCTTGTTTCAAAGGATAAGTGTGCAAAGTTTCATCGACATCGGATGAAAACTGTGGATTTGTATGAAGAACAAACAAACTAACTAACAAACATTCATCTTTATATATAAAGATATGCATGCTACACTTGGTCCAGCCGATTAGTTTTAGTGTATGGGAACAACAACACTATTTGGTGTTATCACTGATTTTTCTTGAAAAGTAATTTTGTGTATTAGTAGTCATAGCACTAAGGAACGGGGGAGTAATTCACAGTGGCCTTTTGTATTCATTTGGATTAATTGGGGGTAAACCATGGAAAACCCAATTCTGGATGGCCGGACTAGGATTCGAACCTGCGTCCTCACGAATGCCAGACTCAGTGAGATTTTTCTGTGTAGTGAAAATATACACAACACATCGTAATATTTATTGCGGTACTGTTTTTTGTTTTGTTTTTTTCCACTGTTTATTTCCCGCTACAGTTATTTTATATATATATATATATATATATATATATATATAATGGCATTCGGCCAGCTCAATGTGTTTGTTTCTCTTACAATGCACAGATTTCTTATAAGTATGATTATTTTCTCCAATGTGTAAGGACGACACAAGATGAACACAGCATTTAATTAAAACCACCCATGCCCTAGGCCGGACTCGAACCGGCTACCCCTGCAACGAGAAGCAAGCACGCTACCCCTACGCTGCCGGGGGTTATTACAGTTATTTGTGTACGAGTGTTATGAGACGAATTGCAATGTATGCCCAATGCAGCTGACGAATTATATCAAATAGTAGTATCTTCCCTTCCTCCGTATATACATGGGGAAATAATGCATCCAGCTAACTCCGTTTCGATTGGCAGACACTGTATGGTTTCTCAGATTCTATCTATTTTTTGTCTTACGTGTGTTTTTTTTTAACGTTTAACTCGTGTTTCTGTATTGGACTCGGTACTTCCTGAAACTGAAAATTAAAAGTTTTTTTTTTAGTTGACTTTATACAAAGCAAATGAGCACAGTGCTCAACAAACTACTCACTAAACTCACACACTAGCAATGATTTTTTTCAGGACTACCATTTCACAGAGCATATCACTAATATTAAGCACACCTTTTTGATAGTACCATCCCGGTAATCTTATTGAGTTGCATCGAGAAACCATAAACTTGTATGATCCTTTCATCTCTCCTGATTTTTTTTTAGTTTTTCCATATTCGCTTATTGTAATAATATTTTAGTGTGATCGTAATGACCTGGATCATAGTTTTTTTTTATTTTTTTATTGGCTGCGCATTCTGCCCCTATCGTAACCGCCTTAACCTAACCTGACAAACCTGCCGGGTACAGGAGACCTACAGTTTGACGTGTAATCCGAACCACGGATTCGTTCTGGCGTACTTCTGTGCCAGGGGTGAAGGTCGGGTTAAGCGCCAATGAAAATCCCCACCGAAACATGGATTCGAACCGTGGACGTTTCGATCTCCAATCAGACACTTTACCAGTAAGCCACCAGACTGCTCATCGCTTAGTGTGATAGTGGGACAGCTCCGAATTCCACCTCAATAACTACGCAAATGAAATAACCGCAGTTACAGTAACACTGCCCACAGCCGTATTTTGATATTTGAGCTTCACCAGAATTCGATGGTAGGTAAGCAGAGCTATTCTAATACTGTAATGAAAGCTAAAATACTAGAAGGAACTTACATAAAAAGGATGGTGCGTTTTGAGATAATGTACTGCACATGCACAACATTTGATGCAGGACACGGATGTTTACAGGATGTAGCGTAGTGAAATAGGTAATCATATTTTCCTGAAGTTGGTTGCACTCGAGTCAAAGTTCTGTTGTTATTTTGCATTCTTTGAATTGTCTAAACAGCAATAATTTGTCACATAAAATGAAAACCTTACCCTGACTGTATCAAAAATCTTGTATATCAGATCGCACACCTAAGTTATATCCCAAACTTCTAAACAGTGTTCTTTCTTCAGGCTTTACACCTCGTCTACATTGGGCTCAGCAGAGCCTGTGCATAGATATGTGGCAAAATCCCCAACACAAAAATTCATCATTCACATTCAGATAGAAGATAGTAGGTACAAAGTGTCTCTTTCGTAGTTTAAGTTGTGAAATTTGGGACTTCCGCGGTACTGAAACATACATCTGGTAACCCCAAACCTATCCGTTGTGTATATGGAGCGTATACATATTTCACTGAAGACTGTGTGCACAACTTATCAGTGGCGAGCACCAGAAGCATCGAACCGACGGTGCTACGAATTTTTTTTTTTTTTTTTTTTTTTTTAAATAATGTGTGCCTTTTTGAGAGATGTGTGTAAAATTCTTGAAAAACAGATATTCGTGTGGTTACCGAGCATTCACCAATCAAAAATCCACAAAGCAATCGCAGACACACACACACAAACACACACATTAGTGTTGCAAATGAACTGCACATCAAACATCCAAACAGACAACCTAAAGGATAGTATCACCATATTTACACATACATACACAAAGAGAGACGCGCACACACACGCACATAAGGTCTTATATCAGCGTCGAGGTGATTAAAACCGGGAAAAACGTTAACAAGCTGACTCTTGTCAAAATAATCTGGTGGGCGATTTTTTATCTAGTATGCTGATATTTTAGTATCACTCATACCCCCGTAAGCGCACGAGTATTACGAAGGAACATGAGTTAACGTAAGTACATTGATGATTTAGAATTCCTCCAGACTGTCTTCCATAGCTCTGCTTATGATGTGGAGCATTTAATGGTATTAACAAGACTCTAGTGCATGAAGACAGTTATCATTGCATCAGGTGTGAGATATAAGTCTCGACAATGGAGACGTTTACTGTTAGATTGAATTTAAGAATTATGATGATGTAATGATTTGCCTTGTCGATGCTTCGGTTACTCTTTTCTACTAAAGGGTGAAGGTATGTTCTACTTGCATCCAAACATTCTTCACGTTCTAGTAGCGACTAAGGCAGGAAAATTTTTTTGAGTTTGTTGATACCCGTGTCCTGTCCGTGTATGGTTAGTGCCGATAAAAGTGTTATTTGCAGTTTCTCGTGAATGAGTGTGAAACCCGATGCCGCTGTTGAGCAGGCCGACATCCTTAACGTCCTCACTCGATCCTCGCCGAAGTGAGTGCCCAGTCTGGTGGAAATTTATACTGTCACAACAGCTCGAAATATCTGACCTCGTGACGGGAACAACAGCCACGAAGTTGGTACATTTTGTAATAACGTTTCTACTCTTGTCGCCATAACCGAACGCTCTTAATCAGATGAATCATCTGTTACCCTAAACTACTGAGTGAGTAAATTCATGTAGGCTTGAAGCCTAGTGCCACTCCAATGTCATGATTGGGCCTGGGAATACAGAGGTTGGTGGATGAGCAGTAACAGTCGGATCTAACGTTCGCGAGGATATGCAGCACGCTCTTACAGTCAGGATTTGTTTCGTTTCTCCAAAAATCGCTCACGGCGAGTACTGCTATTTTTCCAGTGCTTTAGATTCGTCTTCTTTTCACAGTTATCTTTACATGCCGATCTAAATATCGAGCCTGTTGAGTAAGTTTTTAACGTTATTGCGGGAACTGGAGGGTTCGATTACTGGTTCGACTGGCATTAAATTCAGTGTTAATCTTTTTTTTCGCTATGTTGCACCACTCGGATAGGTCTGAAATCTGAACCGTAGATATAGTGCCCATTGATGATTCTACAGTAAAAATCTAAACGTGGTCACTCAAGGAAATGACTTTGTTTACTAGGAACTCGATATAAACAAATTACGATAAAACATTGTAAATTGCGCCAAAAAATTCCACAAAAATATTAGATATTTCCTGTAGCAATGTGCACGTACCTGAGTTTTTTCAGAATTTTCCCGCATTGATTTCACGAGTTATGCATTTAGGCACCAATGGCTCATTCAACCCCTAGAGTGGCGGCATTGAAATAAAAATCGGTCCGAAGGCTATGCTAACCAAGATCTATGAACTGGTATGCCCCATGAACGAGATCGGCCAGGAGCACTTTTCACTGTCTTATTCCGCTATACCCTTTCCGAGAAACATTCCGATTTGGATCAATCAGCTCACGTTTTTCAGCAAGACAACTGTCCTCTAGAAATATTGTTTGAAAATGGAGTACGTGTTTTTTTAGCAACGTATAATGCTCCAAAATCAGAATACATCATAGACGACTTTCGATATACACAATTTATCAAATCAGCTAGATTCAAAAAATCTAGATTGAAAAAATGAATAGTCAAAACCAAAAGAATCGACAAGAAAATAAGTGCAAATATTTCATTTGGCAACAAATTTGGAAAAATATCAACAATAAAACGTTAAATCTTGCGGTTAAATACACGTGGTACAAAGTAGTTAATGATATGGTAAGCAGTATATAGAAACTGTACTCAATACGTCCCAGCAATACAAATAAGTGCAACCAATGCCAACAAACAGATACCCTAGGCCACAGATTTGAGTGTGACGGAATGAAGAAAATATAGGGATGGAGTAAAAAATTAGCAATAATAAACATGACCGCAAAAAATCAGAACCGAAGAACTAATTAGACCACGGAGGAAAGTATATCCCGACACAAAAAACAATGCCGCAATCTGTCTACTATATATTCGCAAACAAGAACAAAACAAGAATACTGGTTGGACTTAATAGAAGGATATAACAAAATTACTCCAGCTCAAAAGGAAAGCTCCTTCTCATATTTTGTAATTTTTATAACCGAATAAAGTAAGAAAACATCAAGACTGAGTAAGAGAGAAATGACAGAGAAGCCAAACTGAAGAAGGTTAAAAATGGAGAGAGAAGGACGGATATAATGGGAGGAGGAGGCCAATAAAAAAGTAAAATAATAATAATAAAACAAAGTGGTTAAGGTTATTGCTTTCAAATAGTTCTCTGCACCGGCCGCGGGTTCAAATCCCGATGGCCGCAGGAATTTTTAGGAGTGTGAGCTGCGTCAGTTCGTTCCGTGGTTCTGATTCCACGTTAAACTGTAGGTCCCAGACGAAAGGAACTGGCCATCCTACCTCTGACACAGTGGCTTAGTGTACCTCCTTTGGGAGGAGCCAACCAACATTCGTATTGTGGACTAAGTTATGTTTTATGCTTTCCTACGAAACCCCAGGCTTTTATTTACATTATATTTCTGACTAATTTTTTCTAACAAACATTACTGTATTTCCGTTTTCAATTTTGCACCATCACTCTCGCACTACGGTAAGAAACTAAATTATCAAGTGTGTTTGGGACACGAGTTCCATTGGGATCGGCGGCTTTTATAGTGACTTTAGGAACTTGTATCTTACCAAGTTACAATTAAATAAAAATTACCCTAAACAATATTCACTGCATTTTTGATTATCTGTTTAATGACACCTGAGCTGGTATACTGGGGGAGAAAAGGAATTTAATTTATCCATTTGAAAATGTATCCATTTTTTTAGTATTTGTGTTTTCCATCTTTCTTTAAAAAAAAATTAAAAAATCTTCGAGTGAAATTTCAACGAAAGGGCAGTGCAATTACAATGTTTTTTGTTGGTAGTATAATATTGTGAAAATCTAAATAACGAAAATAACTTACCTTATCTAAAACAATTTAACATGAAAGTGTTAAAAAAGTATCATCCAGAACAAAACAAGAATACTGGTTGTACTTAATGGAAGGGTATAACAAAATTACACCAGCTCAAACTTTTCAAATCTCCAACTTTTCAATTTTTTTTTTCAGCCATATTTTTCGATAGTTAAAAGGCGTGGTAGAAGTAAAATTCCATTTAGTGCAAGTCTATGGAGTTATGAGAGCATGACCTTCAAATAGGCGACGTTTAATGAATTATATTTGTTTTGTTTTTTCAATTTCTTGCTGCGTAAAGAGGAAAACAACCAAGTAGTAAATCAGGTAGTGATAATATTTGAAGTAGACTAATATTTGCTTAGAAACATAAAGTGGGATACGCAGAAATAAAAAATAACTAGTAACTAAAAAGCATTATTAAGAACCTCATACTTTAAAGAAGATCAATCAATTTGTACTAAACATGAAAATTTTCATATAGGACATTTTTTTGCTTGCTGAGGACCCTACTTAGGTACCCATCGTTTTAACTTGCTCATGTGGATGACAAAATGAAAGTTATTGTTAAAAGAATAATGCGAAAATCTACAAAAATAACATTGCCAAAGTAGTTAATACAAAGTAATTTATGTTTTAAAACCGCATTAAATTCCATCACCTTGAATTTCCATTTGTTTCTTAATTGTGGAGACGGAAAATTGTATGTGTTGGTCATATTGTTAACTTTGGGAAATCATATTCTGCGTAATACACCACTACATCAAAATGTTCCAAAACTAGTTTCATTGTCTTTTTGAATGCCTGTTCAATGATACCACAGTCGATGAGTTGTGCTAAAGGAAGAATGGACCTTTTTAACACTATAACATTGTAACGTATCTGTAAGCTCGCCAAAAGCATTTCTACTAACTATTCCTAGTAGTTACAGACTTTGTAGTTCGATTTCAAAGGTGTTTTAGTGGAACATAGAAATTACAAATAAATAATTTTTCAACCTTAACAGATTTGGTTCATTCATTTTCACCACTAAAACTCTTCGCAAGGATCATTTTAAAGTGTGTTCATTGTGCGCGGAAAAAAATAGTTTAAGAGATAATTTGATTTGTTTACGTTTTTAAGCCAGGTGTTTATTGAGGACGAAAACCTAAAATTTGAAATAACTTGGAATCGCGTAAAGTTACAGCTGACTTTTTATCGTCATTTATAGTCAGCATCTACTAACATATGTTAAATGTAAAATCAATTAATTAGACAAACTTTACCTACCTTTTTTAATTAAGAAAAAAATCGAAATCTTATATGTATACAAATAGAGGTGTGTTTTCCTATATTTCACTTTTCAGCCATCACTACCTAGCACCGTCAGTATCCTCGTAGCAGCCGACCGGGAAGGTTGTGTATCGGCCTATCTCACCGTGTGCGCGACCAGCTCGTACGGAAGTTTTCGAGTTCGCGAGAGTGTTTATATAATTTGCGATTTATTCAGTCTGAACTGTCCGAGTGATATAATTAGTATACGTTCAAAGTATCTCGTGGTACAACTAAACGATGGCTGACCCGCCGGATACGGGACAGACTATAAAGACAGCTTTAGAAACTTGCTACACAAACATTCCTATCCCAGTCTTACAATCAGTGAACTATACCACCAGTGATATGCCACACCCTCAAGCAGTAATCTTAACAAGTGAACAACTATTTACTTCCCACGCTTCAGAAGAAGAGCAGCAACGCTACCAACAACCCCAGCATTTACAGCAACAGCAACAACAACAACAACAGCACCAGCAGCAGCAGCAACATCAACAGCAGCAGCAGCAACATCAACAGCAGCAGCTGCAACATCAACAGCAGCAGCAGCATGAACAACGGCAGCAACAGCATGAACAGCAGCAGCAGCATCATCAACAACAGCGGCAGTTTCTGGAGATGGAAACTGGGGCGGGAGTCGTTCCGCCACAGGACCTGCACTTACCTCCAGGCGCAGCCATACAGCACATGGCTCGGAGAGACGACAATCCTACAATCACGGGTGAGTCGAACCAGCCAGTGAAACGTAGATGTGTGCATAGACCAGAAATGGGGCAGACCAAGGTAGTCCCACAACTAACATTACAGACGGAAGAAGTAGATATGCTCGATACAACAAGGTCTATCGAGGTTAATCTACCCACAGCCACGGGGTTAGACCAACCCAGTCCTAACCACTCGCAATCTGATTCGATAGCTCCAACCTTCAGAAGCAAAGACAATAGATACAACCCTACAGACAGTGGTCCGTACTATATTTTCGTAGAGAGCCTGGATAGGAGTATCGGCAACTTGCACCCAATGGCTATAGGTAAATTAATATTCCAGCATAATAATAACATGAAAAGGGACATTATCAACATCATCTCCATGGGGAAAAACCGTCTTAGAATTGAAACTAGCACTGCAGATGCCGCCAATTCAATAGTACAATTAGAAATCTTCAAATTAAAAAACTTAGAAGTATACATCCCTAACTTCTTGATCCACAAACAGGGAATTATAAGGAATGTGGACACCTCCCTGAGTGAGGAAGAACTTGTACAGGAAATAGTCTCCCCTGTTCCAGTGGTGCGTATTAAACGCTTCACCAAAAGGAGCCAGTCGAACCAAGATCCTGTAACACCCATACCCGTTTGCTTGGTATCTTTCCGATCTCAGAGCCTACCGACCTATGTAACGATACTCGGAACCCGATGTGCTGTGGAACCATACGTTTCCCCTGTTATCCAGTGTGCTGTTTGCCTACAGCTGGGCCACCGTCAAGGCCAATGTAAATCTCGTGAGCCACGATGCAGTAGATGTGCTGGTTCCCACTTGGCGGTTAACTGTAATAATCTCTCAACTATATGCTGCGCCCTCTGTCGTGGCCAACATCATGCCACAGACAGAAATTGCCCAGTGTATCTCAAACACCGGGAAGCAAAACAAGCCATCGCGTTCAAAACAAACGCTACTTTCCCTGGCAGAGAACAACAATTTCGTGGCTACGCTCAAGTGGCCTCTACTACACCCCAGTTAAGTAGTCACACGGAATTTCCGGCTCTACCAGCACGACTACAGCACTGTCTGCCTACTTTATACTCAACACAACAGTCAATGGCACCTCTACTGCAGGCACGGCCACAACAGCCAGTACTACAGACGCAGCATCTAACCATAGCACCACAACAACCACCATCCTCAGATGCGGCACACCAAGTTGTACTGGCACCTCCAGCTTCCAGTGATGGCCCCATACAAACATTAGTAAATACCTCTAGTATGCTTGAGCGCCCATTGTCACATAGCTCTGAAAATACTGCTGCCGATCCTCCTAGATCTCTATTTACACCAACAGAGAGTATGTTCTCTATGCAGCCAGAATCTTCATGCTCTGCTCAGCAAAACATTGAACAAAACCTCAGCAATAGGTATGCCTGGACTAAAGGCCCAAAGTCCTATAAAAACTCTCGTTTTACTAAAGAAAACCCATCTTCAAATCTAAGACATTTGTTTACATACAATGGGCCCATGTCTCCTATTATCATGAGTAACCATCATCTATCGACCCCAGCCAGTCCGAGGGAAACCCCTCAAACCTCCACCTTGCCCTGGGAGGGTGATCAAATCATCCACAACATACAGTACCCAGCAACTCAACAACCAAATACCTTCAATCAGCCTACTGAGATACCTTATACCAAAAACGGAACCTTGTTAGAAAAAATATCTAATCTATATATGTTCCTGATCCAAGAAGCCAAATCACCAACAGCAGATACATTTAACCCAACTATAATTTTAGGAATGCTGTCAAATATACTACAAGATGGAGGAAATTAAGTTATTACAATGGAACGCTCGTTCAATCAGAGCAAATAGGGAACAATTTCAGCAAGAATTATGTGTTAATAACATTGCTATCGCTACCATTGCAGAAACCTGGCTAAAACCGGGCGCACCCCTCTCATTTAAAGGATATCATATAGTGCGCAAAGATAGGGATGATGGTAAAGGCGGAGTCGCCATATTAATACAAACAGACATCCCTTTTGCAGTAACTCACATTGATCACACGCTCATTGAATCCTTTGAAGTTGTTGCAGCCAGAGTACGGATTCAGAACCTGAACCTATCTATTGTCTCTGTGTATGTTCCCCCTAAAACAAAAATCAATATTGGCGAGTGGCGGCATCTTCTACAACAAACTGAGGAACCCTATTTAATATGTGGTGACTTCAATGCCCATCACACGTCATGGGGTTGCGAACGAACTGATACATTCGGGGACGCCTTAGTTGAAATCATGGACGAATTCAACCTTTTCGTACTTAATGACGGCGCTCCAACTTTAGTGCCTAAGCCTGGCCGACGAGCATCTGCAATTGACTTAACACTGTGCTCCCCCTCTCTCGCAGCTGAATTTCTATGGAAAACTGTTCAACAGCCCTGGGGATCAGATCACTTCCCTATTATCTTAACGACAAAAAAGTCAAACGTGGGGCAGAAACGGCAACCAGCCACAAAATGGAACATTCGTAAGGCGAACTGGATCTTGTATTCTCAGTCAATCGAATCTAACATTGCACGAGTCCACGGCAACAAATCAGTCATACAGCAATATCAGACATTCATCTCCATTATAAATGAAGCAGCAGAAATATCGATTCCCAGGCGGAAACAATTGCCAAATGCAAATAGAACCCCGATACCTTGGTGGAACGCGGAATGCTCACGAATAGTAGCCAAACGGAAACTAGCCTTCTCAACATACAAACAGAATTCTACTTGGGAAAACTACTTAAATTATAAGAAAATAGATGCCGAAACCAAAAGATTGCTGAAGGTAAGGAAAAAAGATCGCTGGAGGGAATTTTGCAATAATTTAAACAGGAATACGCCATTGACTACAGTTTGGAATATGATCAATAGATTTAGAAAGAAACCGGTGGGCATGAAATTGTCAACTAGTTGGCTGGAAGATTTTTCAAACAAGGTGGCCCCTCCAACAGTCCCAGGTGGACCTTTAGGACCACCAAACCAGATCAAGGAACAGGGACAGAATCGCCAAACTATGTTAGAAGAGGCCTTCCAATTGAGAGAACTTGAAATGGTTCTCAACTCAGCAGCAAACACGGCACCAGGAATAGATGATATTCACTATTCTATGCTTCTCCACCTTCCTCATTCCGCTAAGATCGTACTTCTACAACTATTCACGGACATCTGGACAAAAAGTGAGTTTCCAGAGGACTGGACTACGCATATTATCGTACCAGTGCTGAAAGTAGGTAAAGACAGTAACAACGCAAGTTCTTATCGGCCAATAACGCTTTCTTCATGCGTAGCAAAAACCTTCGAGCGTATCATAAAGCTGAGATTGGAATGGTGGCTTGAACACCACAACCTCCTACCTAACTCTCAGTATGGATTTAGGAAGGGAAGGAGTACCAACGACAATCTAGGTATTCTCACATTAGATATAGAACAGAACTATGCAAATAAAGGATACTTGTCGGCTCTATTTTTAGACATAGCCAGTGCCTATGACAATGTCATCATTACTATACTAGTCGAAAAACTTAGAGCATTACACCTCCCAGAGGTATATCTGCGTGGAATATACAACCTGTTCCACTGCCGGACCGTCTATATCCGCCAGCAGGACAACCACTTATATGGGCCGCGCGTTGTATCCCAGGGAATACCGCAAGGGGCTATACTCAGCCCAATTCTGTTTACTATCTACATATCGGACCTGGAGATCATATTCAGCCCGACAATAAAGGTGTTGATATTCGCAGATGATGTATGCATCTACACATCATCTCCATCACAAGGGTTAAATTTTTGGAGACTGAACGACGCTGCTATGAAACTAAACGAATGGACTCATCGTAAGGGCCTAACGATCTCACCATCGAAATCGTCAGTTGTCGTTTTCTCACGGAAACAGAACATTTATCGAGGGACGCAGATACACCTGGGCCCTTATACCTTTCCTATTAGAACAGAGATCAGACACCTGGGACTCCAACTGGATAGTAAATTGACATGGAAGGGGCACATTGACTACATATCAGCTAAAATAGAACGCTACTTAAATACAATGCGATCTGTAACTCGTGTATGGTGGGGAGCTGACCCTGCTATCTTGCTTACCTTGTATAGAACACTAATCCGCCCCATCCTGGATTACGGTAGCTCATGCTATGGGAATGCCCCAAGGTACATCCTCCGCAAATTGGACACAGTGCAGTACCGGGCCATCAGATTGTGCATCGGAGCTATGAAATCTACACCAACAAACGCTCTATTAGTCGAGGCGAAAGAAATGCCCCTGGAATTACGTCGACGATTACTGTCTAGCGTGTTTCTAACCAGGCGTGCTACCATTACTAATCACCTGGTGATCCAGAAGGCTTGCGAATACACAGCCACGAATAACAGGAGAGATACTGCTCTCGGCCCCAGAACTCCCTTGCTGGCTCTCAGCTACATCCAAATAAAACACGTGATTCCGTTAGTAATCCAAGATACGAGGCTACCTCTCTTCTCATACCAGTATGATATCCTTAGATACAAGCCCAATATATTTTACTTACCAAACTGGATTACAAGGAGTAACAAGGCAAGCAGCAAGATAGAGAGTTTTCTGGCCTTAACGTGGCCGGAACACGTACAAATCTATACTGACGGCTCGAAAACAACAAATGGGGTTGGCTATGCTTTCTTCTGCCCACTCACCCAAGAGTCTCAGAAAGTTCGCCTACCACCAGAGACCACAGTATATACTGCAGAAGCCATGGCAATTAGAGAGGCCATGAAATATGGCTTGGAACGCTTCAATAAAATACTGATACTATCAGACGCGAAAAGCGTTGCTCAGAAGTTGGAAAATATGAAAAGAATCAACGGAATGAACAAGATCCTATTCGACATACTAAATTTTATGTACTCAGCTACCGTTGAGGGAAAGGAAGTGCACTTACTATGGATCAAGGGACACGCGGCAATACAGCATAACGAAAAGGTAGATCAACTGGCCAAGGAAAGTACTACGGACGGAGAACAACAATATACCCGGCTGCCGCACGCCGACTTTATAACAATCATTAGGAAAGAGGTTTTCCACAAATGGTCAGAATTATGGACGTCATCACAAACAATCAAAGGAAAGTATTATTCATCAATCCAACCCCATATACCTTCTAACCCATGGTTTGAAGACTCTAAATTGGGCAAAAGATTCAAAACATCCATAATACGCATGCGACTTGGACATGGTTGCTACCCAAAACACCTTCATAAAATCGGCGTCATACAGTCACCTTTTTGCCAGGCAGATCAAGAAGAAACAGCAGATCTCAATCATATCATACTAGCTTGCACCCTCTATCGGACCCTACAAAACAAATTATACAACAGCCTGGTCAAGCTCAAAATCCCACTTCCAACATCGGTAGATATCCTGTTGAGAGAGGGAAGACTCGATGTGTACGGAGCGATAGCTCGTTATTTAAGAGAGGCAGATATCTCCCTTTAAAGCAAAGCATTTATAAAAATAATAGATTTTTATTGAAGTATATGTGTGTATGTATATGTATGGGTATAAGTGTATATATATGTACGTATGTATGTGTGTATGTATATATATATATATTTATTATTATTATTTTCAAATTGTACTTAATGAAACCATGGATACTGTACATTAGCTGTTAAGAAATTATCATAAAAGCCAAGTGTTATTATATTAAATGTTATTGTGCACACCAAGTACAACTCGCACTTCAACCAGAATGTTATTCTAAAGGATTTACAAATTATATTGGGTAAGAAAAGTTATGGAATTGTAATTGTCATCTCATTGTACTAATATTGTATTACTGATTAAATTTATAAGCCATGTGAAATAAGGCTCGATTACACTCATTTACAAATGTAAAAACTAATGTAATTATTAAAGCTGGCCGTATGGTCGATAGACCAAATGCCATGATTAATAAATTAAAAAAAAAAAAAAAAAAACCTAGCACCGATCACTGGTCTTTGTGTGTGGAAGTAGCATGGAGTTTCCTGCTGTGCACAACATTGGCCGAATGTCGATAGCTGTGGGAATGTGGGAGATATGATGGTTAAAAGCGGTCGATGCAGGGCACTTTCGTAATTCAAGCAAAGAAATGTATCTCCGTATATGTCACTCTGCTGCCACAACTACATAGCATAGACCAATGGTGTTTGTGTATGGTAGTGGTATCGTGTCTCCTATCGTGTACTATGGTGGTTAGATGTCGGTAGCTATGGGGGTGTGAGAGTTACGGTGGTTGAAAGTGGTCGACCTGCGGCACTTTCATATTTCTACCAAAAACGTATGTGTCATGGTGTATCACTTTTCAGTCAAAACTATCTAGCGCAGATCACTGGCGCTTGTGTGAGGTAGTAGCACAGAGTCATCCATAGATCACAACGTTGGCCGAATTGCGGTAACTGTGGGAGTGTTGGACACATGGTGGTTGAAAGTGGTCGGTCAAGGATATTTTCGTATTTCGACCAAAGACATGTGTGTCCGTATATTTTACTTTGCCGCCTGAACTACATAGCGCAGATGACTGGCGTTTGTGTATGGTATTAGCATTTAGTCTGCCATCGTACACTATGGTGGTTAGATGTCGGTAGATGTCAATCCAAATTTTTCACAAACACGAACGAAGTCGTGCGTACCAGCTAGTTTAGACTAAGAGATAAGAACAAGAAATTTATATCAGAAGATAGAGCAAATTAAGAGGGTATAAAAAATACATATAGGTTCCTGTAAAACGTTTGAAGCATCCATAAGATAACCAGATTTTGGAAATGGATTGTCGTGATTGTTAGGAAAGTGCACGAAGGGGCGCAAACTGATGAGGTTAGAGGACTTGAAATTAATATGATAGAAACCGTTTTGAAGTCTAAACTAAGTTGAAATAGATGGGATAAGATATCAAGAAGACCAACTAGTAATTACAATTCAAAAACTATTAAATACTTCCCTAGATATTAATTTTCGAAGGTTTTTGCTAACGTCACAAGGTCAACCGATCAAATAAGTAGAAGGTAGACACCCGGACTGGCGCTCAGTTTTTCGGCAGTTTTCAAAGAGTCAAAACATCGTGTCGCAATGTAGCCCAGTCTTCCGGCAGATTTGAAACAGTTAACTTCGTGTCATAACGTGCCGCCGAAGGAGCGAATGGCTCCACGCAGTGGGTCGGCATAGCTTATCTCAATAGGCCGTAGTTGTACTTTCATCCAAGTTAGGGGACTTGATGTAAGTTTGTATTTTCTCGGGAGTATGCCTTACCTACAGTCTTCTTTGGAACTGTTGTGCGATTGCTTTATTCATAATTCTGGTACCGACATTGTAAGAGAACTTTTAAAATAACATATAGTTTATATTTTGTGACTTTAAAACAGTGTACAGTGAACTCATTTCCATTTTCCCTTTCACGTTTGAGCGTATATCAATCGTGTGACGATCGAGTTATTTTAAACATGCAAGGTACTACAGGCTTACGTTCACGAACATTATTGTTCACAGTTAAAGCAGAGTGTTGTTTAGCCCCAGTATAAACTTTACGCCTTACAACATATATTCCTGAGAATTTTCACTATGATAAGTGCAGGTGACAATACGAGGCAGACTCTTACGGACAAACGGATGGATGGACAGACGTGAAGTAATTACAAGGATTCAGATAATCCATTTTGACTACGAACTTTGTAAAAGGCTTCCCGAGATATAATTAGCACAATTTCTAAAAAATGCTTATAATCATTTTATTTACTGAGGTCCAAACCATTTCTGTTACAGGAGCAGTGTCGAGAGGATGGACAAAGTTCGTTCTGCTTATGTGGAAAAACTGGCTTCTGCAGATACGAGCTCCCACCCAGACGATCTTCGAGATTCTGGTGCCTGTGGTCTTCAGTCTACTTCTGGTGCTAGTTCGCTCTCTAGCAACCCCAGAAGCGCATGATGAAGTTACTTCGTATACTCCTTTTTCGCTTGTGTTGCCACGCACAAATGAAATGAACTGCACATCATTACAGTAAGTTTAATAAATTAATTATATCTTAATAGCGAAGAATCCACGGACCACCACCGACAAGGAGTGGCTCTGAGATGAGCCATTACTGTATACAAATGGTTTCATCTCAGAAAAGTTTCAAATATATTTAACCCCACGCTTCTTAATTTAATTATATTCACTTTCTGTAAATGTTTTATAAACAATAATGCTGTCTATAACACATTCCCAAGATGCAAGCCAATGTAGTTAACAGACAGATATATAAGGCACAAAATCACGAAGGTGGGAAATTTGCTTTGGAAGACTTTAAAGGAACCAGTTTAAATATAAATACTGAAAACTAGTTTTATTATTTATTAATAATGCCATATATGTCAGTCCATTAAGAAATTCATTCATTAAAATTTAAAATAAGCACAAAAAGTAATTTCGGGTGCTAGTTCTGTAGAAGAAAGCAACTAGAACATCGAAAAATGAATAAATAACGCCTCGAATGAACGGTAAGACATATTTCTCCTCTTAAAAATATCATATTTCTAATTGTTGCAAAATAAAACATTAGTACCTAAAGTAAAAATCAGTTTAAACTTTGTCCGATTACAATCGCAACATTTCAGTGAATGGATCCATAACTGAAGAAAATAGTTCTTAGGAAGAACCGTACGTCAAGTTAGCGAGAACTCCGTCATTGAATTTAATCAGGTTGGTGGTCAGCTACTTTGTCATCAGCAAATTATGTATAATTTCACAAGAAAGTAATTTTTTATTATATATTTAATCACCGTACATCAATACTGCGTCACTTCGGGAACGCTTCTAAATATTCGTATTGATAAGAAATTACTATTTCAACTACATAATCAATTGAGTATTTCAATGCGCTTCTTGTTGTTATTGCGAAGCCGCGTCGAAGATGGCTGAAGCATGCACCACGTAGGTTTTTATTTAAAAAAAGTCTTTCCGGGAACGTTCCTGGACATGGCGCGTGTTCCATAAATTATCGTGACGTTTCCAAAATGATGTCTTTTCTCGAGGACGGCTAAATAAAAAGAATAGAGTTAAGGTTTTAGAACTGTATGTATCTAAAATCAAAGGAAGTATTATGGCGGGAAATAAATAAACGCTAAAAATGCTAAAAACAGATGTCGATCTCGATTACAATTTGAGAGTTAAAAACTCAATTAGCTAAAGAAATTCTAGTAATAAAGGAAGATTACATGATATTTACTATCACAATAAAGAAGCGAAAAGTCTTAAAGAAAGTTTAAACGAAATGAATTTTTGAAAAACATTGATTTATCAGAAAGTTATGACTAGATAATTTTTAAGATATGTGAACGGAACAAAGCCAATTTTTTTTTTTTTTAACTTGAGTCCAAAAATATTTGATACTTTATATTTAAAAATATAATTCAAATTATACCCACATAATTACTATAGTATTATGCCATTTCTCTCATAATAACACTGATATTTTCGAAAAAGCTTAATTTTTGTTATAAGGCCAAGCTTTCTTTGTATACTTTATTTCATTTGATATAACTAATTGCAATATATATTTTAAAACGTAATGTTGCACGATTTATTTGATTTAAACCATTTCTGCGTTTATTTCGTCATTTCGGGAACGCAGAGTAATTTATTTAAAACAGAAATCAATGTAAATGAACGAATCAATATAAAAGATTTTCCCATCGATCAATTTAAAAGATTAAAATACATCATAATTTAACTGTATGTAAACTTAATTCAACACCAAACATAATGCATATTTTACATGAAAGAAACTTTTATGTCGTAAATATGTATTTTTCATAAATATTACTTGTTTTATAGGTAAATAACAGATGTTAACAATATTAGTGTATTATTCACAGTTTGATTAACAAATACATATTATTAAACGGCTTCATAATTACAGTACTGTATTGCCGTATCTTACACCCGCAAGTAACCTAACGCAAACATCAGCGATATCATCAAAGATTCTTTTTAACTGTTTTCAGAAATTATTTCAAGAAATGATGGCATGGTTCCTAAGAAAAATTTAAAACAATTTCTTTTTCTCTGTCGTTAAATTGCGTCAAAGTAATCGATATTTAATTACAATAATAACTTTACAAACGCAATCCTTTATGATATTTTTAATAACTACTGTCTTCTTATCCTGTGAATGAGCGCCAAATGAGCTGTTAATTGCTCATTATGTTTTAGTTGAGCCCAAGTCTAGAACCTACCTTAACTGGTCGTGAGATTAGGCTGAAATATATGAAAAGTCTTCTAAACGGAACGAAGCTTAAAAATCAAGAGATAAATGGGACGTAAACATCAAAAACTCACGGGGAGTGGGGGTTGACTCCTTTAGACAATACTCCCACACAGTGACTGCTTTGCAAATTTATTTAGTAGCAGCTTCATATTACGAACATCTCATTTTGAACATTTTATCCTACAACGAAATGGACCACACACATTTTTAACTTAACAACCAAGCTGGGTCCTTATTCTTCACTATTCCTCCATATATAACCGACAAAGACAAACTCACACCTTCCTACAGCTAGTGTGCTGACGCTCCATGATACAAAACCTTTTGACAAATATCATATGTAAGCCACAAATTTTGAAGAGAAAATAATTCCAAATGTATTATGCAAAGGCAAGATAGCGATGTGAAAATTTAATGATTTGAACAATTTGAAAGAATTATCTTTCTATTAACTTTTATTTATTGATTAATTCTAAATACAATTATTATACAATTTTTTTAAAAAAATATGCATTTTCTGTTTGGTATATTTCCTCAATTTCCCAATATAGCACCACTTCTTCTTGTTGTTTTGCAAGATCCTAGCTGTTGTCTATTTGTTGAAGTTCTATATTCGAAATATTGATTTCAGAAAGTGCTCGCCAACAGATGTATAATGACGATATCAGTTTGTTTGTTGGTAGGTATCAGCCGAAAGTATCTCTGTTGTTTTATTATAACGGATTCTCGTTAGCTTCGCCATCAGGCGTTTATCTACGTTTCATTTGTTCTTTCTTAACGATATTTATTCGAATCTACGGTTATATTATTTCGGTTTAATTGTCGAAATAGGCTGAGCTACCAAGATTTTTAATTCACACTGGCAGAAATTACAAGTGCAGCATCCAGACAGAAATAGTGGAATTTCAGGAAACTTTGTAGATATATCCAGAGTCATACCAGAAGAAATAATAACAAATTGAAATGGATCAGCCTAAATTTATTACGTTTAGATACAGTTGTCATTAAGTAGTTCGCCAACCTTGAGCACCTATACATTCGTGGATCCGTTCCGGCATTAAATCAATAAGTGTTCGGATGTCTTCTTGGGGTATATATCTCCACACCTGAATGTCTTGTTCAATTAGTCTTGTTGCACAGTTTTTGCACAGTGATCCTGTGATACTTCAACAGATAATTCAACAATGGATAATTTCAATTTTTGTTATGTATAGTTTTGGCAATATCTGTACAGACTTTTCTTGTTGGCACGATACATACGATTGTTTCACTGTTAACATATAAAATAACTGTCTAAACTTGCCGCATTTTGTCATAATTGATTTTTTACAGTTTTCTAATTTTGTATAGTGTTTGCATTTTCCTGTCCACTTTATGGTTAGAATTTTTAATATTTCACTTTGTCACTTTGTACACTCTTTGGCAAAAAAATTGACTGTGGGCGCCTGAGTCTAAGACCCATATTTCACACAATGTGGCATCATTGCGCGTATTCAACTCAGCGCCATCTGTTATTCATTTCCTTAAGTCAAGCCTCGTACAAAGCAGGAAGACTCCGCCCGCCCATTGACGATTCTTCTTGGTAGTTCATCTGTCATTCCCCACATTTCTAATCTGATTTGAGCTCCGGTGGTTGAAGAACTTTTTAGAACTAGGACATGTTTCGGTGGCGGTGCATTATTACTAATTATCAGATGGTGCACGAAAGTCCTGGTTTAAATCCCAAACCTCTCTTAGCGCGTATGGTACTTCTGACAGTGCCTCGTCCGCCGGATTCGGACGTTAAGCTGTCGGCCCCATCGATGTGTTTCGGGGGAGTAGGTCTCAATCGGCCGGCACCTTCTGTCTTATTTCATCTCTTATCTCTTATTTTACTGTCGTCAGTCTCTCGATTGGTTTGATACAAACCACCATCCTTTCTTATTTTGCACTATCCCCTTCATATCAAAACACCTCTCTTAAAACACGTCCACCGTTATCTGCTTCATACATAACCAATCCCAAATGTATAAAAAAACACCCACGAATCTGTTTCTTCTTTGTGTACGATTCTTCCACAAACTTCTTTCGTCAGCCATCATTTCCAAAACATATTAATTTCGTGGTTTAACTGTCCACTTAATTTTCAGCATCCTCCTATACCACCACATTTCGAATGCTTCAATTTTTCTTCTTTCAGGCATTCCTGAAGTCCATGCTTCGTTACCATAAGGTGCTATGCTCCATACATACAGTTTTAAAAAGTTCTCTCTGGTTCCTGGGTCAATATTTGAAACTACTTTTTCATGAAGCCACATTCAAAATCCTCTTTTACTTCTTTTATAGTTTCCTCCACATATAAGTTGAATATTAGTAAGGATGAACTGCAACCATATCTGATACACTTTTCAACTGATTTGTGACTCTCATGATTCTCTACTTTTATTATAGCCACTTAATTCTTATATCAATTATAAAATATTTTTCTATCTCGATACGTAAGACCTGACTTTTTTTTAAATTTTTAACATTTTGTCCCGCCTTACATTACCAAAAGCTTTTTTTCTAAATCAACAAACGCTATGAAAGTAACTTTGTTTTTCTTGATCGGTGATAAGAATTGATTCTCTTGCGGCACGGTGTTTCCAAAATTCAAACTGTAGCTACTGTATATTTTATTCCAACCCAAAGAATTTAAATTATAATGTCTGTCTCAGAATGACAAACAACAATTTCTTATGAAAGTTTAAATATTGCAAAGTCTTATAGGCATTCAATTAGAACATTGTAGGAGGGAAACTGAGGCATAAAATTGAAATTCAGTGGGGGAATGTCAGTGTGGCAAGAAACAAGGAAACCAGTATTATACGCTTTGTAAACACTACGTTTCCGTCTACTACGATATTTTAGAATTACACTCTAGCTGCGGAGAGTAGTACTGCCGATTTATAAAATTTTGTAACAATTAGCTGTGTTATTGCTCAGCGTGATAATTTCATTCCAACTACCTCTTAATCTTTACTGAAAGACATACTTGAAAAAAAAATGAGAAAATATTATAGAGAATTACATCATAACTACATTGAAATTTCTTATTTTACCACATTTTATTGAGACTGCAAATTTCTGTAGTTTTAGCATCCGGTTTGAGGTCTTTGCTCAAGTAGAATGTGAATTGGATTCTTTTTTATTTTTTTTTAACGTTACTTCGAAAAGATTGAAATGTTACCTATTTGGTTACTAGCAAACCGATCAATTTTGCTCGTCATTTTTTGTTTAATACTACTTCATTAAACAACGGGATTAATATGACAATATCTTCCATATAAGAGGGAGCTTATATTCACTTTGAATTTGATAGCTGCTAAAAATTTAAAAAAGTACCGAGTGTGGTGCGTGAACTGTTAACGTTCTGGCCTCGTATTCGCGAGGACGCGGGTTTGAAACCCCGTCCGGGTATCCAGATCTGGGTTTTCCATGGTATCCCCAAGTCACTCCAGGCGAACGTCCGGATTGTTCCTTAAAAAGGCCATGGCCGAGCTCCTGCCCGTTTCTTGCCTCAATCCGATCCCGCCTCTAATGACCTTGCTGTCGACGAGCCGTAAAGCCCTAGCAAAAAAAAAATAAGAAAGAGAAAGATGGGCGAAAAGAGTAGAGAGAGAGAAAGTGAAATTTGAATTGCGTTTCTGATTTCAGAGATTTTTTTGATATCCCCGCTCTCATCAGATGAACTCACTTCTGCACATATATTTTAATTTACGATTTTTAACTTTTCAATAGATTTTTCTAAATAATTTTATGGACGGCATCATAGACCAAATACGAAAGATATTGAAAAACTGAACCTAATGGCTGAGCGTTAACGCTATGGCTCCGCATTCGAAAGGAAGCGGGTTTGAATTCCTATCCGGCTATCCAGATTTGGATTTTCATTCGTTTCTCCAAGTCACTTCGTGTGAATGGCGGGATTATTTCTTCGAAAACCCATGGTCCGAATTCCTTACCATTCCTTGTTTCCAATCTCTTCCCACCTTTAATGACTTAGAAGTCGACGAATCGTAAATCCAGACGCATAATAAGAAATTGGTATAGTAATATTATTTAGTTT
The DNA here is from genome assembly GCA_031002005.1 of Vandiemenella viatica. NCBI lineage: Eukaryota > Metazoa > Arthropoda > Insecta > Orthoptera > Morabidae > Vandiemenella > Vandiemenella viatica. Next base: position 311,508,102 of record JARYHS010008074.1, on the reverse strand, counting down.
TTCGTCTCCTTGACGATGGTGCGAACTCGTTATAGTCCACATAACATAACCACACAACACTATTCGACGATGTTGAAGCCCGATAAGATTTCTTTCAGTGTTACCTCTGTGAAAGCTTTCATACTTACGTGTGCAGTTTATTAAGAAGCACTCAGTTATGAGTCTTTCCTTAAGTATGTTATGTCCTGACGCAAGCAGGTAAGAGTCGATGTTATATTTTACTCATAACGCAGTTGTAGGTTCGACTTGTTTAAAATAAATGCAAAAAACTATTGGAAAACCTACACTCGAACCGAGTACCACGCGTTTACAAGACTAGATCGTTAGCCACAAGTAAACGGAGCTTATGTTCACAGACGGCTCGTGCAGTGGGTAAACAACCTTATCCTGCGTCGGAAGTCAGTTACATTCAACTGGCATTAGACAATTATCCGAAATAATCTCTTTATAATCGTTTCAATAGTTTTGTAGAACTAAAACCTCTGGATCTTTGAACATTTACACCCACTTCTCGAACCACACACCCCATTATGTGTTGCATTATTGCAACTTGTTAAGGTTCTTTGGTGGGTTAATTACTGCATTAATTAATTAATAAAGCCCACCAAAAACAAGGTTATGTTGAGATGTTCGTTTATTTTGAACAAATTAAAACAAGTCTGCGACATTCACAAGCATAGTTGTTACAATCCAAAGCTGCAATACTGACTTACTGAATACTTGCATGAATGTCTCTGTAACACTGAATTTATACTTAATGCAAAACTTAATGCAAACTAAAACTCTCTGTCCAGGCGATCTGTTTATATAGAGTCTATCGAATTTACGAGAATTCTTCAAAGGCATCCGCCCGATATTTCTCGATCATTAACAATCACTCAAACAATCAAACATATTAAAAACAATCGGAATTGATACAAAATTAATTAATAACATTACAAAGTGATCAGAAATGGTAATTAGAGATACTTAAATACAAAATTATTTACAGAAATCCTTTCAAATGGTAGAAAATCGTCCTGTAGATATCGTAAATTACAGTAATACATGGAAATACAAACTTTTAAGAAATACTCTTGCACCATTCGGTTATTAAACATATTAAATGGACTTTAAATACTTTTCTTACATAAAATAAAGTCTATATACACTTATTTACAAGAATTTACAAAATAAACATATCAAATCACTTTCAAGCAAACTTTGGCTCACTACAAATATTTCACACAGTACAATGCTCTTCAAAATTCAGGTATAAGGGCTGTTACAACCCCTCCCCAGGATTCACTTAATTTTACACAGATAAAATTGATTGAATCCGTCACGAATCTAAGCAGGTTGAATGTACACATAATGCAGACACGAACAGATTACAATCAATCAACCATAATGACTTTTACAATGAACAAATACAATTCTTCATACAACATCTGCACATAGTCCATGACACTGATTTTACAATTGTCTTTTCTCAGATCCAATCATTTTATCATTTACTGTTTTTACACAACAAACGTTCAATGCCATCACCTTAAGTTACAATTATTTTCACTCCAAATTACACACTTGAGGTCTGCTTATTAATTACACCAGTCTGTTTACATTTTACAGCTGATAATTTGTCATCACAATGTAAAAAGTAACAACATCATGAAAACACTAAAATTTTCTACACAAGACTGTCACAAATTATACATTGAAATGCTTACATCTGCATCTGAACTTAAGTACTCACACAAACTATTTACATACATCAATTGATAAACTTATTTACAAAATTAGATATTTACAGGCTATTGACCCCTCCCCAAACCATGCATTTCAATTAATTCTCATAAGTGGGTTCCAGGATTTCCCTGGAAACCCAGAACCATGTAAGTTACTTTTTCCTAACCTTCCAGTTTTCTTCAACTTTTGTATACACATTTAATATTACATTTCTATTTTCACAAAGCTTCATTATATACATACAGAAACACAAACTTCCAATCATCTCAGACAACAGACTTTGGTACAACCACACAACAGCTGAGACATAAAATGGTTCTGTTTTAGCAAATTGATTGTCACTTAAAAGCAATGCTGTTGACTCAACTGGTAATATAAATTTATTATTCTCACTACTACAGTTTAGTCCATCATTATTCCCAACTCCACTCTTCATCATCTGATTATTACTTAAGCTTACCAAATTATCTGAGTCAGTACCTAAAACTGTTTTAACATCTGGCTTACTGACTTCCTCCACAAAATAATTATTTTTCTCAGCAACTACTACTTCACTATTAGCTTCCACATCAAAGAGGGTACAAAACATATTGTCATCTAAGTCACATTCTGTACATTTTTCCAAATTAGAAACTGGTTCAATTAAATCCTTACTCCCACCCATTTCTTCAATGTCATCATCTACACCAAATACAGAGCTAAATAATGTATCAGCTAGGTCAAAGTTAGGACATTTTTCCAACTTAGGGATTGGTACATAAGGCTTTTCAACCTCTCTCTCTTCAGAAGACAAATACTTTGACTTACAATTCTCCTCCTCATCTGGGTCTCCTATCCACACCACTGTATCACCCTCCTCTTCAAGATATCTGAGAAACTCCTCGATTTCAGCACTTCTACAAACTTCATTACCACCTATCCTAGCACACATAGTCCCAAGTATGCCATTCTGGACCTTACAAGTTTCTGATAGCCACACTGTAGTATGCACTATAAATTCTGCACCCCTTTTTGTAATTAAGCAGTGACCATTTCGAAAATCTTCTACATGAAAATTATTACTTTCGCACACTGATTCTAGTGATAAGGTACTATGGTGGTCCCCTTCCCGCTTTATCTTATTATCAACCTTTACATCATCCACATCATTAATTTCATCTATCATAACCTTATCCTGAAATTCACTTGCTGCTACCTCCACCTCTTCCAATAAATCTTCTCGGGGATTATTCATGAAAATGGTATTAACGCTATAGCAGTTGGTACCTGGACCCACATTCTTACCCACCACTGCGGGGCCCATAACAGGGGTGGTCTTTAGTTTGCCTGCCCCCCATGCTGCCTTTCCCTTTCAGATTGAGGGTTCTGTTCTCTCACTCCCCCATTATCATTCCTTCTTGCATAATTGTTACGATCCCTTCCCCTCAATCTACCATCCCTTGACCCATTACCCCTTCTAGGGGGACTCCTGCTGCCCCTCCTATGGTATTGATGGTGGTAATGTTGTTCATTGACTGACTCCTGGGCATCCAAGCGTCTCAACAATTCAGAAACTCTATCCACATTTACTACATCCAGAGTGGCAATTAAATTTCTTGTTTGCTGAGGTAGCCTAGCTCCTATTAAATCAATAAATTCCTCCTCTCCATAAGGATGGTCTAGGTACTTACAACGGATCCAACATTTATGAAAAAAGTCATGTTGAGTTTCCCTACCAGGTTTATACGGACTACCAGTCATCAACTCCCTCTTTTCTTGAATTTGCCTGCTTGTCGACCAAAAATGTTTCAAAAAGTTTTCTTTAAACAGCTTGTAGTCAGTCACTTCCCTAGCTTGTCTATCACCCCATGCCCTAGCATAAGATTTTAGATGTTTACCCACAAGTGCAATTTTCTTACTATCGGGTAATAAATTAAAATAATCTGATCTTTCAAAATTATCTATAAATTCAATAGGGTGAAGCCTCCCACTATCATCATAAAATTCAAATTCTTCCTTAATATCAGCACTGATAACTGGACTACCTGCTAAGGGAATCTGACTTAACTGAACCTGTAGCCCAGTAACCCTTTTTTCCAACTGATTTACATTTCTTTCTAATCCATGCGCTAACTGTTCCTGTTGCTGCACCAATGTATTAATATTTAATCCCACCTCTTGTCTCAACTCATTAACCTTAACATCATTAGCTTGGAACAAAGCAACATATTCCTCCTTCATCTTATCACAATTTTCACTGACTTCCTTCACCTCTTTATAAATCAAATTTTCACATTCAGCCTTATTCTGTTCACAAAATTTTGTAACTTTCTCAAATTTCTCCTGACATTCTGTTACTACCTTCCCCAATTTAGAATCTAAATTGTTAATATCTTCTTTGAACTGAGAGCTAAAACCCTGAAATTGCTCTGTGATTTTAACATCAAAACATTTAGTCAAATCAGAGAATGTTTTATCATTGCTTTGTTGCAGTTGAGAAAACTTATCATTAATTTCAGAAAATTTGCTGTCAAGATTTAACTCATTTTTAAATTCTGAAAATTTGTTATCCAATTTGGAAAATTTATTATCAAATTTGTCATCAATTTCGGAAAACTGAGACTTAATTTCAGAAAATTTGCTGTCATTATCACTTATTAACTCATTTCTAAATTCAGAAAATTTAGCGTCAAATTTGGCTACAAAAGATTCTAAAAATGCTTGCAGGTTCTGATTATCAGCCATTTTTAGTAATGAGCAAAATCAACATAAAAAACAAACTTAAGGAAAAATTAAAATCTTTCCAATCTGCCACACAATAACATTCAAAAATAAATCACTTGAATATTTCAATGCAGTACTTACACTTCTTCCTCAATTTTGTATCACATTAAATTTCACTTAGAAGCACTTAATTGATCATTAAGCACCACACTGACTTCAAACACTTAACCAAACTTTTCACAATTCACCGTAGGAAGACGATTTTGAGGCCGAAGGAAATCCACTCGACGTCGGAAGATTACAGCCGATTCCCGATGAAAATTCTCCGCCTTAGGCCGTCAAATCCGTGTCGTCGCCGGTCGAAATTTCCTCTCAGGTTATGTTCGCATAAATCGCCGATACTCCGTCGCAATTTCTGCAGATTCTTTTTAGAAGATAAACATCCCACAGATGTTTAAGAACTTCTCGTCATGTCAACGGTCGCCATGTTAAGGTTCTTTGGTGGGTTAATTACTGCATTAATTAATTAATAAAGTCCACCAAAAACAAGGTTATGTTGAGATGTTCGTTTATTTTGAACAAATCAAAACAAGTCTGCGACATTCACAAGCATAGTTGTTACAATCCAAAGCTGCAATACTGACTTACTGAATACTTGCATGAATGTCTCTGTAACACTGAATTTATACTTAATGCAAAACTTAATGCAAACTAAAACTCTCTGTCCAGGCGATCTGTTTATATAGAGTCTATCGAATTTACGAGAATTCTTCAAAGGCATCCGCCCGATATTTCTCGATCATTAACAATCACTCAAACAATCAAACATATTAAAAACAATCGGAATTGATACAAAATTAATTAATAACATTACAAAGTGATCAGAAATGGTAATTAGAGATACTTAAATACAAAATTATTTACAGAAATCCTTTCAAATGGTAGAAAATCGTCCTGTAGATATCGTAAATTACAGTAATACATGGAAATACAAACTTTTAAGAAATACTCTTGCACCATTCGGTTATTAAACATATTAAATGGACTTTAAATACTTTTCTTACATAAAATAAAGTCTATATACACTTATTTACAAGAATTTACAAAATAAACATATCAAATCACTTTCAAGCAAACTTTGGCTCACTACAAATATTTCACACAGTACAATGCTCTTCAAAATTCAGGTATAAGGGCTGTTACAAACTGATTAGCCACATCAATATATAAATAAATATAGTTATAATTTTATGCTAATCATTTGTAATAAAATGTATAACTAAACCTTATTTTTACTGCGCTTTATTGCAATCTTGTTAATTACAACTTTAACGATATGTTTCACGATCTGAATTTAAGAAAAGTGTAGCTCGAACCGAATTTCGTCCGATTGAGGTATGGTCGGCGATATCTTGCCTAATATTACAGTCAATCCAGGGACAGTAAAATGCGTTACTTGTTTCGAGACCGGTCAACAGCTTTTTACTGAAATGTGGGGAATGATAGATGAACCGCTAAGAAGAATCGTCAATGGGCGGGCGGAGTCGTCCTGCTTTGTTCGAGGCTTGACTTAAGGAAATGAATAACAGATGGCGCTGAGTTGAATACGCGCAATGATGCCAAATTGTGCGAAATAAGGGACATAGACTCAGGCCCCCACAGTCAATTTTTTTGCCAAAGAGTGTACTTCTACCACAGCTACTATTACTAAACTGTTAGTACTATCTACTACTCTACCATCTAAGAAAGCATTTTCCAGCATTGGTATCGGAGCGATAATTCGAATTCCAGATCTCCCGGAGTAGCGCACGTTCTCAAGTCTCTCTGGTAGCCAAAGTGACCGAGAAGGCCGCCCATCGGGACACTGACCACCTCCAACACTGGTTGTGAGAACTAATTTTCAATAATATATATATATAATTGCAGAAGTAAGGAGTCTTTAATATACGGCTAGTAGGTTGTTCGTTTACACATGTGAACTAGATTAGTTTAATATCTACTGCCGGTATTTGTTATTTTCAATAGTATAAGTTTGAACAAGTTCCTATTTTAAGATTATTGGCTACATAATTTACAACTTTTACTTATTACTAACTATTAATATTTTTACATGTTTCAAGAGATAACAATGTTGTACTTATTTTCTGTCCATAAATGTATTTATGCTAGAATATGCAGAAGTGGCTCGAGACTGCAACTATTATCTATTATTTGTGTTATTGCATAGGACTATAGTTCATGTGAGCACTAGTAAAGAACTTATACATACACTATATACTTTTGTAGGTGTTGGTTTAGCAAGTTCTTTTTGTAGATAGAATTTCCAGTGGTGTTACTGCGAAACGGTCTATTTATAGCCTTTAATATGGTTTAAGCACTCTTCTCCGCAGACCAGCTGGTTGCGTTTTCAGCACGATATATGACTCGCTGATCGAGCTCTTAGACACGCATTCGCTTGTGGCTGCTCTCGGGTGTTACTCTGTGACCTCATAATCGGCTTGACTTTGCCTTCCTCTTTTTGTCGCTAAACTTAGCATGAATCTCTCCTTTGGCAATTTGGATACGTTATGCGTCACTTCGTCTAGTTTGGGCCATAGCTGCTCATTTTTTAGTATGTCTTCCGTTTTCATGTTTCTTAGTTCATGAAATCCATCGTTTCTGTCTTCTGCCATTTTTGTGCAATCCCAGACGATGTGTTCGGGTGTACCCTCTACTGCGCACTCACACAAGCTTGTGTCTTTTAGTTCTCTTTTATGTAGTAGACTGGGATATGGCCCATGTCCAATGATGTAATGAGTAAGCCCAGTTGACGGATCTAGGTGGCGATGGTTTAATCTGTCTTGAATTGTTAGCCAAATATTGTAGGTTCTTCTGCCAGTCGTACTACGCGACCACTGTTGTTTCCATTCTTCTATCAAGACTGTTTTTATCTCCCGTGTTTCTGTAACCGGTCTTCCGAAAATTTGTTCTACTTTCTTGGAGTCACCGGCTCGTAGCCAGTAGTGTGCCCCCCTCCTTCTAACTTCTAGGCCAAGTGGCCAAACACGCAACGCAACCAGCAGAGAGTCGGTTGCTGTTGTGCTATATACACCACTTAATCTTATCAGTACGCTTCTTTGTACGCTTCTTAGTGCCTGGCGAGGTTTAATTAGTGGTAGCTCATGCGTCCAACTGCTAGCAGCATATCTCACAATCGAGGATAATATACTGTCTTGATACCTCCTTATTATGGACGTTGGAAGATGAAATATTCTTTGCCCACTACTGATCAGTTTGTTCATCACTATTTTGGCACGACTGCACACCTCCGTTATATGGTCAGCAAAGTTTAGTCGCTCGTCTAGCGCGATTCCCAGGTATTTAAAGTTCTAGTTCTTTTTATGGAGAAGTCTTTAACTTTTATTATTGGATTTTGCTTGGGGCGGCCACTGAGAACAATGAATTGAGTCTTGTGTGATGCAAGGGTTAATTTCACTTTAGAGCACCAGTTTTGTAAATGTTCTAATGCCATTCTGCTTCTAGTCTCTACTTCGTCTCTTGTTTCGCCTTGTATCAGCTGTAGGAGGTCATCCGCCAAGGCAACCAGCCCCAGGAGTCCTTCTTGCCCAATCACGTTTTCTATGGCCATTCGAATGTTACGTCCCAAAACACTGGTCCACACACCGATCCTTGCGGACAGCCGTTAATTAATTTTTTCTCTTTAGTCACTCGTGGACATCTCAGTTTGGCAAATCAGTTTTTACAGTAGTCGCGTAGCGTTCCGTAGAGGTTACTAGGAAGTCCAATTTCTCGTAGGCTGCTAAAAAGTGCTGGCCACCATAAGTTATCGAATGCTCCAGAAATGTCCACAGAAATAGCTATTACATACTTACTATTACTACTTTTCACTAGATGTACGGGCTTATTTATGGCATTCTCGGTCGACCTACCCGCTCTGAAACCAAATTGTTGTACACTCATACCATACTTTTTCCTTTGTTCCTGTAGTTTCCATACTAAAATTTTTTCCTGCACTTTTCCAAGCACATTTAGCAAACGATCGCTCGGTATGATTTAGGATTTAATGGATCCTTGTCGTTCCCCTTCTTTATGTTCACTACTTCACTCTGCTTCCAGATATTTGGAACCCTGCCTAGCTGAATGTATTTATTAAATAGTATACAGAGTGGTGAAGCCAACTGAACCACTAATGCCTAGGAGCACTTCAGTAGCGATTCCGTCCGGTCCCGGTGTCTTTTTCCGCGACATGGTGTTAAATGTTTTAATTACTTCGTCTAGTGTCACATCCTCCGCCAATGTAGCTGAGGTATAAATTTCATTGCGACCTTTACGGAGATTTTCTTGCTCTAAACTTTCACCTACTGCCTCATCATCAGGTAATAGTAAATTTAACAGTTCCTCAGCTGTTGCGCTCCAATTTGCGGTCATGGTCACGTCTGCTTTTCTTACGGTTGATAGTGTAGTTTTTGGTCTCAATTTGCTAGCTGCGATCTTGTAGGGGACGCCCCAGGTATCTGACTTTAAATTAGCCTTTACATATGCCTCCCAACTCTGCTGCTTTGTTTTTATTAGCAGCTCTTTAAAAGCAGTCTTCCTTTCCCTGTATCTATCGAGGAGCAAGCACCTATCGGCAGCAATCATGCACCGTTGGTAGTCTTTTCTCGCCTTCCTCATCTCCGATCGTAGTTTTTGCAGTCCATAGTATTCACTGGTCGTTTGAGAGGAATGGCCATTTTAATTACGCCCTGAATTTCCTGCGTGATCCCTCTTGCTATGACATCTACATCATTACCTACCAATAGATCCACTGGTAGACGGAATTCATCTCTTAGTTTTGCCCAATCTTCTCTACGTATGTTATATTTTTTCCTTGTGTCGTTAATTTCATTTATTTGCAACCTACCTTTGGCCAGATCAAACAGAATCAAGTTGTCGTCACTTGTAGTTTCGTTTTCAACCACCCTCCAGTTTCTGGCTAGATATCCTGCCAGCTGGTTGGTCAGCGTTACATCGATATTCGATTTTGCAACGGCTCTATTACTGAAGGTTGGAGAATTATTAGGGCAGTTTCTGACTTCCAGGCATAACTCATTTAACAGCCTCGTTCATCCGTTTTATCACTGTACCAGAGCGGGGAGTGTGCATTTATATCTGCTGTTATAATTATCTTTTGATCTTGTAACTCATTGCAAATTTTCTTATTTTTTTAGATAAGCATCTATAGGGTCCTTATATTGGCAGTACATTGATACCAGAGTAACGCTACACCACCCAGTACCGATCTCTGCACATGCTGTGTGCTGATCACAGTATTGCGATATTTTGGTTACAGTTAGTTCTTTGTTTGGTACAATGATTCCTGCCATAGGTTTAGGTCCACTTGCTATGGTTTGTGAGGATACTGGCATGTGTGTATTTGTCCACCTTTAGAGTAAGTCTCTTGCACACAAATAACATCCCAGTCATATTGCGCAGCAAGATTCCTTAGCTCATGCAGGACCATATTTGTCCGTCTTGCATTGATTTGTGCAATTTTGATTGTACCTTTCATCTATGGGTGCTTAGTGTAAACATTACTCTGAGGCCATAGAAGTTTCGCGTTGAAAACTATCCTTCCATGAGTCATCACAAATTGTTTATATATTTGGTCCGGGTCAAAAATATCATTTCTGTTGTTGAATAATTTTTTAACTAGCGTCTACAACTGGGCTGGATCCGTGCTGGCCTTGAGCTGTATTCTGCCCACTGCTTCATGTTGGGGAAAGGTGACTGTTTTCCCTGCTGGGTGCAGCGTCCTAGTGAGGTGCCTAAGCGCCATTGTCAACACATGCTCTTGTTCTAGTCTGCTAATTTTTACAGTGTTCTCAAGGTCTATGTATATCTTCGTGGGATCTAACGCAGCCTTTTTTTTTCAGACTTTGTTTGCAGTGATATTTTAGGGTCTGTAGATCCGCTGCCGTCGGGCTTGCATCGACCAAGTTAGGCCCTTTACAAGAACCGAGTCCTGCCCTTCTTCCTGGGTATGGAGGGCTGGTAATAGTTTGTGTGATTGTATCCTTCAGTCTGGTTTTTATTTTTGCTTATTCTTCGGTCTGAGCTGCAGTGTCTTTCGCTATGCGTTTTGTCTCTACGTATTCTTCAGTCTGAACTGCAGCGTGTTTCGTTGTGTTTTGTGTCTCTGCGAATTCTTCAGTCTGTACTGCTGTTTCTATCATTTTGGGTGCTGACATCTAGACATGCTCTGTTGGGGACAAATCTGAGGACCGTGCGGTCCAAATTGTGATCGTAACCACTTGCAAGGCTTGGGTTGTGATGGCCACACTATGAGGACGGGCCTTAATCCTGCTGGAAGAAGCGATCTGGATGGGGGGCATTAAGGGTACCACAATAGTTTGCGTCACCCGGTCAACATAGTGGTGGACTGTCATTGTACCTTCAACAACAACAAACTCAGTCCTGTTGCCGAAACTGATTGCCCCCAAACCACACCAGTGGCAGGACCTGTGTGACGTTCTGAAACCACAGCAAGGTAAGCTTTTTCTCCACTACGCCTGCGTACATGTTGCCACAGACAGAATCGAGAATCGTCTCTAAACAGAAATGTACACCATTCACGTGTCAATTTGCGTTTTGCATTCACCATGTTGGACGATGCTGGCAATTAAATCAGGTTAATGGAACACACTGCATAGGGGGTCAGAGAGTTGAAACCAGCTTAAAGCAATTGATTTACAATCGGCCTGGAGTGAGGGGGGGGGGGGTGACTGTCTTTGTAACCACTGCTTGGATCTGACCTGCAGTTATCTGTCTGACAGCAACAGCCACACACACTTTGGCGGCATTGCGTGCTGTTTTCCTTCTGTATGGCCCTGTGCCTGCTCTAGGTGTAGTAGAGCCTTCTTGCATTAACGGTAACAAGTCTATTTACTGACATTCCAATACGGCCAATCCTTCAGGATTTCAGTATGTATATGATGCACCCATTTCAAACAAGCCAATTCTCTGACCTCTCTCACAGTCACACGTTTGGCTGTAGAGAGACGTCATTTTTTGCCTTGGTGAGCAGAAACTTGCGGACAAAAAAAGTGTCATGTTACACTACACCACTTATAACCTAAAAAGCATGGCTGTTTTGCATAAAAAAGAGCAACGTACATTATATGTAATACTTTTAGTTTTTATCATTTA